>BSBN01000476.1:1622500-2326250 GCA_027924645.1 Cunninghamia lanceolata
CTAACAAATTACCTTAGCCCGCTCATAATTTGAAATAAATGAGTGAACTAGCCCCGAGTTTTAGATTATTCTCGGGGATATTGGGAACATTGCTGGGATTTAATTATCAATGATAGAGTTCTCCTCAAATAGGATTCGAACCTACGACTAATAATCGGTCAAGAGCCGATTGCTCTACCACTGAGCTATTAAGGAATAACAGCGATTAAAACCGTTCTCCTCAAATAGGATTCGAACCTACGACTAATAATCGGTCAAGAGCCGATTGCTCTACCACTGAGCTATTAAGGAATAACATCGATTAAAACCGCTCTCCTCAAATAGGATTCGAACCTACGACTAATCGGTTAACAACCGACCGCTCTACCACTGAGCTATTGAGGAATAACGAAGTCTCTACTCTATATATGGTTAAGACTCATTTCTTTGAACCAACCTATGACAAGTGCATCAACGATTGAAAAATTCAATGTAAAGGTTTATTCGAAACTTTGCGGAGACACCCACCTTCTTATGCATATTATAAGCTATATTATAGGCATAATAGGTTATGATTTCCACCTGGGAAGAAAGGATTCGAACCTTCGAAATAACAGGACCAAAACCTGCTGCCTTACCGCTTGGCCATGCCCCATTGTTGTTTTATTTTAATCAAAAATCAAAATTTTTGCAATGTTTTATTGTAATTCATTGCAGATGAATTCTTATCTGGTGCTATGCAATTCTGCATAGAAAGACCAGAGGGACATAGACTCTTGAGTGAATCAGATATATAAGGGTAACGTAAAAAGAAACAAGAATATACATTCATTGGTCATTCTCTATCAGAATGGTTAAAATATTATATGAAGAAATGATCCCTTCCAACTCGAAGACTAAAAATAGAATCTTGCTGAAGAAATTCGATTGATTGGAAAAATACTTTTGGGTCTTTACATCATTTTTATTCATCGGAGAATCAAAATGCCAGTTATCCTCAACCTCCATATTTGTCTAAACGATGCCGCTTTTCATTTGAATAATCCCTTTTTTGCCAAATTGCCTGAAGCTTATGCAATTTTTGATCCAATTGTTAATGTAATGCCAATTATCCCTCTGTTCTTTTTTCTATTAGCCTTTGCTTGGCAAGCTGCTGTAAGTTTTCGATAATGAGAAACTTACAATAAGTTTTGATTCATTTTTTATTCACTGGATACGAATAAAAAAATTCGTTTATTGTTTCAATATTTACATTCTAACTATGGATATTGGATCACTTTCAATAACCAAATTGATGTATAACTCTTTTTCCTTGTTCTGATGCTTATTTTGTGGGACATCAATTCTATTATGATTCTCAACAGATCAAAATACCTCGGATTAGTAAATATCAACTCCATCACAGTTGGAGTTCGGGTTATTAGATATTGATTAGAATATGTTATTCTTATTAATAAAGGACATATCTGTGAGATTTCTTAAAAGAACGAGTAAGGATGAGAATTTGTCTATGTATTCCAATGTCTCTTCTATTTTAGACAATTTATATACTTGTTTCTACTTTTTGTTTAAAAAGTAGATATTATTGTGATAATCCTAAACTTGTTTAGGATAGTTTAATTAGTACTTGAGTTCCTATTTATCCTATTCAATCTCAAGCAAAGAGGAAAAGAGAAACATAATAGATTCAATTTTGAATCTGTGTGTGTGCTTTTTTTTTCAATTCGATCTCCACATCATGTGTGGAGATAAAAATCGTATCATTTTTTTCTTCTTCTTTTTATTAGATACTATTGCTTGGTCTTGAAGTACCAATATATGATACAAAGATTGATTATCTATTGCGTTGTAATTCTAATAAGAATCCCAGAGATTACATAATGCTTACTCTTAAGCTGTTCATTTACACAGTAGTTATATTTTTTGTTTCTCTCTTTATCTTCGAATTCCTATCAAACGATCCAGGACGGAATCCTGGGCGTAAAGAATAGTGATGAAAAAAGATTAGAAAGTAGGTTTTGTAAAAAGACCTATTTCTATAGATTTTGAGGAGTCATCTCAAGTGACTGAACGGAGAGAGAGGGATTCGAACCCTCGGTACAGATAGTCTATACAACGGATTAGCAATCCACCGCTTTAGTCCGCTCAACCATCTCTCCGAGATGGGAGATATAAAATGAATATAGCATTTCATTAAATAAAGACCAACATTTGTGAGAATCCAAATGTATTTCTTTATTCTGTTCCAAACAATTTTTTGGTTTCTCTAGCCCGGCCAGTACCTGGCCAGGCCATTCTCTTTCCTAGATAAGAATAATTGACCAAATTATGAATACAGTGCTTTACCTAATCTGAAAGCTAAAATAATTGTTATAAAAGCAGTAAAAAGGGCTATCAAAATTTGACCCTCTGATATCATTTCTTTATTTCCTCTCCAATCACTTTTTTTATTATCTAGATAAGGACTTCTATTTTTTGTATTTTAATAATTCCAGCTGTTCAAGGCTATAATATGGATGAGATGTTCTAGATTGAAACTGGATAGATCATATTGGGGTGATAAAAAAGAGATTTCAAAGACTAAGAGTGGATCAAAATTGTGAAAATGATCATAATTTTCATTATATCTGTCATAAATAAAAACTATGACAAAATCACTTGAATCATTCTAAGGAATGTGTTAATAATAATAATAACAGCTATATATATAATGATTACTATAATATTGATTAAGAGTTGTTGTTGCAAAATGAAAAACTATAAGGGGGAATTAAAACGAGCCATTTCCTATTGAATTTCCGGAATAGGAAAATATGACGATAAGAACTTGCATTAAACTCTTATTATAAGCTAATAATTCCTTTTTTCCTATTGGACAAAAGATCGATTTGTATGATACAATGAAATTGTGGCGGGTATAGTTTAGTGGTAAAAGTGTGATTCGTTCTATCATTATATTCGCAGAGTTAAAGGATCTTTCAACTCTCGTCTATATTTTTAAAAAACTCTATTTCTATATAGGTTCCAAACCTCTCCTATGAATACCCTGGTTCAGGAAAGGAATTGTATACATTCTCGTAATTTGGGTCTGGAATGATAAAAGGACCATATTTTCCATTCCATCCAAGATGGCGAAACAGAATGTAGAATGTTTTCAAGGATTAGACCAATCGATCTAATCGGATCAATCAAAGATTCATGGATATCAAAAGATTATTTTTCATCGTAACTAAATGTTCAATAGCAAAAGTTGGAGTCAAATAGCTAGATAACAGTGACTTTGGTTTACTTGAGTCACCGTGATTTTGTTTGAGCTCGGTGGAATTTGATTTCCTCTAGGATCGCAATAAGTAGAAATAGGGAATGAAGTAATTAGAAAGATTCTTTAGTTATTTCAATCTTATCTTTCTATAGGGATCATCTATCAAGTGAATAGGTATTCCCTATTTAAGGTTGTTCACCTGGAGTAAAAAGGAAAGAAAAAACTACAAATAAACTAACATAGATGTTATGGAGCAAAGCAAAAATAGATTTTTGATGATAAAAAGAAAAAAGAAAATTGAATTTTCCTTTTTTATTCACAAAGATTTTATTTTATATGAAAAATCATTTTTCATTTACCTCCCTTTCTATCTCTCTGCCATGAAGGAGCCGAATGAAATGAAATTTTCATGTTCGGTTCTGAATTAGAGGCATTAATCAACGTCGACTATAACCCATAGCCTTCCAAGCTAACGATGCGGGTTCGATTCCCGCTACCCGCTCATTCATATTCCTTATTCAAAATATTTTTTGAATGTCAACTTCTTTCTCATTCACATGAATTTTTTATGTCCATGTTACATCTCTATTCTTTCTCTTTCTTTCCCGAATCTCGTCGTGGATGGAGAAAAAATCGGATTTTTTTGAACGATAAAGTATTTCAAGGAATAATGAAAATAAAGCGTCCATCGTCTAATGGATAGGACAGAGGTCTTCTAAACCTTAGGTATAGGTTCAAATCCTATTGGACGCAATAATCCATTGTGCTTGTAAATGTTGCAAAGTGGTTATTAAGCTCTTCTATCCTGTTCCGAGCAATTTATTAAATAGAGAAATTTATTTTTGTTCTCCAAGAAGAAAAAGTTCGGTATTTTCTTGAATAGCTTCTTTTAAAAGATCTTCTGCTTGTTCTGTGAATGTCCCAGTAGAACGTATAATTTCTCCAAACTGGGGTTTCTTATTTACTAAATAATCGCGTAGCTTAAGGATAAATTTTTTCACTTGTACAATCTCTAATACATCTAGATATCCATTCGTTCCAGTATAAATCATAGCTATTTGTTCTTCCACTATCAAAGGATCTGATTGAGATTGTTTGAGCAACTCGTGTAATCGTTGACCTCTTGCCAATTGATCTTGAGCAGCTTTATCAAGATCAGAAGCAAATTGTGCAAAAGCTTCTAATTCTGCAAGTTGGGCTAACTCTAATTTTAATTTTCCAGCTACTTGTTTCATAGCTTTTGTAATGCCCCACCATGAAACACTAGAGAACAACACAATTACACTTAACAAATCGGACAAATTTTTTTTTTTTAAATACAAGGAATAACAAGGTAACATTTAACTTACCTATGCTAAGAAACATTCTCCCAAGGTTCCATGGCTGCATTACTGACAAAACTACTATCATGTTCTCTCACACATCACACATTAACTTGACAACAATAATTCATTCTAAATTTATTGCATTAATTGAATAACCTTATACATTTCCATGACATCAAATAAATAATCATCCATAACAAATACAACTACAGTTTTTCATACATATGAGGATACAACATAATATTGTTTACATCACCAACTTTCATTTACATTGGATTACAAACATTATTAATAACCTGATACACAGGATGGTACAAGAGCATAAATAACTATCTTCATAAACTGGTACATGATCTGAATCTGCTACAGGAGTTACAACCTTCTTGCACATGAATAATGGCAAGGAAAAACCAATGGAGATAAAGCACATCCACCCGACCATGTGGAACCCTGAGGTCCACCCCCCATGCTAGGAGATAACATAAGGTCCCACAACATCATACAGTTAGGTAGACAAGTGCCTAATAGGAACAAGGACTAAACATAACTCCATCACAACACATGACAACATCACAAACAACTCAATATCACTTCCAGAGGCAACACACGACAAATGGGGAGAATACAACTAGGGAATGCTAGGCTGTAGTAGGGAGAGTGTCATCACACGGTCCTAACATGGGTTATCCTGACAGCCTCTCACTAGGCGCCGGCCCCATAGGGTGACTCATGCGGTATCAATCTTCCTTTCGTGAGGACAAGGAAGTTGATCTTGCCAACCAGGCCTTCTCTACCCATCCTTAGTCTAAACGAGCACTACAGGCATGGGAGAGGAAATCCAATTATCTTGTTAATGTGTATTTTACCCTTTTTCCCCCCAGTTTATTTTTAGGTTTTCACTTAATTAACAACTTTCAATGGGTTATCCTGACAGCCACTTTGGGCGCCGGCCCCACATTGAAAGCCACTCCCCTACCTGCATCTAGAAACCCGAACCATCATGCAAGACAATCACTTTCATACTGATAAGTATACATAAACAATGCAAGGCATTTCCCTTCTTGCATACAAAACTTAGTCACGATAACCAACCTTTAGATCATTGTCCAAAAACTTCCAGTCATCAATCGCAATAATCATAACACATATCCAGAGCAAGGTATGGGTCATCTTGCTCTTCCAATCACAGATATGAACCAAAATAGTTTCTCATTACAATTACAAGATCTCCCCATTTCCATACTAATCACAAGCTTGATATCAACACATACATGAAGGAAATTTAAACCCATTGAAATAAATTCATGACATAATATCTACATCATCTTACATTATTGTTTACCAAGACCCACATACACAGACAAGAGACATCATGTTCTTACAACATCTTCATTTCAAGACAACTACGAATAGAATACATACGAACAAATCCTATTACCTTATGCCTCTGGAACCTAAACTTGACAATTTTCACATAGACCCACTCTTATGAAAAATTTTGCTTGCAATAAGAGATTTCAACTAACCAACTCACTGACAACATAAATTTTTTATTACAAAAGCAATTCAATCTCTTAGTCATTCAGTTACCTATAGGTTTCACTTATAAGGCTAAAATTTTCAAGTCCATTGTTGTTTCACCTAACCCCAAGCTTTCAACCCAACTTCAACTTAACAAAAGCCTTATGAAAAGATCTTTACCAAACCAATCAACCTAGATTAAATTTCATCCACACTAATTATTCAATCATATCAATTTACATTTAATCATATTAACAACCAAATACAAGTAATATCTCCACAAGAATTCATATATCTTCGATCTAGTTTAATAAATATTAATTCTATCTGATATAATAAATCAGTCATCAATTACATATAAACATAACCTTCAAGCTAAACAAATGCATAGGTAATATTAGTTACAAAATTCTTATAAATCAATTACTTCTTACAATGATTATACCTCTAATTCCAACCTACCAATCCAATTCCCAATCTTAACAAATCATTATCAAGAAATCATAATAAACTCAATTACAATATTAAATTTATTAACGACTGAATATTACATGCATCATACATAATTTATCTATCTTGAGCATATGTGTAGTGCCCCTCATCTCGTTGTTCATCAGCTTGATGTTTGCTTAAACTTTATAGTGTCCTAGACCGTAGATGATGAATCTCTTGTTATCTTGTTACTTCATTGTGAACCTGATTGTTATGACAATAGATGTTGATGATGGATTATGTCACTTTATGCTTTACAATTTGATAAATGAACTGATGTTTTAGATGCTTTGATGTTATTCATTATATGGGATTGGAAGTTAGTTGATCATTTTATGTCATAGATTAGTAATCTGATACCTTGTTCAGTATAGTTGATTGTTATTTATAAACGTGAATGGAACAGTGTTGTATTACTCGTTCTCGAGTACCCTACCTCACTGTGATTTCCATTCACGATAGGACTGCATGTGATGTATATGTATATCTTGTTATGGTTAACTGTACGTTGCTGTAGGATGCAGGTACTAGGCATCGACTCCACCTGATTACAGGTCTGAGCGTGCCCTTGCCAATGGATTAGTTGGTTGGAGTTAACGTGGGGTCCCTAGTCAGTGTTCCTTTGTCGTCAGTTTACCCTTGTGGTTATTGGTTGTCGTTCGCTCATGTCTTGCTGTCAGGTAATACTGTATCTTGGAGTCAAATCAAGTTCGAAGGTGTCTAAGTATGTGTGGTAATGTTGTGCTTTAATTAGAATCATTCTACAAAAGAGTATAAAAGTTGTTAAATGGGCATAATGTCATTAGTTGTCGATTATCGTTATAAATAAATTATTACTTTTTTTAGAAGTGTTGTTGTTAAATAAAGTTGTAAGAAATTTGTATTATTCGATATAATATTATTTATAATAAATATTTAAATAAATAAATAGATGTAATCATGCTTGTAAATTGTGATTCACAACTTGATTAATAAGATAAATTAAAGTATAGTACAAAATTATATATTTTTGAAATAGTACTATTCTATTTACAATATTTTGGGTCGGCTATAAAGAAAAATAATAATAAAATAAAATATCTAATAATTGGGATCTTTAAATTAAATAAAAATACATATTCTTTAAATGAGTTTTGCACGGGATCGCGTGCCAAGCCCTTGGTAGAGGAGTGAGGCTGTGTTATAAAAGAGCTGTAGGTGCATCAAGGAGAGAACACAGGTGAAAAGGAATAAGCAGCTTGGAACTGCAACGGTTGGAGTAGATTCGTCGAGTTGATTGCGAAACCAGGTTCCGTCGAATGCCTTATCTCTGAATCGTATTCTGAATCTGCAAATGTTGTTGTTATTTATTTCACTCCACGGCTGGGATCCTTCGGTTTATTTTCAGTAGACTATCTTCTCTAGGTTTAAATAATAACATCTCTTAGGGTTCTAGAATCCTTTTTTGCTCAAGTGAGTCGTTGTTCAATTGTCCTCCATTCACTGCTTTGCCGAATTATTCTGTCGTCCCCGCAATCATTCATTTTTGATGGTTACTTCATATCATGGAGGATGTATTTCAGTAATACCTTCTGTATGCGCTCTCAGACCGGCGTAAAATAGGTAGGGTATGAAGATGTTAGACGACATTTCCGTAAGATCTCTCAGTCTAAGCTTCTTGCGTGGTTTCAACCTTGCATTGTCTTTTGCCATTTAGTTATCCTCTCACCCACTAAACTATTCTGTCAAGCAAACAAATCGGCACTGAAACTCATAACAGTGGAGCCATTGAATTAAAAAAAAACCGTAGCTATTCCAGATTTGTTTCATCTCTATCCCATGTGCAAAATTTTAGGACTGTGAGTCTAATTATACCAGGAGTCATTTTAAGATTCTCTGTCTTTCATCCTTTTCCAGGCCATTTATATCTAAAGCATAGGCGTTGGGTATATTCAAAACCTAAAGCATCTGCTGTATCAGAAAACGCATCTATACATTTCAACACAGATTTAACGGGTATCTTATGTTAAGGTTAGGGTTTCGCCAAGGGCCACGCACGAAATGTATGTTCAACCGTCTGTGATTGATGTCTTATTTGTTCAAGACCTCGTAGCGATGTTGCCTAGGAATCTATTAATTCTTTGTGTTTCCTTTGGTGTTAGTTACTAGTTGATTGAAAAATAACATCGCCACAAGTCGTAATATTAGGGCGTAATAGGCAAGAGGCTATCAAGGAAGTTCGCTGCCATTTACCATATATTACACTTTTGATTGAAAGTTCTGAAGCCTTTTCAACATATCCGTGTTGGGAGGTCTTCGTCATTTAACTAGTTTTATGAGACGATGCTTCCTTGACCAGTCCACTGTTTAGTTGGGTTATTGTGATCCCCGTTGCCAACAAATAAACCATCACTTTAAACTGAGCAAATAATGTCCTCCTCAGTAGTTAAGTGAGTTGCAGGGCCCAATACGAGTTCACTATCTAAGTGTTAGGTGTATTTGTCATGCAATGATTTCGATCTGCACAGCGCACTTGGCTGGAATGATGTGTTAGGAGATTAGGGTTCCGGTATTGCTAGACTTTAAGACCCAAAATTTGTTCAATTTAATATGTGGATCGCCTGTTAGGCTGGCGCACTTCTAAGAAGAAAAGATTTTAGTTATTCTGGACGCTGCCTTGGGAGCCGATCCATTTCAGCCTTCTAATCTTTACCCTAGCACCTCTGTAAAGTAGGTATGTTTCTATAAACTATCAATCTAATGCACAATCCCTGATCTGTCTTCATTAAAGAAGATAAAGGGCAGTTTACATCCACTTAACCTCATCATTGTAAAACTATCATTCCTCGTTAACAAAGGGTGCATATCGGCAGTTTGGTAGATATCACTTCAATGCCCATTTTTGCATTTCCTGTAATTTACTTTCTGTAGTTTTTAAAAGTTAAATTAATTGGTATCTTATCCTGCAATCAGGCCTCTTGCAGTTATACAATTGTGGTTCTACTTGAATATTATTTTTATCCAAATTTCTGCTTGAAATCTGAATCTTAAGAGGATTAGTTTCCTCCGTTCAGCCTAAAACAATATCTGAAGGTACATCTGAGTGTGTAGATGATTCTACCTTCTGCAGCAGAATTAGATTCTGCCTATTACAGCATTTTCAATCAACCATGGAAGACTTGATAGATTCAAAACTGTCTATTTGGCACAAAGTTTCACCAGTAGAAAGATCTCAATGCAGACATCTTACTTGTCTTCTGCAGAAAGTCCAAATTCTTCTGCCGTATGGATCTTTTCTACAGTCTTGCGATTTGCGCAAAGGTACAAACTAGAAAGTCTTCTGGGTCAAGCCGTATTTTTGTAGAGAGGTAGATTTTATCTATCTGGTCGCTTTTGGCTTCTGTTGTTAAACATAAAACCCCATCGTATTTGTGTCTTCTCATTTTAAAAAAAAAATCAGACAGAAAAACTTGAAAAAGAAAAGAAACGTTGTTTTTCATGTTGTAAGTTGCTTCTGGTATTAAATACAAAGAAGTCACGGATCTTTTTGGCAATCTGAAAGGTCCCTTAGGTGTGACTCAAAATCCTGATTCGGTTCAGCAACTCACACAAGAGTTATATGACCGGTGGCAACAATAAAACAAGTTTCTATTCAAGCTTATGCAGCAGATGATGAGCAGGTTCTAACAATTGATAAAACGACAGGCACAACCATCTCTGACATCTCCACAATGGTTTCTGATGGGATATGGATACAGATGGTTCAGTTTGGTATGCAGTCAGTGGAGGTTATTTTCCCTTCTCTTTTGCTGTTGTAAGCAATCTCAATATTTGTAATTTGAGCAGCAAAATGGTGTCGGATGTTTTGATTTCTATTTGTATGGTAGTCTGTACATGTAGGCTTATTCACAGAGCTGTATGTTTTGTGTGATGTCTGTCTGCAGTGGTATACATTATTCTCCTTGAAGCCAATAAGCATCTCAGTAAACTGTGGAGGGTTTACCCATGCAGATCGCACCCTTAGGGGAGTTTAGCATCCTGTTCCTCATACACAGTGAACATTTCTTAACCTTAGAGTCTCAGATTGTATTCTGCAATCTTATTATGGAATATCTCATCCACATTATGCTCTAAGGCCTTGTGGTGCCATGAGTGTCTCAAGAAATCTGTGGTGCCATCATGGATTATTGCTTTTAAGTCGTATGGTAGATCTAATAGCTATCTCCATATCCCTGAGATTTAACTTTATCTTTTGCATTTAGGGTGTCATCTATAAGGAAACCTTGGAAACCACTATACACATCAAAACATAATCCTCTACTCTCATTGTCACTCGACATATAGGCTATTGTTGGGCATCCAGCTGTCCACAACGTCAGCAAGCATTTAGTTAATCCATAATTTCATATTTCCATGTGATCCCATTTAGGAGTTGTGGTTTTGGTATGTCTTGGAAGCATTAATAAGGTGTTGGGATCTCAAAGAACATCCTTGGAACCTTCGTCAAACCTATTGCCTTCGTTTTCGGTGACCATTGACTTTCGTGGAAAATATTGTGATAGAAAGAAAACTGTTGTAGTGTTACCACCAATTATGTCAATTGCAAGTTTGAAGGAGTTAGATGGATGCTACCAGAAGTTATTAGACTAAACTAATATCATCCATTTCAATGATTAAGCAGTCATTAACAATTTCACACCATCTCTGCGATCAGTACTTACAATTCAATAGGTTATTACACTTGAAATAGATATAGTAGAAGCTTTTACCAGAAAACAGTAATGCCTTGGGAACGAACATAGTTAATACATCTATCAAGTTTCGACGGCGTAAGAATGTCTAGTCCCAATCTTCTTCTTAGACAGATTTAAATCATCTTTGATTAAAGCATTTCAGAGACATCGCTATGACAAAGAAATCCAAGCATAGTAAACTGTTAGCTGTTTGAGGTCAAGAATATCAGAAGGACCGTATTAGGGTAGAACTTCGAGGAAAATGAAAACATTGAGGTTCATTGTTGATGGTAGGACCTTTGTCCTCGTTGTATTGCCGTATAGTTATAAAGTATCATTTTAGTACTTAATCCAACGTTGGAAAGGTAAGTTAATCAGGGTAAAATTTGTTATACTTGTGTTTTATAATCTATCTTTAGAAACAAATGTAGAATATTTAAATAGTTTAATTGTAATGTATTAGTATAATTGTTGTATTTATTGTGAAATCAATTAGTTTGATTTAAGAGATAATGTAATCCATTGTTGATTTCATTACAAAGTTATTTATGATGAGCCAAGAAGGAATTTTAGTGTTTAATTTCTAGAATCTGAATTGTTCTGTGTGAGTTAAGTATTTCTATTGTCGTAGAGTCAAATTGAGAGTGGTCATACTCGAAATTCCAGAGGCTTAGTTTGTCGTAGTGTGGATGGATGTTTTTGTATTTGTGATGTTATAACGATTATGTGATTCAAATTTAGTATGAAGTATAATGGAGTATTGACTAAGATGATTATGTGTTTTGTGATATAATATTCTCTGGATGAGATATTTAACCAGTTGTGACTATCTTGTATCCATTTTGTCGTAATTGTTGTTGGAGAGACCTGGTATCTGTAAAAGTGTAAAATGTTGTAATGCTATAGGCGATGGATAACAATTGGTGTTATGATTCTGTTTGTAATGCAAGAGGGTTTATGCCTTGCGATGAACACGTATGTGTATTGCTATAATGCCTTGTATGATGGTTAAGGTTTACTAGGTGTTAGGAAGGAGAGTGGCTTTCAACGTGGGGCCGGCGCCCAAAGTGGTAGTCAGGATAACCCGTTGGAAGTAGATTAATCAAGTGATAACCTAAAAATAAACTAGGGGGTTAAGGGTAGATTTCACATTAATAAGATTAATGGATTCCTCTCCCATGGCCTGTAGTGCTTGTATAGACTAAGGATGGGTAGAGAAGGCCTG
The DNA here is from genome assembly GCA_027924645.1 of Cunninghamia lanceolata. Lineage (NCBI taxonomy): Eukaryota > Viridiplantae > Streptophyta > Pinopsida > Cupressales > Cupressaceae > Cunninghamia > Cunninghamia lanceolata. The sequence continues at coordinate 1,635,017 of BSBN01000476.1, forward strand.
GTTGGCATGATTGACTTCCTTGTCCTCATGAAAGGAAGGTCGATTCCGCATGTGTCACCCTATGGGGCCGGCGCCTAGTGAGAGGCTGTCAGGATAACCATAGATGGGGGCCGACGCCTAGTGAGAGGCTGTCAGGATAACCCATGCTAGGACCGTGCGATGACATTCTCCCTACTACAACCTAGCATTCCTTGTTTGGTCTCTCCACTTATGTTATGTCTCGCCTCTGGAAGTTAAGTTGTGTGTATTGTTATTGCCATGTGTTGTATTGACGTTTGGTCGTCCTTTGTTCTTGTTTGTTTCTTGACTACCTGACTGTTTGTTTGGGACCTCATGTTAACTCCTAGCTCGGGGGGTGGACCTTAGGGTTCCACATGGTCGGGTGGAAGAGCTATTTTATCCATTGGTTATCCCTTGTCAAGTTCATGTGCAGAAAAGATTTGTTCCAGTTGTACTTGTCCCAGTTGATGAAGATGCATGTGTATAATCTTGTACCAGATTTGTGTATCAGAACATCCATTGAGTATGTAATTCTGATGTAGTCTGAAAATGGCAATGTAATGATGTCATGATGTACTTATGTGTAACAAAAGCATTTCAGTTATGTTTTGATCATGTAGATTGTATTATCTGATGGTATGTAATGAATATGAATTAGTTATTCAATTATGCATTGGATTTAGATCAGCTACTGATGAATGTTAAATTATGTTAGTTGGTTTGTAAAGTAATGCAGCCTTGTATCCTTAGAGAATATGTCGTAGTTAGTTATGTTAACATTATTTGTTATCTTAAACATTTAAAAAAAAAAATGTTCCTGTTTCATGTAGCATAAATGTGTAATTCTTTGAGGTGTGCAAGGCGGGCGTTACAATATGCATATAACTTAATAAATTATTCCAATGTAATAAAAACAATCATTATATAGCTCTTTAATTGGAAAGATCATGATATCAAACCCTAAACTGATGGGACACAAGGTTTTGGCATACCTACATGCATGCAGAACTAATTTCCCACAGTGTGACACTGAACTTGGTGCACAGATTTGAACTGTAAGTCATGTGAATGATTTAGCAGGAAATCGACTATTGAAATGTATTTGAAGATACTAATGATCATCAATGACGTCCCTTCAGCAACCTACTTCTCTTCCTCACGTATCACAGTATAACCTAAGGCAATTTTCGTTCTTCCTAAATGAATTAAATATGCACATTACATAATAGACTTCAGATCCACAATGTAACCATATGGCTATGCCTTGAGGTCAATTCACCAATGACTATAATACATTCATAAAAAAAATATTAAACTTATATACATCAAACTATTCTAAATCTAGATATAGGTTAAAGAATTACTCATGCAAAACTCGATATATTCACACTAACATGTTGAGATAAATTAATCAGAAAAGAGGTTATAGTTTCTGGCATCTCAGGGTATAATACTTATCAAAGGCAAATAGAATTAATTATAAATATGGTAGACACAAACATTCAGTTATATGAATAACTAATGCCAATTTATGGCTGCCAAAACTTAGGGTTTGAGAATAAATATCGCCATTATATGGCATGCATTAGCTCAAGGATACAGGAATATCTATCGCCAATACAAAGCAGACATAAGCGTTAAGATATATATATAATAAATACCTATTGCCAATATATGACAGACATAGAAATATATGCAGATCTAATTCTAATTTATGGGAAGATGCAACCCTAAATCTTAATGAAGATCAATTACCAGCTTGGCCGGCCCTAAGCGCCTTTTATGGGCAGACTTACAAATATTAGGCACCTGAAACTATGCTGAGGAAAGAAAAAGATTTTGAAAGCTTTAGAAATGGGCAAGGTGAATCCTATTCCCTGCCCCATGCCTGCGTCCATTCCACATGCGTCAAAATGGGAGCTTTGGAAGGTCGCATGGACATCCACCGAGGGGTAAAGAAGATGGTTTACAGACAAAAAGAGCTAGACATTCACATGAGCATTCCTATTGCACTTCAGCTTTAAACGATTCATAAGAGCACATGGTTGACAATAACTCAACGAAAATGACATGTAGTCGGTGCCACCCAAAAGATCACAAGTTTGACTACTCTGCAGGCTAGACAAACGTGTGCATTTGACAAATAATAAAAGATTTCAACTTTCAAATATGAAAGCAAGTTATACAACACATTCATCCAAATACTTGTCCGTACACAAGATCATAAAACCACAAGCCTTACTGCATAAATATCCAGGTAGATATTCTAATTGTTTCAAGTCAAGAATCATATCAAGAACATTCACTTAAAACATTGTTTTGCCAGCTTTTTATTAAGTTGCTTCAAGTTTGATATTTCAAATGCCAAAATGACATCGCATCTAATTTTGATGTAAATCAAACCTTACTGCAATCTCGCCACAATGAGCCTGCCATTTCATTCAACCAAGAGATATAATTATCTAGTGTTCCTTTCATATATCGTAACATGAGCATCAAGTTCCATCGTCCTTCATATATAAGAGTACATCATATCACTCATATTTCTCTTGCAGAGATGCTGAGACAATGGGACTAGGAAAACATATGATTCCAATGCAGATGAAATCGTGTGAATTATCTACTATTAAACACTCGAATACACATTAGATGCTATTTTAATTTCATACAATGAACTTCATCTTTAACCGTCTTCCTTCGCTAATTTTGGAACCCTAGAACTGTCTACCATTATCCACCACACTGATGACGGGAGAAAGATATATTATTTATTATGCAGGGTCAAACGGTATGATATAAACGAAGCTATACAGTTTGCCATTTCTTACTATGAAATCTGGGTTCCTGCCACTCATAAGGTACTCTATTTTGGTAGAATAATACCTCCAGTCAAGATAATGCGAAAATAGATCCAAGGCTTGATCATTAAACCCTGGGATTTGGTAGTTTCCCTACGATTTACTATGAGCTTGGTCTAGGAGGTTCAGAACTGTGTGCAGGGATCTTCCTAGTCTAAAATCACAGCCTTGACAAAAACCTAAAATTGCAACCCTTTGAATTCTCCCTCACCGGCAAATAAGGTTTCCCATGTAAATTGACGGCTTCAAACAAAACATCACAGCCTTCAATTTCCCCTTTATAAGAAACTAAGTAGTTCCTGCCAGATCTGATAGGAGACAAACCTAATCCCATGCTTCACAAATGAAATTAATATCTCGCATGCAAATATGGCGTTTAACTTGGCCGTAACCTAACCTAGGCCGTAACAATTGTGTTATTGTTCCCGAATCCTACTAGGTCTGGATAATTAAAAAAAAAACTTGAGCTGCATAAAGGGAGCTAAGCTCTTATTTGTATACATAAAATCACAACCTTTGCCCTTCCGTAAAAGTTCTTCCTCAGATCCCGACTGACCCAGGTTTAAACAAACCAAGCGATTTACTCTGCTAATCAAAATTAAAATAAGTTTTCATTTCTACAATAACAGATCTAAATAAATTGTTTTCTGAGCTACGAATCCAATAACTAGGTTGCGCACACACATATACAACAAAAATCCCGCGCCCTTGCCCTTATCAAATTCAATGTAAATAAATCTTCAAAATCTTGGGGACACGGGCGATCAAATCATATTTTAATCACACGGTTGCAATGTCAAGAGCTCTAAAAACAGTTATCACAAAACCAAAACAAGAGCAAAATCGGGAGCAAATAAATATAAATCTGTATTCTACTGCAATAAATAATCAGAACGCATACCTAGTTTGGTATTATTCCTATTCCTGCGATTGCCCAAACCCTCTAGATTTGATGCCGAAACCTCTCCGGCTGCAACCTAAACCAATCTCCCCTGCTTGTTGTTCCTTCTCCTCCATTCCTCCCCCTTTCCCCCGAGAGCGAGAGAGAGAGAGATCTCCCTTATTTCCAGATTTTTCCCACCTTTGTAGAAGGCTTGGCACATCATCCAATGCCAACTATAACAACTATTAATTAAATTTTATCTCCTTACAGCTCATAGTTTAATTTTCAACTAAATACAATAATGCTTTATTTTAATATTATACTATAGATATATATTTATCATATATGTTATAATTATTTATACCTTATTTGTATAACCTTTGAACTGTGACACAAATTAATTTATGTATTTTATTTAGTATAACCCGAGTAATAATCTGACCCTTTTACAAACATAACTATGAGAAATATTGTTCCCTATACTAAAATAAATATTGCGAAATCATAATAAAATATTAAGATACTAAAACTTATTTACATCTATAATTACCCCCAAATAACTCAATTTAATAACAGTGATTCACATTCAAACAACTTAGGATAATTACCTTGAGCTAGGTAATTATCAGTTATCATTTTAACCTTATTTAATATTAATAACGATAATTGATGTAATCCTGTTAAGTATTATAGTGGATCAAATAATAGCATGACTATAAAACGCAATCTAGGCATACAACATAACCCACTGAGTAGGACAGCCGTTAAAAGCCGAATCAAACATGTTCACAAGCCAGGCCAAAACACACTTAACCAAACAAGCTCCATCAAATATACCTCAATTGCAAGACCTGACATACTGACAGAACTGACAATTTAACTAGACATGTCATGCATCCTGATTGAGGATGATGACTTGGGATGTGGGACCTTAAGTTATCTCCGGAACAACTTATCCATTGGGTTCAAGGCACGCTCAGACCTGTTATTTCAGGTGGAGTCGATGCCAGATACCTGCATCCTGCAGCAAATGACACAGTTAAGCATATATATAAATGCACAAAAGCTATCACTAGGTGAAAAAGGAATCACAATATCACAGGGCACTCGCAAGCAAGTGATGTGACATCGTCCTCTCCACATCATATCAATCTAAATTAGATAACACGTGATCATAACCACTCGAATCTACCTCATTATCTAAACAGAACCATACACTAAACATATAGGTGCATGACATTGAATAAGTCCCAGAAGCATCATCATAACAAATAAATCAAATAGAATCAGTCCATGAGATCCATAACAATTGTAGTAAAATCGACATCTTGATCATTGGAATGCAAAATAATGTCAAAGCCTGCATTATCAGTGTCGCAATAGAGGTCATCAATAAAACACATTAACTATCATATGAAACCTCACATGGATGAAACATCTATCTATATTGTACAACATCAATTGTATACCTTATCAATAATTATTCCTGTTATTTTACCTTCGTCCTCATGCGCCTTGATCAGTTCACCTGTACATCCACGGTGAGAACGGAGGGGCACTACAGCTTTCATCTGAGCTGCGGATCCTACTCTAGATACGGAAAGACCAACATTAATGGCAGGTTGAATTCCTGCATTGAATAAATCGGTTGATAAGAAGATTTGTCCATCGGTAATGGAAATTACGTTAGTGGGAATATAAGCTGAGACATCTCCAGCTTGAGTCTCCACTATTGGTAAAGCAGTCAAACTCCCTCCACCTAACTGAGAATTTAATTTAGCTGCTCTTTCCAATAAACGAGAATGTAAATAGAAAACATCTCCTAGATAAGCTTCCCGGCTAGATGGTCTTCTTAATAGAAGAGACATTTGGCGATAAGCTTGTGCTTGTTTGGAAAGATCATCATAAATGATTGATGTATGTTGTTCTTTATACATAAAGTATTCGGCTAAAGCTGCTCCTGTATAAGGAGCAAGATATTGTAATGTAGCAGGAGAATCCGCAGTTTCCACTACCACAATGGTATACTCCATTGCGCCACGTTTTTGGAACGTATTAACTACCTGAGCTATGGAAGAAGCTTTTTGACCAATAGCGACATAAACACATATTACATTTTAATTTTTTTGATTTATAATCGTATCTGTAGCTACCGCCGTCTTACCGGTCTGTCTGTCGCCAATAATCAATTCTTGCTGACCGCGTCCTATAGGGATCATAGAATCAATAGCAATAAGACCCATTTGAAGAGGTTCATATACAAAACATCTTGAAATAATACCTGGGGCAGGAGATTCGATCAATCGAGATTCGGAAGATGAAATCTTCCCCTTACCATCAATAGGTCGAGCTAGCACATTTACAACTCGACCCAAAAAAGCATCACTTACTGGTATCTGAGCAATTTTTCCTGTTGATCTCACGGAACTGCCCTCTTGTATCATCAAGCCATCACCCATTAATACAGCTCCAACATTATCTGATTCTAGATTTAGGGCAATGCCTACTGTACCATCTACAAATTCTACTAGTTCCCCTGCCATTACTTTATCAAGACCATGAATACGAGCAATGCCATCTCCTACTTGAAGTACAGTGCCAATATTAGCAACTTTTACCTCGTTATTATATTGTTCAATTTGTTTACATATCATACTACTGATTTCATCAGGTCGAATAGTTACCATTAACACTAGTTAATTCTCTTTTTAAAAATAAGACCTACTCTATATATTTTTTTGAATAATATTAATATATATATATGTAATGTTAATCAGTTATGTTTTTCATGGCTATAAGCAGGTCAATATTATGATCGATCGTACGTAAATGTAACTCGCTATTCAAATGACTATTCAGAGTTCTTAGAGCTCTTTGGACAGCTTGGCGAGAAATTTGTTGTCGAACCTGTTCAATTACTCTTTGTTGTTCAAAGTGAATGGTCTCATTCTTTAAATTCTCTAATTGTTTCAAATTAACAGAAGCAACATTGATAAGTTCCTCTTTTTCTTGTTCTATTTGAGAGTATCCATTTACCCGAATTTCGCGTGCTCGCCTTTCTACTTCCCGTAAGCGAGCCCGGGCTTGCTCAAGCTGATTAGCAGCTCCTTTACATAGTTCTTCAGAATTCTGAATAGTACTCAATATTTTCTGTTTACGGTTATCTAATAGATTACTTAATGAAAGTAGATTATCTATTCATAAGTTGAACAAATTTCTAATCTCTTCCCAAACCGAACACGAACCTTTCGATTCATTCGGCTCTCCCGCTCGGCTTTTTTTTTACAACATTATAAATCTTTTTTTTTTACCAAGCCTACCCTTTTCGTTCATATTATGTAAAAATAAGATCAATCTATCAAAGACCGAAATCTACGAAGGGCTCTTTTGCCAAAAGGGATTTTTTATTATCAACAAAGTTGTTGTTCTTTTCTCTTCTTTTTTTCTTTTCATTCGTATTTATTTCCTCTTTACTTTTTCTTGAATAAATTTCCTTCTGTGTAGGTCGTCGGTTCCGCATTTAAACCAAAAAAATTGGATGGGAGATTAGGACTATTTTTCAGTAGATAGGTTGAATAATTCCATTGATATGAATGTTATATATTGGATCAACCTCCAACTATGCCTTTGAACCAATCTCATATTAGCACAGCGGTGGAAAGAGTACCCAGTTGTGCTTGGACTTCAAGCAGTTTAGCTTTAACCATTCTAAAGATTTTCTCTTGTTGGTTGGGATTGGTAGGAAAATTTCCCAATCAATTACGAAATGCTATAGTTCTTCCATATTTCTTTTTTCCCCTTTAGAAGTAATTCGTCGAGATCATGCACTTTTCTATCTACAAAGTGCAGTTGGTTGGACCCAGCTAGATTATTCAAATATACAACTCGCACACACTCCCTTTCCGAAATAGATCAGTACACCAAGCACCACACTGAGATTTATTATATTTGTTTCTAAAATATTGGTATTTAACCTAAAACCCTCAGCGGAGGGTAAATAAATTAGGGAAATGAAAGAATCAGTTACATTTTTCATACGCTCTCCCCTCATAAATAAGGATACTTTTACAAAGTTTTTTCTCTGCCTCAATTCTACTATTATTCCAGTTCCAGATAAGCAGATTTCAAGTACTTAGTAAGTCCCAGGTCCCGCATAACGATAAATAAGGATACAATTAGAAAAAAAAACTTTGCTCGATCTATCTACTTCTTCAAGTGTCACAAATCTTTCTGGCCAAAACAAGTGAAGTATAAGTTCATTATTTTGGATCAGCCCCTCCCCTATTGGCTGAACAAAAAAATTCATAGAGGAGGGTACTTAAAATCCCAAAGGGTACGGATTTTGGTCTCCGAGATCAAACAAATGGATTAGCAAATAAAAGTGCTAGAGCTACAACTAATCCATAAATAGTTAAAGCTTCCATAAAAGCTAAACTTAGCAGTAAGGTACCTCGTATTTTACCCTCTGCCTCTGGTTGTCTCGCAATACCTTCAATAGCTTGTCCCGCAGCAGTGCCTTGACCAATGCCAGGTCCAATAGAAGCAAGACCTACGGATAATCCAGCAGCAATAACAGAAGCAGCAGAAATTAAAGGATTCATGGTAATCTCCTCTTACTAAGGTTGATAAATGGTGGATAATACGATAGTTTTATCTATTGATTTGATTGTTCATGTTCAACTAGAGAACAATTTCTTTGAAACAACTAAACTCCAACTAAATGGTATTTAAAATTATGATATTACCAAATAGGTAAATTCTATACCCTAATATTATATTCTTTTTTAGATGAAATAGAGGCAGATTTTTATTCATTTAGAAAATGAAATATTTTGCATAATAGCCTATTTTATTTATGAGTAATTCTAAAAGATATATAAATATATCTATATATTAATATATATAGATCATATATGCATGTACATATATGACATAATACAAACTATGTACATAAAATGTATGTATCCCTTCGAGGTGGAAAAATTCATTGTTCTACACCAGGGTACATAGTTTACTCAACTAACTCCCATTAGTAAACCTATTCCATCTTATTATGTAGATATGAAGCTACAAATATGATCTATTCTATCTATCAATTTTATCGACGGGATTAGTGATCCTAAATCTTTTTACTAAGATCTTAGAGATTAAGTATTTACATTTATGATTATACAAGAGAGAATCAAAATGGAAAGAACATTTCACGTCTGATACATATCAAATTATGTATGAATTGAAAGTTAGAAAAGACTGAGTGCAAAATTAATGATGACCTTCCATGGATTCGCCTATATAAGCTGCGGCTAGAGTTACAAAGATTAGAGCTTGAATACCACTTGTAAATAATCCTAGGAACATTACAGGTATAGGTACCACTAAAGGTACTAAAGAAACAAGAACGGCAACTACCAATTCGTCAGCTAATATATTTCCAAAAAGTCGAAAACTAAGTGATAGAGGTTTTGTAAAATCTTCTAATATGTTAATTGGTAAAAGTATTGGGGTTGGCTGAATATATTTACCAAAATAGCCTAAACCCTTCTTTGTAAGACCTGCATAAAAATAGGCTACTGATGTGAGCAAAGCTAGAGCTACTGTAGTATTAATATCATTTGTAGGTGCGGCTAATTCCCCATGGGGTAATTTAATAATTCCCCAAGGAAAAAGAGCACCTGCCCAATTAGAAACAAAGATAAATAGAAACATAGTCCCTATAAAGGAAACCCAGGGACCATATTCTTCTTTGCCAATCTGAGTTCTAGCCAAGTCCCGAACAAATTTGAGAACATATTCCACAAAATTTTGAGCTTCGGTCGGAATTATTTGTGGGTCTCGAACAGCTAGAGTAACTGAACCTAATAAGACAGCAATTACAATCCAGGAAGTTATAAGTACCTGTGCATGAACTTGAAACCCCCCTATTTGCCAATAAAAATGCTGACCTACTTCCACACCAGATATCTCGTAGAAATGATTCAGCGTGTTAATAGGAAATTGTACAATATCCATATTACCCTTTATAAAGATGAACTTCAAAAAGAAATGATTTTGGTTCAATGACTGATTCCTCAATTATTTCACTATCATCAGTCAGGCTACGAAATAAAATAATGGAATGATTATTTGATTGATTAAGAAGATTTCTTTATTTCTATAAAAAGATTTTATCTTAATCTATTCTATAAGATTTGGGAATAGTAGCCAACTTAGTTCTATCTTCTCATTTTTTTTTAATTCACTTTTTATATAATTACAATTCTCTACCCGCATGAATTGCTAAAATTAATTTATTTAGGATCAGTCGGATTGGTCCTCTACCATCATCATTGGCTGGAATTGGGATATCCACGAGATCTGGGTCACAATCTGTATCAACTAAGCAAATTGTTGGAATACCTAAAGTTCTACATTCCCGAATAGCAGTATATTCTCCTTTTTGATCGAGAATTATTACAATATCAGGCAATTTTGTCATGTATCTAATACCACCTAGATCTTCCTGCAATTTGTTCAATTCTCTGTTGAGTATTGCTGCTTCTTTCTTCGTAAATCGATCAAATCCTCCCGTATTTTTTTTTTCATTAAATTTTTTAAATTTTCAAGTCTTGTTTCTGTAGTAAACCAATTAGTTAACATACCCGCGAGCCATTTTTTATTTACATAATGACATCGAGCTGCTAAAGCAGCTAATTTAGCAGCATCAGCTGTTTGATGTTTTGTACCAACTATCATAAATTGTTTTCCTCTCTTTGCTCCATCAAACACAAAATCACAGGCTGCTGATAAAAAACGAGCAGTGTAAGTCAAATTTATAATATGACTATTTTTACGTTCTTTAAAAATGTAAGGTGCCATTTTAGGATTCCATTTTCTAGTCTCATGACCAAAATGAACTCCTACCTTTACCATCTCAATCAAATTGATGTTCCAATTTTTTTTCGTCATTTTGTTTTTCTTTTTTACTATAAACTGTAATATCTACATTCCAATGGAATGGGTTACATTTAAAAGATTGCTTGCCGTAGTATACTTGGTACAAGATATTCATTTCATTTTCTATTTTTATTAGAAAAGAAATCTAACAAGAAATTTATTCATTTATAAAAATTACTTTTTTACTACTCGTGTTGATTTTTTCTTTTTTAGTAATTTTTTTATTTTTTTGATCACTTTTTTTTTTTGCTTAACAGAAACAGATAAAACAGAGATTTCTTTATATTGATGATCAAAGAAAAAATCTTTCACTTTATTGATAAATAGATTTTTGTTCCTCGTTCTCGGATCCATTTTGTTGCCTTTTCCCAAACGGTTGAATCCAGTACCGACAGGTATCATTCCCCCGAGAATAACATTTTCCTTCAAGCCCTTCAACCAATCAATACGACCTTGAAGAGCAGATTTAGCTAGGACCCGAGCAGTTTCCTAAAAACTCGCTTCTGACAGAAAACTTTGAGTATTCAGAGATGCCCTTGTCATTCCCAATAAAATGGTTCGATAGTTGATTGTTTTTTCTAGAGCACGATCCATTCTTTGTACTCGTGATAATTCAACGAGTTCTCCGGGTAAAAAAACACTACTTAGTCCATTTTCAAAATTTTTATTTTCTGAATTGTCCACATCTACAATTAAAACTTTCGATGTAATTTGGCGCACAATAATTTCTATATGTTTATCAGAAATTCGCACCCCCTGGGATCGATAAACCCTTTGAATTTCATTGACCAACTGATTCTGACTATGCTCCATAGTTATCCTAACACTGATGAATGACCCCCAAAAGTTTCCAAAAAATATTGCCAGGTGCCTGTTCAATTTTTGAAAATATTTTTTTCAATTTTTCGATATTGAAGTAGCCGAGCGGGCTTCTGACAATTGTTCAACTTTAGGAAGACCTTGAATTATATCATCGGATTTTAATCTTTCGTATAACAGAGTTATCAATGTATCTCCTTCGTAAAGAATTTTTCCATAATGACTATTAAGAGTTGCTCCTCGAGTACCCAAATAGGGTTTAGCTAATCTAATGGTTAAAGATTCCTCATGAACAACTACAATTTGACCAGATCCTTGGAGTTGTTTATCTTCGGATATCCATATACTTTCAAAAAAAAATTGTCCAAGGCTAACTATTGGAAATGTTTTTTCAAAAAAATGGGATAAGGAGAAGTACGAATTCAAATTGAAGAAATTGAAAATAATATTCCTGCATGAATCAAATTTATAAATTCCTCTCTTTTCGTCCATAAAATAGCATTTAGGTACTTGGAAAGTGTTCGAGTCATTGTTAGAAATTGAACGTTTATTTAGTAACACTTTTTTATAAGTTATGAAATGGGAGTATGGGAAACGGTTAGCAATACTATGTAAATGACCCAGGAGACTTGACAATTCAATGATTTTTCTATTTGCATCCGACTTTTTGACTGTATTCAAACATTTTAAATCATTAAATAGAACGATTTGCAAAAAATCAGAAGAAGAAAGAACCATAAAAGATTCATCTTTTTTATTCTCATTAGGGAATGAACGAATAGTCCCCTTACTAAGTGATTTACTTTTATCATTGGAAAAAAAAGAATTAGTTATGGTTCGATCAGTTTCAAAATAATTCAATATATATTTTTTTTATATCTTTTTCAAAACAGTTTGAGTCAACTGATTCATGTTTCACTTGATCCACTGAAGAATTTGAAAGTGATTTATGTTTTTTGCGAAGAAGAAGTTCTGTAATATCCACTTGATCTTGATCTTTATAAAATGAAGAAAAAGGTACTACAACAGATTCATATATATTTCCTGATAATACCCATAAATGAGTTGTCTTTAATATAAAATTAGACATAGGGAGACTTCGGTGCATTTCTCCTGTTAGGCCAGAATATATATATTTCTCGACTTTTTCTTTGAAGGGAGGTTTTTTAGCACGAACCTCGGCAATAACTTGTTCCGATTCCACGAGTTGATTATTTTGAATGAAAAGCAAACTTTCTGGTGGAATGGTTAAGTTTTGTACTTTCTTTTTATTATCGATAGTCACATATAAACTATTATGACATATATAAGCAGGATGCCCATGACGGGTACGTGTAGGATAAACCAAATTTTCATTGAATTCAATTTTTCCGGTGAACGGGGCTCGTACATGTTCTACAATATCACCTGTAAATACTCCACTAGTATGAAAAGTCCTTAATGTTAGTTGAGTTCCTGATTCTCCAATTGATTGGCCTGCAATAATGCCGACTGCTTCTCCTAATTCGATTAAGTTACTATGAGTAGTATTCTGACCATAGCATAATTGACAAATCCAAGATATACTTTTGCAAGTAAAAGGGGTTCGTATATATATTGGTTGTGCTTGGAAATAATATAATTGATGGGCAAGTTTAATTCCAATATCTTGATTGTGCGTGGCAATACATCTCCCATTTATATATACATCGTCTGCTAATACACGACCAATTAGTGTTTGTAGAACAAATTTATTTTGGATTGTTTCTCGATCTTGAATGAGACTTACAAAAACACCTTGGATAGTACCACAATCTGCTTTACGTACAACGATGTGTTGTACTACTTCAACAAGTCTACGTGTGAGGTATCCAGCATCTGCTGTTCGTATAGAAGTATCCACAACTCCTTTACGAGCACCATAACATGAAATAATATATTCCGTTAAAGAAAGTCCTTCACAGAAATTCCCTTGAATGGGTAGATCCACAATTTGTCCTTGAGGATCTGACATTAATCCTCTCATACCTACTAATTGGTGAACCTGAGATGTACTTCCTCTAGCTCCTGAGAAGGATATCATATGTACTGGATTCAAAGGATCAGTCATCCTAAAATTTGGATTCATTTCTCGTCTCAAATATTCACAGGTAGCATGCCATATCTCAATCAATTGACATAATTTTTCCACTGCATGTACATCCCCATAATCATGATATTTTTCCGAAGCAAAACCTTGTTGTTGCGCATCTTGGATAAGCCATATTTTAGATGGTGTTGTTAAAAGATCATCAATTCCTAATGAAATAGCTGCATCAGTAGCTTGCTGGAAACCTAAAATCTTCAGTTGATCTAATATATGTGATGTATATGTCATTCCAAATTGATTTATGAATCTGCTAATAATCGGCTTCATAACAATTTTATCCATCCCTTTATTAAAAAAGGGCACTTCAAAGGGAAAGGGCACTTTGACGAAATTAGCCATAAAAATAAAATCTCCCCATTTTGGGGAGCAGGATTCAGCAATGGGTTTAAGCCTGGAAGGCTCCCTTGATCTCTATCTCTGCATGAATGAAAGGATCATAAGATTAATAACATTAAATTCTGAATAGTGATATTTCTTGTCGGATCTCATAAGTCAACAAGCCTTTTATGGCTTCTTCTATTTCTCGATTAAAACGAATACGACCAACGGTTGTTCGAATGTATTTATTAAGTATTTCCCCCACTCTATCTTTTCTTATTCGAAAATGTTCATGGATTTTGTAGAAAGTACCTAAAGATTCATACTGAACTTCGATAGGGACTTCTCCCTTTACTGAATTAATAATAGAGGTATCTATATTTCTCTCCCACCGGAGCCATAAAGGACTGTCTAAATCAATTTGTTTTTGTTGATAAGCTCTAAGCGCATCATCATAGCTATAAAACGAAGGTGAAACCATCTTAGTTTTTAAGTTATCTGGGTGATACCTATTTTCATAAATACCTTAATTTTTTTGAAGAGTTGATCTATAAAGTCCTAGAAGCATATCTTGAGTCGGTACGCAAATAGGATCTCCTATAGTTGGAGAGATAAGATTGAGATGAGAAAACATAAGTAAATGAGCTTCTACTTGAGCTTCCATAGATAAAGGTACGTGGACAGCCATCTGATCTCCATCAAAGTCCGCATTAAATCCTGCACAAACCAATGGGTGTAACCGAATGGCACGTTCTTCTATTAAAATAGGTATAAACGCTTGTATTCCTAATCTGTGTAAGGTGGGTGCTCGATTTAACAATATGGGATGTCTTTGTATAATCTGTTTAAGTACGTTCCATATAATAGGTGCCCTATCTCGAATTAAAAATTTAGCAGATCTTAGATTGGGAGCAATCTGTTGTTCAACTAACTCAAGAATTAAAAATGATTGAAAAAGTTCTATTGCGATTTCTCGGGGCAATCCACATTGATACAATGAGAGAAGGGTACCTACCACAATAATAGAACGACCTGAATAATCAACCCGTTTTCCAAGTAAATTTTCATGAAATCTTCCTTCTTTACCTTGGAGGAAATCTGAGAAGGATTTATAAGGTCTATCGTTCCTGTCTCTCACTGGTTGTCCGCCGATACTGTTATCAAGAAGTGCATCTATGGCTTGTTGGACTAATCTCTTTTGATCAATAAATAAACCCGGCATTAGAAATACATGACTATTTTCTATGGATTGGAAAAGATTATTATTTCGATGGATAACTCTTTGATAAAGTACATTGAGATCTGAACTAATAACTAAACCTTCCAGTAATTGATACATTGGTCTCAGGTCGGGAGGAAGAACTGGTAATAGGCGTAGAACCATCCATTGTGGATCTACATTTGCTCGAATAAAATATTTAGCTAATCTCATCCGTCTAACCAAACGAACCTTTCCACTTCGAAGTTTTTGAAGTTTTTGCTCGTTAAATTGAGCATATATTTCTTTATCACTAAATACATTCTCTGCCTCCGCAAATAATATAGATATTAGCTCATCTATTCTCTTCCATTCTATATATGAACAATCTATAATAATTTGCAGATCTAGACCAGCTAATTGGTCTCTGATAGCTTTTCCTCCAGTGGCTATTTCTCGCTCTTGAAATAGTGCAAAATCCCAAGAGAGATAATAAGCAATAGTTTCTAGCCAGGATTTACCCTCATATTGAAATAAACCCTGAAATCGCAATAAAGTCATCTTGTTAGCTATGGGCCTAGTAATACAAGCATTTGATAGGTTATTCTAAGCCCCCCCTTAGAATCGGACATGAAAGTTTCCCCTCATCCGGCTCAAGTAACTATACCGAAATGGAAAATGATTATGTATGATTGTGCAAAAAAATGTTTTTTGCTCTGTATAAAACTAAATAGTTACTCTTTGCTCAAGTTCCAAGTGAATTCGATTATTGGTTTACGATTCGTATTATGACATAAATATGGAATTAGTGAGCAGTCTCCTCCCTTTTGAACGATACATTTCTTTGTGAAAGACCTTCAATTCATTTGAAATTCATAAGGGATTTACTTGTCTGTATCTCGTTATAATTGATCCTATAGGTTTCTATTTTACTTTGATGGTTACAATACTATTTGAAGCATATGTGCGATGAATAGACTCCTATAACCATATCTTCTTTTTGGTCTAGAATAAATAATGAAAATGAAACAGATTATTCATTCCATTTTGAATAATAAAAGAAGTATTTTACGAAGTCCAATTAGCAATTTAATATACAAGATATTAACCCTAGATCCATTCCTCTTTATCAACATCTTTTTAAAATGCTTCTAATTCTGAGCTTCATGCTACTCTTCCCGAGGGACGTGTCAGAGCTAAGGGCATCCCAATTAGATTGAATAGGATGACAGTTCCTACGGATCTGTACAATCGAAGCTTGTGATCAAGTCACACATCGCAGTATACTGGGTCTTCTAATTCTTTACGAGTTTTATCTAATAGATCCGCGATATAACTGGGGCGTCGTTTGAAATACCAAATATGAACAACCGGGCATGCCAATTTAATGTATCCCATTCGATATCTTCGAATTCGAGGATCAACAACAAGTTCAACTCCACATTTGGTACAAAAATCGGATTTTTCATTTTCGTTTTCGCTCTCCATCATTTGATATTTTACACAAGCACAAACTCCCCTTTTCTTAGGTCCAAATATTCTTTCACAAAATAATCCATCTCTCACTGGTTCATAAGTACCAGATTCTACAGTATCGTCTGAAGTCGCTTCTCTGACTCTTTCCCCATTAGGTAATATTCTTTCAGACCAAGCAAGAATCTGCTCGGGAGAAACTAATCCAATTTGAAGTTGTTGATGTTTATACTGGTCACTCATAAAAGATAAATTTTGATTCATTTTGATCAAACTTCCTTCTTATCTATCTGAAAGTCTATCTCAGATATAATAGTATGATTCAATTCTAGAGCTAAAGATCATAGTTCTCGACTGAGCAATTGGAAAGATTCTGGAGGAGTGCTAGGTTTAGGCATTGGTTCTCTATTGATAATGGCACCAAATATTTTTTGACGATCGTCCATATGGTCAGATTTTATAGTAAGCATCTCGTGTAAAATATAAGCAACACCAAAACCTTCTAGAGCCCAAACTTCCATTTCTCCTACTCATTGCCCTCCTTTTTTTGATTTTCCTTTTAGAGGTTGTTGTGTAATCGTTGCATAAGGTCCATTGGAACGTGCATAAATTTTGTCATCAACTTGATGACACAATTTGGATATATAAGCTATTCCTATTGTAACAGGTTGTTCAAAAACCTTTCCTGTTCTGCCATCAATTAATCGATGTTTTCCAGGATGATCAGGTTCAAATACCCATGGATTAGCTGTTTGCTCGCTAGCTTTATAAAGCTCAGAAAACACTAGTTTTCTAGAAGCTTCTCGCTCGTACCTTTCGTCAAAAGGTGCTAGTCTATAATGTTTGTTCATTAGTTTTCCTGCTAAACCAAGCAAACATTCAAAGATCTGTCCTACATTCATTCGTGAAGGTACTCCTAATGGATTTAATACCATATCCACTGGTGTTCCATTCTGTAAATAAGGCATATCTTGTTTGGGCAAAATTTTTGAAATAGTCCCTTTATTACCATGCCTTCCAGCTACTTTATCACCCACTTGTATTCTATGTTTTTGTGAAATATATACATAAACTATTTCCATAATATCGCCGAAATAATCATCCTCTTCATCCATCATCTGGGTCTGGATACATCTCACATCGATAACTCGACCTCTTACACCTTTAGGGACTCTAAAACATTTTTCTTTTCCAGTAGGTGCCTTAATATCAAATAAAGCATGTAATAATTTTCCTTCTGGAGTATTGTATATAGAGTCTTCTTCTTCTGCTTCCAGTATTATTTTACCTACTAATACATCACCTGTTTCTACCCAAGATCCTATCATTACAAGGCCATTTTTGTCCAAATGACGGAGTAAGTAAGCATTGAAATGAGGTATTTCTCTAGTGATTACTTCAGGGCCTTGGTTCGTAAAATAAACTCCAATTTCGTATCTTACGATCTGGAAAGAAGTAAAAATGTCTTCATATACTAGACGTTCACTAATAAGTATTGCATCTTCAAAATTGTATCCTTCCCATGGCATATAGGCCACTAAGATGTTTTTTCCCAAAGAAAGTTCTCTGCCTACTGTAGCTGCACTGTCTGCTATAATTTGTCCCCTCTTTACATATTCCCCTTGGCGAACTCGGGGTTTTTGATGCATACAAGTATTACTATTAGAACGTTGATATAGAATCAATTCTGTTTCTATATTGTCTCGAACAACGGATGAAGTTATAGTGATATTTCCACCATCAATAGACTGTATTTTCCCCGCTTGCTTGGCTATAGCTACACTTCCTGAATCTAGACCTACTTGACCCTCCAATCTAGTTCCGACAATACACTTCTCGGGTTGAACAAGTGGAACTGCTTGACGCTGCATATTAGAACCCATTAAAGCACAATTCACATCATTATGTTTGATAAAAGGAATAAGGCAAACTCCAACGGAAAAATATTGGAAAGGAAAAATACTTCTGAAATGAATTTGGTCCCATGCAAAAAATAAAAATTCTTGTTGAAATCGAGCTGGAGTAAATTGTTCCTCTGGAACCCCTTGATTTAATGTCAGAGAATTTCCTGTAGCTATCCGATAGTATTCCTCTTCTCCCGGTAATAGATAAACCATATTTTCTTCCTTCGATCTCTCAAATAGCCTATGGAATGGACTTTGTAAAGAGCCATAATGACCAAGCGTTGCATAAATAGATAACGATCCAATAAGTCCAACTTGTTTTCCTTCAGACGTCGTAATCGGACAAATACGTCCATAATGACTAGGATGAATATCCCGTGTACGAAAAGAAGCAGTTCGACTTGTCAATCCTCTAGGGCCCAAAGAGCTCACTTTTCGACTATGAACTATTTCTGCCAATGGATTAGTTTGATCCAAAAATTGTGATAAAGGGTGTAAAGAAATTTTTTTTTGAAAAGTATTTGTTAATGGAATTAACTCTTCGAATTTCTCAAGAGTTATTTTCTTTTTAGGACTGATTAATGCAGATAACATACTTGTTTCAATTGCTTCTTTTAAATCATATAGAGCTAATCGTAATTGCTCTTGTAATAAATCTGCTACAGAACGAATATATCAATTTTGTAGTTGATCTATATCATCGAGTGTACCCGTTCTAACTTCCACTCTGATAAGGTAAACTACAGCAGCCAATACATCGTGTGGTAATGAAAAAAATTTGTTCTCGGGTATATCAAGACTTAGTTTTTTGTTCGGATTTCGTCAACCAATCTTTCCTAATACACATTTAGTTTGGAAAAACTTTGTGTCCAATTTTTTATATAGAGACTCAGAAAATTCCAAATTTTATTCGTCGTCGTTTTCTTCGTCGTCATCACTTCTGTAGAGTTCCTTATAAGGTTCCAACATGGCAGCTTCCTTCCTGCCATACCAATTGTAATATATAAGGTACTCCTCCGTTCCATTGAAAAATGCAAAGAGATTCTTATCGTTGAAAATCTCTTTGGAATTTAGACCCATAGCTAATAATAAAAGTAAAATAGATATTTTTTTTTCTGTTTACATGAACCCATATCCTTTTTGTTTTTTTATTTATCTCTAATCTTAATCTTCCTCCCCTATCTGAAATTATAGTGCCAATATAGCTAATGTTTCTTGACGGTTTTCGTTCGTAAGTGTAATAAATATCGGGACTTCTTAATATTTGATTGACCACGACTCTGTAATTTCCATTTATTACAAAAGTTCCTTTAGAATTCATCAAAGGAATATTTCCCAGACATACAATTTGGTTCTGTCTCTTTCTACGAATTTTATTAATCAATCTTGCTGGTACATATAATTGACAGTCATATGTAAGAGACATATATACAGCATCTCTCTCTTTAATGAGAGGTTCTATTAATTTATATTCATTCACAAAAAGGCTAAATTCTATTTCTTTATTTGGGCTTTCAATTTTTGAAAACTTATGGAGTTCTTCTATTAAGCCTTGATCAATAAAACGACGAAATCCTTCAAGTTGTATTTTACCAAATTGGGGAATTGTAAATATTCCCTTATTTTCATCTAATTGCATTGGATGTTTCCTATATAAAAGTATATTGTATATTTTGATATTTATTCCTCATTGATCTATACGAATAAATTCGACAATTGGCATGTATATTATTCTTCACTATATCCCAAAAATAGAATAAAAAGAAGAGGTCCTTTTCTATTTTCTTATTAAAACCTTTGTTACAAGGTTAAAACAGGGCAGATTTTTTAATATATGATGGGGATCTTTCTTTATATAGTTGTTCATTCTCTAGTGATTGACAACTATGCATTGAATGTAGTATAATTTCAATGGGGACTCCAAATCCCTTCAATGGGGACTACAAATCCCCCGGGGACTCAAAATCCCTAGAGCCCCCCAATAGGGGGTTTAAATCCTAGACCCGGAGGCTATAAATCGGTTATATGACATATCAGATTGATAAAGAAAAATACGTGAGGTGAAATAGAATAAAGAACTCAAAATATCCTTTCCCCAGATTTAGTTGAAACTAGATCTGGGGATGGCGGCATAGCCAAGTGGTAAGGCAGGGGACTGCAAATCCTCCATCCCCAGTTCAAATTCGGGTGTCGCCTTGGTAGGGTAAATAAAGTGAAAGGAATGAAAAAGTTTCCATTTGCACTACATAACTTTTGGAAACAACTTGTGTAGCTTCAGATGCTATTACTAATATAGCCGATAAAATTCAAAATTCCTTTTATCATGAATGTCTGATCCTATAGGTAGTTGAGAGTAACTAGTTCCAATAAACAATTTTGAGAAGTCTCTACTATCGACTTATCCTTTCGGAATAGGTAAGGTAGAAGATTTCCAATTTGCACTATCCTGATTAGTTCCATTATCATCAAGAATCAATAATGATATTATTCTTTTTGAAATGAAAATAGAGGGATTCATATGGATATAGTCGGTATCGCTTGGGCTACTCTAATGGTAGTTTTTACTTTTTCTCTTTCACTCGTAGTATGGGGTAGATGTGGGCTTTAATAGAATTAATAGTCCTGATATTCTTAATTATTCTGTTAAAAATAAATAAACAAATAATTTTATGATGATAATTTCATATTATTATTATTAATGATCTAGTAATATTGAATCATCAATGATATGATCAAAATAAAAAAAATGAATCATGTTATAAATACAATTCTACTTCATATTTATCAAGTATGAAGTAGTTCCATATATAGCGAACTTATGCTGTTCAGCATAATATTCTTTAATATGCATCTGTTCTTGTAACAAAAACATATGGAGATGGAGCATTATTATGCTGCTCTGTCTCAACCATACATAGATTCCTTTTCTATATCAATTTTTTTCCTTTACGATTTCTAATTCTTTATTTTACTATGTATTAGTAAATAATGGTTTCTATCGTATTAGAAATAAATTGAAAAAAAGGGGGGCGGGGTAGGTTCTATTTTGAATAACACCTATGTTCTGTCTACATAAAGTTCCTTATATGTAAGAGATTGTGATTAGTTTCACTTTTTTTTTATCAGGTACTAATCCTACATTTATGTCCCTACGAGACAAATGATAATTTAGATCTCCTTATCTAAAATCTGTGTAGAAGAAGTAGTACAAAAGAAAAAGGAAAGGAAGATTTTTCGTTTCCTTCGTACTACTTCTTTTCCAAATAAATATCTATTCTTAATATGACGACTCCTATTACTTTTTTTTACTGATGATCTAGATGAATTCTAGATCATCACTAATCACTGTATTTTGCTTTGACTCACCGTTTTTATGTAAATGATGAGTAGAAAAGCAGTAGGAAATGAAATGAACAATGCAACAGCAATAAATGCGAGGCTATTTACTTCCATGATTTATTTTACCTTCGTTTTACAATAACTCGAGATTTGATCTCATAGAGTATCTCCTTTTTTTACAAAAAAAAATGTATTGAATCCATGGAGTAATTCCATCAATAGGATCAATCTGAGTAACGGAATCTAGCGGATTTGATTAATTCTTCAATAGAAATTAAATTAGTATAACATACTATTATCTCTTATTCATATCGGATTTAGTAATTCGATCCCTAATGGATCGATCCCACCGTCTTATTAGTATAGTTCCAAGGGTTGACTCAATTCAATTTTATCGCTAGTCAAAATAACATTAGATATGCAAATTTTCTCAATTTTATTAATTGATATTAATTGAGAAAATCTCCGTCTCAATCAAATATTTAGACATTAATGACGATCCGAATTTCCTTTGCCTATTCGAGGGTCAGAAAAGTATGATAAAGATTGTTCTGATGGATTATACTCATTGATTTCTTATTTCAATAAGACTAACTAATAGTTCAAAATTTACCTTCATTAGAATAAATCCCCCTCGTAGTACGGGGATATAATAATAGATAAAACGAAAAAGAGAATTCATTCTCTTTTTCAGGTGAGAGAGATGTCGAAGCTTTCATTACATAACAAATCAATGGGGTAACTGGAGCTGAAAAAAGGGGGGGAACAAAGTCCAAGTGATGTTGTTGATGTGAATCGTCCGAGTGATTCACTCAATAAATACATAATTAATTTCTGTTTTTGGTGAAGATCTTTTTCAATACTTTGAAAATCTTGACCATAAAATGATTCCTTGCTTTTTAATTAGAGGACATCCCAACATATGCCTATATATTTTAATCTATATATATATTAAAATTTTGGATAAAAAATGCGTAAAAAAAAAAACTTTTGCTTGCTAATTCTGGAAGGCATAGATATTTCATCTTGATTTCCAAAATTGAAAGGGACGGAATATTAGACCTATCAATTGAATATCGATATTTTATATTACACTAAAAAAGGACAACGTATTTTTCTTATTCATAAGTTCGATCGATCTAAATCGATCGGGACCTGAAAAGGGTAATCCCAAGAATCTCTGAATTTATTCAATTCGCTCTGTTTTACGGAAGGGCAAACATGAAGGTAAATTGCCCTGTAGTCCTACTTATTTTTTTAATTATATTACTTACATCGTACAAGAGATGAACAAGACCTATCTATATAGATAGATATGGTTTCGATGACCCCGCAAATAGTCTTTTCATGAAAAAGGACCAAAAAGGGTATAGTCAAAAAATTGATTATATTGGGTCAAATCCTGTCACTACCTGTATTTGTACCTATGCATATTTCAGAGCACCATTAAATGATTACTGATAATTGATAAAACCTCTTATTTCCCTTAATTCGTCTTGTAATGTAGTTTTTACCGAGAGCTAAAAAGAATAAAATGAATAGCTCCAAATTCCCCTAAGGATTGCCCATGACCCTGGAATGAGCAGAACTATTTGGATAGTAAGTCAAATAGAATCCAATCTTTATGGATTCTAATTAATTGGAATTTTTTCTATTTTTTAGAAACCATTAAAAAACGTTATTCTTGTTTCTGAAGGGGAAACTAGCACATTTGAAATATTCCTATTTCTGGGGAAGAATATGAGATAGATGGAGTAGTATCTACTGGAAATAAGATAGAATGACCACATAGATCTATACACGGTATTCTTACTTAGAAGGAGAATACCTCTGTGTTATTCTTCCTAACACAGATCTATCTTCCTACGAAACCTTTTTTTATCTCTCAAGGAGAAAAGAGGATTGCGGATTTACCATGATAATTCGATGGTATAATCATCATTCAAAATGTTGACAAAAATCACCATTCTAGATTTGGTGAATTATGTAGATCCAGATAGATCTACATAATCCCTAGTAAATCTATTCTAGTCTACTCTCTTTTCCTATTCTAGTCTACTCTCTTTTCCTTTTTTGCTCTTCTTTGGGGCGGAGATCGCTCAAAGAATTGATCAATTTATTGGATGGATTGGGACTGACGGGGCTCGAACCCGCAACTTCCGTCTTGACAGGGCGGTACTCTAACCAATTGAACTACAATCCCACTAGGTACAGTTGACTTACTAATTAGTCATAGTAATTCAACTGTTAGTTAGTGCCGGGTCGATAAAACATTTTGTAAAACTTTTCTCTTTCAAATCTTCTAAAAGTATCTGTTCGTTCTGATTCTTTCTATTTTGGAGATTCAAAAACCAATTACCTTTTTTACCAATATCATCGATTGATATCAATATAAATCTATCGATCAAGTTGGTAGTGGGCCGAGCTGGATTTGAACCAGCGTAGGCATATTGCCAACGAATTTACAGTCTGTCCCCATTAGCCACTCGGGCATCGACCCAGGAAAAAATGGGAAGTAATTATAATACCTAATAAGGTATTATAATTACTTTCCTAGCATAGTACCCCTAGGGGAAATCGAATCCCTGTTGCCTCCTTGAAAGAGAGATTTCCTGGGCCACTAGACGATAGGGGCCTACTTAATTGTCATAATATTAAAATCCCTAGGAATTTGTCAATAAAAATATTCTTTCTTTTTATTAATTATTTTGTATTCTTCTTCTTTTATTGTCAGGATCGGCAATATAATTATATTACAATATTTAGTTATATTATATTATATACTTATATAATATGGACCCCATTATATTATTCATATCTATCCAATATGTAGTAGACTTATCCATTGGTCATGAAATGAACAAAAGCCCTTTTAACTCAGCGGTAGAGTAACGCCATGGTAAGGCGTAAGTCATCGGTTCAAGCCCGATAAAGGGCTCTTGTAATGATTCCCACTTTTCATTTTGAACATTTGATTAAGGCAAAAAACCTGCAATAAAAAATAAAAATATCTGTCATGATGAGTTTTTTGTTATACCGGAATAGAACACGTAATATGATTGAGAATAACTATTATAAAATTCTATCTATAATATTAGATAATAGTTTTTTTTTTTCTTGCTACTAATAAGACGAGGAATAGTATAAGATTAGACATAATATACTTCACTTTCGTAATTATCATTGAAGAATAATAATTGAAATGATTAATACCTAATTTCAATTACTAGAATATTCTTCATTTTTCTCTTAATTATTTCGTATTAATAATAAATTAAATAAAAATTAGAAGTAAGTGAACCTAACCCATTGACTGATTAATAGATCAGTTATTCTGATATTGAAAATTGAGGTGGATTTTGAAAGTGAATCTTTCAATTTAATTATATTTGAATTCTTCAAATAATTGAATATTTGGTTATTAATTGGATATTCTGTCGAATGAATAGTTAGAATTTTTTCTTTCCGGAAAAAATAGATATGTAAGTCTAAATTCTAGATGGAATCATTTTCCTTTTATCTCTAATTCATAAGTTGATTCCTATCTAGTTAGAGAATCAAATTAATTCAATTATGATGTACCGAACATTCTAGTATTATTAATTTACTAGACATTTGACTTTGGTCATTCTACCAGTGGAAAATAGATTGGAATTCAGATATCAAAAAAGATAAGAAAAGGTAAATGGAAAAGAAAGGAACTGTTCATTTTTCATTATACTAAAATAGTATCCCTTTTTTTCCTTATGAATAAAGGAAAAGAAATGAATAGAATTCTTTCTTATAGCTCTATGAGCTATAGATATATAAAATATCTCCTTCTTGTTTTTCCTATTTATTTGTAGAAATCATGTAGTATTAAGAAACATAGAGATTGATAAAATCTCTAGAAATACTACTATCGATTTTGTTAATCTTGGAGTAAGGTTCAAGACGTAATAATATTGAATGGAATAGATATTGAGAATAGTCTCTAGGATATTGTGAATAGTCTCTAGTGAAGAACAGGGAGGAAAAAAAGCTAACTTGCTTTTCCGGCAATTCTTCTATTGATATTTATTACATTCAGAAGATAATTTTAGGAGGAAAAAAAAATAAAAATGGAATAGAAACAACTTTGGGTTATCATGCATTTACTTATATTGTATTAGTTCAGTTTAACTTAATAATGTCTGTGCCAATAAGAAATCTTTAGAACCCGATTTGTTGAAAGGGAGGATGGATTCAAAATTGTCCATAAATATACAAAATAGTGTATACCCTTTGATTCTATCAGATAGGGCACTCGGAAAAGGTTGGAATAGTTAAATAGGAGGATCACTATGACTATAGCCCTTGGAAAGTCTTCCAAAGAGGAACAAACTTTATTTGATATTATGGATGACTGGCTACGCAGAGACCGTTTTGTTTTTGTGGGTTGGTCTGGTCTATTGCTTTTTCCTTGTGCTTATTTTGCACTAGGTGGATGGTTCACGGGTACAACCTTTGTGACTTCGTGGTATACTCACAGATTGGCCAGTTCCTATTTGGAAGGTTGTAATTTTTTAACTGCCGCAGTTTCTACACCTTCTAATAGTTTAGCAAATTCTTTGCTGCTATTATGGGGTCCTGAAGCACAAGGAGATTTTACTTGTTGGTGTCAATTAGGTGGTCTATGGACTTTCGTTGCTCTTCATGGTGCTTTTGGTCTAATAGGCTTCATGTTACGCCAATTTGAACTTGCTCGATCTATACAATTGCGACCTTATAATGCAATTGCGTTCTCTGCTCCGATTGCTGTTTTTGTTTCCGTATTCTTGATCTATCCATTAGGCCAGTCTGGTTGGTTTTTTGCCCCTAGTTTTGGTGTAGCAGCTATTTTCCGATTTATCCTCTTTTTCCAAGGTTTTCATAATTAGACCTTGAATCCATTTCATATGATGGGAGTTGCCGGAGTATTGGGTGCTGCTCTTCTATGTGCTATTCACGGTGCTACTGTGGAAAATACTTTATTTGAAGACGGTGATGGTGCAAATACATTCCGTGCTTTTAACCCAACTCAAGCCGAAGAGACTTATTCTATGGTCACTGCAAACCGTTTCTGGTCCCAAATTTTTGGGGTTGCTTTTTCCAATAAACGTTGGTTACATTTCTTCATGTTATTTGTGTCGGTGACCGGTTTATGGATGAGTGCCATTGGAGTAGTTCGCCTAGCTCTAAACTTACGTGCTTATGATTTTGTTTCCCAGGAGATTCGTGCAGCAGAAGATCCTGAATTTGAGACTTTTTATACAAAAAATATTCTCTTGAACGAAGGTATTTGTGCTTCGATGGCGGCTCAGGATCAGCCTCATGAAAACCTTATATTCCCTGAGGAGGTTTTACCCCATGGAAACGCTCTTTAATGGAACTCTAACTTTAGCTGGTCGTGACCAAGAAACCACTGGTTTCGCTTGGTGGGCTGGTAATGCCCGACTTATTAATTTGTCAGGAAAATTACTTGGGGCTCATGTGGCTCATGCCGAATTAATTGTATTCTGGGCTGGAGCAATGAATCTATTTGAAGTGGCTCATTTTGTACTGGAAAAACCTATGTATGAACAAGGATTGATTTTACTTCCCCATCTAGCTACTCTAGGATGGGGAGTCGGTCCTGGCGGGGAAATTGTGGACACTTTTCCCTATTTTGTATCTGGGGTACTTCACTTAATTTCTTCTGCAGTTTTAGGCTTCGGTGGTATTTATCACGCATTAATGGGACCCGAAACTTTAGAAGAATCTTTTCCATTTTTTGGTTATGTATGGAAAGATTGGAACAAAATGACCACAATTTTAGGTATTCACCTAATCTTGCTAGGTGTTGGTGCTTTTCTCCTAGTGTTTAAGGCTTTGTATTTTGGTGGCATATATGATACCTGGGCTCCCGGTGGTGGAGATGTAAGAAAAATTACGAACCTTACGCTTAACCCAAGTACTATATTTGGTTATTTACTCAAATCCCCTTTTGGAGGGGAGGGATGGATTGTTAGCGTGGACAATCTAGAAGATATAATTGGAGGACATGTGTGGTTAGGTTCCATTTGTATCTTCGGTGGTATTTGGCACATCTTAACAAAACCTTTTGCATGGGCTCGTCGCGCGTTTGTATGGTCCGGAGAAGCTTACTTATCCTATAGTTTAGCAGCTCTCTCTGTCTTTGGTTTCATTGCTTGTTGTTTTGTTTGGTTTAACAATACAACTTATCCCAGTGAATTCTATGGACCTAACGGTCCAGAGGCCTCTCAAGCTCAAGAATTTACTTTTTTAGTTAGAGATCAACGTCTTGGAGCTAGTGTGGGGTCTGCCCAAGGGCCTACTGGTTTAGGTAAATATCTTATGCGTTCTCCTACTGGAGAAATTATTTTTGGAGGGGAAACGATGCGTTTTTGGGATCTTCGTGCTCCCTGGTTGGAACCTCTAAGGGGTCCTAATGGTTTGGACCTGAGTAAGTTGAAAAAAGACATACAACCCTGGCAAGAACGACGTTCAGCGGAATATATGACTCATGCTCCTTTAGGTTCTTTAAATTCTGTGGGTGGTGTAGCTACCGAGATTAATGCAGTCAATTATGTCTCACCTCGAAGTTGGTTAGCCACCTCTCATTTTGTTCTAGGATTTTTCTTTTTCGTAGGTCATTTGTGGCATGCAGGAAGGGCTCGTGCAGCTACAACAGGATTTGAGAAAGGAATTGATCATGATTTTGAACCTGTTCTTTCCATGACCCCTCTTAATTAAAATAGAGATAAAACTAGATAAAATAAGAATCTATCTAATTTATTTTCATTGGAAGGCAAGATAGTGATATCCTTTGCCATTATTCTTCCAACTAAATCCTTGTTGCTCGGCTATATTATAGCCGAGCATTTTTTTTGTACTGAACTAATAAATTAGTTTTATTGTTCGACGAACAAAAGGAGAGAGAGGGATTCGAACCCTCGATAGTTTTTGAACTATACCGGTTTTCAAGACCGGAGCCATCAACCACTCAGCCATCTCTCCCGAACAAGGATAACTCATCCTATCTTACCCCGACAGATAATACCTGACCATAGGGCTGATAGTCATATATGTATGATATTGATACATCATGATGATAAAAAGATATAAATTTCCTAATTCTTTTATACTAAAATAAACATTTCAAATTTTGATGAATTTATGATCAAATAAAATCCGTAGTGCATTTGATTCAAATTTGACCGGATAGGGATCGAATGGTATAGCCTTTTGAATCTGTTGGAAGCTTTTAAGATAACAACCATGACTATTGCGTTTGAATCGTCTATGTTTGCATTAATTGCAATTTCAATTCTCCTAGTTATTGGTGTACCTGTCGCACTTGCCTCTCCTAATGGTTGGTTAAGTAGCAAAAATGTACTATTTTCGGGCGTATCATTATGGATTGGATCAGTCTTTTTAGTAGGTATTCTAAATTCTTTCATATCTTAAGATATGTTTTAAGCTCTTTTGCCCCCCCCTCCCTAGAGGGCATTATTAATTCGCAAGGGAATTTCTGATAAATAAAAAAAACCAGGTAATGAAAGTGCTCAAGGGAGGGGTTATTTTATTATTGGTATGATCGATAATTGATCCATAAGTCTATTCAAATTTACCTACATAGAATGGGAATATATATGGGTATATATTATACCCATATAACGAGTCAAATGCGGGTATGGTTGAATGGTAGAATTTCTCCTTGCCAAGGAGAAGATGTGGGTTTGATTCTCGCTACCCGCCCATCTGTAGGATAGAATATAACTATGAACTAGTTATTGGTTCAATCGTATTTTTATCTTATTTATACGGTCAATATAAATGGAATGAGACCATCCTTTTTTGTCTTTGCGGAGATGGGATTTGAACCCGTGACTTCAAGGTTATGAGCCTTGCGAGCTACCAAACTGCTCTACTCTGCACTATCCCTTCATATTACCTTTGTTATAATACCCAAAAATGGGTACATCGAGCAATCCCTTGGGTATGCTATCCTCCCTCCCTATATAGGGAGGGACTTTTCTATCATCACAATAACTTGAAAGAATCCTTTTTTTTACCCTACCAACTCAATTTTGTTACCCCAGCCAACAAACATGCGTGCGCCATTTCACGGATTATATATCCGGATAATTCAAAGTCTCTATAATTGGCTCTAGGTCTTCCAGTCTTCAAACAATGTCGACGAAGACGTGTAGGTGCACTATTATGCGGTGGAGATTGTAATTTTCTATAAATTTCCAATTTTTCATCCAGTGATGAGACTTCGCTCATTTCTTTTTTCAAAGATTGGCGGAGGAAATTATATTTCCTTTCCAATCTTTGCTTCTTTTTCTCTCTTTGA
Organism: Cunninghamia lanceolata; assembly: GCA_027924645.1. Taxonomy (NCBI): domain Eukaryota; kingdom Viridiplantae; phylum Streptophyta; class Pinopsida; order Cupressales; family Cupressaceae; genus Cunninghamia; species Cunninghamia lanceolata. The sequence goes on from BSBN01000476.1 coordinate 1,665,229, forward strand.
ATGAGACTTTTTCTTGCCATAATGATTCAGTCAGTTTATATTCATTATATAAAAATATAGATCAAATTTGAGATGGAGAAGTATTACGTGGATTACTCCTTTTTATCCATAGAGATTATATTGAAAATAGAAATATTCTCTAAAATGAAAAAGAATTAACCGAATTTGCCTGATGTAGAGGCGATTAAGAAAGCTGCATAGGTGAATATATAGCCTACAGAAAAGTGAGCTAATCCAACTAATCGTGCTTGAACAATGGAAAGAGCTACCGGCTTATCCCTCCATCGAACTAAATTAGCCAAAGGTGTGCGTTCATGGGCCCATGCAAGAGTTTCAATCAGTTCTTGCCAATATCCACGCCAAGAAATAAGAAACATAAATCCAGTAGCCCAAACAAGATGCCCAAATAAGAACATCCACGCCCAGACAGATAAACTGTTCATACCAAAAGGATTGTATCCATTAATTAGTTGTGAAGAATTTAACCAAAGATAATCTCTTAACCATCCCATTAAATAAGTGGAAGACTCATTAAATTGAGCTACATTTCCCTGCCATAAGGTGATATGCTTCCAATGCCAATAGAAAGTAACCCATCCAATGGTATTCAACATCCAGAAAACTGCTAAATAAAAAGCATCCCAGGCCGAAATATCACAAGTACCGCCCCGTCCCGGACCATCGCAAGGAAAACTATAACCAAAATCTTTCTTATCAGGCATTAGCTTAGAACCACGCGCATCTAAAGCACCTTTTACTAAAATCAATGTAGTTGTATGCAAACCTAGAGCAATAGCATGATGAACCAAAAAGTCTCCAAGACCAATTGTTAAGAACAGTGAATTTTTATTATTGTTAATAGCGTTCAACCAACCGGGTAACCATATGCTTTTACCAGCATTGAATGCTGGATCATTTGCTGAAGATAAGAGTACATCAAAACCATATAAGGCCTTACCATGAGCAGATTGTATCCATTGAGCAAATATAGGCTCAATCAAGATTTGTTTTTCTGGAGTACCAAAAGCAAGCATAACATCGTTATGAACATAAAGTCCCAAGGTATGAAAACCTAGGAATAAACTAGCCCAACTCAAATGAGATATTATGGCTTCCTTATGCTCCAACATTCTCGCCAATACATTATCCTTATTCTATTCTGGATTATAATCTCTAATGAGAAATATAGCTCCATGAGCAAATGCCCCTGTCATAATGAATCCGGCAATGTATTGATGATGAGTATACAATGCAGCTTGGGTAGTAAAATCTTGTGCTATGAATGCATAGGCAGGTAAAGAATACATGTGTTGAGCTACCAAGGAAGTAATAACTCCCAAAGAAGCTAGAGCAAGACCTAATTGAAAGTGCAGAGAATTATTGATTGTGTTGTAAAGACCCTTATGTCCGCGTCCTAATAAGCCTCCTGGAGGAATATGTGCTTCTAAAATATCTTTTATATTATGTCCGATCCCAAAGTTGGTTCTATACATATGACCAGCAATGAAAAAGACAAATGCAATAGCTAAATGATGATGAGTGATATCAGTTAGCCACAAACTTTGAGTTTGTGGGTGGAATCCTCTGAGAAGAGTTAGAATAGCAGTTCCTGACCCTTGAGAGGTACCAAATAAATGGCTACTGGAATCAAGATTTTGAGCATAAAGATTCCACTGACCTGTAAAAAGTGGTTCCAAACCTTGGGGATATGGTAATACATTCAAGAAATTATCCCATCTTATGTGTTATCCTATTGATTCAGGAATAGTGACATGAACTAAATGCCCCGTCCAAGCCAAAGAACTGACTCCGAAGAGCCCTGACAAATGATGATTGAGACGAGATTCGGCATTTTTAAACCATGAAACACTTGGTTTCCATTGAGGTTGTAGATGCAACCAACCCGCTATTAAAAAGATAGCAGAAAGAAATAGCAAGAAAAGAGCTCCAGTATAAAGATCTTCATTAGTGCGTAAGCCAATTGTATACCACCACTGATAAACACCAGAATAAGCAATATTGATCGGACTGGGGGCACCTCCTCGGGTAAAGGCTTCTACGGCCGGTTGACCAAAATGAGGATCCCAAATTGCATGCGCAATAGGTCTTACATGTAAGGGATCGTGTACCCATGCTTCGAAATTGCCTTGCCAAGCTACGTGGAACAAATTACCAGAGGTCCACAGAAAGATTATAGCTAACTGACCAAAGTGAGAAGCAAAAATCTTTTTATAAAGGTGTTCTTCGGTAATATCATCATGACTCTCAAAGTCATGTGCAGTAGCAATACCAAACCAAATACGACGAGTAGTTGGGTCCTGGGCCAAGCCTTGGCTAAACTTTGGAAATCTTGATGCCATAATGCTTTTCAAATCCTCCTAGCCATTATCCTACTGCAATAATTCTTGCTAGGAAGAACGCCCATGTTGTGGCGATTCCACCCAGAAGGTAATGAGCTACTCCTACAGCACGTCCTTGGACAATACTCAAGGCTCTGGGCTGGATAGCAGGAGCAACTTTCAATTTATTATGGGCCCAAACAATAGATTCAATAAGTTCTTGCCAATATCCACGGCCACTAAATAGGAACATTAAACTAAAGGCCCAAACAAAATGAGCACCTAAGAATAAAAGACCATATGCAGATAATGAAGAACCGTAAGATTGGATTACTTGAGAAGCTTGTGCCCATAAAAAGTCGCGGAGCCACCTGTTAATTGTAATGGAACTCTGTGCAAAGTTTCCTCCTGTAATATGAGTTACTACTCCCTGATCACTTATACTACCCCAAACATCGGACTGCATTTTCCAGCTAAAATGGAATATTACTACCGAAATTGCATTGTACATCCAGAATAACCCTAGGAAGACATGATCCCAGGCAGATACTTGACATGTTCCTCCTCTACCAAGCCCATCGCAAGGAAAACAAAAACCAAGATTCACTTTATCAGGTATTAAACGAGAACTGCGAGCAAATAAAACACCTTTAAGTAATATTAATACAGTCACATGGATAGTAAATGCATGAATATGGTGCACTAAAAAATCCGCAGTTCCTAATGGAATAGGTAACAAAGCCACTTTGGCACCTACTGCTACCAAATCACCACCTCCCCAGGTTAAGCTGGTGCTTGCTGTTGCATCAGGAGCTATCAAACTAGGTGCTAAAGCATGAGTGTTTTGTATCCATTGAGCAAAGATAGGTTGTAATTGTATAGCAGTATCTAAAAACATATCTTTAGGACGTCCTAAAGCACTCATAGTATCATTATGAATATATAGACCAAAACTATGGAAGCCTAAGAAAATACATGCCCAGTTGAGGTGTGATATAATTGCATCACGATGTCTCAGAACATGATCTAAAAGATTGTTGTATTGAGTAGTCGGATCATAGTCTCTTACCATAAAAATAGCTGCATGTGCAGCAGCGCCAACTATGAGAAATCCACCAATCCACATATGGTGCGTGAACAGAGAGAGTTGGGTACCATAGTCAGTAGCTAGATATGGATAGGGAGGCATAGAATACATATGGTGAGCTACGACAATAGTTAAAGATCCTAACATAGCTAGATTAAGAGCTAATTGAGCATGCCATGAAGTAGTTAAGATCTCGTAAAGACCTCTATGTCCTTCCCCTGTAAATGGACCTTTATGAGCTTCCAAAATTTCCTTGAGGTTATGGCCAATACTCCAATTGGTCCTATACATATGACCAGCGATTAGAAAAAGAATTGCAATAGCCAAATGGTGGTGTACAGTATCGGTCAGCCACAGACCCCCCGTTACTGGGTTGAGTCCTCCACGAAAAGTTAAAAATTCTGAATATTCCGACCAATTCAGGGTGAAAAATGGGGTCAATCCCTCAGCAAAACTGGGATAAAGTTGAGCTAAAAGCTCACGATTTAAAATAAATTCATGAGGAAGTGGTATCTCTTTAGGGTCCACTCCAGCATCTAGGAGTTGATTAATAGGTAAAGAAACGTGTATTTGGTGGCCTGCCCAAGCTAGAGACCCAAGTCCTAGTAACCCTACTAAATGGTGGTTCAACATGGATTCTACATCTTGGAACCAAGCCAATTTTGGAGCAGCTTTGTGATAATGGATCCAACCAGCAAAAAGCATTAACGCTGCAAAGATCAATGCACCAATTGCGGTGCAGTAAAGTTGTAATTCACTACTTATTCCGGATGCTCGCCAAATCTGGAAGAACCCAGAGGTTATTTGTATTCCTCGAAAACCTCCACCTACATCTCCATTCAAAATTTCTTGACCTACTATTGGCCAAACTACCTCAGCACTGGGTTTAATGTGAGTAGGATCGCCTAGCCATGCTTCATAATTGGAGAAACGAGTGCCGTGAAAGTACATCCCACTTAGCCAAATAAAGATGATGGCTAATTGACCAAAATGAGCACTAAATACTTTGCGGGAAATCTCTTCCAAATCATTGGTATGGCTATCAAAATCGTGAGCATCAGCATGTAGGTTCCAGATCCAGGTGGTAGTATTAGGTCCCTTAGCTAGTGTCTTTGAGAAATGACCGGGTTTAGCCCATTTTTCAAAAGAGGTTTTAATAGGATCCCTCTCCACTACGATCTTTACTTCTGGTTCCGGTGAACGAATGATCATTGAGTTCTCCTCTTTCCAGACGAGACATGAGAAAAAACCCGCCAACAGGAAGGAATTATTGAAAAAAATAAAAAATAAAAAATAAATATATATATATAGTCTCAGCTCGTTCCTCTCTTTATTCCCCAGTTTATAACTGGAGCGACTATGATATGGAAGTCAATTTGAGGCAGGTGTTCAAATTTATTATGACATATCCGCTAGGTGCTCAATGGACCGTTACGAGATGTAAAACGTTCTTCCCGCCCAGCTGTGAAAAACATTTATCGAGATAATATAATTATTATCTTCATATCCAGATTTATTTATCCATATCTTTGGACCCATATGTTCCAGATCACTTTTATGATTCAAAAGAACTTTGAATTATTTATGGATAAATATTAATGAATCTTTAATAAATCCGTCTCCGGACGGGATTTATCCATATTGAAAAGATTCTTTTCATTAACGATCCATACAAAGTATTCTTTGTTATATTTTCAAAATGTTTTTCTATAATGACAATGCAATAAGAGGAGCTAATTCGCTCGAATAGTATGAAACATTTATTTATCCTGAATAGATTTCATAATTTCCCAGTATGGTAATCGAGAGATCGTCATTCTCCAAAACGTCCTGTAATCTTTAACCAATTTTGTGCTTCGATATAATTGCTTGGAGCAAGCGCTATAGCTTGTTTCCAATACTCAACAACTTGATCAAACCAAGCTTCCGCAATTTCAGGATCTCCCTGTCGAATGGCCTATTCTCCTCGGTCAGGATAGATCAACTTGTAAAAGTTTTCTTCCCTTAGAACCGTACTTGAGAGTTTCCTACCTCATATGGCTCAATTCACTATTCTTTAGTCCTTTACCCAAACTTCCAAAATAGGAGATAGTTCATTGGAAATACGTTCAGGTTAACCAAAAGAATAGAATGGGTCAATGACATGAGTTTCAAACTTCACTTTCGATAAATGATCAGGTTTTCTCTTTTCTCCCACCCTAAAAAGATGAAGTATAGAAATAAAGAGATCTACTTCAGATTATCCAGATAAAAATCTTTTTAAGAGGTAACTATCTATGTTCTGTATAGAAATTTTGAATAATACTTTCCTGGTAGGAGAGTACTTCACATCTTTAGGATCTGATCCTACACCGCTGCTCAATAGCCTAGTAAATCAACTCTATTACATAAGTTGATTCCTTATTTTTGTCAAGGAGCAGATTTGATCGTATCAGCCCAAACTTTCAATAATTGATCTTTATGGTGCTTTCCCCATCAATTGAATTGATTTTATCCATGGACTATCCAGGCTATATTTAGCCATTCATATTTGGGCTCCTATGAAGACTATTCTTTTGACTACAGCTGATAAAAACCGTTGTTTTGGACGGTGCATATGTAGAAAGCCTCTTTTTTTCTTTTCCGTAGTTTTAAATGAAATCATTCTATAGTACAGATAGCCACACGTAATGACAGATCAAGGCCATATTATTAAGAGCTTGTGGTAAAGACGGGTTTCGTTCTAATGCCTGGAAATAATATTCCAAAGCCTTAGTATGTTCCCCATTACTCGTGTGGATAAGACCTATATTATACAGTATATAACTTCGGTCATAAGGGTCAATTTCCGGTCGCATGGCTTCATAATAATTTTGTAAAGCTTCCGCATATTCCCCTTCGGATTGAGCTGACATTCGTTACGGTCATTCATTCATTGACTTGATCTCCGCTTCAAAATCATACATGAGAATTTCACCTCATACGGCTCCTCCCAGTAATCCATTAAATTGAAAAAAAAAAGGATTATCCTATATTATGAATTAACAGGAACTAGTGTATTTCTGATGAATCTCTAGCCATCCTTCTTGCAAAGATTCTTTTATAAATACCAAGTATTTTAGCTTAGCACTACAAACATAACCTCTAACAATTTCTTTGTCCTTAACGCACTGTATTTTACAGGGATTATTCACTTCAACAGTCTCCGATGGTTCTAGCGGTATCCGAAGTACAAATGAGATGGATGTTTGTTGCCTCAACCATTCTAACTAGCCCTTCATAAAAAAAAGGGTCATGTGTATCATAACGAAGCGTTTGTGTTGTCAATTTAACACGTAGTGCTTTTTCCCCTATGCGTACCTATTATATGGGGTTTACCATTAACATCTATGTAATAGGTGTAACCTTTCGCTTGATACTAGAATCTCAGAAGATCAAAGCATCTAAGGCTGCATCAATCGGGGATACACGACAGAAAGAATTGTTATATTTCTAAAACTCACCTTCACTAAGCGTAAGTTTTCTTTAACTTAAAAAAGAATATCCCGCCATTCTCCGAAATGAGAAAAAGTAGAAAAAAAAAGATCAAATCACACCATCTCTGTAATAGGTAAATGCCTTTTTCTCCCCTGAAGCCATTGGGATTATTTGCAATAATATATCCACTACAATTGTGAAGGTCTTGTCGATAAAATTGTCATTTCTCTGAGATCTAGGCATAGTCAATTATAAATTTGATAATTTTTTTCATTCCCCATACGGAAATGATTCCATGAACAAAATGATTTTCCAATGCACAATAGCATAATAAATGGATTTCCTTACGATCATAAATATGTTAACATTATAATCCGGTTTTTCTTTTCTGAATAAAAAGAAATTGGGAATCTTTGAAAGGAATGTTCATTAAATTGACTGATGAACAATAAAAAAAATTTCTGTTTCTAAAAGAAAATGTTTCTATATTTTCTGCAAACTCAATAAGTCTCGCACTCGTTTGCTCATGATCCCAACGAGCAAAAGAGTAAGTGAAAGGATCATTGCACAATGAGAACGAAATAATCATTGTGTGTGCATACCCATTATAACACATAGAATATATTGAGTATATATATATTCTAAATAGTCCTTATGATATAATTTGTACCATTAATCCTTACCGAAGAATTATTCATAATATATATATATATATATATATATATATGATAATTATGGATCAGTAGATCTGGCTCAATTTAACAATTGGATCGGCAATATAAACCCGAATAAGATAGAATAATCAGATTGAGAAAGAAGAAAATTTATTGAAATAAGAAGAAAAGAAGAAGTGTGGTAGAATACTCTTTTGTCTTTATGCGAAATTTCATAAATTACTTTACTTATGCAAAAGGAAGTTATCGCATCATAAATTGGAGAAAACTTGTTCTAATCTCATTTTCATTTTGTGGATTCAAATGGAGAGATCGTAGGAAAGATGGCTGAGCGGTTCAAGGCGTAGCATTGGAACTGCTATGTAGGCTTCTGTTTACCGAGGGTTCGAATCCCTCTCTTTCCGTATATTCGCCTTATTCTTTTTTACCTCATTTTCTCATGAATCTAAATCCAATAGGATGATCTCATCCTCCCGCAATCTCCTTCTATTTCGGGATAGATAAAATAAAATGAGTAAAATGAATATCGGTATGGGAAAGGCAAACAATATTTGAAAAAATAAATTGTAAATCAATGTATTATTGACAATAACATTGTCATGTAACATACAGAGGGACAGATGTGCAGAAATCCTTTCTTTTCATTTTTAATTTAAACTCGACAGGAATAGTATTCTACGACCAATAATTCATTAATCTTCAAACTGATCCGGTTACTATCTATTATTTTTTTTACTAATCCAATATATTGTGACTTTTTTTTAATACGATTTAAATGAGGTGGCACCCTCATTTTTTCCTTCTGGAAAATCTCTCTATTTTTATTAATTAGATTTCTCAATCTTTGTTTATCTTTTATAGATATTAAATCTTGGGGTTTGCAACGATAACTTGGTATATCTACTAGACGATCATTGACCAGGATATGTCTATGGTTTACTAATTATCTGGCTTCAGGAATGGTAAGCGCCATACCCAATTGAAAAAGAATATTATCCAAACGTATTTCAAGTAATTGCAATAGAACCTGACCCGTTGATCCCTTGGCTCTTCTAGCAATACGAACATATTGAAGTAATTGGCGCTCTGTAAGTCCGTAATGAAAACGTAATTTTTGTTTTTCTTTTAGATGGACAGGATATTTAGAAGGTTTAGGAGGTTTAGAATGTTTTTTTTTACTAGGCTGTTCAATTATGTTGGGTGTTTTCTTACTGAGTCCTGGTAAAGTTTTGAGACGATTTATTATTTTTAAACGAGGTCCGCGATAACGGGACATAAAAAAACTCTTTATTTAAAGAAATGAACAAATAATGTTGGAAAGAGGAATAGTATAAACAGTACGAATATTGGAATGATTTATATATAGAGATAGAAAACCAAATTATTTTCAATTTTGTTTAGATTGTAGAGGTAAAAAAATATGTTTCAATCATTCGTTTTGTTTCTAGTTGAAACGGATCATGCCACAACAGACCTGGCGGACCGACGATCAGAAAAGGAAGAGTCTTTCCCCTATTTAATAGATTTTAACGATCTATTGTTGATAATGGAAGGAATGAAAAGAATAAAAACGAGCCAGCTATTGGGATCGAACTGATGACCATCGCATTACAAGTGCGAAGCTCTAACCTCTGAGCTAAGTAGGCTCATTATTAATGCAGTATGTAATCACATACTTATTAGCGTGAATCTCTTCGAAATCGTAGAATTATAGCGAATCGAATTATAATAATGCAATTCAGATTACAATAAAACATTGCAAAAATTTTGATTTTTGATTAAAATAAAACAACAATGGGGCGTGGCCAAGTGGCGGTAAGGCTGCAGGTTTTGATCTTGTTATTTCGAAGGTTCGAATCCTTTCGTCCCAGGTGGAACAGTATTATTGAAAAAAAAAGAAGATTTTTTTTTTGATTTCTCATCCTTTCATAGACAATACTTAATAGAAGGGAAATATGATTTAAATAAGATCTAAATATAGAAAGGGATATTTTTGTGGTGTAGGATGGGAATACAGATCAAATTGAGATAAAGTCTAATTTATGAAATTAGCCTATTGGATGTATGCTGGTCCTGCTCATATTGGAACCCTACGAGTAGCTAGTTCTTTCAAAAATGTGCATGCCATTATGCACGCTCCTCTAGGAGATGATTATTTTAATGTAATGCGTTCTATGTTAGAATGCGAAAGAGATTTTACTGTTGCAACTGCTAGCATAGTAGATCGTCACGTACTAGCACGTGGATCTCAAGAAAGAGTTGTGGATAATATTCTTCGGAAAGACAAGGAGGAACATCCTAATCTTATCATATTGACACCTACATGTACCTCTAGTATTTTTCAAGAAGATTTACAGAACTTTTTGGATAGAGCATCCATAATTTCTGATTCCGACGTAATTTTTGCGGATGTGGATCATTATCAAGTAAATGAAATTCAGGCAGCGGATAGAACTTTAGAATAGGTGGTTCGATATTATTTAGATAGATGTCATAGACAAGAAAAATTGGATAAATTCCTAACCGATGCACCTTCTGTCAATATAATTGGGATTTTTACATTGGGGTTTCATAATCAACACGATTGTCGTGAGTTAAGACATTTATTACGAGATCTGGACATCGAAATTAATCAAATAATTCCTGAAGGAGGATCTGTAGAAGATCTTCAAAATTTACCAAAAGCTTGGTTCAATTTAATTCCTTATCGTGAAGTGGGCTTATTGACAGCAATGTATTTAAATAAAGAATATGGGATGCCTTACATATCTACAGCTCCCATGGGAGCTGTAGATATGGCGGAGTGGATCCGTCAGATTCAAAAAAATGTGAATATCTTGGCTTTTTATTCATATTGAGTAAAAGAGTGGATTATGAACCTTATATCGACGGACAAACTCGATTTGTTTCCCAAGCTGCTTGGTTTTCGAGATCTATTGATTGTCAGAATTTGACGGGCAAAGAAACAGTCATTTTTGGTGATGCAACTCATGCTGCTTCAATCACTAAGATACTTGTTCGAGAGATGGGGATTCGTGTGAGTTGTGCAGGTACTTACTGCAAACACGATGCGGAATGGTTCAAAGAGCAAATCCAAGGTTTCTGCGATGAAATACTTATCACAGATGATCATTCTGAAGTAGGAGATATGATCGCTCACATGGAACCATCTGCAATACTTGGTACTCAAATGGAACGTCATATTGGTAAACGTCTTGATATTCCTTGTGGAGTTATTTCCGCACCAGTTCATATACAAAATTTTCCCTTGGGATACCGACCCTTTCTAGGTTATGAAGGTACTAATCAAATAGCGGATCTAATTTATAACTCATTTGCTCTGGGTATGGAGGACCATCTTCTAGATATTTTTGGTGGTCATGATACTAAAGAAATAATATCCAAATCATTGTCTACGGATATAAGCCTAATTTGGAATCCTGAAAGTCGACTAGAATTAAGTAAAATCCCCTGTTTTGCCAGAGAAAAGGTAGAAAGAAATACTGAAAAATTTGCACGACAAAAGGCATTGAAACCATTACTATCGAAGTAATGTACGCAGCTAAAGAATCGTTTAATACCTAGCTAACTAGAACAATTAATTGTATGTAATTAGAAAAATGTATTGTAGAAATTGAGTTAATGACTATTCATAATTACATATCCATTTTGTATCAGATCAAAGATCTATCTTATGATAAGAATTCGTCTAAAATGATGTGGTAGAAAGCAACGTGCGACTTGAACGACATGATTAGTTCTGTGGATTATGACATCCGACATTTTGACTCGAAGATGCTCTTAGCTCAACATTTATCTCCTGAAAAAGATATGTTTCATAATGGAGCTTGACCAGGAAGGAAATATCAATTTATTCAATTAGGGGTAGAATCTAGGGTTAATGTAAATTAAATAAACGAGCTATAACCATTTTGTAAGTCTACATCGAGCTAAAAAAAAAAAAGAATAGCGAATTAGAATAACTCGATTTAGGTCGAAAGATTTCGAGAAAACTTGATCCGATTCTAAAAGGATAAAAGATTCCTATTGCTCAACATGGAAAATAGCGGAATGTATGTTGCTGTCATTCCGTAAGGATGGGAACCACCAGAGTAAAGCTTGGACCTAATGATTCAAGAAAATTGATCCCAGAACAAGAAAATTCTATTTTTATCAAACGATTCAATCAATATTAATGGATTGAGATATATTCGGAAAGAGAAAATAGATGAAAGACGGCTCAAAAAGTGGAGAGAAATGTTATACTCTTTTAGTAATATTCTCTGATTTTTTAACATCACTCAAGCATATTTGAGCTAGGAGTACAAATTATAGCTGTTATTCTCTTTAGGACTAAGATAGATTATTATCTATCTGTTCTATAGATAGAGAGATCTTATTAATAGATAGAGAGATCTTATTGAAAAAATTATTACTCGAGCCGTATGAGGATAAACCTTCATATACGTTTTCCAGGGGGGGTAGAAGGGGGTATCTTGTCTATCTATCCCAATGAGCTACCTATCGAATTGTTGCAATTGACGTTAAGTCTCGAAGGGAAGGAAGAGCTCTTCAGGAATTGGGTTTTTATGATCCAATAAATAAGAATAAAACTCGTTTAATTTATAGTGCTATTGTTAATTTTTTCGAATTAGGAGCTCAACCTACAGGAACTGTTCATGGTATTTTTCTGAGGGCAAAAATTTATCATTTTAAACGTGCTTTAAAATTATTAAAAAGGGGGGAGAGATAAATAATGCGTCTACGTCTAGGTCCAATAAATTTATCAATAACTTTTAATTATATAAGATTTAATTCTATAAGATATTTTTATTATTCACGTTTTGTGTCATGGTTGTTTTCTTATTATCCATTTTTGTTTCTCTTATTATATGTTCATTTCATGTATTTTTTTGCTCTGAAATCTTATATAGGGAAGCATATAAGTAATCTTTTTCAATGGCTATGGAGGAAATGAAAAAGATTCGAGTTGTTCCACCGAGAACGAACCAAATCAATGAAATAAAATATGAAAAAGTTGTAAGCTTTTTTTAACAAATAATAAAATTTTGTGCTTTTTTTACTGCCATTCCTAAGGGTCTTCTCTTGATATTTCTAATCATTTTTCATCTTAATGTAGTGCCAATCCAACAATCCTTCCCAACATTTTGGGATTGACAATAGCATATTGTGTGAATATAATGAATAAAAGTCAATATTTATATTAGGTCCACCATTCATTTTTTTTTTAATTTGTTTAACGGATCAGAAATAACCTGATCCGGAAAGATCACTTGATTTGATTCATAAATGGTAAATTTCAATTATAGACCCTTGATGCTTTTTTTTTTACAGGTTCTATTTACTTCCTGTCGTTTAATCACAACAATTGTTAAAATGTCATATCGGTTCCTTCATATGGAATAACTGCGTATTCCACTTCGACTGTATCTCTCCAAATAAGGGTTGCTAACTCAATGGTAGAGTACTCGGCTTTTAAGTGCGACTAAGGTCTTTTGCACATTCGGATGAAGTACTAAATTCATCTATACCATCGGTAAAATTAGTAAGACTACGACTGATCCTGAAAAGTAAATAAAATGGAAAAAGCAGCATGTCGTTCTAAGAATCTTGACTTTCTTTTTTGATCAGAAGCGAATTTTATCCAAGAAATTCAATGCATGTAAATGCATATTATTTACATGTATATATGTATAATATCCACTGTTTGAACAAATGGATTAATAAAGAAATTCGCGAGTGCAAGTGATTAAGTCAAGTGAGTCCATGGATAAAGCTAGATGGATTGAATCATAAGTAAAACTAGAGGAACGAGCTTTTGTTCCTCATTTTAACGAGGAATTCCCTTTACTAATCAGAAGTTAAGAGCATTTTAGTAACCGATAAGGGAAGTTTTTCCCTGTAGTAAATAAGGGATTTCTACACCCACAATGAGTCCTAAGTACTTGAAAACAAATGTGTAAGAGAAATAGTGTACTGAACAGGTTAATTGTATTCCATGAGTCAGGAGAGCGATCAGACCGCCAAGATAAAAGATTTTTGTTCTTCCTCATGACGAATGAAGATCTGTGTGAAGAAAATATTCAGATAGATATTTTCTATTATGTCCCGACTAGATCGCACCATGTATCATTTAATAATCCAAGAGGTTATTCTAGGGCTCGAGGTTTTTTTTAATGGATCAATTCCAAAGAAATGGAAACAAACATAGATCTTGGCAACAATTCTTTTTATATCCACTTTTTTTTCGGGAAGATCTTTACGCAATTGCTCATGATCATCATTTAGATAGATCTAGTTCCTCCGAACCAAAGGAAATTTTAGTTTCTAATTTTTTAGTTTCCTCACTGTAAAACGTTCGATTCGTCAGATACGTAAACAGAAAAATTCAATTAGTTTATTCGGGAATTGTTCTCCGAATAAATTTCTTGGATGTAATAAGAATTTTTATTCTAAATTGATACTAGAAGGTTTGACAGTTGTCTTGGAAGTTTCATTTGCAATGCGATCCAAACATTTCATAGAAGGAATGGATGGATGGAATAGTATCCAATCCATCCATTGCATATTTCCTCTTATGGAGGATAAATTACCACATTCCAATTATATATCAGATATACGAGTGCCCTACTCAATTCATCCGGAGATTTTGGTTCAAATTTTCGTCGCTGGATCTGAGATGCTCCTTCTTTGCATTTATTACAATCCATTCTCCATGAATGGAAAAATAGTTTTAGTCGAGAAAATTTGCAAAAAGTTCTTGTTACATAGAGAGAAAATACAAGGTTCTTCCTGTTCCTGTGGAATTCTTATGTGTATGAATTCGAATCATTTTTAGTTCCTTTTGTGAAATGATTTTCTCATTCACAATCGTTGTTATATGGATCTTTTCCCGATCGAACTCATTTTGATAAAAAGATTAAACATATTGTCATATTTCCCCGTAAAATTTCAACGAAAAGGATCTGGTTGTTGAAGGATCCTTTCATGCATTATGTGAGATATGGAGAAAGATCCCTTATAGCTCTAAAGGGTACTCACCTCCAAGTGAAAAAATGTAGATATCATCTATTTCATTTTTGGCAATGCTATTTTCATCTTTGGTTTCAACCATATAGGGTATGTAGTCTTGAATTATCCAAGACTTATTCTTCTTTTTTAGGTTATTTTCTGCATGTTAAAATGAAACCTCTCGTAGTTAGGGCCAAAATGCTAGATGATTTATTCATTATTGATCTCATTACTATTGAATTAAACCCAATAGCTCCGATTAGATCAATTCTTTTCTTTTTGGCTAAAGAAAAGTTTTGTGACATCTCAGGGCGGCCAATTAGTAAATTGTCTTGGACCAGTCTATCAAATGATGATATCCTTGATTGATTCAATCGAATTTGGATAAATCTTTTTTATTACTACAGCGGATCAATCAATCAAGATGGTTTATACCATATAAAGTATATACTTCTACTTTCATGTGCTAAAACTTTAGCCTGTAAACATAAAAGTACGATACGTGTAGTTCAGGAAGAATTAGGTTTAGAACTTTTTACAAAATCATTTTCAAAAGAACGAGAATTCATTTCTTCATCCTTTTCAAAAACTCGTTCACAGAGAGAACGAATTTGGAATTCAAATATTAGCCAGATAAATCCCCTGGCTAATTTCTGGCAAAAGATACAGAATAAACAAATAGAAAACTGATTTGACCAATGAAATGCTTATTGAGCAATTGCCAGGATCAATTTATGATCCTATGAATTTTGTCATCTATTCGGGAATCCAAATGATTAATAAATTACTACATGGGGAAAGCCGTGTGCAATGAAAATTGCAAGCACGGTTTGGGGAGAGATTTCTTGCTCTTATAAAAGGAGCAGATAATCCACTCCATCCGACGAGCTCCGGGTTCAAGTCCCGGGCAACCCAGATTACTAGAATCTAGTACCTAGATGTATTTTTATCTACTTATTCTGGATCCAATCCAATTCATATTATACTATTGCTCTTAACAAGCAAGAGAGTAAATATCCCACTATTCGGAAATCATTCTGAGAAATGATAAGGTTTTTCTCACTCATGGAAATAGTTTTCTCCAATCACATTGAACTTCGTTCGTTTTTAGAAAAAGTGAAAATAATATTATTACCTTGAACCATAAAGAAAAAAGGAATGCTAATAGAGCGTATTAAGGTATTAATATCTACGGGTATATAGTGTTGAAATATGTGTACGAAATAAGGATATAGCTTATGGAAGAAGAGATTCTAAATTTCTATAGTATTCATAAAGATGTAAAAATATTGGTTGACATACAGATATGAATCATATTATACTGTTGAATAACAAGCCTTATGTGTATGCTTGGGAGCTTCTAATGATTAAATAAACCAAGTTATAACCATGACCGCAATTCTAGAAAGACGCGAAAGCGCAAGCCTATGGAATCATTTTTGCGATTGGATCACTAGCACTAAAAATCATCTTTACATTGGATGGTTTGGTGTCTTGATGATTCCTACCCTATTGACTGCAACCTCTGTATTCATTATCGCTTTCATTGCAGCTCCTCTAGTAGATATTGATGGTATTCGTGAACCTGTTTCCGGTTCTCTTCTTATGGAAACAATATTATTTTCGGTGCTATTATTCCTACCTCTGCAGCCATTGGTCTACATTTCTATCCCATCTGGGAAGCAGCTTCTGTTGATGAATGGCTATACAATGGTGGTCCCTATGAGCTAATCATTCTACACTTCCTACTTGGTGTAGCTTGCTATATGGGTCGTGAGTGGGAGCTTAGCTTCTGTCTAGGTATGCGTCCTTGGATTGCTGTTGCATACTCAGCTCCAGTAGCAGCATCTACTGCTGTTTTCTTGATTTACCCTATCGGTCAAGGAAGCTTCTCTGATAGTATGCCTCTAGGAATCTCTGGTACTTTCAATTTCATGATCGTATTCCAGGCTGAACACAATATTCTTATGCATCCATTTCATATGTTAGGTGTAGCTGGCGTATTCGGCGGCTCTCTATTTAGTGCTATGCATGGTTCCTTGGTAACTTCGAGTTTGATCAGGGAAACTACCGAAAATGAGTCTGCTAATGCAGGTTACAAATTTGGTCAGGAAGAAGAAACCTACAATATTGTAGCTGCTCACGATTATTTCAGCCGATTGATCTTCCAATATGCTAGTTTCAATAACTCCCGTTCTCTACATTTCTTTTTAGTTGCTTGGCCAGTAGTAGGTATCTGGTTTACTGCTCTGGGCATCAGCACTATGGCTTTCAACTTAAATGGATTCAATTTCAACCAATCTGTTGTTGACAGTCAAGGTCGTGTAATTAACACTTGGGCCGATATCATTAATCGTGCTAACCTTGGTATGGAAGTTATGCACGAACGTAACGCTCACAACTTCCCTCTGGATCTAGCTGTTGTTGAAGCTAATTCTATAGACAGCTAATTACTCAGTCCGATGGATTGTTAATGTGTTTCAATTCTTGAAAAGGGAAAAAAATAGTACCAAAACCGAAAGGTTTGGTACTGCTTTTTTCTGTCTAAAAGTTATTGCGAGCAGAGTGCAATAACTGTTTATTGTGCATCTAGCAGGAATTGAACCCGTGACTTCCCAATTATGAGTTGGGTGCTTTTACCATTCAGCCATGGATGCAAAAAAACAAATTGATTTTCATAATCATAAGTATCGGCTCAGATCTTAAATTGGGTACCCAATTTGACTATTGTTTTGTTTTCAATAAACAAATAAAGAAATACAACTAACTTGTTCGAAAGTTGCATTGAAGGTGATTTATCTTGCAATGCATCACTTTAATGTCCAGTCAGAGCTTACCAACTGAACTGACGAACTAATAACTAATAATATATTAGTCCATTTTTGGGACTTAGAACAATTCTTCTTGGAATGATCGTAGACAGAGACTGTCAATTAGTTTGGGGCGGACGTAGCCAAGTGGTTCAAAGGCAGTGGATTGTGAATCCACCACGCGCGGGTTCGATCCCCGTCGTTTGCCCGGTAAAAAATCGACCGGATTCATCAATTCATTGTCATTTTGACATAATGAATCAAATGATGAGTGGTTGACGATACATTGTTATATATGTATATATATACATATAACAAAATATAGGAAGAAAACAGAGAGAGATATAATTTTTTAAAAATAAAAAAGAACAAACTGAATCGATGGGAGGATTGGGATTTTTCCAAAACTATTTCCTCAATGATTTCAATTTATTCATTGAAATAACCTTGACCAAATATATACACAATACATTTAACATCACGTATAACATAACAAAAGCATTCATTTGCAGGTAGTAACCAGATTAAATCCCAAACCTATCTTCTCCTCCTATCATTTGCTATGCAGTAAATTGGTTATTTCATTCTATGATTTTAATAGAGAGAACTAAGTCTTAACTAGCGGGGGGTTCCATCCGCTGCAAATGAATAGATTTGCATTTATTTGGGAATGAAGGAAGGGTCTTTTACTTGGCTTCCTCCATTTACTCAGCAGAGAATGAGGTTTACTTTTTAGATGAGAGGAAAAAAAAAAAAAGAAAAAAAAAAGCACAAGGTGAAACAATGTAACATGCTACAATCATATGAATAAATAAGGCAAAGTTAAACTCAAAATTAGATCAAACGAATAACAAGTTTGAAAGATCAAAAAGAAATAAAAGGAGATCAAAAGATGAAAATAGCAGTTTATGGAAAAGGCGGAATCGGTAAATCAACCACTAGTTGTAATATTTCAATTGCCCTAGCTAGACGTGGTGAAAAAGTGTTACAGATTGGATGTGATCCCAAACATGATAGTACTTTTACTCTGACAGGATTTTTGATACCTACAATTATAGATACTTTGCAGTCCAAAGATTATCATTATGAGGATATTTGGTCCGAAGATGTCATTCATAAAGGTTGGTACGAGAGGACTGGGTTGGGCCAACCTATGGTGTACCGGTTGTATCCAGAATGCAGCGCCGGGAAGCCAAGTCGGTATGGAAGAACTGCTGAAAGCATCTAAGCGAGAAATCCTTCTCTATACAAGTTCTCGCCCCCCCTCTCTATTTAGTTGAACGGAATGGATAGAGTTGGCCGTTGGGAAATTGGTGAAAGAACATCACTTCGATAGGCGTTTCCGTGTAAGCACCGCGAGGTGTTCAGCGAGATCGTACTAAACCAGGAATATAAAAGGGGGGCTCCCCACCCAAGGGTCGCATCCTAGTTTCGATGGGCGATGCTGTCACTACCATTCATTCAGGCCCATTGCTCAATAGTCCGTTCGAACCCAGGTAGAGAGGTAGGGCATTCAATTAAGGTACCTATTGAAGCATCTCTGAAGCATGATAGAGGTATCGGTTTCAGTTTTCCCAATGAAAGATTGACATGCAGAGCTAGGTTTTACAGAGGAGGTGCACACCCAGGTTAGAGCCATGTGAAATGGAAATACTAAGTCACCAGCTCTCTTAGTCCGATAGAAAGCCAACTCCGATAATGGTTAAACAGCCCATTACAGAGTAGGGCGCATGGGCCTAATAGAAGAGGCTCGGGCCCACTCGAATCGCTTTCATATCTCCAGTTAGGTGAGACGGATGGGACATCGATTAAACCACTAACTAATGTTTAGCCCCGGATCTCCTATGCACCGAACAAGCCAACTGAACTGGGGGATAGAGGAGATGATAGAGGAGATATCTGGATAAACTAGCTGGAGATGGACCATGATGCACCAGGTACGAGGCTATCTACCTATTTCTGGCCCACTAATCATAGTCTGGAACCACACCTGATGAATCTACAATTTGGAGGATTGGTACGTTGAATACACGGTTTTCAAGTAATGGCGATTAGGTCTATAGCATGAGAAGCACTAGGCTACCATCCATTCACCCATAGGTTACCATCCTCAACTCGTTATAGTTATTGATTACAGGATGGACTACAGGTAGTTCTCTTCCCACACCCCCGGTGGCACCCCCGGTTCAACTCCTGAGGGATCATAGTAGATGAGCTTCATTCTCTCCGGGCAGTAAACCTGATCGATGCTCCCTCCCAGAGAAGAAGGCCATTCATGCACCCTACCCTTCACCCCTGGTGGAGAAATCAATGCGACGAGAGGGTGTAAGGGTGGGGAGGAGTTAACGAAAGTAGGAGGAAGTTGAATTTGAGATTGTTTATCCATGAAGCAGAGATAGGGCCGTAACGAGTTGGGGAAAGTTAGTTAGGCGATTAGTCGAGATAGTGACAAAGCTGTTCCGGTAGTTCGTCCCTCCAAACCAATTGTAACGAGATGGCAATTATAGGTTGTGATAGTGCCTCCTCATGATCTTAGGAAGTATGTCTAAATATTCCTAATTCATGTTTAGGTCACCATTTGTATAACATTATTTAAATGATGGATACCAATGTTTAAGTCAGTGATAGATAATAGATAATTGTAATTTTGCACTTAGCACTTTAAACTTAAGGGTATATGTTTTTTTATTTAAACCATCTAATTGTTGAAAGCCTATTTTTTTACATAGTATCCAATATAGAATCTTATATTAAAATTATGTACAATAATTTGTTATTATTGATAAGTATTCATTTAAGAATGTCTAAACGATTATTCTGTTAATAGAACGTTTATTTCATGGTCTTGATAATCATTGACTACATGATAATACATTGTTGTTGAGCCTCTTTATACAAACATTGACATTTTCAAATAAAATTTGTTGATGCTTATGATATTGTGAATTATCTACCCTAGTTTAAGGGAGAGCTTTGATGTGTTAACTAGATGATGTTCTAGTCCAAACTTCGTCGTGGTGAGATGGTGAGACATTATTTCCACCATAACACCTAGTATTAAATAGAATTAGGGAACTATGTTGTCATTTGGATAACCTTCTTGATGGATTAATCAGTAAACTTTATTACCCTATAATTACAATATTTTAAAATTTAACTTAAGGACTTAATGATAGTTATGGACTTGTTCTTTGGATACATTTATCCATCTGGTTGAATGTCGGGATATCATGGTGAAATGATAAAACATTCTTGAGATATAGTCATTGATTGCTATTGCATACACATTATAATTTATAGATTTTTCTAAGATTTAAAAGTGTGGAGATCTAGTGTACATAGTACATTTATCTATTACTTGAAAGACAAGTAAGGATAGAGAGTTGTGTTTTTGAACTACGAAGCCTTTATGCTTTCACGTAGGCAAGGCCATCTGAGATGAGCCCTCGAGGCATAGATCTGGCCCCTAGGAAAGGTCCTCTTTGTGCTTATGAATTTTAAGATCATTGGTGAAAGATAAAACCACTAGATTAATTACTCAGGTAAAGTAAGATGTGAGTCAGATATCCGGCCTTGTTATATTAGAGAATATGACTTATTCTTATCTTATCATATTACTAGTATAATCATTTACGAGATATGATATTACAACATCGCTATTCAAGTATGCATTATATAACTATTGATACCAAAGAGTATCACTTGTAAGGAGACAATAAATAAGTTCTTTTATTTCCTTATGATTGGTGGTCATGTGTTGTTGTAAATCACGATTTAATGAATGCACCGTTGCCATTTATGTCTTTAATTATTGGGATATTGGTGTATTATTTGGGGTGATGTTACATGTGGTATTAGAGCGACCCAGGTTCAACACTAGACCTCAAAGATCATTGCAAAGGTTTTCGCTGAATAACAGATAAGCTAACTTCAATTTGTTCTTGTGCCAGATTGGTAGGGAAAAGGACACAGAAATGAGCCAGGAAAATAAAAACTAAGAGCAAGACCAAAACTAATTTAAGGAAAGAAATCCCTTCCAAAAACACTAAACTAGTAAGGTATGCTGGGAAGGTTTCGCTTACCAATTTTGAAACCCTCACTGACGCACTTAAGCGCATTCGGCTTGACAGAGAGGAACGTATGCAAGAAGTAGAGAAAACAAATACCCTCACAATTGTTAAACTCAATAAACCCTCCGCTCATCGAGACATTCCCTTTGGATGTGGTCGTGAGGCACCTACTATGGGATGGGAGGTGATAATGGAGTACCTGTGAGTACATCCATCCTCCCTGTTTGTGTTAGTAGATTTTGATGGGAAGAAGAGCCCGAAGAGATCCCTCTATCTGATAGTGACATGTAGTCACATTTAAGAGGGTATTTTTTATTTAACAAAATACTGAATAGTTTATGTAAAGAATGGATGAATATAGAATGTTAGTCTTTTGAGATGGTAACTGATGAATTGTAATGTGTGATAACTTTATAAGTTGTATAAACTTGTTAATAAACGTTTATACCATGTCTAAGAATTTTTTTTTGATTCTGTACTGAATAAAACATGATTGAGATTTTGACTTCTCTAGATAATGACCTAGCCAATGAAATCAAGAAAATGATAATGGTTTAGATATAAGAAAAGAAATGATAAATTTTGCAACATATAAATCGTATCTACCAATGATGACTATAAGTGTTTGTATGAAACATGGTTTGAATAAGAACATGATATAAATATTCAGATATGTCTAGTGTTATACACATGGTGTAGTGTGTATAACAGAGATGGACAATATGTCTAGTATCACACACATGGAAATGTGTATGATAGAGATGGACACATAGATATGTTTGGTGTTATACACTGGTGTAGTGTGTATAACAATGATGGACATAAATGCTAGACAGGCCATCATACATGACCGACATGTGGTGGATTTCAAGGGAAACATCTTTTCCAATGAATTGAAATTATGAATGCCATTGAATTTATAGTTGCTATCTATATGTTTGCATGGGCAATAGGTAGATATGCATTCACTATCATGTATGGCAACCTTGAGGAAGTAGTTTCCTCGAGACAAATCAGGCTGCCTGTGTGGGTTAGCACAAGAAGCTTGGCTTCGTGGTGAAGTGGATGTCGCTTCTATGATACTTTCTCATCTTCGGGTGTACAAAGGAGGAGCTAGGATGAGAACCATTGGGATGCCACTTATTTCTGAACTCTACACAAAATTTAAGATATGTACTTAACTCTTTATATGCTTTGTACTTACAAAATGGATAAGAATTTGAATGATGATAATACTAGAGATTATTTGTTCAAGTTGATTGAAATAATGTTATAGGAACATTATGATATCACTAGATTCCATGAGTTTTAGAGAAGTGGGTTTTCTTCTCCTAAGATAGTCATTCTCAAATTTTACTGCTTGAAGGAAGCTTCTTCACAATGTCTCATTTGACTTACATGCTTGGTGAAATTTGTATTATGAGTACTACAGTTGTAATGATCATGTTTTCTTTCTTTATTGAAGCTAACATAGAATTAATGTGTAAAGCTTATTGGGATTCAAATATGCTTGCCCTAAATTCTTAAAAACCCCAATTGATGACAATTTTCAGTTAGGGTTTTATATGGTCGAATGAGGCTTTGATGTTACATATGGACATAGATGATCAACATCACCACACAAGGAGCACAAAAGACACAATAAACTAATGGGATTGTTATATTCTTTTGTGTCTTCCAATGTGTAAAGATGCACATAGACCTTAATGAAATAATTGTCTTCCACTCGATAGAGGGTTAACATTTGAACTCTAAAATGAATAAAAATTGTGGAACACTTAAGTCCATTGTTCAATAATGAGCTAACAATAGTTTAAGGTTTGATGGATGACTATACCTAAAGACCATGCTAGGTACATTTCAAGGTTTCTAGAAACATGGTCATAGAATTAAACTGGAAAGGTATGGTCAATACACGTATGAAGAAGTTATAAAATACCTACAAATGTTGCATTAGTTATGATATGGGATAAAGTTTAGTTTTTGAATGCGTGAAAATAAGATAACTATATCTTCATACTATAGTCATCAGGATGATGACTATTCCTAGGGGGAGGGATGTCACATCTCGTTTCGTTTAGTCTAGCACGATGACTATAAGGAGAAAATTCCTTTAAGTGAACCTATTTTATCAAGTTATGCTATGTTCACAAATGATAAACAAGATTTATTTTAGAATGAAAAATAACAACTTGTTTAAGAATTTAGAAGGTTTTGAGTGTGCCCTTAAGAATAAGATAATCTTCCACAAATCTTATATATATATATATGTAGTGCAAAATGGGGAAAGTTACGTGTACCCTAAACTTTTATTTTATCTAATCTTTTTAATTAAAAAGGGTTGATGAGTGGTTAATTACCAAACTTCTTCCTCATAACAACCTTAGGAAGAACTACTCCAAGATGGAAAAGATTATATATATGTGTGTGTGTGTGTGTGTGTGTGTGTGTGTGTGTAAAATTAAGTAAATATTCTCTTACCTCTTTTATCTTGTAAATCCATAATGTGGAAAATAACTAAGGATGTGTTAAGTGAATAAGTAACTATGAGATTTACCCTTTTAAAGGAAAACATTTTAGTAAGTAATTTCCTTTGTTGAAATTGGCATTCTTTAAGAATAAATATATTTTTTTTGCCTGGGCACATGCAGAAACAAACTTAAATTCGTCCGAATAAATTATTAAAAGGGAAGGAATTAACTTTAGTTAAAATGCATAATCTTCTACCACCATTGGACTTCCATGCTTAACATCTGGCAGACTCCTTTTGTGCATGGAAAAACCATAATCTGGGAAAAATTATAAACAATACTTGGCACCTTTTTGTGAAGGAAAAATGACATCTGTACCATAGGGAAGAGTGGTAAAAGTTTTTTAAAAAGAGGAAAAAACTAGCAGAAAGGAATGTCAGATGGTAGAAAACAAGAGGGGAGAATAGAGGAAAAGTGTTGGTTTCCAGCGATTTGAGCAAGGTATGAGATCTTAAAGAACCCTGGCTGAATTATTTCCTTTCAATACATCAATTTTTCATCTATGCATACAGAGATTTGTTTGTGCTTAAATGGAATAATTTAAATAAATAGAATGAAATTGATTATATTTTTAGGTAGATATATATTTAAAATTTTAGGACTCTACCAGAATTTAAACATGTGAGCAAAACTTATAGTTGTCAGTTGTATTGGCTTTAAGTTCTAAAGACTTTTAAAGAAAACCATATCAAATATATCCTGTAATTATGGCTTTCAGATCACTTTTTTCTTGAAGGCATTTTTGGAATAGTTCACATGCCTTGCCTATGCTTCCACATTTTTACTGCATGTCTATCAGGGTGCTTGTTGTGGACAGGGAAAAAGCTAACTAATTTGCAAAAAACAAATAACAGCTAACCCTAGCTCCCAATTGAGAGAAATCTAACCTAGATAACATTCAAATAAACATGAAAACAAGCAAAATCTAAGCTAGTGTTTGTCTTATCTCCATTGTTCTCCCAAATCTTCTATTATTGTTCTCAGATTTGCATATTTTTGCATAATCTTGAGAAGCTCATGAGAATGGCAAGATGTTGGAGAGTTGAAAATGAAAAGAACTGAACTAAGAAAGTGCATAAGAGGCCAAAATGGAGCTGAATGAGTGATTTTATAGAAGAGGGAATTTGAATGGAGGGCCAAGATTCATTGTTGACCTGGAGCCAAAATGAAGGGCTAGGATGAGTTAGGGTTTTCCTCCACAAGAGGACAAAATGAATTTTAAATTGAGGTAAATGGTGAGGTGGGAAATGGGATTTAAATTAAATAAATTTGCCCAATTTATTTAATTTATGTGGAAGGGATGCATATGAAAGGGGATAATGGGATCTTTGATTTATTTGATTGAATAAATCAAATGAAGGGAACTTTAGGGAAATGAATGATTAGGTAATTAATTAATTAAAATCAATTATTTAACCATGGAGGCAAATTAGGGAAAATCAGGAGAATGCGGAAGTGATTAGGGTTTTTCGAGGGATGGACACTTTTAGGTGTCTACATTTTGCCTCCTTGAGATGATGTTCGAGGTGATGAGATTTATGTCGAGTAACATCATTTAAAAGAAGCTAAGGAAATGGATAGAGGAAAAGGATGATGATGGAAAGATAGGATGATGATGCCCCCTCAAGAGGATAGGCAGGTTCGACAAACACGGGTAGACTCTTGAAATGAAAGGGATTGGTCCAAGAAGAAAGATAGAGAAATGGATAGAAGAAATGAATAATATGTTAAGTTGCAATGAAGGTGGAGGAATGAAGCTGCGAGAGAGAGAGAGAGATGGTGGAGGAATGAAAGATTGGCTAGAAGAATGGAAATGAGATCTTGCTTTAATAGATTTTTGAGATTCTCACTTGCAATTTTATTCTGCTTATCATCATAGAACTTATTATGTCAAAGGACGACAATCACCATGTCATGACAGAGGCCAAAGTGGAAAGTGTAGTCCATTGCGAAATAGGCACATGATAGACAAGGAATGCCCTGACTCAGACTAGTAACTATGATACCTTGTTGGAACATGTGATGAGATAACCATGAGGTGTGTAAGTCCTGATGAAAGGAAGCAGTTATTCTTTCCAATGCAAAGGATGTCTTTGAGTTACACCTAATGGAATCCTGATCACATGCAAGGAAACAAGTTGCCCCAGTCATTTTGCCAAGACAAACCACAATAGAAATCAAAGAAAAAGGTCTTGCTCTATCCTCGTTTCTCTTCATCACTTAGGGACTGCCTTGAGAAGCATAAGAATGAGACAACAAAACAATCCAAATGAAAGATAAGACAAACTAGACCAACAACCATGTGGACCTTTTGCCAAGTGATATGTGTTTGATTGATTGTTGTAGGTTGAATGAGGAAGGAGCCTGGTTTCAGGAAATGAAACATGTCATATAAGACGCCTGGTCTAGTTTCGATAATGCAACATCCTGTATAAGGCAAGTGATTGATTGATTGACACTAGTGTTGTTTGCCATGCGAGAAACACCAAGGTTTGATTAATGATGTTTGATAAATGATGCATGTCATATAAGGAATAGAATCCTGGTTTCGATGATGCCCCATTCTATACAAGGTATGCACTAGTTGATATTGATAGTGGCATATGATTATCACAAGGCGATTGATTGGTTTGACTAATTGGATAGCTTGTCTTGTTTGATTTTGGGATTGGTTTGAAGTGCGTTTTGTTGTGAAAGATCGACTGTCTGATCAAAGTGTCCATCTCACAAAAGGATGACTTATTATGATGGTTGACAAGACGAGCCCTAAGGGACTGACCTAATGCCTCGAGGGCGCATCGAAGATGGCCTTGCCTATGTGCAAGCTCAGAGGCGACGTAGTTCGACCATGTGGACTATGGATGATTGGAAGAGCTGATTTGAATGATATGATGATGTGATTGATTAGGATGTTTGAATGGATCGATCGAGAGATTTGATTGAGTGACTTAGTTGAGGAATTGATTGATTGGAAGAATTGATTTGGTTGGAATGATGTGGTGGATTGATGAGTTGACTGATTTTATTGCTTGGATTTTTGTAAGATATTTGATTTTTTTGAATTTTGGGGAATATTTGATTTTTTTGGAATATTTGAATGTTTTTGGTTTTTTGGAATATTTGGATGTTTTTGGTTTTTTGGAATATTTGGATGTTTTTGGTTTTTTTAAAAATATTTGATTTTTTTGGATTTTGGGAATATTTGATTTTTTTGGATTTTTGAATGTTGTGATTTTTTAGGTTTTTGACATGTTTCGATTTTTTTGGATTTATGAATGTTTTTATTTTTTTGGATTTTTGACATGTGATTTTTTTGTCTTTTTGGAATGTTTTGATTTTTTTGTATTTTTGGAATATTTGGCTTTTTTGGATTGTGAGGATATTTTGATTTTTTTTGTGTTTTTGATATATTTGGATGTTTTTGATTTTTGGAAATATTTGATTTTTTTTGTGTTTTTGAAATGTTTTGATTTTTTTGTATTTTTGGACTATTTTGGGGAATGGCATTGGATCGTAATTTTTGTAGCCTTTATGCTAGATACCAATGACAAGGGGAAACCAAGTCTAGGTGCAAGGATGAATGAATGGGACTAGGTGAATGGATAAGAGGGGGGGCAATAGTGGATGGAAGGAATGCATGCGTAAGAGGGCAAGGATGTTACATCCCCTTCTTCTGAACAATGAAACGTTGGTTATGTTGTTAGTTGTGTATAACTGCTTTCATGTGAATATGAAATTTATTCGTTGGATAATGTGTACAATTATGTGAGAATGATTTTCTTTTATATACGAATATTTTTCACTTATATGTGAGAATGAATGTATGCATGGATATAATGTATATATATATTAATGAAATGATTTAACCTCCATTAATTGTTGAAGTGTTTTCAGGATAAATCAATTGACAAAGAAAAAGGGATATCAACAGGGAGAGGTGTGGTTACGAGAATAAAAAAACAACAATATTGCCTAAGTCTAAGTCTAGACAACTATATCATCGTAGCCTTGGCCAAGGCAAATACATATACGTATATATTTCAAGCTGGTAAGAATTATTTTCCTTATGTATATTAAATAAAATATATTTCACTCACCTCATGAGGAGCGCTTGGTGGTGTGCGAGCTGGAGTCTTGATGTGTAACTCCTCCACTCCGCCCGCATGCAAGAAGGAAACGTTCGTTCTTGCATGCAGACGGGGGAAGGAGGGGGCATGCCTATATTTGTTGGCATTCATCCTTTTCATTGTCATTCTTTACTCAATCTTTTGGAAGCAGCATTTGTACCCTCTTTCCAAAAGCATTCGCAGGATTAGTAAGCTATTCTACGAATATTGATTGGCATTCTTTTGAGTGTCCTCATCACCGCAACTCAGAAATCTGAACCATCTAATTCTTGTGTGTGAGCTACATTTCTTTTCTTACTCTGTTGCAAGTAAGAATCAACATCATAGGAGCAGCCATAAGAACCAGTCCATCAATCAAGATTTGTCTTTGCAGTCGCATATTCCTCTACCTCGACTTGTAAAAGCTTTTTCAGGGAAGACAATAGTTCCTTTCATTATATTATAGTTCATCATGCAATGGATAGAAATACATTATTTTGGATAGCCATAGCTGACCAAGATTACCAATTAATTTTGTCATTCTGTATTTTCTATTTTGTGATTCATGAACGACCCCCTGAATCTGTATGTGTCTTTCAAATACCAAATCTTTTGAATCTGCAGAAGTATTTTTCTTTATACCTATATATATAGATATACGTACATCTACTTATATATTTATAGTCTCATTGAGAAATTTGACTTCGGTCACTGAGTTAAAGGATACCTTTCTATTTAAATGTTCTTATGTCATATCTCTTAGGAATCTATAAGTATGTCAAGTGGATTATACATGATTTTCATCCAAACATGTAACCAAAAAGAAACATACGAAATAATGTCAATGTCGAGCAAGGGTGGGAATGCTGACGACACAGTAGTGTCAGATAATTATTAGAAATCCTTAGCCAGGGTTACGATGTAGTATAGGCATATGTCAGCTATCAAGTACCAGATATACCACTGGTCAAAGTGATCTTTCTAGTTAGGAGGTACCTTTAGGGAAAAGATCGATCATGAGGTATAGGTTCTTGACACCAGGCTCAGAGGCATATTGTTGTTATTAGATTCCTCACTAATCACCCTTGTGAAGGGTCGGGTTTCTTTAGTTGAAGAAGCACAGGAGACCAGTTGGTCTTGGTTGGGTGGATAAAGCCCTTCTTGATATTCCTTTTTCCAGAATCCAGAGGAGGATCTTACAAACAAATCAGCAGGAAACTATTCAAGTTGTACTTTTCTTAATCTCTCTTCCTATCTTAATATTTGAATTTTATTGGAGAAAGATAGTTAATCAAAAGTTAGTTTTTTTCTTGGTTATATGTATTCTGTTAGAAAAGATTATTTCAGTTGAAAATGAAAGTTAGTTGAAATTTGAATTCTATTGCATTCGATACTATTTTCATAATAGTTAGTTAATCTTTCTGCTGAAATTTTGTTGTTAGATGTAAGTTTATAATTTTGTTAGATTAGAGTGGGTGTTACAAAGGATGTGATCTCCAAGGACTATGTTGCATAGGAATAACATGCCCCATTATTGGTGGTATACTTAGAAATTTTTCATGACAATGCTTATGACCATAGGGTAGTGATAGGATTGTTTGGAAAGGATGATGTATGCCAAGAGATACCCAAGACATGTTTCAACATTTTGCCCCCATTTCTTTATTGAGATAAAAAGAGGAAGGGAGAATGGATGGACTTGATAGGTATGTGTGTATGTAATGGATAAGTATGGTAATATAGGATAGGAAATGATAGGATGAAAGTGATATGTTGGATGAGACAAGGTGCCCCCAAGTGTAAGCGACATAGAAAATCAACCTACACATGCCTCCTGTTTGCCAGGTTTTCATCATGGTACTTATCCAAGGCACCTGTTTGGATGAAGGGATTTATCTTTACTTTTTACTTTTCTTTTTGAATTAGATAGGGGGACATGGAGGAGGACTCAGGTGTCTAGTGGCATGAAGGTGATAGTCCCAAAGGTATGTCACATTGACCATGTCAAATATTGTGATGCTCATTTATGTTTGTAAGTGATGGCATGAAAGTGAGATGGATAAGGTAGATAGTTAATTACGGAGGGAATGATAGTGGATTATGATGTAGATTATGTAGGGAATGAAAGTGGATTATGATGTTCATTATGTAGAGAAGATTGTGGAAGGATAGATGAAAGACTTATGCCAAAGCATGGACCATAGGAAGGTGATGGGTGAAATATGTAGGACAATAGTTGAATGATGGGGGGATGGAGGTGTGAAAAGGAATCATGACCAACAGATGCACACACCGTGATAAACATTGAAGCTTTTGATTGGAAGGTGTAGGAAGCAATGGAGATGTTTGCTTAGTGGATGGATGATGTAAGAATTTTGGGACCCACATAGACTTAGTATTTTTATGATTTTTGTTTATCATGTGTGATGTAGGGATTTGATATTTTTGCATGGAATGGATGAAAGAGGATGGTTGGGATTTTTGAGAGGTGGATGCCTCATTTGACTTGTTTTATTTTTTCTTAGGTACCCATACCATTTTAGTTTTTGACTTTGCTTTTGAAGGTATGGGTTTGGGTGGCTTTTTGGATGGATTTTGATTTGATTTTTTGGATTCATTTCCTAAGGTATTAGGACCCTTAGGATGTTTGGATTTTTTAAAGGAGGCATCCAAATGTTTGTTTTTGAATCCCATGTGGTGGATGGAATGAGTGGAAGCTTCATGTTTGTACAATATGTGTATTTGTTGGTCATGACTAGGAATATAAGGGTATTTATGAATGATTGGGATATTAGGTTTTGGAAGCAATGGTGGCAAAGTAGATGGAGGGAAGTTAGGAGTTGGAAGTAGCAGAGGTAAATTAGATGGTGGAAGGTGTATGGTCACATGCTTTTGACATTTGTAGGATGATGGAGGTGGGATAGCAACGTATGATTTAGGAATATGATGGGATTTGTGATGGAATGAGGTAGACTTAGGAGGAATGGAGGAAGTACCAACATCATTAGATTGTTGACCTTGAGGTGTGTATCCAAGGCCATATGAGTGTGGAAGAGCATTGACATGAATAGACTCCAAAATACCTTGTTCGTGAAGGCCTAAACCTTTGCCTTGGTAGTTCATGTTTTGGAGCATGCAACGGATAATAGGTCTATGTACAGTTTGGACACTAGACACAAGTTCCTTATTAGATGAAGAAGGTGAAGTGGTGGACAAAGGTTGTTGTTGTCTTAAGGTGGACTACTCATGAATGAAGGCTGATAGACCTATAGGATATGATTATGGATTTGAAATGGAGTTGATTGTGGGTGTGGATGTGGAAGGATAATTAGGATCTTTATTATGTTCATGTGGATCCAAGTTATTGGTTTGATCTTTTATGTATGCTTGGGAGGCATATGTCTCATCATGAATGGGTGAGGTGGCAAGCTCTTGACCATGGAATGCATAAAGTTGGCTAAGTGGATCATCATGGTCTTCTTGATCATAAGTGGGATCGTGATCATAAATGGGATCAAGTGTGTTATGAAGGGATGCAATGGAAGGGGTTTGATCTTGACTAGAATTAGGAGCTAATGGTTCCACATGCTTTAGATTAGACCCTTGACATACCTCTTAACTTGGAATAGAAATGGAAGTGGATGACTCATGAATGGGCTTAATGGTTTGTGGACCACATGATGGGATTGAAGGGATGAACATGGTATTTGAGGACTCTTTTGGTAGGTTCATGAATGGGTGTTAGACATGGGGATGGTCTATTTCGTGCTAGTAACCCTTGGATCACATCTTTGGTAAGGGTATGTGTGGAAAGACAAAATAGTGTATGGATGATGAGGGTAGATGATGTGCATTCATGATTAGGATTAGGCGTGTGGTGATAGAATGTACTCATGATGGATGAGGTAGACTTATGTTTCCCTTGTCAAAGGTGGCATTGGAATTTAAAGGCACTTTATCTTGCTGCCAAGGTAGACTTAGATAG
Source organism: Cunninghamia lanceolata (assembly GCA_027924645.1). Taxonomy (NCBI): domain Eukaryota; kingdom Viridiplantae; phylum Streptophyta; class Pinopsida; order Cupressales; family Cupressaceae; genus Cunninghamia; species Cunninghamia lanceolata. The sequence continues at coordinate 1,697,319 of BSBN01000476.1, forward strand.
GCTTGTGAATGGTCTCGAAGTGCTAGAACCTTGTTTTCTAGGATTGTCATGGAATGACACATGTCTTCATATCATTGTATGTCTTCTTGTGGGATTAGGATCATGTTTTTCTTGACTAGGATGAATGATGAGATGGAATGATTAGGAAGAATGAGATGTGATAGAGTGTGGGATTGATTGGATGATTAGATGAGCAATTAGGGATTATTAGAGTATGGTTAGGGTTGTGATTATGATGATATGAAATGATAAGGATGAATATGTTGGTGAGAATGTTGATGTGTTTGGAATGACGTGTGTATGATGGGTGACTAGGAGGATCTACTCCCTTGTCTCTTCGTTTTGCAACCATGTCTTTACCAAATGACACTTGTGAAATGTGGGATGTTATGGGGATGACAATGTGATGAGGTCCATGCTATGATAGAGGCTAATGATATTAGTTCTTTGAAAAGTCTAGCTCCAAGAGGGTACTCTTGTCTACTAATGACCTTTCAAAGCACAAAGTGGTTTTATCGAGACCTTGAGGTGTGTAAGGAATGATTGATTAAAGTGAACCCATGAGTTTCAGAATTCACTTGTAAGGATGGAATTAAACTAGCCGTGGAGTATTAAGCCAAGTTGTGATTGATGTGAAAAGATGTCAAGGTCTCTTGGTCCGAATTTGTACTTATGATACAGTCAAGCTTCGACAGTTTCTCCCTATGTTTCGACCTTAGGAAGACTAATGTTTAGGGTCCTCTATAGGTGTCAAGGGTTGAATGAAATTGAAATGTTGTGATGAAATTTGATTGTAAAGGGATGAAATTGGAATATGTAGTAAGTGAATAGAATCAATAGGTCTATACGGTTTTGACACAATTGCAATCGGATTCGATAGGGAGGGTAGATACTCAAAGGTTTCCCTATGGTTGTGGTGAGTTGTGATTGGAAATGAAATTGATTGGATAGGATGAGGTTGATTGGATTAGATTGGGATTGGATTTGGATATGATTAGGGGTGAGGTGATAAGGATGAAGATGATGGCGTGTAGTGATGAGATTAGATGACTTGGATGAATGTGATGAAGTTGATCGGATTATGTGAATGAGGATGATTATGTGTAGTGATATGATTATAGGGCTTGGATGTGATGATTAGGAGAATGATGATGATGACTTGGATGTCATTAAGATATGTGATAGTGATATGATGTGGAATGATAATATGAAATTGGTTGGATTTGCATGGCGAGGATGATGAAATGTAATGGTTAGGAATGATTGGGATTTGATTAGGAAGAAGGTGACAAGGGATGATTAAGGTTTGAGTTATGATGACTTAGGTATGATTATGGTATGATTAGGGATATTAGGATGATGTTAATTAGATGAGTATGGTGATATGCAATGACAAGTATGATGATTAGGACTTGATTAGGATGAAGTGGAATGATAAGAAATGATGAAGAGGATTTTATTAGGATGAGGTGGAATGATTTGGAACAATGAATAGAATATGATTAGGATATGGTGTAATTATTGGGTATGATGGATAGGCCATGATTGGGATAATGTGGAATGATTAGGAAAGATGACTTGGATGGATTAGGATGATGTGGATTAGATGAACGAGGTGATTAGGCTTTGATAAGGATGACTTGGATATGATTAGGAAAATAACTTGGATGATGAATGGGATATGATTAGGATGTGGTTGAATGATTAGGGGTGATGTGTAATGAGTAAAAATGATGATGATTGGATAGTGTAGATTAGGATTAGATTGGGATGATGATGTGTAATGGTTATGCATGATGAATTGGACATGATCATGATGATTAGGCTATAATTGGGATGAGGTGGAATGATTAGGAATGGTAGGGTAGAATAGGATTATGATGAGGTGTAATGATGAGGCATGATAAGAATGTGATTAGGATAAGATTAGGGATGACTTGGATATGATGTGGCTAAGATGGGTGATTAGGATACGGAGGTTGAATGATGAAGATATGAGTGGGATGTGATTAGGATAGTTTGAGTTGGAATGTTGAACATGATATGATGTGAAATGGATGTGATGATTAGGAATGATTAGGGTATAATTATGATGAGGTGGCATGAAGAAGATATGACAAGAATGTGATTAGGAAAGATTAGGATCGATGTTGTTTGGATATGATAGGATGATGTGTAAGGATAATGGGATTAGGGATGTGGTTGAATGATGAGGAATGGGATGATTAGGATGTTTGAGGAAGGACAAGGATAATGACTCAAATGAATTAAGGTGAAATAGAAGTGACATGGAATGAGGATGGTAAAGTGTAATGATGTTGTTAGGTGACTTGGATGGATTAAGATAATGATTAGGATAGTGATGAGGATATGGTTTGACTTGGAATGGTGTTGATTGGATTAGAAAGAGGATAATGTGGAATGATGACAATGTAATTAGGATATGAATAGGATGGGGTTATGATGACTTAGATGTGACTAGGATGTGACATGGCTAAGGAAGGTGATTAGGATATGAAGGTTGAATGATGGAAGATATGAGTAGGAATGTGATTAGGATAGGATGAGTTGGCATGATGAGGATATGGTGATGACATGGAATGAATGTGTGGTTAAGAATGTTTGGGATGGTGATTAAGCAAGCACACACATCAATCAAAGAAGACACTTGGCATTTTTGATGAGTTTTTTTTTAAAGCACTTAGGAAACAAGCGCAACCCTAGGGCTAGGCAAGGACTTTACTTGTTGAGTTCCTACTTGGTTACCCAGCCGCACCTACTTATGGTGTATATCTCCAAGAACTTGGGGCATGGGCCCCCCCTTACAGTGCACTCACTTATCAGGAACACCAAGTTCCAGGTCCTAGGATGCATAGATCCTGAGGTACCTTTCTATCTCTACCACAAGCCGCTAAAATGTGGGACAACTATCAAAGTTTCCTCTTGTATCAACAAGTACAGGGTTTTTTGCCACTAAACAAAGAGGTTCTAGAGTATATTCGGGGGACCGGCAGCTCACAAGCATCTAGCAAGCCACTTAAGGCTCTAACTGACCCTACTAGGAGTTTAATAGACACAAAGGTACGCCTCCTTTCAAGCTAGCACTGTATGGTGAGCGCTAATACCGGTTAGACCTAGCTTTCGCCTTATCCTCAACATATATAGCGGGCCAGATGAAAGTCCCGCTTGGGTTCGCAAGTGAGTTCTCCTTTTGGATGTGTCTCAAGAGAAGGCTCACTCTAAGGGTCAAACAAAAGCAAGACAAGCTAACATGTTTTTGATCCCCTGGCTCACACTAAGTCACAAGGGGAGAGCATACACATGTGAACTTGCTCACACTTGCATGGGGGTTCATTGACCTCAGAAAATAGATGTGTGGTGTGATTATGCAAATGTTATGAAGTATTTTTTGTTTCCAAGATCGCATAAAGTGCGAGGGAAGAGCATACACACTTTGTAAAAATAAACACAATCACCAAACATAGCAGATAGTGGTTCATTTTAAACCCCAAGCTAAGTGTGAAAATAACAATATTATGTTCATTTTATGCACCAAAACCAAATGTGCCTATGATAACCAACACACATGCATATGAAAGAAATTAGATCCCTGCATCAAATGTGTTAGTAGTTTCAGTTTGAATGTCTTTGACCAACGAATGCCACATGTTGCAAATCAGACATTAGTAGCATGAAAAACCCCATGACATTGCAAAAAAAATGAAATTTAAAGTAAAAAAAACCCCTTTTTGCAAGCCTTGAAGTGAAAGAGGTAAAAAAAAAGAGAATCTGCAAAATATCTTAAAAATTTGATCAGTCACAGAAAAATAAATTGCAGAATCAGAAAATTTATGAAATTTTGAGCAATTTGAAAAAAAAAATCGTCAAAAATTGATCAGTTTTGCATGAGTTATGAGTCTTTGAAGTTTAAAATGAAGCTGAATTTTGACTACAAAAAAATAGTCAAAACGGTATAGTCACCTAAAAAGGTCTTTGCCATTGTGTAGTTCATTGAGCCATCTTTCTGACGCCACCAAATTTGTGCGATTTTGTCAGCGTATGAGGAAGTTATGGTAAAAAGAAAAAAAATGCCCCTTCTAGGGCTTTAGAGGTCAACAAGGCAGGCTGGCAGTCAAGGAAACCGCTAGCATTTTGGGAAAATTCCAGTCACATGTCACAGGTTACCCCTGGCGGTTAATGTCTATGGTTGGGGTATTGATCGAGCCCCTGGTCACTCATGTGACCAAGGGGGAAGCGACAGATAAAAATAATAATAATAAAATAAAAAATAAAAAATAAAAAAAAGTAAAGTAAAGAGGAGGGGCATATGATATAGACCCTCGCCGAGAGTTGCAACCATAGGCTTAGTGGAAGCCCTGACGTAAGAAGCATGACCACGGGTAGTGTAGTCCTAAAGGATTAAGGTCGTAGTAAAAAAAAGAGAACCACTAAACTACCACCGCTAAAACCGTTAAATACTACGACCCAAGCCCATCGTTAGGGTTTCTTGCTGAAGCCTGCGATTTCTGAGAGAAGACCAACCGCCATGTTTTAAGGACCAATAGTTAGTAAAAGGTTATCCTCGCATGATTAAAAGAAAGACTGACACTAGACTACCGGTCTAGAGAGGGCTGACGTGGCGTATGCCCACGTTAGGGTTTGAGTCACCGAAGGGGCTGGTAGTAGGTTGAAGATTTGGATGTCGATCAGCGGAGGGAAGCTACAGAGAGGAGATGCAGAGAGGAGTGGCAACTGGACTGTTTATAGAAGCGGCAGAATGGATCTGGACAATGGGCGGAGAGGAGGTGTCGACTGTGAGGGGATTGGAGGTTGAAAAAGCCAAATGAAGGAAAAGTGGCAGTGGAGACTGCAATGGGGCAGCGGATTTGAAGGGGCGTGGTGACCTAAGGGAAATGGTGGCGACTGTGGGCAGAGGAAATGTAGACCACAGGTGGTGGTGACCAAGGTTTTGGCCGCCACAAGGGTTCTTTTGATCACAAGCAGAGAGGAGAGTCTTCGACGGCGCAATAACAGACTAGTGTTTTTTTTTACCACCCTGAAACTTGCAGCAGCATAAATATTCCTACAATACCAAATCATTAGCCAAAACAAATGACCAAACCAAAATGCCACCAGTAATGAACTTAGGTTGTACGATGGGTTCGTATGGTACGAACCTGTACTATACAGACTATACCCTAAAAAAATTTTCAAAAGTTTTACAGTCTCCAAAACATAGCATATTTTATGTCATTTTTTGCAGAAAGGGCCTCCGAGACTCAACAGTGAGGTCCGTTTGAGTTCTGGAGGTCACCTACGAAACTTGATTTCAAAAAATCACCTAAAAGGTTAGGTTTTCATGTCAGGTTCACCAATGTGGGCAGGGAAAAAGCTAACTAATCTGCAAAAAATAAATAATAGCTAACCCTAGCTCCCAATGGAGAGCAATCTAACCTAGATAACATTCAAATAAACATGAAAACAAGTAAAATCTAAGCTAGTGTTTGTCTTCTCTCCATTGTTCTCCTCAATCTTCCATTATTGTTCTCAGAGTTGTAGATTTTTGTATAATCTTGAGAAGCTCATGAGAATGGCAAGATGTTAGAGAGTTGAAAATGAAAAGAAGTAAACTAAGAAAGTGCATAAGAGGCCAAAATGGAGCTGAATGAGTGATTTTATAGAAGAGGAAATTTGAATGGAGGGCCAAGATTCATTGTTGACTTGGAGCCAAAATGAAGGGCTAGGATGAGTTAAGGTTTTCGTCCACAAGAGGACAAAATGAATTTTAAATTGAGGTAAATAGTGAGGTGGGAAATAGGATTTAAATTAAATAAATTTTCCCAATTTATTTAATTTATGTGGAAGGGATGCATATGAAAGGGGATAATGGGATTTGATTTATTTACTTGAATAAATCAAATGAAGGGAACTTTAGGGAAATGAATGATTAGGTAATTAATTAATTAAAATCAATTATTTAACCATGGAGGCAAATTAGGGAAAATTAGGAGAATATGGAAGTGATTAGGGTTTTGCGAGGGATGGACACTTTAGGTGTCTACACTTGTAATTTCAACATCTGATAAAAAAATTTCCCTTCCATTATGCTCGACGAATGTCTATACCCTGTTCCAAACTCCCATTTTGGCGCAGGCAGGGAGGATACTGGCAAAGGCTGTGGAGTTTGGTTTTACCCAACCAATTGCAATTTTTTGAAAGATTTTAAAAGCCCCTTTTCATCATATCCAATTTGTACAAATCCGGCAATCATTACGAAAAACTGGAACACATATCTTTGAGGCAATCCGTCAACATTTCATGTATCTTTTAATTAGTTACCTTATTTTCATGGAGTTTTATCAACAAATCCTTTTGTGCATATCCTGCAAATTGTAGTTGAGTTAGAAATAAGGGAACACAGTAAGAAAATTTGCTGCACTGACACCTCTATGCAGCCATAGTTGTATTCTAAATAAATTTAAAAGAAGTACTTTGAGTTTAAAAAGGGGTTTGCCAATATTTGTTTACCATCTTCCAAACTGCCGTAAGGGTTTAGAATGGAAATCTTTGATAATTCTAATCTGAGACTTTAGGTAAACTGAAAGTAAATCATTAAGTTGGGTAAATTATATCCATTACCTAGTAAACTTCCCAAATCATGTATGGGAAATAATATCTTTAAATTGATTAAGCTTTATTACATTGTTGAAATATTTAATTATGGCTCAAATGGAAGAAATAAATATAGAAATAAAAATTATTTGAGGGATATTATCTCATGATCGAATGAGCTTTATTAACTAAATGAAATCTAAATTATTAAACTGCAGCCCAAATAGAATATTTAAGGAATAACTTTAATTTTAAGACCATATATGGAGACATAGTGTTCTTGATTTCAATGAAACCATGAGAATATTGTTTATAGTATAATAGGTCATTATTCTTTTGACTTAAAATTTTGAGAATAACATATATTAGGACACCTTCCAAATGGACAAAGTTAACAATCAAGACTTGATCAATTTATGAAATAAATAGATTGCCAAACCAATTGTAATGAGATGGCAATTATAGGTTGTGATAGTGCCTCCTCACGATCTTAGGAAGTATGTCTAAATATTCCTAATTCATGTTTAGGTCACCATTTGTATAACATTATTTAAATGATGGATACCAATGTTTAAGTCAGTGATATATAATAGATCTTTGTAATTTTGCACTTAGTACTTTAAACTTAAGGGTATATGTTTTTTTCCTTAAACCATCTAATTGTTGGAAGCCTATTTTTTTACATAGTATCCAATATAAAATCTTATATTAAAATTATGTACAATAATTTGTTATTATTGATAAGTATTCATAAGAATGTCTAAACGATTATGTTGTTAATAGAACGTTTATTTCATGGTCTTGATAATCATTGACTACATGATAATACATTGTTGTCGAGCCTCTTTATATGAACGTTTTCATTTTTAAATAAAATTTGTTGATGGTTATGATATTGTGAATTATCTACCCTAGTTTAAGGGAGAGCTTTTATGTGTTAACTAGATGATATTCTAGTCCAAAATTCATCGTGGTGAGATGGTGAGACATTATTTCCACCATAACACCTAGTATTAAACAAAATTAGGGAACTTTGTTGTCATTTGGATAACCTTCTTGATGGATTAATCAGTAAACTTTATTACCCTATAATTACATTATTTTAAATTTTAACTTAAGGACTTAATGATAGCTATGGACTTGTTCTTTGGATACATTTATCCATCTGGTTGAATGTCAGGATATCATGGTGAAATGATAAAACATTCTTGAGATATAGTCATTGATTGCTATTGCATACACATTATAATTTATAAATTTCTCTAAGATTTAAAAGTGTGGAGATCTAGTGTACATAGTACATTTATCTATTACTTGAAAGATGAGTAAGGACGGAGAGTTGTGTTTTTGAACTACGAGGCCTCTATGCTTTCACGTAGGCAAGGCCATCTGAGATGAGCCCCTGAGGCATAGGTCTGGCCCCTAGGAAAGGTCCTCTTTGTGCTTATGAATTTTGAGATCCTTGGTGAAAGATAAAACCGCTAGATTAATTACTCAGGTAAAGTAAGATGTGAGTCAGATATTTGGCCTTGTTATATTAGAGAATATGACTTATTCCTATCTTATCAGATTACTAGTATAATCATTTATGAGATATGATATTATAACATCACTATTCAAGTATGCATTATATAACTATTGATACCAAAGCACATCACTTGTAAGGAGTCAGTAAATAAGTTTACTTCTTTGATTTCCTTATGATTGGTGGTCATGTGTTGTTGTAAAGCATGATCTAACGAGTGCACCGTTGCCATTTATATCTTTAATTACTGGGATATTGTTGTATTATTTGGGGTGATGTTACATGCACATTTCTTCATTTTCAGGTTATTGGATTTATCAGGCAATTTTTTGTAAACTCTTCACCAACTGGAATCAGGTACTTTCAAGTTTTAAATCCATTTGGAGGCTTGAAAAATTAAAAGATTGAGGCAATGGTAGTAGTTGGGTTTTAAAAATCCTTTAAAACTTCTCGTCATTTTGAGCATTCTTCTGAATTTAATATGTTATTCCCTCTACCATATTAAAACAACATTTCAAATCATATTTTGGGAGGTTTGGGCTAAAGTCAAAACTATGTTGAAGATTTTGTAGGTTGTGATAACCTCCCTAACCCCCAACATCACCTTATTAAAGAATTTTATTTCACTTTGTCAAATCTTTAAAGATAACCAAAAATTCATTAAGTTCACTTTGTCAAAGCTTTAAAGGTAACCAAAAACTCATTAAGCTTACCGGAGTTTTTGTTGGTTGTGGAAACCAACAAAACATTCAACTCGTTGAAAACATTCACTTCACCCCTCGAACCTTCGATACTCCTTTACATTTTCCCTAATTCATTTCAAAGTTTGTCCCAATTCCCAACAACCCTACTTTCTACATCATTATTCTACCCTTCTCAACAAATAACCTCCATGAATGAGAGATGCAACACACAAAATCAAGGCACACAAACTGTTTAATAGGGATTGCAATGATGCAAGATATGTATAAGGTTGATTTTTTGATAGTACTCCAGAAACTATCAAGCATATTCAATTGGCAGATGTAAATCCATGATCCATAACCTTTACCATCAACCTTCTCCCCTATGCGCTAGTATGGATGCTCTAGAACAAAGTATGGATATCCTTCAATGCATAACAGAAGGTAGATTTTTTTCAAATGGTGTAGTTGCAACTACCTTGGTAGAGACGTATGCAAACTGTGGGTGCATAAACAAGGTGTGTGAACCATTTGATAATGTGCCTCAAGGAAATGTGGTCCCATATGCTCCAATGATTGTAGGATATATATAAAATGGATATGTTAAATACATTTTAGAGCATGGGTATTCCTCAAAACATAGTGTAGTGGAGATTGTTATCAAATATTTAGTTGGAAATACTCAGTAGACATGTATGAGAAATGTGAATGCCTAGACAAGGCATTTGAACTATTTGACAACCTCTACTACTTGCAACCTCTATTTGCAATTGATAGTTGTGAGGTTGAATTTTACAACCTCTACTAGCATCATCCTGGCTCGCACAAAATGAGTATGAACGTCCATCAAAGCCTAAAGAATTAAGGTCTTTTTATCAGACATTATAATGCTCTAGACAGTCAAGCAAACATCATAGGGGTATTTATGGTGGCATAATCCTCGAGAGATGTAGTTATTGGGGAGATTTTTGAATTAGAGATGTGGATGAAGATAATAGTAATGGAGAAGATCTTTATATCTGTCAGGAACGCCTATATCTAATCTTGTGACAATAAAAGAGGTAGAGAAGAAGTCATTAAAGAATCCATGCCAAATGCTAAGATTAATGAAGTTGTAGAATACTGGTTCCCCCCTCCACCTAAAAACATTAAAGTTGTGCATATTTCTGTAGTTGGTGGTTTCTATATTGTGTGAATTGAAATCAATAAAAGAGTAATTGGTTTCTTTGACAACTGATTCAATAGAGGACATCCTAAAGAAAGTTGAAGAATCTACTAAAAAGGAACTTCAGAAAGCTACAAATTCTCATTTGCATAGTACTAGAAGGGAAGGAATTGTAGGATGGAATTTTAATGGATGCATATCACATCCATTAACATGATAGATCCATACAAAGCTGGAGGAATTGGTTGAGAGGTCACAGAAAAAGGTAAAACATTTACTGGATGATGTTAGCACAGGAGTAGCTCTTATAGAAATGAACACCTACAACCAACAAAACAAAGTGCCTTGACAAACATATGCCTTTTAAAGTTGCATGAGAACTCAATAATTAATTATAAAGTTAATAGCATTAATGTTTTTTTTTTAAATTCTTCTAATGAGATGAAAAGTACATGCTCGTGAAAGAGACTCTGTAATATTTTAAATATTTTGTAAAGTCTAAAAAGTAATCATTTGGAAATCAGTTACGGACTGGAAAAGTTATAAAAGCATTGTTTGTGAATGTAAAAGGGGTTCCATCAATTGCATTGTTCCAGTTTTTCAGTTTCTTTATCTAGTATGGAGTAGAACTGAAAGAAAATAGAGGGATTTTTGGATTTATACTTTGTACAGGAAAGTTTTGTGGTTGTATAACTTCAAAAATAAATATATGAAGCAGTTGATTCTTATGTTTCAGGTGTTTTGTGTGTTGCTTTTACCTATTTTTTGTGTGTTAAATATGTATATTTTTCTGTATTATTGTTGAAACCCATTAGTCATTTGGTGGAGCAATAATTAATTGTGCAATAGCTGTGAAGAAATGCAATTATAATCTTGGTATTTGGGTTTGGGTGTATTGATATTGCTTATCTCATAGTATGTGGGTTTGCATGTCATCTTCTTCCATTGTTGTTGCAGTATCATACTTCTTATTTTCTCTTTCATCACACAAATCCATGAATGTATATTCTAATTTTGTGATGAACCTTCTTTTTTGAATAAATGCATGAAACCCTAGTTAGTTTTTGTGGGGCTATCGCTAGGGCTTTTGGGAATATTTTCCAATTAGTTTTTCCCTTTGTTTACCTTTGGTATTTCAAGTTAAAATACCATAAAACCCTTATTTTGATCATACGAGGGATCTGCCCCTCTCAAACGTAAAGGAAGATCAATGTCTCATAGCGATCTCTCCAACTGTTGGCCAATTTGTCATTGCTTTGTGGTTGAAATAAAGTTTTTTCTTGAAAGTTTAACTGCAGTGACAAATCTATTTACCGATAGGGTTAGATGTGGTACATTTTGGTATGTGAATGCCACACTAGATTAGATAATCTTAGGAACATCTTGTAATGTTGTATGTAACATTAGAGATGAATTTAATGTATTTCATTTAATTTTCGGGATCATAATAGGACAAGGAGGATCACATGGGATGCCTTGGAATGTGAATGACTCTTGGGGAAGGTAAAGAGTCACACTTGAGGTGCATTAGTTTATGTAATAACACTTGGTGAATTTGTGCAAGATTGATTTGTGAAAGAAAGCACACGGTATTATAATAGATGTAGTTGTAGAATCAACTAATTAGATATCTTGGTTTAGCTTGTTCTATCTAAAGAGAAATGTTGATGGAATTCTCATTACATTGTGCTTATATAGTGAGTAATAATGTTATTGACAAGGGTTTATTTTTTCTATAAAAATACTAGTACAAGAGGAATTATCATTTATTTGTAACTATTCTCTATTTATCACATAGTGAGTGATCTCATGTTTTCTTGTTGGTTTTTCTCAAAAGGGTTTCCAAGAGCAAATTTCATTAGTTTTATTTTGCATTGTGGATCTTGTAACCTATTTAGCATAACTCCTCTTTTTCAAATTATCAGTTATATTTCCTTTTAGTGGATATATCATCCCTAATAGAAGCACATGCTAAACCTTAACCCACTAACAATTTAGACATTTTTCCAAAAATTTCACCACATATTTCTTTATACTGGTCCAAAAATATAATGCTCTAAACTCTACCATCATTTTTTTGACCTTAGGATGCCTATTGTAACACCATCATTTTCAAATTATAATTATATGTAAGGCATATAACTTGCCTTAAAAAATAGTAAACCATATGCATATAAACTATATATCCCTCAAAACTAAGAACAAGAATGGTTTTTCTAAGGCTTCTCTAATCTTTTTTAATGTTTGTCTTCCAATAGATTGGCCAAAATCTATTGTTGAAAAGTTTTTCTAGCAATTGAAATTGTAGCAATGTGTCTTTGCTTGCTAAGAGCATCAACTACTCTATTTTCATTCCATTTGATTTATTGTATCTCAAAACCACACTAACTTAATAATTCTAGCCACTACCTTTGTCTAGAAATAAGGTTTGGTTGGTTGAAGGTGTATTTCAACCCCATATGTGTAGAGATGGAAATTACAATTTCTACTCTATGTATCGTATCTAGTTTAGTGACCATGCCCCTAGCATGTTATAGGACATATTTAGCATATTTCATTATCTTTTTACTTTGTACCACTAAAGGTTCAAATGGCATATTCATTATGTGAGACCTACTCTTATTACACATTCTATTTTGATTATGAGACTTGTCATTTGGACTATATTTTGACATGTGGACATTTTAGAGACTGTTGATCCCGTATATTTAGACATTCATTGACTTTATTTTATGCTTTTATTAGATAGATGAGTTATATTATGATGATGCTATACCTTTACATGTTAGATTGTATTTTGGTTCTATGATGTTGAATGTGATATTATAATTGATGCAATTGAAATGGTATAGTTAGATGATTGAATTGATGAAATACTATGTGATTTATGATCCTAATTGTTCTATTTGAAATATGATTGATTTGAGAATCAAGTGAATTTTATCATGTGATATATCTGAGAATGTGTGTACTTGTACGATCATGGGTGTGCATAATTAAATTTTCTTCAGCTATGATGCACCTTAGGCTATTGATGTGTTTGTGTAGTGTGCAGGTAGTTTCCATGGCTAATGGAAACTAGAGGTCATACAAATAACCTTGAGTATTATCCTTGCAAACCAACCTAGTCCCTAAGGTGGACTAAGCTTAATTGTGTTTGAGCATGAATGTAATGTGTTTACCTTTGTTTTTTATTTTTAATTTGAGTCTCCTAAGGTTGACTTAGGTTGAGTAGTTGGTGAGTTGTCATCTATGTGTCATTTTCGTTCATAAAGTTTATGGGATTTTTAATTGATTTTTTTTAGCTTTTTAAGGTTAATTTCATGTGTTTAAGGTGCCTACGTCAAGTACCTATGGGTTAGGTACCTTGTGTTACCTCCCAAATCAGCAAAGGGTTTGCCAGCTCCAATGCACAGGCAGATTCGGTCAACAGATATGAGAGGTTGCATGAGCTACCTCCCCTTCGCTTCTGGTTCTGCCACACCAAGGGGGGTGTCCCTATTTGATAAAGATGTAACATTTACTCTCAAAATGATAGAAAGATTTAACTTTGTAATAACAGGCAGAATACTCTCATGTGTGGACCAAGATTTGTGTGATAAATCACAAGGTTGGCAATATTCTTGGACATATTTGTTTGGTCAGGTATGAGAGTATGTAGGGGTTCCTAATCCTACTCCTACAACTAACAAGTTGGAAATATGGAATGATTGGTTTGATGGTTTGGATGCAAGACAGGGGGTTTGGATCATAACTACTTCACAAGGGCAGACCGGTGCCTATCTCAGGGCAAGGAGTCACATAGACATATACATGAGAGTGGATTGCAACTGGCATTCGGGTTTCAAGGGGTTAGATTGATGCTTGCCTTACAAACATCACCCAAGAAAAGGTATTTAACTGTCCATACTTACAGACATCCCAATTGACATACAATCTTCTCCATACCTTAACCTAAAATAATTTAATCCACTCCTTGAATGGAAGTTAGAGATTAGGCATGCAATACATAAATCTGTATTCTAGAATTTGAGAAACCCTTAGCAACCAAATTCAGAAGAAGAGATGCATACAATAAGTGGAGACAGACAACAAAACACATGCAAGAAGCATTTTTCATGTAACATTAACACTGAAACTGGACATATGTGCAAGATACAACTCAGATGCAACACATAAACTCCACAGAGATAAAACAGATAGGAAATGCTCTGTATTTTGTTATTTTTCCCCCAAAATTTCCCAAGTCTTCAACCACAAAAAAGAATAACACAGTCTGCCCTTTATACCTAGACTGTGTACTCATCAAATTAATTACATGGCAAGTCAAAATTTTGCTAGATATAGCACATGAGAAATGGTGGTCAAACATTGAATGCAACAGGCAGAGGAGGAGACAGGGGAGATCTCGAGCCTTGCGCCGCCACCTGGGGATTCACATCTTCAATCAGGTGGTTGATCTGTGCATGCCTTTGCCCATACCCTATGACATCCGCCATTAATGGCATACCAACCCACGGCCTTGGGAATGCAGTGAACTGTGCATTTTGTAACTTTTCCTACCAAGAAATATGACCCTGATTTTTCAAATCATGTGGGAACTAATTATCCCACATGCACCCCGCGGTGACCTCCTCAACACTATAAACTGGGCCGCGAACATATATGATGTCAGCAATTTTGCTCCCGATGGCACCAACCCTAAACCTCATCATCATGACCCGCACCAACGGTGAGCCAACACTCCTTACTTGATATTGAACATCACCCTGATATTACTTGCCACCTTGATGATCCTCATGTTCAATATCCTGTCGGCCAGACCCTTGATATCAGCGAGCCACCTGCATGTTTGCCAGATATGAAATATCACCCTGATATTTCACATCACCTTGATGTGAAATATCACCCCTCGGGAAATATCACCTCGCAGGAAAGTATCATCCTAACCGCATCACCTGATAACAATATCACCCCACTGATCCTCATGACATTAGCAGCATCGGGTGATAAAAGAACGTCGGGGTGATCTTAACTAAGATCACCCGACATTTGAAACATGATGACCCCCCGCAAGAATGTTGGGCCGATACATGGAAATATGATGATGTCCCCCTCCTCTGAAATATCAGGTTGTATTTGAAATATGATGAGGAGGCCCAAAGACTTAGACCTTTTTGGATTTTTTGGGAGGATGCCTGCAGATTTATTTGCTTGAAACCTGACTACTCATGCAGGCGGTAACATAGGCTCTGTCTAGGGACACATGCCTCTTGCAGGCATGGTGAGAACCATAGATCTCTGGGATGCAGACCGGTCCCCTATCCAATGGGCACAGAGTCATGAAGCTGCACTAACCTGCATCATAGATACACATTTTTAAACATTATTTTGGTAGCCCTGGGTAGCCAAAAATGAAGAACCATAATTTTCTTTTGTCAAATGCTTGATCCCAATCTAAATGATCCCAACCATGACTGAAAACACCAAGATAGACTGCCCATATGCTGATCCTGTCAATTAAATACTTCACCATTTTTGAAAACCTACCATTTATAGTATTGCCACTCTCACTCTGCATTTCACAATCAAACATATAACCATACATACTGGAGTATCTTTCATCATCAGGAAACATATGTATGTTATATTCCTCTAGCAGTATATCACATTGCTCTTGGCACTCCTCATCATCTACCTGGCCGTTGCACACTACCAAGCACTCATCCATCTGATCCAAAAACTGAAAACACTCAGAATATATGAGACCATCAGTACCACTTATATCACTTATTGACATTGAAAACAAATCTTGATCTACACACCCATTGCCATCACTGCACATGTCTGAAACAACTGATGCTAAGCATTTATCATCCACAGTTTGCAAATCAGTATTATCATTATCGAACAAAGGGTTAATTCTGCACCAATGAATGTCATAACTCACAACACCAAATGCATCTAGAGGCTCATCATAAAGGGGATTCATACTTACTGCAAAGGCCTCTGTTTCTTCTTCATGACAATCCAACTCTTTTCTATCATTAACAAACCCATAGTCACAAGAAGAACAAACCTGATCCATGAACTGATCATGGATATCATTCTTATCATCTAATTGCCCCACATACAAGATTTCTGCTACTTCAATGCAATCTAAAGTTGAACTATCTACATCACTTTCCAACCCTCTAATACTTCCTGATGAAATTGATATTGACTGTTGATCCACATGATTACAACTTTGCACAACTGGATCATTTAAACATGAATGCTCTTTGTTTAGGACTGGCATGCAAATATCACTTGAAAAATCATTATTATCAACTTCATTTGCTGGGCAAATTAGGATATCCTCCTTTATAACAGAAACATCATCAACTTGGAATGATGCAAAAACTGGGACCGTAGGGGTGTGAGTACTTTGACATTCATCTCCAACATTTAAACTATATACCTCATCAACAATGGGAACTGCAAGACAACAAAAATTTTCAGAGAAATAACCCTTTTGAATTCCATACCTCCAATTATTTTCAATGTCCATTGCAAATTGTTGTGCTTGATGAAATGTGGTGGGCTCCTTGTCCCTTAATCTATAGCTCATTTTCCTATCAAATACTCCCAAATAGACAACTAGGCACAATGCATCATTAGATCTCATGCATTCTGATATTCTATTCAATGCCCTCATAAATCTGAGGTTAAAAGCTGGGATCAACTCATCTTCTTCAATATGGATATACATAAAATCACTAATAACTGCATATTTAGAAATTCTTTCACCATATTGTTCTAGAAATGCAGGCTTGAATTCTTGCCAAGAGCTAACAGAGTAAGCTGGAAGATAGGAGAACCAGTCCCTTGCATCTTTATCTAGAGATTGAACAAATAATCTCATAACTACATCTTCATGGTTAATCTCAAAATCATCTACAACATTTATAAACTGCTGCAAGTGTCTTTTAGCTGATTCATCCTTCACACCATTGAATTTGGGCAAATACTTTCTGATTTTAGATGGGAAAGCATTCGGATAACCACAAATGCCATTGAAATTTATGGGCTTATATCTGTCAATACTGAAACTTCTTTTATTACAGAGTTGGGACTGATTATTATACATTTTTGCATTTGACACCTCACCAGGGTGCAGGGGCTGATAATTATACATCATTATGTGTTTTTGCAACCCTCTTTTCAA
Organism: Cunninghamia lanceolata; assembly: GCA_027924645.1. NCBI lineage: Eukaryota > Viridiplantae > Streptophyta > Pinopsida > Cupressales > Cupressaceae > Cunninghamia > Cunninghamia lanceolata. The sequence continues at coordinate 1,714,511 of BSBN01000476.1, forward strand.
CTCAGATTTTCTATAAACAATGACTTTAGGCCCTTAAAATTTAGACTGCTATTTCAGCTTTCCTAAAGTCCTCTATATGAGTCTTTTCAACAATATTGCATACCCCCTTTGAAATGCAAACTAGTTCCTCACAAAAGTATGCAATCTAGTCACCAATATTTCCCTTTTAACCAATGCTATTTCACCAAATAGGGAATCTTTTTACAATTTATACAAATACTTGGATATGTTGCAGCAACTACAAATTCAACACCTCTGGTGTCCTCTTATCAGGTTCTTTATATGCAGAGTCACCACCTCCTTGGCAGAGGAATGAGCTTCAAACAGGCTGAAGCTGAAATTTGATTTCTTTTCTTTCTAGGTTCTCCAACAATAGAGCCACACATATAACTTTTTCTTTTGCTGCAACAAACACTTCCAAGTCTGATTTTTCAATTTTTTAGACTCAAACTTTCATGGATATGACATTGTCTCCCCAGCAAAGTCAACAAATCTGTTACCTCCCGAATCAACAGAGGGTTTGCCAGCTCCAATGCACAGGCAAATTTGGTCAACAGATACGGGAGGTTGCGTGAGCTACCTCCCCTTTACTTCTGGTTCTGCCACACCAAGGGGGGTGTCCCCATTTGATAAAGATGTAACATTTACTCTCCAAATGACAGAAAGATTTAACTTTGTAATAACAGGCAGAATACTCTCATGTGTGGACCAATATTTGTGTGATAAATTACAAGGTTGGCAATGTTCTTGGACATATTTGTCTGGTTAGGTATGAGAGTATGCAGGGGTTCCTAATCCTACTCCTACAACTAATAGGTTGGAAATATGGAATAATTGGTTTGATGGTTTAGATGCAAGACAGGGGGTTTGGATCATAACTACTTCACAAGGGCAAACCGGTGCCTATCTCAGGGCAAGGAGTCACATAGACGTATACATGAGAGTGGCTTGCAACTGGAATTTGGGTTTCAAGGGGTTAGATTGATGCTTGCCTTACAAACATCACCCAAGAAAAGGTATTTAACTGTCCATACTTACAGACATCCCAATTGACATACAATCTTCTCCATACCTTAACCTAAAATGATTTAATCCACTCCTTGAATGGAAGTTAGAGATTAGGCATGCAATACATAAATCTGTATTCTAGAATTTGAGAAACCCTTAGCAACCAAATTCAGAAGAAAAGATGCATACAACAAGTGGAGACAGACAACAAAACACATGCAAGAAGCATTTTTCATGTAACATTAACACTGAAACTGAACATATGTGCAAGATACAACTTAGATGCAACACATAAACTCCATAGAGATAAAATAGACAGGAAATGCTCTGTATTTCATTATTTTTCCCCCAAAATTGTCCAAGTCTTCAACCACAAAAAAGAATAACACAGTCTGCCCTTTATACCCAGACTGTGTACTCATCAAATTAATTACATGGCAAGTCAAAATTTTCCCAGATACAACGCATGAGAAATGGTGGTCAAACATTGAATGCAATAGGCAAAGGAGGAGACAAGGGAGATCTCGAGCCCTGCGCCGCCACCTGGGGATTCACATCTTCAATCAGGTGCTTGATCCGTGCACGCCTTCGCCCATACCCTGTAACATCTGCCATTAATGGCATACCAACTCGCGGCCTTGGGAATGCAGTGAACTATGCATTTTGCAACTTTTCCTGCCAAGAAATATGACCCTGATTTTTCAAATCATGTGGGAACTAATTATCCCACATGCACCCCGCGGCGACCTCAACACTTTATAAACTGGGCCGCGAACATATATGGTGTCGACAATTTTGCTCCCGACGGCACCAACCCTGAACCTCATCATCATGACCCGTGCCAATGGCGAGCCAACACTCCTTACCTGATATTGAACATCACCCTAATATTACTTGTCACCTTGATGATCCTCATGTTCAATATCTCATCAGCCAGACCCTTGATATCGGCAAGCCACCTGCATGTTCACCCGATATGAAATATCACCCCGATATTTCACATCACCCTGATGTGAAATATCACCCCGCGGGAAAGTATCATCCTGATCGCATCACCTGATAACCAATATCACCCCACCAATCCTGATGACGTTAGCAGCATCGGGTGATAAAACAACATCGGGGTGATCTTAACTAAGATCACCCAACATTTGAAACATGATGACCCCCCGCAAGAATGTTGGGCCGATACATGGAAATATGATGATGACCCCCTCCTCCAGAATATCAGGTTGTATTTGAAATATGATGAGGAGGCCCAAAGACTTAGACCTTTTTGGATTTTTTGGGAGGATGCTTGCAGATTTATTTGCTTGAAACCTGACTGCTCATGTAGGCAGTAACACCTTGTAGACCTCAAATCATGAGTTCTAACTCACTTTTGACCCCTCTTTTTAGCCCTAGGAGTTAGATGGCGAGATTTGAATTTTGGGTTAAGGTTTGGATGACTTGTCTCATTCAATCCCACAACCCAAGGTTCTTGAGTGGGTTTGGGGGAATTCCAAGGGTTCTCACATGTGTGAGCGCACCATGTAAGAACCTTTGGGAAGTGAACCCTAACTACTTCCCTCTTCCCCATGTCTCACACATGTGTGAGGAGAAATATGGGGAGAAGTGTCTTTGAGAAGAAATGAGAGGTTGACAAGTGTCACCTCTCTACTCACTTGTGGGAAGTTGTGCATGTGATAATGAATGGGAGGGTGACAAGTGTCACCTCCTCATCCATTGGATCTCTTCACCAACATCATTCAACACTTGAGGCTTGAGAGGCAGGCTCTCGAGGCTTCAAGCCTTTATTATTCTTGTCTTTTCTTTATAAATGCATGTGTTATGATATGTTTTGTGTTCTTGTGATTTTCCTTGTTGTTGCAAAGGGTTTTGGGTTATTTTAGTGATCTCTCCATGTGGGAGATCTCACCTTGTAATGGGTATGAGAGGAGAGAACCTCCTCGGGGAAAATCTCTTCATGTAGAGGTATTTTGATGGTTTTGGCCTTATTTATGGAATGTTATTATGGTTTGGTTTATGGCAAGAGTGCCTTGGTATTTTGGTGATATAAGTGTTGATAGCAAGAGACTATGTTTTGGAGCATTTTGAGTATGATTTTTCTTGGTTGGTTTTCCCCTTGAGTTGAGTGAGTACACTCTCTCTCCCTTAAAATCTATTTTGAATGGATTTAGTTTGTAGTCTCCTTGGGTGGGTTTGTTGTTGAGTTTTCATGTGTGTGTATGTGTGCTTGAAACCCCTTAGTATGAGCATGCACCAGGTTATTTTGTGGGCCTCTTAGCTTGGGGGTGGTTTGATTATAAGCCAATGGTTGGGAGGTGAGCTTCCCTTGGCCTTGGGAAGACTTTCTTGTTTTGCAGGTTTAGCTCTTGGAGGAGAGTTTGAGATTTGATCTCATGAGGTGGAGAGTGTTCTAGTTTGGGTGTTGTAAGATGAAGGCAATGTGTATGCCTTGGATTTGAACCTTGTAAGGATATTGTAGTTCAAGAGAGTAAATCTCTCTTTGGGAAGCCTATTGTTGTATTGAAATCCCTTTGTAAATAATTGTTCATTTTTAAATAAATGTATGGTATTAGAGTTTTCACTATCTTGCTCTTTGGAAAAATACAAATAATGTGTAATGTTATTTCTCTCCCTCTCTCCCTATTTTTCATATTAAATGTATATAAGTTTTCTTGAAAGGAAAAAGAAACTATCATACTTCTATTATTTGATTGATTAAAAAAATAGGCTATTGTTATATATGTGTGTGTGTGTGTGTGCTAAATAAAAGGCTTATGGTGTTGATACACACCAGACAACTAAGAGGGGGGGTTGAATCAGTTGTCACAAAAACTTAGCTTCATATGAATATCAAACCATCTACAACTTAATTACTGATAATCAAATTTAAGCATGAAAGCATGAAACCATAAACTTAATCACAATCACACATTCAACACAGTAGACACCAGATTTTTATGCTGAAAACCCTAAAAGGGAAAAACAACGGTGAGTGTTAGACCACAGGAAAATATGAGTAATAACAATACCAAAAAATAGAGGCTCACTGCCTACAGTGCTCACTACCCAAATTGCTTAGTGCAAAGAATGACTCACTGCCAAAGGGTGGCTCACTGCCAAGGGGTGGCTCACTACTAAATTTGGTGAACTGATTAAATAGCATCTACTCCATGCCTGGGTTTAGTTCCATTGAAGCACAATAAAACTTCTCTGCTCTGCTCTTTCACACCTTTGCACTTATCTCTTCATCTTTGCTACACACCCTTTTTTGCAACTCTATTACATGCTTTTATACAATTCATCAACCTTGGAATGTACATCAAGGTCGGCATTACATTCATCAACCATTGGAATCATTCTCCAAGGTCGGCATTACAATAATACAAAGAAATAGGTCTGGACCTAAACAAGATTTGCTAAGGTAAAGTTGTATGCAGATCATGTTACTCCTTAGCTGGGACTCAAACGCAATTCTTAATGCCACAACACACTTCCACAATCTTCAAGGCATCTCCACAATTAGTGAAATCAACCAAGTTGGCCAAGATTGGTGAGAACACTAGGTCTTCAAGGAATAGACTTCATCCATGATCCAAATTATTCTTTGCAAACCAATCCAAAGGTATGAACACGATCAGGAGACATCCACAAGCACATTGTAATCACCAAGAACAACTGCACAGCCTTTAACCACTCTATTGAGAAGATTCTTTAAACCAGAGGACATAACCAACACTGTCAGCCACTATTATAATGAAAAGATAGCTTACGGACCACCAAATCATGAGCCACTAGAGTTGAAGGCACTTATCATCATCTCAAACTTAACTCTAGATCAAAATACTTCGATGCGGAGGAATGCAGAGCATAATACTTTCTCCCTGTCACTGCCAAACATACAAGAAAAGTTGTTTTCACTCTGGTGAACATAATTCACTCAATTCTTCATACCGGAGGCTCAAACTCAAAACATAGCATCTTCAGATAGACTTCTAAATAACTTCCAATCCACAGACAAAGATACTCATTCTACAGAAAATGCGAAGCATTCTTCTAGACTGTTCTTTTGTATGCAATACATTGTTTCCACTGCAACTCAGTATTTCTACCGGAGAAGCTAATTTTCTCGATATCCTTCACATCAAGATTACTTGCATAAGTAAATACAAAGCATCTCACTTATTACAAGCAAGCAAAAAAATAGGAGCACAGTTGACATCAATGACAACACAAATATGTTGACATCAATGACAACACCGATTAGGCACATACTTGCAACAATCTCCCCCTTTGTCATTGATGGCAACATATGATGTGAAAAACTATAAGGACCATCAAGAAAATATTCTCCCCCTTTCTCTTTACACATATGCACCATTTCTTTTCTAATTTTTTCACATGATTTCTCTCCCCCTTTGACATTAATGGAAAAGGGCACATACTTGCTATCAACTACTCTGATCAAGCTAGAATTTCTTCTGTCATTTGCTCTGCAATACTTATTTTTATTAGGAATCTTATATCAACAACTTCTACCCATTACCCTTGAGAGGTAGTTTTTATTTCCTAGGTAAAACAATGACTTCTTTGGTCATTTTTCACTTTCCTTCCACTTATTTTTGAAAACTTCCTTTGTTCTAAATACATTCTTATATGTAGATCTAGGGAGATGTTCCCAGGATTAATTCTTCTCAATGTGTTCTTCTGCAACCCTTGTTCTTGTTAGTCACTAATGATTTGATCTTCAGTGTGATGCCCTTGCACAAATCCTAGGGTTCTTAGGAATCCTTTTCAGAACTTATTCATCCTACACTTTCTTTCCTTTTTCTTCATTGCTTCATGAAAACTCAACTAGTTCATATCCATTCACCTCAGAGTTCATCAAGTATTGTCAATCATTATGAAAACTTTCTTTGTACTGGGAGCACTTTTGTTCTATCAACTTGAACTTTTGCACAATTATTTGTTTATCCTTCACAATCACAGTCTCTATCCTAACTTAGACTTTTGTTGCCGATTCTTGACCTTGTCTCTTTATGCTGGATCATCAACATCACTCCTTTGGCAGGGAAATATAGATTTCCAATAATACTTCCCCTGAGCTAAAGCTTTAGTCTCAGTTTCTGAAGTAAACATCTGCACCAGATACTTGTGCAGATACATCCTTGATCTCTAACACATTCTTCTTTACCCAAATCTTATTCATTTCCTTTGTGATGTCTGCTAGATCAATCTTTTCAATTGGTGTCTTTAACTCAGCTTGATTCTCCTTCTTCATGTTCTTACTTCTCCAAGTTTTAGCAACATGTCCAGGTCTGTTGCAATTGAAGCACACAATGTTCCTTTGTCCATTATTCCTTTTAGTCATTTTGAATCTGCATTGGTTGGTTCTATGTCCAAATCTATTACATATATGACAGTACCCATTGAAGGAGTTTACCATTCTGTTCCTGCATTCATTTGTTCTATGAAAGAACCCTTTGTATACAAAGCACTCTTCATCGAGAGATTGAGTTTTCCTTATATTGTTGAAGCCATTTCTTGTCATACCCCTACATTCACTTGATATGTGACTAGTTCTTTTGTTGTTGAAACATTGACCAGAGAAAGATGGAACATCTTGATTCATTCTACTTCTACATTGAGTAGCCTTGTGACCAAATTTACTACATGAATAACAATAATCATTGAAAGATGGATACCTTTGTGCATTTGGTTTCCTGATCAGAGATCTTCTTGATCTATTTCTTTGGTCCTGAGTCAGTTTGCCTTTGTCCTCCTTGACTTTAGAATTCTTTTCTTGATCTATTTTGGAACTTTCATCTTTCACAGGTCTTATATTGTTTTTGTCATTAGGATTTTTCTGACTTACTTCAACCATTAGTTTATCAAATCCGGTTGCACTTATACTGAGTTTGTCTTGTTGAACCCATGCATGTTTCAGATCAAATTTTAGATCCACAACTTCTTCTTCAAGCTTTAAGCAATCATTTGTTTTGTTTTTCAAGCATTCTTTAATTTTTGCTTTTTCTTCATTTGCTAACTTCAAATCTTTACTGCTTTCCGCAAGTCTTTGCATAAGCTCTTTGATTTTCCTTTTTAACACTTTGATGCATTCATTTGCTTCTGTTGTATTTACTTCCAAGTTTATGTTTTCTTCTTTAGATTTCTCAAGATTTTCAAGAGCAATTTTGGATTCTTTAGTGGACAGATGTTCATCTTGAGAGGGATTTATATTATTGCAGGCATCAACATTGGCAATCAAACACCAATTCATTTGAACTTTCTTTTTTTTCTTCTCTTCAGTATCATCTTCTTCTTTGGTGAATACCTTTTCCCTTTTTGTATTTTAAGGAAGTCTATTTGAATCTGATGCTTGATTATTGATTTCTAAAAACTTCTGTATGTCTTCATCAACCCTAACATTTGCACTCTCAATGATCTTTTTTAGTAATTTATTGTAACACTGGTAGGCCTTACTCTTAGTAAAGTATCCAGGGAAAGTTCCCTCATCATACTTAGCATCAAACTTGCTTAGCTCTTCTTCTCTTTTGATATAACATTTGCTTCCAAAAACTTTGAAATATTTAACCGAGTGTATTCTTTCATACCATAATTTGTAAGGAGTTTTAGTATCGTTACCTTTGACTTGAACTCTATTTTGAATATAGACAATAGTATATATAGCTTCTTTCCAATATGCTTCCAGTAGGTCATCTTCCTCTATCATTGTCTTTGTAACTTCTTGAATAGACCTGCTTGTTATTTCCATCACTCTATTCTCTCTGGATAGCTATCTTTTTATTCCATGGGTCTCGCATGACATATTGAATGTATCAGATGTAAACTATTCTCTTCTATCAGACTTTAGACATATGATTTTCACATTTAATTCATCTTCAACCATTGTTTTGAAGGCTTTAAATTGAAAGAAAGCTAGGTGTGTAGAAATCGCTTCCTACACTAATCTAATGAGGAGAGGGCTATGCAAATTCAAATTTATCCTAACTATTACAGAAATGTTAAACCATTAACATGAGATATTGCATCAAAACACAAGAACCAGAAAGTAGACAAAAGAAGAGAGACAAAGATTTACAGTGGGGAAAACCCTTATCGAGTGAAAAACCCCACACTCAGAAACCTACACAATGTATTAACAAAACTAAAAATTGTTTACAATACACTTGCAATGCAAGCTTCAATAGTCTTCGACACTCATGTCTGGAGTCAATTCGGTAGCATAGCAGTACCTGTAAACCTATGATACAAACTCCATCTCCAAGCACCTGTTTATATAGGAAATACAAGGCAATATTGGACCTTTCTTGTAATGGGCGTCCAACAAGGCTTCATGGACCAAAACCCACGCCCAAGGACACTTGCTCAACATTGTAGAATGTGCCTAACACTTTTCCACAACTCCCATCCCAAAGATGTCACCTATTTCCAAACTGGGCTATGACAGATGCTCTTACGACACTTAAGACCATCATAGAATCTGTCATAGTGGTTACAACTTACGGCTATAAGAGAATCTGTCATACACATGCTATAAATATCATATTCTCTTGCAACATGTCATATTCACCTTGGGGTGCCCAAATATGCCTTATTCAAAGATGCTTCATGACACATGTCATCACCTATCTTATAACCTTCTATTTCTGACTCTTACATGTCATAGATTCGTCATAGGAATCTGTCATAACTGTTTTGGTCAAACATTCCCTTACACAACATGGAAGATGCCGACACATGGAAAAATGCTCCTACCACAAAGTGGGATGCCTATCTCCTCATATAAGAACAAAATTACAAGTTGTCATATTCCATGTAGGATTGACACATCACCGTGCCACATCCCACAATATGACAATATGGAATTTACAAATATTTACAACATAGGCAATTAAATAATAAATACAAACATTACAAATGTAAGGAATTACCAAGGTTGAGACGCCTTAATTCCCAACATTCTCCCACTTGTTGAACACCTTGTAAGAGCCAATAGAAAAATAGGATTTAACTGCTATAGGTTGAGAGGCCCATAGACTCCCAACATCATCTAAACTTCTTTGTGCTCACTGGTTTTGTCAATGCATCTGCAACATTCTTCAAAGTATCTACCTTCTCCAAATTTACCTTTCCATCCTCAACCATGTCTCACACGAAGTGAAACTAAACATCAATGTGCTTGGTTCTAGCATGGAAAGTTTGATTCTTTGCAAGGCAAATCGCACTCTGACTGTCATAATTGATCGTTATCTATCCTGCATCAACACCAATATCTGAACACAATCTCTTAAGCCAAATGGCTTCCTTACAAGCATGAGTTGCTGCCATATACTCAGCTTCTATCATGGACAAAGCAACAATAGGTTGTCGCTTACTCATCCAGCTAATAGCATCACCAAATAGTGTAAACACATAAGCACTAGTGGATCTCCTACTGTCAATGTCACCTGCCCAATCTGAATCCACAAATCCAAAAATATCAACAGAATGTGGAGATCCTAAAACATTGCCATGATAGCAAATGGAATACTCGGAAGTACCCCTCAAATATTTAAACACTCGCTTAGTTGCATCCCAATGAACCCGTCCAGGATTAGCCATAAATCAACTAAGGACTCCCACTGCTTGGGCAATGTCTAGTCTTGTGCAAACTATAGCATACATCAAACTGCCAACAACACTAGCATAAGGTACTCTGCTCATGTCCTCCACCTCACTAGGAGATTTTCGACAATCCTCAACAGACAACTTTGTCCCCAAAGAAATGGGAACACACAATGGTCTACAATCTGCCATGCTGAACTTATCCAACACGGTCTTCACATACTTACTCTAGCTTAACCAAAGTTTTCTGTTGGTTCTGTCTCTTTTGATTTCCATTCCTAGAATGTACCTGGCTACCCCTAAATCTTTCATTTCAAATTGTGCTGACAACTGGGATTTAAAATCAGAAATCATATTCTTACCCTTCCCAATGAGCAACATATCATCAACATACAGTGCAACAATGAGAATACGATCACCATCAAATTTATAATACACACAGTGATCTGATTTCGATCTCACAAATCTAATTGACAACACAAAGGAATTAAAATTCAAGTACCATCTCCTAGGGGATTGCTTCAAACCATACAAAGAATTTTTAATTTTGCAAACCAAATTCTCTTTACCTTTCACCATGTAATACTCTGGCTGTGACATGTAGATTTCTTCCTCCAAGTCACCATGAAGGAAAGTTGTCTTCACATCCATCTGTTCTACCTCCAAGTCATAAGTTGTTGCGAGAGACAATAGGAATCGAATGGATGTCAGCTTTGCAACGAGAGAGAAGATCTCACCATAATCTATACCCTCCACTTGTGAATACCCCTTCGCAACCAATCTGGCCTTATACTTCTCAACACTACCATCTGCGCCAATTTTCTTCTTCAACACCCATTTGCATCCAACAGGTTTTCATTCAGGAGGCAAAGGCACCAAGTCCCAAGTTTGATTCTTTTCCAAAGAAGCCATTTCTTCCTCCATGGCCTCCTTCCAGGAACCTACATCTTTCATATCCAAAGCCTCTAACATAGTTCTAGATTCATCACTATTAGTGATTAAAGCATAAGCACAACTAGAATCAAGCAATGTAAAACCAAACCTTTCAGGTTGCTTTCTTATCCATGTAGAGCTCCTCAAAGGCTAAGGTTGAGGTTCAGCTTCTTCATCTGAGCTTTCAGAGCTGCCAAAGCTCTCCTCATCATCAGGCCCAACATTGTCTTTCTATTTAGTTTTCTCAGGGGTAGCAGGAAACTGAACAACATCCTCTTTCTTTACTATTTCTTCTGGTTGCAAAACAGTGGAAGAAGGTGTAAGCTCTTTGAAGATGACACTTCTGCTATACAACACTTTTTCAGCCACGGGCTCCCAAAGCTTGTATCCTTTCACATCGACACCATAGCCAATGAAGATACACTTAACAACCTTGTTCTCCAACTTTGACCGCTTCTCCCTAGGCACATGTGCATATGCCTCACAACCAAAAACATGAAAATGCCTTATTGAAGGCTTTCTACCATACCACACCTCCATGGGTGTCTTTCCAACACGAGCTGATGTAGGAGATCTATTCACTAGATAGCAAGCAGTAGCAACATCTTCAGCCCAAAACTTTTGTTCTAGGCTAGCTCCAATAAGCATACTCCTAGCCTTCTCCATCAGTGTCCTGTTCATCCTCTCTGCAACTCCATTTTTATGCGGGGTGTATGGAGTTGTCTTATGTCTTTCAATCCCAAGTTCCTTGCAATACTTATCAAATTCTATAGAACAGAACTCACCACCATTGTCAGTTCTCAAACATTTAATCTTTTTACCAGTCTAATTTTCAGCAAAGGCTTTAAACTCCTTAAACTTGCTATGGACTTCAGATTTGCTTCTAAGAAAATAAATCCATGTCCTTCTACTGTAATCATCTATAAAAGATACAAAGTATATAGATTTTGATAACAAAGGAACATTAACAGGACCAAACACATCAGAATGAATAAGGTCCAACACACCAAAAGACTTATGAGAACTTGAGTAAAATTGAACATGGTTTTGTTTTCTATAAATGCAATGTTCGCAAAAGTTAAACTCAAGATTACAATCATCTAACCCCTCAATGAGGTTCTTATTTATCAGGGTATGCAGACCCTTCTCACCAATGTGGTCAAATCTCTTATTCCATAACATTGTCTTTTCAACAGAAAGTTTAACTTCCAATGCATGATTACAACCATCAAGACTAGAAACAACAGATTTCTTCACTACTCGTTTAGATGGTGGGGATGAAGTGACCACTGCCCTCTTCCTTGAGTCAGAAGAACTATTGCATTGTGAAATGCATGCCTCTAGTTGAAATAGAGTACCTCTCCTAGTACCCTTAGCAAGCACCATATCTCCTCTAGTCATCTTGCATCCTTCTTTCAAAAAGACAACCTGCACACCTACATCATTCAACATACTTACAAAAAGTAGGTTCTGTGCTAAGCTTGGGATGTACATAACCCCAGATATTCCCTTCACTCGACCATCAGGGAATCGGATAGAGACTCTTCCACGACCAACAATCTTCAGATGAGAGTCGTCACCCAGATACACCTTTCCACCATCGAACTCCTCATACTTAGTGAACCAGTCTTGATGCGAGGTCATGTGGAATGATGCACCAGAGTTGATTAGCCACACATCATCAGATGCATGGGTTGCCAGGGCTGCAATGAAAGCATCACCATCATCATGTGACTTGTCAGAATCTAAATCAGGAGCTTTCTTCTTCTTCTTCTTCTTCTTCTTCTTCATCTTCTCCTCTTTGCATTCCTTTCAGAAATGCCTAGTTTTACCACAATTCCAATAAAGAGCCTTGGACTTTCCAGGAGATTTGGATCTACCCTTCTTAGCTTTCTTGTCCTTCTTCTTTCCTTTCTCTTTGGGTCTTCCATGAACTGCAAGGGCCTCTTTGGCTGCCTCAGAAGACTTTCTCCGCATCTCTTCAGACAACAGTGAAGAAACCACTTCTTCCATTTTGAATGTGGATGTGGTGCTTCCAATTGCCATGACAAGATGATCCCATGAGTCTAGCAGAGAACAAAGCAGGGTCATACACCGATCCTCCACCTCCATCTTTACACCGATAGATGTCAATTGTGCAACCAACATGTTAAAAGCATTCATATGTTCAACAATGGATCCTCCATCCTCCATTCAAAGGGAATACAACTTCTTTCTCAAGAAAAGTTTATTGACTAGGGATTTGGCTTGATACACATCCCCCAACTTCTTCCAAAGTAGTTTTGTAGTAGTCTCCTCATGGCTATTTAACAACACAGAATCAGCAAGACTAAGTCTTATGAGACCCTTAGCCTTCTGATCCTTGAGATCCCACTCATCTTGTGACATTGCAGCTGGTTTAGTTCCATTAACACTTTCCCAAAGGTCTCGGTCAACAAGCATGTCTTCCATCTTGAGCTTCCACAGCTCAAAATTACTGCCATTGAACTTCTCCACTTCAAATCTTCTAGATATGCTTGCCATCTCCTTGCTGCAATAAAATACAGAATACTTTGCACATACTCCCACTCAACCTAATATTAGCTCAAAAAACCCTACCCAACAACTAGGACCAAAGGTGATCAAGCTCTGATACCAACTGAAAGAGAGCTAGGTGTGCGGAAATCGCTTCCTACACTAATCTAATGAGGAGAGGGCTATGCAAATTCAAATTTATCCTAACTATTACAGCAATGTTAAACCATTAACATGAGATATTGCAGCAAAACAAAAGAACCAAAAAGTAGACAAAAGAAGAGAGACAAAGATTTATGGTGGGGAAAACCCTTATCGGGTAAAAAACCCCACACTCAGAAACCTGTACAAAGTATTAACAAAACTAAAAGTTGTTTACAATACACTTGCAATGCAAGCTTCAATGGTCTTTGACACTCATGTCTGGAGTTAATCCAGTAGCATAACAGTACTTGTAAACCTGTGATACAAACTCCATCTCCAAGCACCTGTTTATATAGGAAATACAAGGCAATATTGGACCTTTCTTGGAATGGGCATCCAACAAGGCTTCATGGACCAAAACCCATGCCCAAGGACACTTGGTCAACATTGTAGAATGTTCCTAACACTTTTCCATAGCTCCCATCCTAGAGATGTCACCTATTTCCAAACTGGGCTATGACAGATGCTCTTACGACACTTACTACCGTCATAGAATCTGTCATAGCGGTTACAACTTACAGTTGTAAGAGAATCTGTCATACACATGTTATAAATAGAATATTCTCTTAAAATATGTCATATTCCACCTTGGGGCGCCCAAATATGCCTTATTGAAAGATGCTTCATGACACATGTCATCACCTGTCTTATAACCTTCTATTTCTGACTCTTACATGTCATAGATTCGTCATAGGAATCCGTCATAACCGTTTCAGTCAAACATTCCCTTACACAACATGGAAGATGCCGACACATGGCAAAATTCTCCTACCACAAAGTGGGACGCCTATCTCCTCATGAGGACAAAATTACAAGTTGTCATATTCCATGTAGGATTGACACATCACCGTGCCACATCCCACAATATGACAATATGGAATTTGCAAATATTTACAACATAGGCAATTAAATAATAAATGCAACATTACAAATGTAAGGAATTACCAAGGTTGAGACACCTTAATTCCCAATATACATACATCTGGAGCTTCTGATCTTTCTTTGAGAAAACTAACCCAAGTCATTCTAGAATAATCATCAACAAAGAACATAAAGTACCTATCATCTTGGAGACTTTTTACTCTTGTAGGTCCACAAAGGTTTCTATGAACCAATTCCATCAGTCCAGTTGAGGATCTTTCTTCATCTTGTGGACTTCCACTTGCTTGCTTCTCAACTTGACACTTATTGCAGGTGATGTTTCTAAAATGTATCCTCTCTGGCATATCTTTCACAACTTGAGCTAAGGTTATCCTTGCTAGATCATTAGGATTGATGTGACATGATTTCCTATGCCAAAGCTAACTTTCATGATTCTTAGTTATAGAGCAAATAATGTTGCCTTCTCTAAGATGATAAAGATTTCTTCTGTCCTTTTTCCACAGCTATTATAGCCCCAAATTTGTCTCTGATTTCAAAGGTATCAATCTGAAATATGAAACTGTATCCTTCTTTGCACAATTGTCCAACACTTAGGAGATTTTATCTTAGGCTTTCAACATAGAGAACATTATCTGTATGTTGTCTTCCATCAAAACTGATTGAACTTTTTCCACATATTTTAGCAATACAGTCATCTCCAAATCTAACTAATCCTTCTTCATTCTTCACAAAATTAGTAAACTTGCCTTTATCACTAGTCATATGATTTGAGCAGCTATTGTCAATAACCCAATAGTTTTTATATATTCGTTGTCAATACTTATCTCTGGATCAAAATTTTCATCATCTTTGCAATTGTCATCCTTTGAATTGAAACAATAGTCATCATCTTCATCATCTTCAACATGATAAAAAGTTTTATTGGACTTTTTGCTTTTGCCTTCTTCATCATAAATTTTTGAGTTTCTTTTTGGACATTTGGATGCATAGTGTCCAGCTTCACCACACTTGAAACAATTGAAAAATAATTCATCCTGGTGTGACATCCTGGATCAACCTCAAGCTATTAGGCTTACCTCCGAGGAACTTGGATCTGATACCAATTGTTGATATACACTGGACAATTGAGAGGGAGGGGGTGAATCAGTTGTCACAAAAACTTAGCTTCATATGAATATCAAACCATCTACAACTTAATTACTGATAATCAGATTTAACCATGAAATCATGAAACCATAAACTTAATCACAATCACACATTCAACACAGTAGACACCAGATTTTTACATGGAAATCCCTAAAAGGGAAAAACCGCGGTGGGTGTTAGCCCACAGAAAAATATGAGTTATAACTGTTGGCAAGAGACACTGTGTGGCTTCATGAATGTTGTCATTGATGGCAACAAAGTCCTTCCCACACATCCGCAGGACATGGTGTGTCCATATCGGAAGTCAGATTGAAGAGTGTTATAGTCCGGTAAGCAAGAACAGAGCATACAACAAGGTTCAACAATCAGGTTCGAATCTCTCAGAGGAAGTATCTCAACAAAGTGTGGACTTAGGGAAGTCAAGAGGTGTACCTTGACTAATACATTCAAGAGATTGAGCCTCTGGTGATGAAAGAGTGAAGAGATATGAGCACCTAAGTGTTGGGTTCCTATTTGACAGAATAGACTGAGGAAGAACTGACTGGCAGAGCATTAGATCTTAATCCGGATGAGATATTGATGATGATCAAGTTTCTTGAGGTATCATTCATGATTGGACGACATGATTGCTGACTTCTATAACCATCCTTTTGACACGCATCACTTAGCAAGCATGGATTCAGCCGACAGACCAGAGTTTGGAAATATCTTGAGTTTTCTAGATGCTGACTAGAAAGATGATTGAAATCATTGATGCAGATATATATACCAGATTGATTTCGGTATGAAGGTGTGTGTGGTGTGTTGTGGTGTGCGAAGAAAAGCAGAGAGTAGTGTGGAAGCAATAAAACAGGTCCAGTATGTGACAAGACAGTAGCACCAAAGAAAATGAAGAATGAAGAGTAGTAGATCAGTGTATTGAGCCTAACTGGAACTGAACCTTAGCATATGTGGATGCTTCTCATCAGTTCAAGTATCTTGTTACTTTCTTTATACATTGTAGACAGTGAGTCTCTTGTAGGTAGTGAGCCTCTTGTGAGCAGTGTGCTTGGGCAGTGAGCCCTAATTGGCAAGTGTCATTTTGTACTTCTATTCTTTTAACAGAGAATACAATCTTGGGTTAGTCATCCCGTGGTTTTTCGCTTAACAGGGTTTTCCATGTCAAAATCATTGTGTTATGTGTATTGATTTTTTTCTGCTTTCATGGTTATGGATGCTTATTTGTTTTAATGTTGCACTAGTTGTTAAAGAAGAATAGAAAGTTAAATTAATTAAGATAACTTATTCACCCCCCCTCTCAGTTATCAACAATTGGTATCAGAGCTAAGTTCCTCCAAACAGAGCCTAACAGCTTGAGGAAGATCTAGGAATTCCAATGGATATGTATGGTATGAGGGAACAGCTTCAGTCTGCCCTTGATGATCTTGAACAATCTCACTCTAAAGTCAACAACTTGAGGGAAAGACTCAAACAAGCTAATGATTTCATAAATGAACTAAAGGAGAAACTGAGTATCTCTATGAAAAAGAGAAAGGAACTTCTTCAGCAATTAGCTAGTCAAAGTGAAGCCAATGATACTAATGAAGATCTGAATGAGAAGAACAAATTATGTGAGAAGCTATCAAAAGAGGTCATTATGGTAAGACATGAAATGGAATCAAGGGTTATGAAATTCACCGAAGAAATTGAAAAGAAAAGAAAGACTGAAGATAATCTAAAACAATCTCTCAAGGAGAAGTCAGAAGACTGCCACAAAATGGATAGAATAATCAGGCATTTGGAATCTGATCTTGAAGAAGCTAGAGATAATGAAGAACAACTTGAGAATCAGATTGACACCCTAAAAAGGGATCTTCAAACAGTAAATGAATACAAAGAGAAATTCAAGATAAGCTTTGCTTAGCTTGAAGTTCTTCTTGAAAGCCAAAAGAGGGTAGATGACAAGCAAGGCTGGGGTATGAGAAAGGTGAAAGCTTTGGATCCGGTTAGAAGAACTCTGGATCAGGAAATCCAAGGAACAGGCCTAGAAGACCTTCGGCAAGGCAACCAAATGCTCAAAGATATCCATCCTTCAATGGATACTGCCACAATTGCAATAACTTTGGTCATAAAGCAAATCAGTGCAGAAGAAGAATGAATCAGACTAATTCATCCTTCTCTGAACAGTGTTTTAATTACAAAAGGTATAGTCACAAATCTCATGAGTGTAGAAATATGCAAATAAACAATTCATTCAATGGTAGATGCTTTGCATGCAATAGAATGGGACATATGGCTAATCAATGAAAATCAAGAGGATATCAGTCAAATATGCAAAGAAATGTTGTTTTCTACAATTGCAATAGATCCAGTCATATTGCCAAATTTTGCAGAAGTAAGAATCAAGACAAAAAGGGTCTGGTACATCAAAATCAAAACCAAGACGAAGGAAAAGGAAAAGTGAATGTGGATGAAATTCAAAGGGAAATGAATAAGATTTGGGTGAAGAGGAGTACAGAAAATGTTGAGGATGGATCCGCACCAGAATCTGGTGTTGATATTCCTTCCAGAAACTAAATAGATGAGCTCTAGGTCAGGGGGAGTCACAAAAGAAAACAAGTTCCCCCAGCCAGTCAATTGGTGCCCAAAATTAGCACATGGAAAGTTGCAGATTGAAGGGTTCTCAGAGAAACATCTAAATAAGCCCTAGTAAAGATATGGAAGATCCACAAGAAATTTAGAAGAGGTTAATCTACCAAGATTGATCCGGTTTAACAGTTATCTGGTAAGAATAGGATTTTCACAGTTAGATCTGGTATGATTCAAATTGAGGTATCTTGATCTGTGGATAAATGGAATGATTGGAGAAAGGTAGATAGATTTCTAATATTCACCAAGAATAACTCTAAGTGCATCTCAATGATCCGGAAAGATCTCTCTCAAAAATAAGGAAAACAAGGCAACCGGAATAACCTAAGTTGTGCATTTATTGCAAAATGGAATTAGGGTTTGCACAGAAATAAAAGAGTTCATTTGTTCATCATTTGTACATTTGCATTCGAGAAAAAGAGAAAAGGATCTCTACAATGAAATTGTCTCAAGCCCCTCAAAGATCAACCGCAGAAGTTGATTCTTCCAGCAATTTGATCCGGCTCATATCGTGAACCCTAGAAGCGTAAAAGGTATTTTCTGCTCTTGAAAACCTCTCTCTGATTCTTTTGGAAGATGGCTACTCTAAATGTTGTGAAGATTACTGATAGGCCGCACCCTAAATTCAAGAAACATCCCTAGAAGTTGATCCCCTAGGCGCATTTTCTAGCATTCTACATGGGGTTTTGCATGTAGAAGATGTTAGGGCATACATTCATGCGAACATTGAAGAATTTGGGGAATCCAAGTTGATGGATATCTACCACAAGCAGTTAAGAGATGAATCATTTGAACTCAAACCTTAGTACAAAGCCATCCGGGATAAGCATTTCGGACAGTGCATCCATTTCCCCTGTTTTGCAGAAGATGAGTGGGTCCGGTATGTTCTGAGTAGAATGCATGACAAATTTATGTGGTTGATGAGGCCATTCAAGATAACCAAGGATGCCATTAGGGCAGTTACCAAATTACACTCATCCGGTGGGTTACTTGCTCTCAAATCTGTCAAGAATCAGACAGTGAGTGAGGTAATAGGGTCAAAATTTGACAAGAGAGCAATGACAATTAAAGATATCACTAATCCAGATATCAAGTTTGCATCCATGGTAATTGGCTATAAGATATATCACTCAAGCAGGGAGAATTTTGTATCCAGAACTGCAATCTATGCTACCTATGAAATGTTAAGAAAGAATACTGACTATGATCTTTGTGAGCTCCTTCTGAACCAACTTTTGGAGAATCTGCAGAAGATAAAGAAGGATAAGAAGAATTCTTTCAAATACGGTGGTTTGATACTCTATCTATTCTTCTATTACATGAATGAGCTACCCGGATCTAGTGGTTGGATATGGCAAAATGATAGACCTATTGCCATACAAATTAGGGATTATTTGCATGGAATTGGTGATGCCAAGGCATAGAATATAGCACTCTAGGCTACTTCAAGAACTTTCAGAGTATGATGCAAGCCAGAGAGAGAATCCCCCAATCTCTAGTTGAAAAGTATAAGGATACAGTATGCTTTATGGTAGAAACTGATCAATGCCTAATGGAGGCAATGGAACCAAGGATAGTCTGGATCATGCCAATGGGGTATGAAGTTGATGAGAAAATTCTAGAGTTGCATATTCAACACCTGCTCAGTCAGCCCAAGGACCTTAAGGCAGAAAGGTTTGGAACCTTTGAAGAGTTGAGTGTGAAGATTCACGTAGAGCTAAGACAACCGGAAATGAAAAGAAAAGTGAGAAAAGAAGTAGAGGATGTTGCCAAAAGGTATGGCATTTCAAAAGAAGCACTTGATGCAAATAGAGAAAAAATGGAAAAGGTAGAGAAAGAGAAACAAGATGTAGAAAAGGAAAGTGATCTAGTGCAAGCCCCTTCCCAGACCAGATCCTCCAAGAGCTCTGCACCTGCCACCTCTAAGAGCCAGAAAGCATCAAAACTGAAAGCCCAAACATCTGAAAAGGGAGAGAAGACAACAAAGAAAAAGGCAACAAGGTCCTATACAAGTTAGAAGGATGATGAAGAAACTGAGACCAATGAGGAAGTCAAGAAAATGAAGAAGAAGAAGAAAGTATCCAGTGAATCCTCTATTGGTCAAGACAAGGAAGAAGAGGCAAAAGAATTCGTTGAAAGACCTACTCTCTGCATTGATGATATCATCAAATCAGTCACTGTGGATGGGAACTTGAAACTAATGACTAAATTTTATGATGATTATAGTGAAGTTGATTAGAAGATCTTGCAAGAAGCTACAGTCAGGTATTTAAACATCTACAACAAAGCATTCATTGAAATTATATCTCTAATTCCTAAAAGTCTAGAAAAGGAACTTGAAATAAGAAAGAATAATGCCATGGCAAAAGACCTATAAATCTGGGAGCAAATTGCTACCAACTCTATCCCTCCATCACTCCAAAGCAAATAAACATGATCTTCAAAGATTGCAAGGATGAGTTCTGGAGCAAAGCCATAATGAATAAGCTTATGCTCGGAGAGACTGATCAAGTGGCTAAAGAGACTGAAGAGATCCTCCGGAATGCCTATAAAAGATTCAATATTCCTGTTATAAAGGACTTAGGTGATGAACTCTCTGCCATGGATGACAAAGGAGAATCTACTAAGACAGTTGCATAAGAGACAATGGAGACAAATAAAGAGAAAGCTAAGGACTTAGATTCCTCTGTTCTGGAAGAGGAAGTTCATGGAGAAGCAGACACCTCTCTTCCAGATCCCCCTGCAGACTCTAGAATTGAAGGAAAAGAAAGAAAACAAGAGAGTATCAATCAAGGAGAAGTGAAGGGAAGAGAAGAAGGTCAAACAGAGAAGACCACAAGTGACAGTGCTGAGGCTACAGAAGGAAAGAAGACTCTGTCTCCGGCAAGAGACACTGCAGAAACTATTAAAGATTTCTTGACTAAAGAAATGATGGAGATTGATGAATTGGAGCTACTTCAAGGACCATTCAATTTTGATTCTCTATCCCCGGTTCAGACTATGAAGATAGCATCCTTTGCCCAAGCAAAGGCAAAAGAAAAACTTTTGAAGTCTCACATGGAAGACTGTGAGCTAATAGAAATTGCATCTGGTGTGCTAGAGAAAATCATACCATCCTTCCAAAAGAATCCTTCGGCCTCCACATCTGGTAATCTAAAGTCTCTTGTAAATTCTGTTAATACACATTTTGACTCTTTAGAGAAAGCAGTAGAAGGGAAAGTCCAGAAAGAATTTTTGGGTAAGAGATTCTGTGAAGTACAAGGGCTAATAATAAATGATAGGAGAACTATGGATATTGGGATAAAGAGCTTAGAAAATGCTCTTAAAGATGGCAGAGAAATATATAAATTTTGTCTATCCTGGTCTAAAGTGACAAAGGATATTAAGAAGAAAGTGAAAGAAGAAGAGGGTAAACTGTCAAGTTTATCTCAAAGTTTTGATCCTCTCACCTCTTCCATAGTAAATCAAGAGTGTCAGACTATTGTAGTCACAAATGAAATAAAGAAGCTTGAGAAGGAGAAGAAAAATAGAATAAATAGGTTAAGTGAACTTAGAGGGATAATTATCCCTAAATTAGAGGCCATGCATGAGGCACTAACAAATGCTCAGACCACAGCCTGGGCCAGTGATCCGATAGATCTAAAGAGGGCAGAAGCTTTTGCATTTCTATTGAGTGGTCACATCTCAATTTTGGACAGGATGAAGCAGAGATGGGCAATAGAATTTGTCCAGTTGAAGACAACTTTTGCAGATATACTTCAGTATATGTAAGTATAATATGTATATATACTTATGTGGCTAAGTATAGTTGGAATTTTGGGAATTTTGGTATATGGATTCTACCCTTTGCCATTGATGTCAAGGGGGGAGTGAGAAGCAGTGAAAAATGAGGAATCCAGCTAAGGGGGAGCTCTGGAAAAGTGTACTTTAGAACATAGCATCAGCCAAGGGGGAGTGTAGCATGACACTTAGTCATTTTTCACTAAGTGTTGCCATCAATGCCAAAGGGGGAGATTGTTGGCAAGAGACACTGTGTGGCTTCATGAATGTTGTCATTGATGGCAACAAAGTCCTTCCCTAACATCTGCAAGACATGGTGTGTCCATACCAGAAGTCAGATTGAAGAGTGTTGTGGTCCGATAAGCAAGAAAAAAGCATACAGCAAGGTCCGACAATCAGGTCCGGATCTCTCAGAGGAAGTATCTCAACAAAGTACAGACTTAGGGAAGTCAAGAGGTGTACCTTGACTAATACATTCCAGAGATTGAGCCTCTGGTGATGAAAGAGTGAAGAGATATGAGCACCTAAGTGTTGGGTTCCTATTTGGCAGAATAGACTAAGGAAGAACTGACTGGTAGAGCATCAGATCTTAATCCAGATGAGATATTGATGATGATCAAGTTTCTTGAGGTATCATTCATGATTGGCTGACATGATTGATGACTTCTATAACTATCCTTTTGACACGCATCACTTAGCAAGCATGGATTCAGCCAATAGACCAGAGTTTGAAAATATCTTGAGTTTTCCAGATGCTGACTAGAAAGATGATTGAAATCATTGATGTGGATATATATACTAGATTGATTTTAGTATGAAGGTGTGTGTGGTGTGCAAAGAAAAGTAGAGAGCAGTGTGGAAGCAATAATACAGGTTTGGTGTGTGAGAAGACAGCAGCACCAAAGAAACGGAAGAATGAAGTGCAGTAGATCAGTGTATTGAGCCTAAACGGAACTAAACCTCAGCATATGTGGATGCTTCTCATCAGTTCAAGTATCTTGTTACTTTCTTTATACCTTGTAGACAGTGAGTCTCTTGTAGGCAATGAGCCTCTTGTGAGCAGTGTGCTCAGGCACTGAGCCCTAATTGGCAAGTGCCATTTTGTACTTCTATTCTTTTAACATAGAATACAATCTTGGGTTAGTCACCCCGTGGTTTTTCCCTTAACAGGGTTTTCCACGTCAAAATCATTGTGTTATGTGTATTGATTTTGTTTATGCTTTCATGGTTATGGATGCTTATTTGTTTTAATGCTGCACTAGTTGTTAAAGAAGAACAGAAAGTTAAATTAATTAAGATAACTGATTCACCCCCCCTCTCAATTATCAACAATAACAATACCAAAAAATAGAGGCTCACTACCCAAATTGCTCACTGCAAAGAATGACTCACTGCCAAAGGGTGGCTCACTGCCAAGGGGTGGCTCACTGCCAAATTTGGTAAACTAATTAAATAGCATCTACTCCATGTCTAGGTTCATTTCTATTGAAGCACAATAAAACTTCTCTACTCTACTCTTTCACACCTTCACACTTATCTCTTCATCTTCGCTACACACCCTTTTTTACAACTCTATTACATGCTTTTATACAATTCATCAACCTTGGAATGTACATCAAGGTCGGCATTACATTCATCAACCATTGGAATCATTCTCCAAGGTTGGCATTACAATAATACAAAGAAATAGGTCTGGACCTAAACAAGATTTGCTAAGGTAAAGATGTGTGCAGATCACATTACTCCTTAGCTGGGACTCAAACACAATTCTTCACGCCATGACACTCTTCCACAATCTTCAAGGCATCTCCACAATTAGTGAAATCAACCAAGTCGGCCAAGACTATGAGAACACTAGGTCTTTAAGGAATAGACTTCATCCACGATCCAAATTATTCTTTGCAAACCAATCCAAAGGTAGGAACATGATCAAGAGACATCCACAAGCACATTGTAATCACCAAGAACAACCGCACAACCTTTAACCACTCTGTTGAGAAGATTCTTTAAACTGGAGGACATAACCAACACTGCCAGCCACAATTATAATGAAAAGATCACTTGCAGACCACCAAATCACGAACCATTGGAGTTGAAGGCACTTATCATCATATCAGACTTAACTCTAGAACCGCAGATCAAAATACTTCAATGCAGAGGAATGCGGAGGAATGCGGAGCATAATACTTTCTCCCTGTCACTGCCAAACATACAGAAAAAACTGTTTTCACTTTGGTGAACATAACTCACTCAATTCATCATACTGAAGGCTCAAACTTGAAACATAGCATCTTCAGATAGACTTCAAAATAACTTCCAATCCGTAGACAAAAATACTCATTCTACAGAAAATGCAGAGCATTCTTTTGGACTGTTCTTCTGTATGCAATACATTGTTTTCACTGCAACTCATTGTTTCTATCGGAGAAGCTAATTTTCTCAATATCCTCAACATCAAGATTACTTACATAAGTAAATACAAAGCATCTCACTTATTACAAGAAAGCAACAAAATAGGAGCATAGTTGACATCAATGACAACACTGATTAGGCACATACTTGCAACATATGGTTCTTTATATTATTGAAAGAAAGAAATTTGTTAATGTCTATTTTAATATCTTGGTGGTGTTTATATATATATATATATATAAACTTGTTATTTTAGATAATCATGGTTCTTTGTTTTAAAAAAAATACAGACTTTAAATATTAGTTAATATATATAGATATATTTATATATTATTTATGTTTTATTGTTGTGAGTTAAATTTTTATTTTAAAAGAGTTGAGCATTTAAAATTGTTGAATGTCATTTTTATTTCATTTAAGGTTTTAGATTTTTTTTTTAAAATTATGTTTGTGCCGCTCTATGAGAGCAAGGCGTGTTGGACAGACCCCCGTCCCCCTCCATAGAGTTGAGGTTCTATGGAGGACAACGGGACCCAGCCCCTTGCTATCCCGCGACTAGTGTAGGCCTGTGCGGCGCCACCGGGCGCCCGACCGGCCCCTTAAAAGTTAAGACTTCTCTGTATTTAATAAAAAAAATATAAACACTTCTTTGTTTTATAAAACACAATCACTATATATTTTGCCTTCGGCCCTGAAACATTTTTGACACAGTCTCCTATATATATGAAAATTGATTTATATTAATTTTTACTGTATATGAGTTTTAATATCAAGAGTATATATATATATTCCTAATAAAACTCTCTTATAAAATCAGAGAGCCATTGTTTTGGAAACAAAAAAAAAAACAATTAAACTTATTGGAGAACCTTTTGGTATGCATTTGAAACTTAAACTATAAAACTTGTGCAAGCAATTAGAAATATTAGAAAATAAATAAACCTTTTTAAACTAGAGCTTAGAGAAATAAACATGTAGGTTAACAATATGGAAAAACAAAATAAAAAACTTGTAAAATAAAATAATAGTTAGAAAATAATTTGGGGAAAATAACCTTCTCACTTGGGGAAGGGATTTTCCCTCTTCTCTCCAACTTGCAACCTGCAACTTGCAACCAATAAAACAAAAAGGCAAACAATTGTGAGCAAATAGGAATTATGCATGCTTTTATAAACTAAGTTTAGGGCATGATGTGATGGCCTAGGTTTTAGGGAATGCCTTAACTTTAAACCTCTTGCTTATTTCTTTAATCTCTCTTAGGGAAGTTATGCCAAATTATTACTTAAAGCTTTTTAGTTGTGATTAATTCCTTCCTTTAATTTATTTACTATAGTTCTATAGTTCAAATGTGTTATTTAAATTATTTTAGTTTAAATGCATTAGTTCTATAGTTGATGCTATAAATTTATTTAATTCATTTAATTTATTTTTGTATAGCTATATAGTTGGGAAAATTATTTAGTTTATAATTTTACCTCTCATAGTTGATACAGTGGCGTTATGCTGCTAAAATTTTAGTGCAATTTAACCCTTAGTAATGTTATGTTGTCAATATTTTCAAGATTTGAGGATTTTATTATTTAATTAATTATTTCATTATTTAACTTTCCCGTTTAATTATATGGATAAATATTTTTATTAAAGGCTTGTAATCTTGTTAATTTAGTTGATAGTTATATCTAGGGTTAGGTTTTGACTTAGGTCAAAATTGTATCACCTTCACTTAGGAAACACTAGGGTTGGTTCCTAGATGGAAACCACCCCTCTTAGTGACATTTTTTTGCAACACACACCCCCTTAGTTACTATCATTATAGTAGGGATTGTTAAACGAGTTTTGCATCATCCCATACCAGTTTGACTTCCTCGCCTTTATGCGACGTGCCTAACGTGTGGTGCGAATACAACCACATTACATGCATGTGTCACCGAGCCTGTATGTTGTACGCGAGGGGTTTTTAGAGTCAGGTGGGAAATTTGTTTGATATTTCGTGTCATGACCACATGAAAAATGTGGGCATGACATGTGGTTATTGTGTCATGACCACATGGAAAATGTGGGCATAAAATTTGGTATCAGAACACAAGTTTAAACGCTAGGCATTAAGGGTACATTATTTATCCTACAATTTTGTTTTAATTTTAGGCATCTTGTTCATGTAGGATGCCACCTAGACCTAGGAGAGGATTCTCACATGCCAGTGAATCTGGAGGTGCTTATGTGTAAGCTCCTCTTTCTGCATCACCATTTGAATCTCGAAACCAAGAGGTACCCCCTAACATTGGGCCTCAAATATTGTAGGCACTTTAGGCTATTTTGGTGAGACAACCACCTGTTGTGGATGGACCACGAGTAGAGATACCAGTGACATCAACTAAGGGTCATGCATTAGCTCAGAGAGAGCGAAGTAGGAGTCCACTACCACATCAAGAGGATCACAAGGAGGATGTTGTTGTGGAGTCAGTTTAGTACGATCCTTTTGGATTTGGCCAGCGGGTTGAGGCAGAGATTCCAGTTCGGGGCCACTGGGACCTTGGAGGTCATATTAGGGATTTACTTCAGCTAAATCTACCTACTTTTGTGGGAGCTACTAAGGGTGCTGAGGCTGAAGCTTAGATCATTAGCTTGGATCAATGCTTTGTGTTGCATCCTTATGGGATCAACACAAAGGCCTGAGTCGCAGTTCACTTGCTATGCGAATCCACAGCTACATGGTGGCGCACTAAGGAGTACAACTACCACCTTTCTATTGGGTCTCAAAAATGCAAGTTACAAACCCTAAGAGGATGTCAGGCTCTATGGTCAGGTTTGCAATATTTTTGGCCAATGAAATGGAGCAACCCTATGTGGTTTTGGACTCCCTGCTCTTCAAGTTCTACTGGACCTAGGCGGGTGTACCCTAATAATTAAGCAGTTTATGAACATTAAAGGTTTTTGACAATGGAAATCTATTTCTAAATGGCATACAAATGTGAAATAGATGCAAAGCTAACAATTAATCCTAATGCTAATGTTTGAAGTTTGAAAATGTGAATGAGGTCTTTATGAAGTATTATTTTACGGTGAATATGACCAGTCCTTTTTGGGCAACGGAGTCAAGATGTGTATGATAAATGTGTCCTCCCTTTTGGCTTAACTTGAATTATTTGGCACTTTTCAAATGTTTATACCTTGTATAAATGTGCAAGGTTGTCAGTTACTAGGCTCTTCTTACAAATCCCAATGATATTTTCCCAGGTTACTGTGATCAATTGGGATCAATTGAAAGGACTTTTAATTCTGGTGTGAAGGAAACTAACCAAGATGATTTATTTAAAGGTTTTTAACTCATGACAGAGACCAATAAGCATAAACCACTTAGAAGGACTTAAATCAACTTCTCACATAAACCAATCAAGAAGATCACACAGAAGCAAGAAATGTACCCTGATAAATTAAGTATATCCTTGACATATTAGTTGAAATAATAAAAGAAAACCATTTTGGAGATAGCAAAGATAACATATATGAATAAATATCAACAAATAATTGAACACCAAAATATTGGACAAAGTTTCATGGTATGTTCTAAAGTAAGTCCTTCCTCTACATCACCTTATAACACCTTCGATGAAAGTGTGAGATTTACATTTTCACCTCACAATAGTCACACTTTATTTTATTTTTTATTTGCCCCTTTTTTCTAATATTTATTTTCCCTTTGATGATGTTTCAATTGTATGCTTTTTTCTATTCTCATGATTTCGAAGGGATTACAAATTATCTCACCCTGATATTCAAAGTCTTCTCGATAATTTTTTTTTTAATATTCACTTGTCAACCCATCGAAGTGACTATGTAAATCCTCTTGCCGATAATTTTGCCTTCGACAAATATCTACGTATCGAAGGGAGAGAATAATATGTCTCGCCGATATTAGCCACTTTCTACGATGACCTCTTCAAACCAGGTAAAAAGGCAACTGCACTTTTACTCAGCCTTTAATACATTTCACTACTTGGAAGACCTGAGGGGTTGGCCCTGTTCATTTTTATGAAGCCCTTTAACAGTCCCGCAAAGGAAAAAACGTCCAACGAATTCTTTGGCACACTCAGTATTTTCCTCATTTTCATGCGTGCTGAAAATGTGTTTTAGAGGTTGAGGAAATTTGGTCACAGTGGGCTTGAATGGGACTCTCTTGGCTTGATCAAAATCTGTCAAAATGATGTGCCCATCTTCTTTTATCAAAATGTTTTCAAGTTTAAGATCTCTACACACAATTCCCAACATGTGGAGATATTCTAGTGCTATAAGGATCTCTAAATTATAAAACCGTGCATCACCTTCAGAAAAGCAACTTCTTGGCTTCTTTCATTGTAGGCTATACAAGTCCTCTCCTGGGAAGTAGTCCATGATAGCAACTGTAAATGTGCCTATTTTGAATGAATGATACAGTGTAGAAAGAAATTGATCGTCCAACATGTCAAGGATCTCGATTTCATTCTGAATACTTTCGACTTGTTGATCTTTTCAATACAAAGTAACGAGGAGTATCTGAAAGGTGACTCAAAAATATATGCCCTACACTCCCTTCTCCTACTTGCTTTATAATCTCAAAATGATTATAACAAGTAGCTTCATCATTTTTTACTATGGCCCTTATCGCTTTCCATGTTGCACTGCTTGCTTGGTTAGGATTTCACTTTGCTTTGACATTGGAACTGGTAGCATCTATTTCATTGCAATTGCTTTTCTGATCCTCTCCACTCAGATATAGGAGACAAACATTCATACAAGTGTGAAGACATTGTCTTCTTAGAAGCTTCCTTTGAATTACTAGAACTCTCGTCATTGATGGGATTGTAGGATGAGTCTTCATGTGGAATGGTCGAGTCTTTCTTTCAAAACAATACCATGTACAAAATGGATGTGTCAATTTTATTAATCTAACCTCTTTGATGCATATGGAAACGTCATATTGCATTATGGGTTGAGCATTTAACTTTGGTATAAGCCACCTCATTCACAAAATTGGGCAATGGATTGATGCCTTGTTTTTCTTTATGGTGCGTGCCATTGATAATACTGTGCACCTGATTTGATGGCTTGCCTTACATCCCCCTTGTGCCTTTTATGACTCTACCATTTTATGATTTTTAGGCCACTTTGACCTTACCCTTTACATTTAGTTTTATTCTTGCAACTAGTTCTTTACTTCCAATATCTGTTTAAAACAATGATCCTCTTCATCTGCAATAATCTTTGAACAATTGAAGCATACACACTGCAAAATAGAAAGAACGGTCTTCAAAAACCCAATATGATACATGGGCCTTGTTAACTCAAGGTGTTCAAAATGCCTAGGGCATTTGGCCATGTCAGTAAGGTTAAGACAACAGATTTGTCTTATGGCACAATAATGTTCAACTCATTGTCAACAGGCTCTGACACAAGTCATCAATGGATTCCTTTCAATAGACATTACTAGGAGATGGTGAATTTGGAAAGGTCCCAAATTTTCTCATGGGAAAGATATCACGCTTTGAAAAAATGATTTCAAAGGCACTTTTTGTAGGCATCTCTGGATTTGCAGGGCAGGCTTCTCTAAACAATATACACTTTTACTAACACAATTTTGTAGGCACAGAATCACACACAGTTTGAGGATATGCCATGAGAAAGTGTTACTAAACTTTGTTATGAGCCTTATGAACAATACTTGTGTGACACAAATCGGGTCCCCTTGTGGGCTTGACTAAAAAAAATCGTTTTGAAACAATTTTTCTATCTCGAATTGACCCGACACCACATCAATATGTTTCTGAGGTGAAAAAATGAAATGGATAATTATCAAAATCCGCTTTCTAGCAACTTGTATAGTGACCCGAAACAAGCCAAGTAGCCTCCAGAATCCCCCTGGAAAACTAGTCAAATCATCTCCTGGAGCCATGAAAATGCAAAAGCATGTAGACATTTGATCCAACAATTTATTGCAACAAACAGTTTGGCAATACCCATTCCGATGTGACAAATATTCAATGCCGAAGTAGCTTACTCTGCCTTTTCTGAAATTGGCCCTGTGAAAACTAATTAGGGCTCACCAAGTCACCATTTTGAGAAAACATCAAATCATCTCCTGGGAGGCTGCCACTTGGGGAAATAGTCTATTTAGGCTCCATTAGCACGTGTGCAAAGGGGTTTCTCTATAATCCACTTCTTTCATGAAATATTAAAAGCCAAAGTTGACCCCCTGAAACTTTTCTGGAAATGTAAGCATCAAAATAGTGAAAATTCAATTTGTTTTTGATTTTGAAAAAATAGCAAATGAGGTGCTGGGACCTTGAAAATAGACATGGAAGTATATTATCATAGGGCAAATCTGGGACACCAATTAGTTTGCAATGAAAATCATCCTGTTTCTAGATATTGGCCTTCAAAATTGACCTCCCTGGTAGATTTAACACTATGCAGACAACAAACCTTTCCAGAACCTTCCAACTTGATGCTTGAAAACCACTCAAATCTGATCATGGGAGGCTGAAATTGGATATGCACACTCACATTTGACATATGAGTATACCTACCAAGTGTTTTGGCATGAAAGTGAATAGGCTCCGAATTATGACCCTCCAAAGTAGGCTCCTAGGATAACTCTTACAACTATATTTCTGAGTGCTGAAATTAAATTTTTCATGGGAACCTAAAATTTTGCCAAAAATTGTAGGAAATTTTAGGTCCTAACAGTGGCTCTTGACTAGGGATGTATGCCCCTTGCAGGCATAGCAAGATTCCAGATCTTTGGTGGAGCAAACCAAGTGCCTTATTGGGCAATAGAGTTTAAATGTTACTTCTGCCCCTAGTTTGTTATGGTCTGAAATTCAAACCATAAATGATGGCCCAAGGCCACCCAAAAGAAAGGCCTACACTTACCTCTATCATATATCTTATTTTGATCTGATTTTATCAGATTCCTCTTGAAAATACTCATGCAATCTATACTGTTATATCCACTGCTATTCCAAACTTTTGAAATAGCACTACCCCCAACATTGCCCATATTTCCTCTATCATTTTCACCATTATGTAATTCATAATTAGGCACAATCTGAAACTTTCCATCATCATGTGACAGGCCATACCCAATCTCTATGTGACATTTTATTTTGTTAAACTTGCTATCATCCACCAAATGACTGCTCTCTAACTGAACTGGAAAATAGAACAACTCATACTACAATTGACTTTTATTATCTTCAATGTTGGCACTACCAAATGATACAACATAAAATCTAGTAATATCAATACTATTTTCAACATCACATATAGCTTTCCCACATAGTTGTGACCTTGAAACTCCATCACCAAAATCATTAGTTTGCAGATTAATATGTTTGAACCATCAACATCCCCAAATTCAAATAAAGTGTGCATTTTTGGAGTGTTGCTATAATAAAATCCATGACCACCTGATGTCTCTATCTTATCAGAATGTAACCCTGAATATACCCTCTCATACTCATCATGAAATTCATCATGCTTGTGACACAAAGTATCTTCACTATCAAAGCAAATGTATATTGGGCATGAAATTTCAGCATCATTCTTGTGTGTATATTTTTGATATTCTATAGTCAGCAAATCTGAAATTTGTTCACTGTTGAGTGAACATGCTTCTTCATTCACCTAATTGCTGATGTACTCTTTACCTTTCCCAACATCACAACAATATTCAAGATCATTGAAATCAGATAGGGCACTTTCATCAGCATAATTATTTCTTTCACAAGCTAATACATCATCCCGATCATCTAAAAATGTTTTATTTTCATCATAGCATGGATTTGAGAACACATGAAAATCATGTTTTGGCACACCCTGGTAGAATGTCTTTTGATCTTCTTGTGTTATTTGATGATACAATGGGTTTGAAAAAAATTTAAAATCATTTTCAGCTATGCATATTTCTTCTT
Source organism: Cunninghamia lanceolata (assembly GCA_027924645.1). Classification (NCBI taxonomy): domain Eukaryota; kingdom Viridiplantae; phylum Streptophyta; class Pinopsida; order Cupressales; family Cupressaceae; genus Cunninghamia; species Cunninghamia lanceolata. The sequence continues at coordinate 1,746,601 of BSBN01000476.1, forward strand.
CACTAATTGTGTCACCATGGTCCTCAATTGTCAATGGTTGTGTTGTTTGTTCATTGTTAAGCATGCCTTTTTCTTCACTGTCTTCATCACTGATGTTCTCTTCAAGCAATGTGTTCTCAACAATGTCTTCCATATTACAATCCTGATCCAAGGTGTAGAATTGGTCTTCCATAATTTTATCTTCATTTAAATCTGAAATATCATCACTGAAAACTTCATTTGCACATGTCTCCTCCATTGACTGCATTGTTTGATCATTTTCTCCATATTCGTCAATGATATCACTATTAGATTCAACATTGATAGGATCCTCATGCCTTTTCTTATCTATGATACCAATCACTTCATCCACTTGGTCAAAAGTAACTGGTTTTAATGACTCAGGCCAGTAAATTGAATTAGGCTCATATACTCTCATGAACTACTCGATGATCATGGACTTATTAGGTAGGGAACCAAAAGGTATTTGCATACAGATATCTATCATTCTGCTAAATAAAGAGCATCCAGATTCTCCTTCATGCCTCCTTATGCCAAAAAATGCATTTAAAGGGGAAATGCAATATTTTGATTTTGTGACGTAGTCTTGGCCCTTTTCTTGAGTATATGAATATTCATCATCTTCCTCCTCAAACTGTTGATTCAGGTATCGAGGTGGGTGGACTGGGACAACATGAGTATTTACACTTTGAAAACTACTCTCATCTTCTGATATATCATATGTTATTTCATTGTTTGCTGGAATAAACTAAGGCCCTGAAGTTTGTGTATAATTTTCATTATTGTCATCAAACTAACTCAAGAACAACCTTTCAAAATCTTCCCATGAAGATATACTCTGCATGGGTAAGCTTTTACACCATTCTCTTACATTATCCCTCAATGATCTTGCAAAGCATTTCATAATGACATCTTCTGGATAAATCTAAAAGTCCTCAATAAACTCCCAAAATAGTTCTACATGCCTATGAGCCAATTCGTGTACCTCTCCATAAAATTCAGGGATATGATTTCTAAGCTCAACGAGATAACAATTTGGGTAGCCTTGGATATTATTGAAGTTAAATGGTTTATCAATGTTTGGGACATAGATTTTTCTTTGTGGACATGGTTGACATGGCTGGCTATTTTGATGAGGGGCTTGATATTGATAATGCCCGGCATATTGATTGTATTCATGATTTTGGTAACTCACTAATTTCTGTCTAGGAGGGACTGGATAAGTATTTATTTGTTTTGAGGCTTGTGATGTAAAAATGTTTTTTTGTGTATAATGAACACCACTTCTATTGCCGAGATTCTCAACTGTATCATAATGTGTATAGGGCAAAAAGAATTCCTATACATACTTCAGCCTTTGACCTTTATTTCTGACTGGAAATGTTTGAGATATCTTTTGCATTATTCATCAAGTTCTTTTCAGAGTAGCCACCTCTTGTCAAAAGAGGAATAAATTTTATCTTTCTGTGTCCTCCTTGCCAGTAGAGTTACCAATCTGTGTTCAAATTCAAAACTTCACTGACTCTGTAATGAGTTGGTCTTTAACCAAGATTCTGAAGTATTCCCTAGTAGATTTGCCAATTCTGATGGGTCTCAAAAAAGTAGGTTGCAAACCCTAAGAGGATGCTAGGCTCTATGGTTAGGTTTGAAATATTTTTGCCAACGAAACAGAGCAACCCTATGTGGTTTTGGACTCCCTGCTCTTCAGGTTTTGCTAGACCTAGGCAAGTGTACCCTAATAATTAAGCAGATTATGAACTTTAAAGGTTTTTCACAATGGCAATCTATTTCTAAATGGCATACAAATGTGAAATAGATGCAAAGCTAACAATTAATCCTAATGCTAATGTTTGAAGTTTGAAAATGTGAATGAGGTCTTTATGAAGTATTGTTTTACGGTGAATATGACCAGTCCTTTTTGGGCTACCGAATCAAGATGTGTATGATAAATGTGTCCTCCCTTTTGGCTTAACTCAAATTATTTGGCACTTTTCAAATGTTTGTAGCTTGTATAAACGTGCAAGGTTGTCAGTTACCAGGCTCTTTTTACAAATCCCAATGATATTTTCCTAGGTTAATGTGATCAATTGAAAGGACTTTTAATTTTGGTGTGAAGGAAACCAACCAAGATGATTTATTTAAAGGGTTTTAACTCCTAGCAGAGATCAATAAACATAAAGCACTTAGAAGGACTTAAATCAACTTCTCACAAAAACCAATCAAGAAGATCACACAGAAGCAGCAAATGTGCCCTAATAAATTAAGTATATCCTTGATATATTAGTTTAAATAACAAAGGAAAATCATTCTGGAGATAACAAAGATAACATATATGAATAAATATCAACAAATAATTAAACACCAAAATATTGGACACCAGATTATAATATTCTTCTTCATTAAATTGCTTCAAAAAATTTTGCAATGAGCATCGAAAGCCTTCATTTTCTGGTATATTATGTATAATCTCTAATTTCTACTGATTGATTTTCCTACTACTATTGATTTTTATCTCCCATTTATACTTTGTATTTTTAAGGTTATGACCCTTCAAATATCCATCAGAGGAAACCTTTCATTACATTTTATTTAATTTTTGTCTTCCCGCTTCATAAATAGTTAATTTTAATCTCCTTTTGTCTTCACATCCTATGAAAATAATTTTGATGATTATTATAATCCTTCCTTTGCTGGTGTTTTTCACTTTGCTTTCACTTGTATGTATTTTCACCTACTTTGGAAAATATAACCTTCGGGTAAGAAATAATTATCCCCTCCATGAGTTCCTCGGTGAAAATATTTTCTGGCCATTATATGCACTCTCACAAAAGTATTTTTTTTAGGTAAAATAATTACCTACTTGGTGAATTCCTCCAAAAGATATTTTGCCTCTGTCATTTTCAATTATGATTATTAGAATCTTTATTTTGTACATTTATTATGTCTTCCGGGTAAAATAACTACCCACCTTATAACCCCTTCGATGAAAGTATGAGATTTACATTTTCACCTCACTATAGTCACACTTTATTTTTATTTTTTATTTGCACCTTTTTGCTGATATTTATTTTCCCTTTGATGATGTTTCAATTGTATGCTTTTTGCTTTTCTCGGGATTTCGAAGGGATTGCAAACCTCACCCTGATATTCAAACTCTTCTCGATAATCTCTTTTTTTTAATATTCACTTGTCAACTCATTAAAGGGATTGTGTAAATCCTCTTGCCGATACTTATAAGTATCTTTGATACTTTTTCCTTCGGTGAATATCAGCATATCAAAGGGAGAGAATAATATGTTTCGTCAATATTAGCCACTTTCTCCAATGACCTCTTCAAACCAATGGTTTTACCCTTTTCAGAACATCGAAGGGACTCACATTTTACTCACTCCGATAGGTCAAAGTCCCTCCGATAAGATTTTACTTTGCAATGTTGTGCCAGTTTTAGGGTTTTTGTTTGCATCTCAGGTAAAAAGGCAACTGCACTTTTACTCAACCTTTAATACATTTTACTGCTTGGAAGACTTGAGGGGTTGGCCCTGTTCATTTTTATGAATCCCTTTAACAATCTCGCAAAGGAAAAAACATCCAACGAATTCTTTGGCACACTCAACATTTTCCTCATTTTCACGCTTGCTGAAAATGTGTTTCAGGGGTTGAGAAAATTTGGTCATAGTGGTCTTGAATGGGACTCTCTTGGCTAGATCAAAATCTATCAAAATGATGTGCCCATCTTCTTTTATCAATATGTTTTTAGGTTTAATATCTCTGTACACAATTCCCAACATGTGGAGATATTCCAGTGCTATAAGAATCTCTAAATTATAAAACCGTGCATCACCTTCAGAAAAGCAACTTATTGGCTTCTTTCACTATAGGTGATACAAGTCCCCTCCTAGGTAGTAGTCCATGACAGCAATTGTAGAGGCACCTATTTTGAATGAATGATACAGTATTGGAAGAAACTGATGGTCCAACATCTCTAGGATCTCAATTTCATTCTGAATACTTTTGACTTGTTGATCTTTTCAATACAAAGTAATGAGGAGTATCCGAAAGGCGACTCAGAAATATATGCCTTACACTCCCTTCTCCTACTTGCTTTATAATCTCAAAATGCTTATAACAGGCAGCTTCAACATTTTTTTATTATGGCCCTTATCGTCTTCCATGTTGCACTGCTTTCTTGGTTAGGATTTCGCTTTGCTTTGACATTGGAACTAGTAGTATCTATTTCATTGCAACTGCTTTTCTGATCCTCTCCACTTAGATATAGGAGACAAATGTTCATACAAGTGTGAAGACATTATCTTCTTAGAAGCTTCCTTTGAATTACCAGAACTCGCCATTGATGGTATTATAGGACGAGTCTTCATGTGGAATGGCCAAGTCTTTCTTTCAAAACAATGCCATGTACAAAATGGATGTGTTAGTTTTCTTAATCTAACCTCTTTGATGCATATGGAAATGTCATATTGTATTATGGGCTGAGCATTTAACTTTGGTACAAGCTGCCTCATTCACAAAATTGGGCAATGGCTTCATGCCTTGTTTTTCTTTATGGTGTGTGCCATTGATAATTGTTGACCTATTTTCCTCTGTCTAGAGTTAAATAGTTCACCTTGTATTTTCCTTGAAAATCCTTTAGATATGACCATACAAGGCTTAAATCCTTCAAATTATTCATGATGTGCCTTGCAAAAAATCCCAAAAAATCTCACCTTGAGAATCTTTGCCAAAAACCCAGAAAAACCTAGAAATCTTTTTGCTTCAAGTGTTTTCCATCACAGGGTTTCTCAATTTCATGCTTAGTATTTGTCTATGCATTTTTGAATGTATATTCGCATATACATTCGCCATTGTATGTTTGCATATACAAAGGCAGATACATAAGAAAACATACAAGGAGGAGATACAAAGGCAAATGTGCATCGGCAAACATACAAAGGCAACATACAAAGGAAAAGATGAAGTCAATATGCATCGGGTTACAATTGCATATGCAAAGATGAATGTATATCAAGTTGTATATCACGGATGCATAAGGAAATGTACATTGGCGATATACAAGGAAAGCATACAAGGCAGACATACAAGTCGCATTGTATATGCGATATACAAGGGAATGTGCAAAGAAGAAATATACAATGTGCACATGCAAAGAAAACATATAAGGAGGAGATGCAAAGGATGGGGCCTACCAATTGCATGTATATACGATTGTATCTTTGAACATACAATCTGCATATACATTGCAATATACATTCCTGATATGCAAGCCCAGACCCGAAATGAACATACATTCTGGTTAATAAAGGCATAAGTCCAATTGTATGTATGTTCTTGCTTGTATATTCGCATTGCATATGCGATATACAAGGCAAAGATACAACAGCGACATACAACCCGGACGCGACTAAAGAATCAAATGCAGCTGATAATCTTTTTGGAGTCTGCAGTTTGTATATAGAAGTGCATTGTATATGCGATATACAAGGCCTATATACAAAGGGAAAACATACAAGCCGGACCCGACTGGGAGATCAAATTTAACAAATTCAGCGTTGAGGTCCGAAGTTTGTATGTTAAGTGCATGTATATGCATATATACAAAAGGGGTAAGATACAAAGGCCAAACCCGATGTCAATTTCAACTTGCTTTATAAAATGTTGGGGTCTGTGCATTGTATGAAAATGCGATTGTATCTTTTATACAATTGCGGTGTACAAGGTCAGATATACAAAGGCTTTTGGCAAGACAATATGCATCGGCGGCTCATCCTAATATCCTTCCGACGACCAATAGGGGAGATGCAGTTTTTCAACGATGGGTCCAAGGATCAGTTCAGCGACCAATCAGGTGGTGCCACGTAGTAGGGGCAAACATGTAAAAGGTGATACAAAGGCAAAAGCATATGCGAAGGAAGATTTAAAAGCACATGCAATTGTATATGCAGGGCGATTTGAATATGCAAAAGGAGGGAAATTGCATAAATGCATAGGTAAATCCAACAGTCAAGTGCAAGAGCGCTTGTATATGCAATTGCAAAATACAGCGATATACAAGCACAGATATGCAAAGTGATATACACATAGTTGACCATATCTTTGACTGACCATATCTCCTCCATTCTGGTGAATTTCAACATGCTACAAAAGGCAAAAATACTTGTTTTTGCCTCCTCTGTCTTTTGGCAGGCTTTTGAGGAGGATATCTTCACTTTCAATTTTGGATCTAGATATGCATGCTGGATTGAAGGGATGCTTCAGCGACCATTTTTGCATATGCAAATGCAGATATTTGTTGCATTTATGGATGCAGGTTGATGATGTAGTAGCTTGCATTAAAGACTCAAAATATGTTCCATCTACCCTGTTCCAGATCTTTCACGCCATAACTTCTGCAGGTAGACATCCCTTTAGGCAGATATTTTCTAACAGTGCCCATGGGTGAAATTGATCGTAACTGACTGAGTTCAAAATGTAAAATGCTATATATATATATGTAAAGCAAATGTATATGGTTGTTGGTGGTTCTTCTACAAGGTCAGATATACAAAGGCTTTCGGCAAGACAATATGCATTGGTGGCTCATCCTAATATCCTTCTGACGGCTGATAGGGGAGATGCAGTTTTTCAACAATGGGTCCAAGGATCAGTTCAGCGACCAAGCAGGTGGTGCCACGTGGCAGGGACAAACATGCAAAAGGTGATACAAAGGCAAAAGCATATGCGAAGGAAGATTTAAAAGCACATACAAAGGGCACATGCAATTGTATATGCAAGGCAATTTGAATATGCAAAAGGAAGGAAATTGCATAAATGCATAGGTAAATCCAACAATCAAGTGTAGGAGCACTTGTATATGAAATTACAAAATACAGTGATATACAAGCACAGATATGCAAAGCGATATACACACAGTTGACCATATCTTTGACTGACCATATCTCCTCCATTTTGGCGAATTTCAATATGCTGCAAAAGGCAAAAATGCTTGTTTTTGCCTCCTCTGTCTTTTGGCGGGCTTTTGAGGAGGATATCTTCACTTTCAAATTTGGATCTGGATTTGCATGCTGGATCGAAGGGATGCTTCAGCGACCATTTTTGCATATGCAAATGCAGATATTTGTTGCATTTATGGATGCAGGTTGATGATGGAACAACTTGCATTAAAGACTCAAAATATCTTCCATCTGCCCTATTCCAGATCTTTCATGCCATAACTTTTGCAGGTAGACATCCCTTCAGGCAGATATTTTCTAACAATGCCCATGGGTGAAATTGATCATAACTGATTGAGGTCAAAATGTAAAATGCTATATATATATATGTAAAGCAGATGTATATGGTGTTGGTGGTTCTTCTGGGCTATTTTGTAATGGCTACTTGGCCTCTATAATCAATATAAACTGGTATTTTGCCTCTCTTTTATTTTTTTTAGCACTATGTCTCCTCTTTGGATTAGTGTAGGCTGTGTATTGTGGACAAAATGGTCCCTTTCATTCCTCCATGATTCTGTCTAGACCTCTCTAGAATTAATATGAGTCTGTGTAAGTCTTTCCAGCTGTGAGATTATTACTGTGTCAATTCAGTTGCAACCAAACACATTTAAATCTGGTGTATCACTTATTTCATTTCAGCATTCCTTCTAACCCTTTTCCCAGCAAGCATTAGCACTAGGTTTAGATGCATTTCTCTAAATAGTAGGCTTAGAAAGAGGAAGCCAGCCTTCTCCTGAGGTTTGATCTCAATTCGCAAGGTCCCACACTTCAAGATCATTCCCATGTTTCTCCAGATTGCTAAAGTTTCACAACTGCAGCAAAGGGTACAAATCTGGGTGACAACAATAATACTGTGCGCCTGATTTGATGGCTTGCCTTGCATCCCCGTTGTGCCTTTTATGACTATGCCATTTTCAGGCCACTTTCACCTTATCCTTTACATTTAGTTTTATTCTTGCAACCAGTTCTTTACTTCCAGTACCTGTTTAAAACAATGATCCTCTTCATCTGCAATAATCTTTGAACAGTTGAAGCATACCCACTGCAAAATAGAAAGAACGGTCTTCAAAAACCCAATATGATACATGGGCCTTGTTAACCCAAGGTGTTCAAAATGCCTAGGGCATTTGGCCATGTCAGTAAGGTTAAGACAACAGATTTGTCTTATGGCACAATAATGTTCAACTCATTGTCAACAGGCTCTAACACAAATCATCAATGGATTCCTTTCAACAAACATTACTAGGAGATGGTGAATTTGGAAAGGTCCCAAATTTTCACATGGGAAATATATCACACTTTGAAAAAATAATTTCAAAGGCACTTTTTGTAGGCATCTCTGGATTTGCAGGGCAGGCTTCTCTAAACAGTATACACTTTCACTAACACAATTTTGTAGGCACAGAATCACACATAGTTTGAGGATATGCCATGAGAAAGTGTTACTGAACTCTATTATGAGCCTTATGAACAATACTTGTGTGACACAAGTCGGGTCCCCTTGTGGACCCGACTAAAAAAAATTATTTTAAAACAAGTTTTCTGTCTCGAATTGACCTGACACCACATCAATATGTTTCTGAGGTGAAAAAATGAAATGGTTAATTATCAAAATCCGCTTTCTAGCAACTTGCATAGTGACCCAAAACAAGCCAAGTAGCCTCCTGAATCGCCCTGGAAAACTAGTCAAATCATCTCTTGGAGCCATGAAAATGCACAGGCATGTAGACATTTGATCCAACAATTCATTGCAACAAACAATTTGGCAAGACCCATCCCAATGTGAAAAATAGTCAATGTCTAAGTAGCTTACTCGGCCTTTTCTGAAACTGCACCTGTGAAAACTAATTAGGGCTCACCAAGTCACCATTTTGAAAAAAATATCAAATCATCTCCTGGGAGGTTGCCACTTGGGGTAATAGTTTATTTAGGCTCCATGAGCACATGTACAAATGGGTTTCTCTCCAATTCACTTCTTTCATGAAATATTAAAAGCCAAAGTTGACCCCTTGAAACTTTTCTGGAAATGCAATCATCAAAATAGTGAAAATTCAATTTGCTTTTGATTTTGAAAAAATAGCAAATGAGGTGTTGGGACCTTCAAAATTGATATGTAAGTAGATTATCATAGGGAAAATCTATGACACCAATTAGTTTACCATGAAAATTATCCAATTGCTAGATATTGGCCTTCAAAATTGACATCCCTGGCAGATTTAACACTATGCAGATAGCAAACCTTTCCAGAACCTTCCAACTTGATGCTTGAAAACCAAGTCAAATTTGATAATGGGAGGCTGAAATTAGATATGCACACTCACATTTGATAGATGAGTATACCTCCCAATTGGTTTGGCATGAAAGTGAACAGGCTCTAAATTATGACCCTCCAAAGTAGGCTCTTGGGACAGCTATTACAACTGTATTTCTGAGTGCTGAAATTAAATTTTTCATCATGGGAACCTAAAATTTGCCAAAAATTGTAGGAAATTTTAGGTCCTAACTCTTTCCTTGGATACTCTTTATTATAGTACTTTTCTTGAGCATTATAAGGTGTGATTCCTATCAGAGCACTATCGATAGCACTGCATCGATGAGTTTCATGACTTGCAACAACAGGCATCCACAGTGGCTCAGTATGAGAGTCAATTTATAGAATTGTCGTAGTATGTTGAGTATCTTTAGGATGAAAAGATTATTGTCAATAAGTTTATCAGAGGTTTGAATCCTGGGATAGCAGGACTAATGCGCATGGCCAACCCCCAGACCATGAGTGAGGCCGCTGAGAAGGCGTACATTGCTGAGGAGATTGATGGGTAAAACCATGATTCATGCACACAGTTTCAGAATCATAACTAGCAGAAGGATCAGAGTTTCTATAGACCCCCAGCCCCTCAAAAGGGTAGGTATAGAGCTAGATCATTGGCTCCTAGGCCTCGACAGCAGCAGAGGTCTAGACCCCATCAGAGGACACAGGGTGGCCACAATGGAGGATGACACTCACATGGACCATGTAGAAATCAGAGACATTAGGCACAAACTATAGGACCATCACATTCACAACAGTCTTATAGAGGCACCAGAGTACCGTAGGTCGATTAGGAGCTCAGCAGTCCATTAGGACATAGTCGGTGCACATTCAGATGACAGGACCTTGCTTTGTATGTGGTGGCACTGGGCATTTAGCTAGAGAGTGTCCCCAGGGGTATACAATAGGAGGACAACATGTTGGAGGTTTTGAGCATACTGTAAGAGACATAGGTAGATCCCACTATGTGTTCACAGCGATTGATAACTTCCAGGTTGATTATTAGGCCTCGATCATTGAGACCCCAGTTATGATTAGAGATATTCCTATTACTGTATTGTTTGATTACAGATCTTCAGACTCCTTTATATCTCCATCATTAGTGGAGCGTTGCAGGCTGGTGGCCTCTAAGCAAGACATTAGTGGGAGGTCGAGTTAGCCATAGGGGCCAAGATGGTCGCAGATTCAATGGTTCAGGATTGTGAGCTAGATCTTGGAGCATTCACTATGGTTACAATAGACCTTAGGGTCATACCTTTAAGGTCTTATGGAGTGTGCTAGGCATGGATTGGCTTGTGGCTCATAGAGCCAAGCTTGATTGTCGTCGAAAGGTGATAGGTTGCCTCGATGACCATGGCACATCAGCAAAGATTTTGGGCATTCAAAAGCCCATAGCCTTGCGTATAATTTTCGCTAAACAACTTAAGCATTGTATGAGGAAGGGATGTTAGATGTTTGTGATCATGGTTAGTGACAAATCAGAGGATGAGTCAGAGGCTTCACTTGATGACCATCCTATCCTTAGGGAGTTTGCAGATGTGTTTCCACTTGAGCTTCTAGGGATGCCACGTCGCCAAGAGATGGATTTTCACATTGATCTTGTACCTAGTGTCGATCCAGTGTCTTGTGCACCATACAAGATGACTACTCATGAGCTTACAGAGCTCAAACTTTAGCTAGAGGAGTTTCTAGCGAAGGGTCACATTTGTCCTAGTGTCTCACCTTGGGGTGCATCGGTCATCTTCATTAAGAAGAAGGATGGGTCTCTTCATCTATGTATGGTTTAGAGGTATTTGAATAAGGTGATGGTGAAGTACCGTTATCCTTTGCCTAGGATCGATGACTTATTTGATCAGATGCAAGGAGCCAGAGTGTTCTCTAAGATAGATTTGAAGTCTGGTTACCATCAGCTACTCATTACAGAGGTAGATATTCATAAGACATCCTTTTGTACTCGTTATGGTCATTATAAGTTCATAGTGGTACCCTTCAGTTTGACGAACACACCTGCAGTTTTCATGAGTCTCATGAATGGGGTGTTTCACACTTACCTAGATTGATTCATGTTAGTTTTTCTTGATAATATCTTGATTTTTTCTCAGACTGAGGAGCATGAGGAGCACTTGCATCAAGTATTACAGTGTTTGCGAGATTAGCAGCCTTATGGCAACTTGGTGAAGTGTGCCTTCTTCCATAAGAGGTTTAATATTTGGGACACATTCTATCTAGTGATGGTATCTTAGTAGATCCATTAAAGATTAGAGTGATCATGGATTGGCCAGCACCTACCATGTGACAGAGGTTAGGAGCTTCATGGGCTTAGCAGGTTATTATTGTCAGTTTGTTGAGGGCTTCTCTAGGATAGCTCATCCTATCACTTCTCTTCAGTGGAAGGGGAAGAACTTCTTGTGGACTAAACAGTGTGAGAGGGCCTTTGGGGTCCTCAAGGAGTGTCTCACTAGCACTCCTATTCTTGCAGTACCTAATCTCGCAGCAAATTTCATGGTATGCACTGATGCATCATTAGAGAGACTAGGCATTGTCCATATGCAGGATGGTTGAGCGATCGTGTATGAGTCATGAAAGCTTAAGACCCATAAGATGAACTACCCTACTCATGATTTATAGCTTGTAGTTGTAGTTCACGCTCTAGTTAGATGGAGACACTTCCTTTTGAGGTGTCATTTTTAGTTGCACTCAGACCATCACAATCTTCAGTATATCTTCACGCATCTAAATTTAAACACTTGTCAATGGTGTTGGATGGAGCTCTTGTGTGAGTATATGAATTTGATGTGCATTACATCAAGGGTATGGAGAATGTGGTTGTTGATGCCTTGAGTTAGAGACGACACGATATCCTGACCTTAACCTTGAGCGTAGACTTGAGAGGGTGCATCTTGCAGCATCTACCAGAGGATGAGTGGTTTTTTGAGGTTTAGCGGGAGATTCAGTCACAGAGGGCCCTTAAGGGCAAGTTTTTAGGGTATTCTATTGAGGCAGATGGACTTTTACGACATCAACTTTACATCAATGTACCCCTTGCAAGAGATCTTTGCATAGTAGTTTTGACATAGGCTCATAAAGCACCTTATGCAGCACATCTTGGGGTGAAGAAGATGCGCGCCGATCTTAGACAGTTATATCATTGGGCAGGGAGGAGACGTGACATAGCAGAGTTTGTAGCTCATTACCTTGAGTTCCAGAGGGTCAAGGCTGAGCATCAACGTCCAACGAGACTTCTTTATCCCCATGAGATACCTGAGTGGAAGTGGGACACCATTTCCATGGACTTCATAGTTGGTCTACCTTTGTCATCTCACTGCCATGATGCCATCATGGTGATGGTTGAAAAGTTGACCAAGATGGCACAATTCTCACCTATACATACGACATACAATGCACCTACAGTGGCAAGAGTCTTCTTGAATGATAAAGTGAGACTTCATGGAGTTCCTCGTCACATTATTTCAAATAGAGATTCAATTTTCACATCAGATTTTTGGAGAACACTACAACAGGCGTTGGGCGCCTAGCTCAATTTCAGTTTAGCATATCACTCTGAGATAGATGGGTAGACTAAGAGGGTGAATCAGGTTCTAGAGGACATGCTTTGTATGTATGTTATAGATAACCAGTCGAGATGGGAGGACTATTTGTATCTAGTTGAGTTTGCCTACAATAATGGGCATCATAGCTCGTTAGGTATGCCTCCTTATCAGGCATTGTATGGCAGACCTTGCAGAACTCATTTGAGTTGGGACCGCATTGAGGACAGAGTTGCGATTGGTCCAAAGTTGGTACATGACATGGAGCAGCAGGTCACTTTGATTAGACAACGATTACAGGAGGCACATGATCATCAGAAGAAGTATGCCAATACCAAGAGATTGGATCAGAGCTTCTCGGTTGGCAACAAGGTGTTCTTGAGAGTGCAGATGTAGAAGAGTCCAATCTATTATAAAAATGTATCTAAGATTGCACTGAGATTTGTTGGACCTTTTGAGATTTTGGAGAGAATAGGACTTGTAGCTTATCATCTAGCTTTGCCACCTAGTATGTCGTGTATCCATGATGTGTTTCATATATCTGTGTTGAGGCATTATGTTTCTGATGTGCCTCATGTGTTGGATTGGGGTGCTTTACAATAGAGTTAGACAGACAGTTAACTTTGGAGCCCATTCACATCTTGGCTCATCAAATGCTGGCCCTTAGAGGATGAGAGCTGGACCAGGTTAGAGTACAGTGGGACCACTATGATAAGGTTTTAGCCACTTGGGAGGATACTACACATTTAAGGGCACTCTACCCTCACCTCTTTGCTGACTTCCAGGAGGAACTTTAGTCATAGGAGGGATGATGTGAGGCCTACTCTTATTACACCTTCTGTTTTGATTGAGTCTTGTCGTTTGGACTATATTTTGACATGTGGACATTTTGGAGACTATTGATCTCGTATATTTAGACATTCTTGACTTTATTTTATGCTTTTATTAGATAGATGAGTTATATTATGATGATGTTATACCTTTACATGATAAATTATATTTTGATTCTATGATGTTGAATGTGATTATAATTGATGCAATTGAAATGGTATAGTTAGATGATTGAATTGATGAAATACTATGTGATTTATGATCTTGATTGTGGTATTTGAAATACGACTGATTTGAGAATCAAGTGAATTTTATCATGTGATATATTTGAGAATCTATGTACTTGTGCGATCATGTGTGTGCATAATTTAATTTTCTTCGGCTATGATGCACCTTGGGCTATTGATGCGTTTGTGTAGTGTGCAAGTATTTTCCATGACTAATGGAAACTAGAGGTCATACTAATAACCCTGAGTATTATCCTTGTAAAACCAACCTAGTCCCTAAGGTGGACTAAGGTTAATTGTGTTTGAGCGTGAATTTAATGTGTTTACCTTTGTTTTTTATTTTTAATTTGAGTCTCCTAAGGTTGACTTAGGTTGAGTAGTTGGTGAGTTGTCATCTATATGTCATTTCGTTCATAAAGTTTATGGGTTTTTTAATTGATGTTTTTTGAGCTTTTTAAGGTTAATTTCATGTGTTTAATGTGCCTAGGTCAAGTACCTATGGGTTAGGTACCTTGTAGACCTAAAATCATGAGTTCTAGCTCACTTTTGACCCTTCTTTTTAACCTTAGGAGTTAGGTGGCGAGATTTGAATTTTGGGTTAAGGTTTGGATGGCTTGTCTCATTCAATCCCACAACCCAAGGTTCTTGAGTGGGCTTGGGGGAATCCCAAGGGTTCTCACATGTGTGAGCACACCATGTAAGAACCTTTGGGAAGTGAACCCTAAATACTTCCTTCTTTCACATGTCTCACACATGTGTGAGGAGAAATATGGGGAGAATTGCCTTGGAAAAGGAATGAGAGGTTGACAAGTGTCACCTCTCTACTCCTCCATATCTCACACATGTGTGAGAGCACTTGTGGAAAGTTGTGCATGTGAGAATGAATGGGAGGGTGATAAGTGTCACCTCCTCATTCATTGGGAAAGTGACACGTGTCACCTCCTCATCCATTGGGAAGGGTTTGAAACCCTATTTATATCCCTCTTTTTGACAGAAAAAGGATTCTTTTCTTTTTAGTTTGATTTCTTGACTTTGGGAAGGAGAGCTTGAGCTTGGAGAGGAGAAATTATTGCAAGGATCTTGGAGTTAGGCTCTTGGAGCTCTTCACCAACATCCTTCAACACTTGAGGCTTAAGAGATAGGCTCTCAAGGCTTCAAGCCTTTATTATTCTTTTTTTTTCTTTATAAATGCATGTGATATGATATGTTTTGTGTTCTTCTGATTTTTCTTGTTGTTCTAAAGGGTTTTGGGTTGTTTTAGTGACCTCTCCATGTGAGAGAGCTCACCTTGTAATGGGTAAGAGAGGAGAGAACCTCCTTAGGGAAAACCTCTTCATGTAGAGGTATTTTGATGGCTTTGGCCTTGTTTATGGAAGGTTATTATGGTTTGGTATATGGCAAGAGTGTTTTGGCATTTTGGTGATATAAGTGTTCATAGCAAGAGGCTATATGTTGGAGTATTTTGAATATGAGTTTTATTGGTTGGTTTTCCCCTTGAATTGAGTGAGTCCACTCTCTTTCCCTTAAAATCCATGTTGAATGGATTTAGTTTGTGAGTCTCCTTGGGTGGGTTTGTTGTTGAGTTTTCATGTGTGTGTATGTGTGCTTGAAACCCCTTAGTATGAGTATGCACCTGGTTATTTTGTGGGCCTCCTAGCTCAGAGGTGGCTTGCTTACAAGCCAATGGTTGGGAGGTGAGCTTCCCTTTGCCTTGGGAAGACTTTCTTGTTTTGCAAGTTTAGCTCTTGGGTGAGAGTTTGAGATTTGGTCTTATGAGGTGGAGAGTGTTCTAGTTTGGGTGTTGTAAAATGAAGGCAATGTGTATTCCTTGGCTTTGAGCCTTGTAAGGAGATTATAGTTCAAGAGAGTAAATCTCTCTTTGGGAAGCCTATTGTTGTATTTAAATCCCTTTGTAAATATTTTTTCATTTTAAATAAATGTATGGTATTGGAGTTTTCACTATCTTGCTCTTTGGAAAAATACAAATAATGTGTAATGTTATGTATCTCCCTCTCTCTCTATTTTTCATATTAGATGTATATAAGTTTGCTTGAAAGGAAAAAGAAAATATCATACTTCTATAAAAGGCCTATGGTTCTTTATATTATTGAAAGAGAAATCTGTTCATGCCTATTTTAATATCTTGGTGGTGTTTATTACGTCGAGAGGCATTCTACACTCACAGCAAGGGTTGAAAGATTTAGATTCTTGTAACAGTAAACAAATATCCAAACAAATAAAAAAATTAGCAAATAAATAAAATCAAATCAAATAAAATTTAATGCATGGCATAGTGGATCATAATGAAACGCCACAATAAATAAAATTGAATGCATAGTCGTGGTGGCATGGGAGAATAAATAAAATAAAATTCAATGCATGGTCGTAGTGGCATGGGAGTTACAAATAGAATAAAACAAAATAAATCCAATGCATGTCATAGTGGCATGGGAGTTACAAAAGGTTTCTCTATTTTTTTAATCAATTTACTACATAGGTGGAAATAGGTGCCTCTAGAAGGATATCTGTCGGCGTACTTTAGATATATTTTTTTAAATATAGGTATACTAGTATATGTATATATATATATACACACTTGTTGTTTTAGATATTCATGGTTCCCTATTTTTAAAAAAATAGACTTTAAATATTAGTTTATATATGTGTGTGTGTGTGTGTGTGTGTGTGTGTGTGTTTTATTGTTATAAGTTAAAGTTTTATTTTTAAAAGTGTTAAGCATTTAAAATAGTCGAATGATGTTATTTCATTTAGGGTTTTAGATTTTAAAAAAAAAATGTGTTCATGCTGCTTTGTGAGACCAGGGCACAGGGGACGGACCCCCACCCCCCTTCATAGAGTCGAGGCAGTGAGATGCTGCCCCCCTGTGGCCCCGCGGCCACAACAGGCCTGCGAGCTGTAGTGCCCAGGGCACCACAAGGTGCCCTTCTGGCCCCTTAAAAGTTAAGACTCCTTTGTATTTAATAAAAAAAATATAAACACTTTTCTGTTTTGTAAAACACAGTCACTGTATATTTTGCCTTCGGCCCTGAAACATTTTTGAAACAGTCTGCTATATATGAAAATTGATTATTAATTTTTACTGTATATGAGTTTTAATATCAAGAGTGTATATATATATATATATATATATATATATATATTCCTAATAAAACTCTCCACGTAAAATCAGAGAGTCGTTCTTTTGGAAAATAAAATAAAATAAAATAATTAAACTTATTGGAGAACATTTTGGTATGCATTTGAAACTTAAACTATAAAACTTGTGAAAACAATTAGAAATATTAGAAAATAAATAAACCTTTTTAAACTAGAGCTTGGAGAAATAAACTTGTAGGTTAACAATATGGAAAAACAAAATAACAAACTTGTAAAATAAAATAATAGTTAGAAAACGATTTGGGGAAAATAACCTTCCCACTTGGGGAAGGGATTTTTCCTCTTCTCTCCAACTTGCAACCTACAACTAATAAAACCAGAAGGCAAACAATTGTGAGCAAATAGGAATTATGCATGCTTTTATAAACTAATTTTAGGGCATGATGTGATGCCCTAGGTTTTAGGGTATGCCTTAACTTTAAATCTCTTGTTTATTTCTTTAATCTCTCTTAGGGAAGTTATGCCAAATTATTACTTAAAGTTTTTTAGTTGTGATTAATTCCTTCCTTTAATTTGTTTGCTATAGTTCTATAGTTCAAATGTGTTATTTAAATTATTTTAGTTTAAATGCATTAGTTATAGAGTTGATGCTATATATTTATTTAATTCATTTAATTTATTTTTGTATAGCTAGATAGTTGGGAAAAAAATTTAGTTTATAATTTTACCTCTCTCATACTTGATACAGTGGCATTATGGTGCTAAAAATTTTAGTTGAATTTAACCCATAGTAATGTTATGCTGTCGAAATTTTTAAGATTTGAGGATTTGATTTTTTAATTAATTATTTAATTATTTAACTTTCCCATTTAATTATATGGATAAATGTTTTTATTAAAGGATTGAAATTTTCTTAATTTAGCTGATAGTTATATCTAGGGTTAGGTTTTGACTTAGGTTGAAATGCATCACCTTCACTTAGGAAACCTTAGGGTTGGTTCCTGGATGGAAACCACCCCTCTTAGCAACGCTTTTTGTGATGCACACCCCCTTAGTTGCTATCATTATCGTAGGGATTACGAAAGGAGTTTCGCATCATCCCATACCAATTTGACTTCCTCGCCTTTGTGCGACGCGCCTAACGTGTGTTGTGAATGCAACCACATTACGTGTGTGTCACCGAGCGTGCATGTTGCGTGCAAGGAGGTTTTAGAGTCAAGTGGGAATTTTTTTTGATATTCCATGTCATGACCACATGACAAATGTGGGCATGACATGTGGTTATCGTGTCATGACCACATGGCAAGTGTGGGCATGACACATTAGCTAAGAAGTAGGTCTCAAATATTTGAGTATCTTTACTAAAGGTTCTATTGATTCTTCTCTTCATAATCATTTACAAGCTTTATTTCTTAATAAGTTTCTACATATATTTATATTTTATATATTATGGGTATAACAACTTTGTTTAGATTTTAATGTCTCCATACAAAATATGTAACTATGACTAGACAGTTTGTACCATGTTTATGGTAGTGTCCTTGTCATATTTCCTATTAGACTTGTGTCTATCGCAATCTCTGTTGTTCTTGACTATAGGTTGGCATCTACAATTTAAAACACTAAATCAAGTATGTCCATTTTTTCCTTCTTTTTCTTTTCCTAGCTTTAGTAAAAAACCATCTCTTTACTTGATAATCTAAATTTAAATTTATTTTTCTATTCATTAAAAATATTCTAGTTCCTTTTTCAGAAAAGTAAAGCTAGAGTCTTAGTTTAAATCATTTCATTTAAATCTCCACCTCTTCTTATGGATAGTAATTGAATATAGTTTAATAAAATGGGAAAGAGTCAAATTATCACATCATGCAATTTTGGTTATTTCTTCATGTTGGTTCTTTACTTTCACATTGTTTATTTCTCTTTGGTAAACAACTGTTAGTTATTTTCCACTAAAATGCTCTAAGAGGGATTAAAGAAATTTTTTTTTTTTTGTAGTTTCTCTTGTCCAAACTTTATTTTGGTGAACCTAACTTTATAAATTAAATGAACAACCTCCCTTCTTCTCAATCTAAAAATAATATAAAATAATAAAGACATTTTATGTTTTGTTTCTATCTTTTTTCCAAGAATCTAAAAAAATCACCTTATTTCTAGACTTTGGTATTGTTTAAACAAAGGACACTAACCAAAGGGTTGTAGCTCAATTGATTGAGCTATTGGTAAGGGTGATGGTATGTTCCTTGATTATGCCATACATCAAGGTTAAAATCTTCTGAAGGCACAATAATAAGGGATGAGACTAGGATCATGCCTTGGGAAACTTTGGCAGAATGGATATCCCTTAGTCCTTGGCTATCACCTAAAGAGATATTAGCTTAGACTTGTGCTCCCATAATAGATACAAACAATGATTTGGGTTTGACATGAAACGCTCCAACAAAAAATATAGGACACTACCACAATCAAGCATACTATACTACATTTGTAGAGGTGTCATTGCTCCATTTTCTAACAGACTCTACTTCTCCCTATTTTTGCCTATGTTGTCAATATTTTCTAACACCTAAAAATTTCTTAGATAGCTTCTTTAGTTGAAGCATTCTTCCTTTTATGATCCCTTCTTGATACTCTTCTAAACTAGTCACGTTTAATTTTGTTCCCCTTTGTCGTAGTGCCTACCCAACTCTAGGCATGCCTTCTCTTGGCCCTACATCCCTCCCCTTCACACAAACCCATTATATGTTCCCCCTTTTATTGCTTCTTTTGATGGTGCCTTTGACCATGAGGATACCCTAGGTGAATCCAAAACCCATGCTAATAAGTATAGGTATAGTAGAAGTATGTTCACACTAATGAGGGGGATTCTGCCACATCGAGTCTATTCTAGATTTGTTAGGTACCCTCTTCATTTCCCATCTTGAGGGGTTATATATTTTTCAAAGCATTGGTCCTATTATCCATGCTCATGCCTTTATAGACCTTTCTCTTCACACTTCTACTACACCTTCTATTGACCTTTCTATCCCTCCACCTCCCCCTCTACCCAAACCCAAATATATATGCCAATCTTTACTATTCTTGACTACAGCATCTAAAATTTCAAACTCTAATTTAGGGGTACCCATCCTTTTCTTCTTTTCCTTTTCCTAGCTTTAGTAAAAAAATCTCTCTTTATTTTATAATCTAAATATGAAATTGCTTTCTTTATTTAGTAAAATTGGATTCTGGTACTTTAAAAAAAAGTTATATTCCTAATTTAAACTATCTCATTTAAATCTTCATCTTGTATTTTGGATAAGAATTGAATGTATTTTAAATGGAACACCATTCAATTCTAGTTATTTATTTATGTTGGTTCTTTCACTTTAGCATTGTCCATGACTCTTTTGTAAATAATGGTTAGTTATTTTCTACTAAAATACTTTAAGAGAGATTAAAGAAATTATTCTTCCTTTGTAGTTTCTCTTTTCCACGCTTCATTTTCATGAACCTAACTTTATAAATCAAATAAACAACCTCCCTTCTCAATCTAAAAACAATAAAAATCAATTCTATCTAAAAACTCACCTTATTTGCCAATTTTAGTATCCATTTAGACATAGGACACTATCACAATCAAGTGGACTATACCACATTTATGGATGTGTTCTTGCTCCTTTTTCTGACAATTCCTTTTATTATGTTTTGCACTCATTTTAGCCTCTTTTCTATTTGAGTGATTTTGACCCTATTTTGACCTTTGTTTCTTCCTTCCTAAGCCTTGTCCTATCTTACCTATGTCACCCTTGTCTCTTTCCCTAGTGTCTTCCTTTTTATAAAAATTTTCTTTCCTTTTTTCTCTTCATCCTTTGTGTTTTCTCCTTCTTCATGTTCCCTTACCCCTTTTCCTAACCAATTAGCCACCTTTTTACCCCCTTGACCAAATCATTTAACAAGTTATTATCTTCTAACATAACTATAAATCATCTCTTTTAGATCTTAGAATATTTCATCTCATATCTTACCTTGATTTATACCCACCACCTTTAGATGGCCACATTTTTCTATTAACCTATCACTAAAAATTGGACTTCTTCATGAAAGGAAGCTAGGTGTGCGGAAAAGGCTTCCTACGCTAATCTAAAGAGGATAGATGAGTGCTAATTCTTTTTAACCTTTACAATTACAGTGTTATTAACCCAACAATGGAGATATTGCAGCAATACATATACACACAGAAAGTAGACAAGAGAGAGAGAGAGAGAGAGATAAGTGGAGAAAACCCTTACGGGTGAAAACCCCCACACTCCAAAACATAGCTCAAATGTATTACAGTAAACAATTAAGGTTACAATACAGTTTCAGAGCCAATGCTATTACAGGAGTCTGCGACACTCGTATCTAGAGATATTTCGAAAGCATAACAGTACTTGTCAATCACATAATACATCTCTCCAAGCACCTGTTTAAATAGAAGTTACAAGGCAAAAATGAACCTTTCTTGGAATGGGCGTCCAACTTGGCCTCATGGCCCAAAACTCATGCCTAGGGACACTTGTCCAACACTACAGCATGGTCATGACACTTGCCACATCACCCCATTCCAATATGGGTGCCTAATCCCAAGATAGGCAATGACAGATGCTCTTATACATCTTACGGTTGTTATAGAATCTGTCATAACTGACAGCTCTTACAACTATAAGAGAATATGTCATAACTGCCTATAAATAGCATATTTCACTTACAACACATCATTACTCACCTTGGGGCACCCAAAGATGCCTTCCTCAAAGATTCTCTTTGACACATGTCCTCGCCTGTCATAGAACCTTCTATTTCTGACTCTTACACGTCATAGATTCTGTCATAGGAATCTCTCATAATTGTTTCAGTCATGATTCCCTTACACACTAGTCAAGATGTCGACACATGGAAGAAAACCTCTACCACACAAAGGGAATGCCTATTTCCACATGGAGTGAGTTGACCATCCTAGTCATCTTACAACTAGAGTGATAACTCATCATGCCACTTCACACTAAATGACAAAATAGGATGTGCAACAAAATTACAACATAGACTAAATAAATACATACAATACAAATAATAAATGCAAGGAATTACCAAGGTTGAGACACCTTAATTCCCAATATTCTCCCACTTGTCGAACACCTTGTAAGAGCCAATAAAAATAACAGGATTTAACTGCTATAGGCTGAGAGGCCCATAAACTCCAAACACCATTTGAACTTGTTTGTGCCCACTAGTTTTACCAATGCATCCGCAACATTCTTCAAAGTATCTACCTTCTCCAAATTTACCTTCCCATCCTCTACCATGTCTCGTACAAAATGAAATTGTACATCAATATGCTTTGTTCTGGCATGGAAAGTTAGATTCTTCGCTAAGCAAATCACACTCTGACTATCACAACAAATAGTAATCCATCATGCATCAACACCAATATCAGAACACAATCTCTTAAGACAAATGGCTTTCTTACAAGCATGAGTAGCTGCCATATACTCAACTTCTATCATAGACAAAGTGACCACAAGTTTCTGCTTACTCATCCAACTAATTGCACCACCTAATAAAGTAAACACATAAGCACTAGTGGATCTCCTGTTGTCAATGTCACCTGCCCAATCTAAATTCACAAATCCACGAATACATATAGAATGCAGAGGTCCTGTAGGATGACCATGATAATATATGGAATACTTGGAAGTACCCCTCAGATATCTAAACACTCACTTTACTACATCCCAATGTACCCATCTAGGATTAGCCATAAATCAACTAAGGACTCCTACTGCTTGGGCAATGTCTGGTCTTGTGCAGACCATAGCATACATCAAAATGCCAACAACACTAGCATAAGGTACTCTATTCATGTCCTCCACCTCAGAAGGAGAATTTGGACAAACATTAACAGATAGCTTTGTCCCCAAAGAAACAGGAACACACAATGATCTACAATCTGCCATGCTGAACCTATCTAACACGGTCTTCACATACTTACTCTAGATTAACCAAAGTTTTCTATTAGCTCTGTCTCTTCTAATTTCCATTCCCAAAATGTACCTGGCTGCCCCTAAGTTTTTCATCTCAAACTATGATGACAATTGAGACTTCAAATTAGAAATCATATTCTTACCATTCCCAATTAACAACATATCATCAACATACAATGCAATAATGAGAATATGATCATTATCAAACTTGTAATATACACAATGATATGATTTTGATATCAGAAATCTAATCAACAACACAAAGGCATCAAATTTTAGATACCACATCCTAAGAGACTGCTTCAAACCATACAAAGACTTTTTCAGCATGCAAACCAAATTTTCTTTACCTTTATGTAATGCTCTGGCTATGACATGTAAATCTCTTCCTCCAAATCACCATGAAGGAAAGTTGTCTTCACATCCATCTGCTCCACCTCTAATTCATACGCTGCTGCAAGAGATAACAGGAACTGAATAGATGTCAGCTTTGCAACGGGAGAGAAAATTTCACCATAATCAATTCCCTCCACTTGTGAGCACCCCTTTGCAACCAGTCTGGCCTTGTACTTTTCAACACTACCATCTATACCGAATTTCTTCTTGGACACCCATTTACAACCAATGGGTTTCTATCCTTCAGGAAAAGGCACCAAGTCCCAAGTCTTATTCTTCTCCAAAGAAGCCATCTCATCTTCCATGGCTTCCTTCTAGGAACCTACATCTTTCATGCCCATAGCCTCTGTCACAGTTCTAGACTCATCAATGTTAGTAACCAAAGCAAAAGTACAACTAGAATCAAGCAATGAATAACCAAAACTATCAAGTTGCTTCCTTGTTCGTGTAGACCTCCTCAAAGACTGAGGTTGAGGTTATGCTTCTTCTTCTAAGCTTTCAGAGCTGCTAGAGCTCTCCTCATCATTAGGTCTCATAGGGTCTGTCGGTTCAGTCTTCTCAGTGGTAGAAGGAAACTAAACCACATCCTCTTTCTTTTCTGTCTCTTCTGGCTGTAGAACAACGGAAGAAGGTGTTAGCTCTCTAAAAATAACACTTCTGCTATACAACACTTTTTCAACCACAAGATCCCAAAGCTTGTATCCTTTCACACTGACACCATAGCCAATGAAAATACACTTAATAGCCTTGTTCTCTAATTTTGACCTTTTCTCCCTAGGCACATGTGCATATGCCTCACAACAAAAAATACGAAGATGTTTCACTAAAGGCTTCTTACCAGGCCACACCTCCATAGGTGTCTTACCAACAAGAGCTAATGTAGGAGACCTGTTTACCAGGTAGCAAGCAATGGCTACAGCTTCAGCCCAAAACTTTTGTTTGAGGCTTGCTCCACTAAGCATACTCCTAGCCTTCTCCATCAATATCGTGTTCATCCTCTCTGCAACTCTATTTTGCTGCGGGGTGTATAGAGTTCTCTTGTGTCTTTCAATCCCATATTCTTTACATAACTTATCGAACTCTGCCGAACAAAACTCACCACCGTTGTCAGTCCTCAAACACTTAATCTTTTTACTAGTCTGATTCTCAACAAAAGCTTTGAACCGACTAAAGACTTTAGACTTGCTTCTAAGAAAATAAATCCATGTCCTTCTAGTATAATCATCTATGAAAGATACAAAATATACAAATTTAGATATCAAAGGAACACTAGCAGGACCAAACACATTAGAATGAATAAGGTCCAACACACCAGAAGACTTGTGAGAACTAGAGTAAAACTAAACACGGTTTTGTTTTCCATATATATAATGTTCGCAAAAGTCAAACTTGAGATTACAATCATTTAACCCCTCAACAAGGTTTTTATTTTTCAGGGTTCTATGACCATTCTCACCAATGTGGCCAAATCTCTTATGCCATAACATTGTCTTTTCAGCAGGAAGCTTGACTTCTAAAGCATGAGCACCCTTGGGTACCCAAAATGCACTACCATCAGAGTTTGATACAACAGATTTCTTCACTGCTGGTTCAGATGGTGGGGATGAAGTGACTGTAGCTCTTTTCTTCGAGTCAGAAGAACTATTGCACTGTGAAGTGCATGCCTCCAGCTAGTACAGAGTACCTCTCCAAGTATCCTTTGCAAGCACCATAGATCCTCTAGTCATCTTGCGTCCATCCTTCAAAAAGACAATCTGCACACCTGCATCATTCAACTTACTTATAACAAGTAGGTTCCGTGCCCAGCCTGGGATGTGCATAACCCCAGTGATCCCCTTCACTCATCCATCAGGGAATCAGATTGAGACTCTTCCATGACCAACAATCTTCAGATGAGAATCGTCACCCAAGTACACTCTTCCACCATCAAACTCTTCATACTTCATAAACCAGTCTCGATGCCAGATTATGTGGAATGATGCACTAGAATCAATCAATCACACATCATCAAATGGATGGGTGGCTAGGGCTGCAATGAAGGCATCACCATCATCTTATGACTTGTTAGAATCTGAATCTGCGACATTCTATTTCTTCTTCTTTTTCTCCTCTTGCATTCCTTTCGGAAATGTCTAGATTTACCACAGTTCCAATAGAGAGCCTTGGACTTTCTAGGAGATTTGCATCTCCCATGGGATTTGGATCTACCCTTCTCATCTTTCTTGTCCTTCTTTTTCCCTTTCTCCTTGGGTCCTCCATGAACTGCAAGAGCCTCTTTGGCTGACTCGGTTGCCTTTCTCTGCATCTCTTTAGATAACAATGAAGACACTACCTCATCCATCTTGAAGGTGGTTGTAGTGCTTCCAATGGATATTACAAGATGATCCCACGAATCTGGCAAAGAACAAAGCAAGGTCATACATCGATCCTCCTCCATTTCCACACCCACGGATGTCAACTATGCAACTATCATGTTGAAATCATTCATATGATCTGCAATAGATCCTCCATCTTCTATCTTCAAAGCAAACAACTTCTTTTTCAAGAAAAGCTTGTTCACCAAGGACTTGGCTTGATAAACATCTCCCAGCTTCTTCCAAAGTTCTTTTGTGGTCTTCTCCTCATGAACATTCAATAGGACAGAGTCAGCTAAACTGAGTCTAATGAGACCCTTAGCCTTCCTATCTTTGAGATCACAATCATCTTGTGGAGTTGCTGTAGGTTTTATGCCATTAATGGATTCCCATAGGTCTTGATCAACAAGAATGTCTTCCATCTTGAGTTTCCACAACTCAAAATTTGTGCCATTAAACTTCTCCACCTCTAATCTTCTAGATGTGCCTGCCATCTCCTTCCTACAACAAGATTTTAGAATACTCTGCATAGACTCCCACAACCTAATATTAGCTCAAAAAACCCCTACCAGCAGCTAGAACCAAAACTGCCCAAGCTCTGATACTAACTGAAAGGAAGCTAGGTGTGCAAAAAATGCTTCCTACGCTAATCTAAAGAGGAGAGATGAGTGCAAATTCTTTTTAACCTTTATAATTACAGTGTTATTAACCCAACAATAGAGATATTGCAACAATACACATACACACAGAAAGTAGATAGAAGAGAAAGAGAGAGAGAGAGAGAGAGAGAGAGAGAGACAAGATATACATGGGGAAAACCCTTACGGGTGAAAAACCCCACTCCAAAACACAGCTCAAATGTATTACAGTAAACAATCAAGGTTACAATAGAGTTTCAGAGCCAATTCTCTTGCAAGAGTCTTTGACACTCGTATCTAGAGATATTCTGGTAGCATAACAGTACCTGTCAATCACATAATACATCTCCTCTCCAAGCACCTGTTTAAATAGAAGTTACAAGGAAAAAATGAACCTTTCTTGGAATGGGCATCCAACTTGGCCTCATGGCCCAAAACCCACACCTAGGGACACTTGTCCAATACTGCAACATGGTCATGACACTTGTCACATCACCCCATTCCAATATGGGTGCCTAATCCCAAGATAGGCAATGACAGATGCTCTTACACATCTTACAGCTGTCATAGAATCTGTCATAGCTGACAGCTCTTACAACTATAAGAAAAACTATCATAACTGCCTATAAATAGCATATTCCACATACAACACATCATTACCCACCTTGGGGCACCCAAAGATGCCTTCCTCAAAGATGCTCTTTGACACATGTCTTCGCCTGTCATAGAACCTTCTATTTCTGACTCTTACACATCATAGATTCTGTCATAGGAATCTATCATAATCATTTCGATCATGATTCCCTTACACACTAGTCAAGATGCTGACACATGGCAGAAAACCTCTACCACACAAAGAGAACGCCTATCTCCACATGGAGTGAGTTAACCATCCTAGTCATCTTACAAGTGGAGTGACAACTCATCGTGCCACTTCACACTAAAGTGACAAAATAGGATGTGCAACAAAATTACAACGTAGACTAAATAAATAAATACAATACAAATAATAAATGCAAGGAATTACCAAGGTTGAGATACCTTAATTCCCAACACCTCAGTCTCTAGGACAAATTCAAAACCTTGGGTGTTTTGGGAATAACCTTGTCCTTTCATCCAATCACTAGAAAAAGTAAATACAAGGTTAATTTAATTAAGATTCTCAAGGTGAAATACATTTTCTCTCTAGATTCCCTCCAAAAATCTATAAAAGAAGCCTTTATCTCCCTCATTTTAACATAGAAATCACTAAGTTCTCACTTGTTGGCTATTGTTGAGCTATTTTTCATAAAGGAGCAAGGGAATGTTAGTGTTTATTTTATTGCAACAAAGTGTTAGCTTCCATCCTAGAGTGCAACAATATTTTAGGGCCTCATGACATTCTCTACAACAAATATGTTCATGATAGCTAATTATTTTAAAGGTTTTGCATTATATGAGATAGGTTTATTATTGGTTATACTAAGTTTTCACTCCATTTATTTCCTAATTTATATTTTCCATTATTTTTCCATACCTTATCACTCTTTATCTATTTCCCTCATCTCTCATATCCATTTTATCTTTCTTTTCCATCTCCCACTTCCCCTTGCCTCCTTTCAAGCCATAAAAACCCTAGTTTAGGATTTCCTTTTGTCTACTAACCCTATTACTGTGAACCACTACTCCCAGTAGTGTCCCCTGTGTCTCCTCCTTTGCTGGCCCCAGACTGTTATGGGCCATCACAGAGGCTCCTGACCACGATCTGCCTACTCTTTGTGAGGCCATGGACTGGCTCTTGTAGCTCAGAGCCCTCTGATCAACGAGAACAGTGCCATGGTATAATCCCTGATAGTACTGTGTCTGAGTCTGCACTCTGGTAAGCTCACCCTGTACCTGCACTAACTACTCCTACACATGTGCCAACTGTGCCTATGCCTGTGCTAGTTGTGCATATGCCTGTGCTAGCTATGTCCGAGCCTGGTGCACCTATCCAACCAAAAAGTTGCTAGTAGCATCTGTCCCAAGGGCTGCCACTGTTGTATCCTCACCTCTGCCATATCTCTCTCTCTAGTGAGCCCCGAGATAATCCCTACATCTGTCTCCCACCAAGCCTTGGCCATCCTAAGTTGTTCCTGCAACTGTCAAACCTGTCCTCTCAGCATAGCAATAGCTCTCTCCTGGACATCTGACTGTGCTAGATCCTGAGAGGCCTATGCCTATCCCTGCCCCTGTGGCTGAGGTACCTGCTAAGGTGGCGGCATCTGTCCATGTTGTACAACTTGCAGCTGCACTACCTACTAAGCGTGGGAAGGTCCCTCCCCAACTCTCCTCCTCTGCCTAAGTCTGTCTCCATCTCCACCACCTCCCCCTCCTCCATCATCTCCTCCATCTCTCCGTCCTCCTCTCCTCCTCCTCCTGCCAACCTAGCACGCGTCCTCTGAATCTGCCTCGTTTATGCAAGGAACCAGCTCTCCAGGCCCAAAGTATCTTAGAAATGGATGACCAGCGAACCACTCCTCGTAGTCTGATGTCATCCCTGCATCTGCGATCTCTCTCCTCTTCGGCCAGGCAGCATAAGGAATCTACTGAAACTCTGCCATTGCCTCCTCGTAGGACGCCACTGGCCCCCATCTAAATCTCTCAACATGAGTCCGTACAAACAGAGCCTGCCCCTATGGCATGCCATGTCTCCTCCCAAACTGCCTCCGAACCCAGCTAATAATATGTCTCTCCAGAATAAACTGCGTCCGGCCTATAAGCCACCGAGTCTGATTACAGTACGACAGCTCGTCCGCCTCATCATCCCAAGGCTCACAGTCTAGATATGGTCACCAGATGACCACATCTACCCCATCTAGTGCATGCCTCCAGTACTTGAGCTTCCCTGGTCTATGCTGGGAAATCACTCCTGCGTAGCCATAACTATAAGGCTCTCCCCTTTGTCTCTGAAAAACACGTTGGTCTAGTGATGGCAATGTGCTCCCATAGCCAAAACTGCAACAGTGAGACACCTGCTGATAGACTAGCACCCCCGTGGTGTACCAGTTGATGCATGTCATGGTATAGGTATGCCAAAACGCAGACACCCCAAGGATAATGGGTGCCCTTTGTGACCATTCTCTCCATGATCCGTCCCCATTCAATCGGGAACTCGTGCGATCTCCTATCAGGGCATACAACGCCTCCGATCAATCTTGCAACTATCCCAGGGAAATAGTCATAGTAATCATGTATGTCCCACTGGGAGATAACCTATCCTACCAGCTCAGGGTTGTCAAATACTCGACTGCATTCTGCAAGTCCTGCGTCCCGCTGTGGATCATACTCCACAAGCTCTCCCTGAATCAGCAAGTGGAGTATCCTGTATACATCCTCCAAGGTCACAGTCATCTTGCCTGTCGGGAAGTGAAAGGTCCCATCCTTGCTATGAAACCTCTCCACTGCTGGAGTTAGTAAGCCGTGGTTCGCTCAAACCTCGGGCATAAAGCACACATAGTCTAATCTCATCACGTCAAGCACCTCTCGATCTATCTCTATCAACATATGTCGCTGCAACATCGAAATGGGAAACTGCTCCCTCGACATCAATGTATCTCGTATGTCCTCCTGCAAGCACGCAAAGCAAGGCGTCAACCTAAAGCTACAAGTACAATGCTCAACATATCTATAGAATCATATCAACTAACTTAACATATCAAATTGATCAAAACAACACACATCTCTTGATTAGATTCCTGCAATCTCAGAGATAGCTTATTGATTGACGCATCAAACAGGATGCCAATCGAGTCAATTTTATTAAGTAAACTGACTATCTATATCATATGCACTAGAACAGAAGGTACATGCACCATTTCTTATCAAATGTGCCACTTCTAACAAATGCGCCACAACATTTCATGCATGTGTTGTCCCATACCGTAAATGCACCGCCCAGTTGCATGCGCTGACTCATACCGTAAATGTGCCACCAAATGATACATGCGCTGACCTTACTCATGCGTGCGTAGCTTTCATGCATGTGTCGTTTCATATCCTAGATGTGTCGCAGTTTGATAGATGTGCAGTTTCGCATGCCAGATGCGCCAAACTTTGATCTGGTGCATTTGTCTAGCCTAATTTTGCCTAGCATTTATTGCATTCAAAATCGACCCTAGGGGAAATTTTTTGAGATACATACCGGGGGTCCTGCCTCTACTAGCCGGTCAAATCGTCGGACTCGCTCAAAGCGGTGCTCCTCACACAGAATATCTATCCTAATGCTGACTGCTCTATGCTCTGTACTCTCCTAAGCTCTCAAAAGCAAATCAAACAAAGCCAAGTGTGCAAATGATTTGTCTTGTGGACTCAGCTCCTATATATAGCATGCAGACCCTAAAACTGGCTATGTGGTAACTATAACTACTTCCCGCACCCGTCTCTTCCTGTTTTCTTCTCGTTTCTCAAAAACGCATCCTGTTTTCTTCAATCCTAACCAAGTTTTCCCTTCATCTTCGTGAGATTGTTTGTCTCACATCCTTCTGCCCTCTTCCCATCCAATCTCCCAAGGGGGCATCCTATCGTCGTTAAACCTGTACCAAGGGCAAACTGGGGCATGTATCATTATCAGACTATTTATTCTTTGAAACAACGTGATAAAACACATTGCATCAAAGAGGGGCAAAATGTATAAGCCTAAAAATGACACAACTCGATCTAAATAAATATTATTAATATTTATTTCATTCTAATTCTTCTATCAATAAATAAATAAACAAATTTATTTATTTGATTCGCATTCCTCTAAAATTAATTAAATATCGAAATATTTAATTATCTCTTCTAAAGTCAAAATTAAATAAAATCTTTTATTTAATTAAATTCTTCCAAATAATTAAATAAATCTTAATTATTTAATTAAGTCAATCATTCTTCCAAATTTAAATAAATCAAATCAAATTTATTTAAATCCTCTCAATCTCTAAAAATAAAATATAATCAAATATTTTATTTTTTCTTCCAAATCATGCACAACAATTAAATAAATTTATTTATTTAATTTACTTTCTTATCTTCTAATTCTTCAAATATCCTCCAAATCTTGTAAAAATAAGTCTTATTCCCCATGCACATAAAATTAAATAATTTATTATTTAATTTCTCTCAAATCATGCAAAAGCAAATCACAAGTTGAGTTAACTAACTAAATCAACCTTGTTTTATCAATATCTCTTAAATTAGAAAAAAGCATTCTAATTTATGAAAAGCATGTCTTATCTTTAGAAAAGAAAGTAGTTAACTCAAATAAAATAGTTTTTGTGTGACACATATCTTCTTCTCATTCGCACACGCTCCTCAACCATTCTCAATTGTTGATCTTCTCATTCTTTCTATACTGTTGATCTTCTCTCTCGCAAGTCTATAAATTGAACCCAATTCTTCCATTTCATTCATCCAAGCTTTAAGTATTGTTACTCTGCAGAAATTTCAGTGCACCTTTGGCACCAATTCCTTCATTGCTTGTGATCACATTCGTTACTACACACTACTATCATTGTTGTGAAGCTCATCTTCATAGCGAAACTATCATAGTCATTCTCCATTAACAATCTTGGAACAGCAAGGAAGTGCACTCTCTGAGGGCCTTATTCATACATGCAAGATCGATTGAGATAGGCAACCAACGGAAGCTATGAAGCTTTGAGGTTTGCAAAGTTTTTTTGAAGTTCTTTTGTTTGATTGATCTCTTTGTTTCTGTATTTCGTTGAGTTTTGGGTATTTTGATATTGATATATTGATTATTCATATTTGAATCCAATTTTCTCTTTAGGTCTCATCAAACCTTTACCAATTTAGTGTTTTATATTTCCCATTCCAATTCTCCTTAGACTCATATCAATCATTTAATTTTACTTCCATTTATTTTTCCTTTTCATATCCTACTCCCTCTTTTTCCTCTAAAACGCTAATTAGCATAGTCTAGTTTTTGCTTTGATTTTCCTTTAAATCTTAATAAATCCTTCTCCAAACTAGAATTTTATCTATCCCATTTCAATCATATTTCTATCCATTACATCCTTCCTTAGATGTGTTTCCATTTATATAGTTTTTAATCTACCTACTTCACCTTTGTCTAGTTGTCTTTTGTTTCCATTTCCAATAACACACATAGTTTCCTTTATATATATGGTTGGATTTAGTTATATTTCTATTTTAGTATATTACCATTACCATATAATAGGTAGATATATGCTTAGAATCATACAAGGGGACTAATTAAGGCAAACTCCCTATTAACCATTCTATTTTGTAGTCCAGTTTCCTCTTTAAAATTGGTGTTTGCAAGTTAAATACAAATAAATCTCGATGAAATATTCAAGAGACCAAGAGGAGAGTATGCTATAAATGACAAGATGAATCTCCTTGTAAATTTTTAGCCATTTCTAACATATTGGATCAGGCCACTTCTAGGACTAGGCCACAGTCTAGGGCTTAAGGAGAGGACCAAGCCACAGTCTAGAGTGTAAGGAGAGGACTTAGCCACAACCTTGGGTGTAGACCTTCCAAATGGCTAGGTCTCTACATCAGTTTTAGTTAAAATTTGAACGGTATCTTCCTAATGACCTACATAACCCATATCAATGGTGTATGACCCTTTGTATCAGGTGTATTCTTCACATTTTTCTATCTTTTAGTTTATTTAAGATAGATTACGATATATTTTAGTATTTTACTCCATAATATACTTGTTTCCTTGACATGTGTCCATATAGAGAAATGATCAATAGAAAATTCTAAA
This sequence comes from Cunninghamia lanceolata, assembly GCA_027924645.1. NCBI lineage: Eukaryota > Viridiplantae > Streptophyta > Pinopsida > Cupressales > Cupressaceae > Cunninghamia > Cunninghamia lanceolata. The sequence continues at coordinate 1,779,786 of BSBN01000476.1, forward strand.
CTCTTAAAATTTAGGTCTCTATGACACATAGGACCAGTTAACAACCCTAGGACTAGGTCATACAATTAGGCATACCACTAGGTATCATAGAGGTCCTTTCATTAGAATTTTCATAAATTTGGTTTGGAACCACCCTATGTTGTTCTAAGTCTATTTATAGTGGTAACCACTCTCTACGGGTGCATCTAGACCCTTCTTTTTACAATTTACTCTTTCCTAGCCTAGTGTATATGAGCTTTTTTTTCCACTACCTAGTTCACTTGTCTCTTATGTATAGTTAGTCCCAACTCCTATTGTTAGGTGATTACTAAAAAAGCTCAATTTGCATAAGTTAGAGGATCTTTTTATGTGTTGTATTCTCAATAGATTATTTTCTTTTTTATTTGGTAGTAGGCCTAGTTTATGTCCCCTATATGTTATTTTTGAAGAGTGAGACCTTATCCTTCTAGGACCATCCCTCGTTATAGTCCACGTGTTAATTTATCCATGGCTAGTCCTTCCTCTTCATATTTTCTTTTGTTGATGACACCATGACCTTCTTTCCTACTGTACACAACTTTACTCACAAATAATAATTAGACTTGTAAATATTAATAAAGATCACATCTCAACTTCAAGAGGTTAAGAATGAAAATAACCCCCATATAGCCACAATTCCTTCTAACTTGATTGATTCTTTAGGCAATCTTATCTTAATTAATCTATCTAGGGTATAATTTCTACAAAATATTGGGCACATTATGAATGCACATGCTCCTTCATCCAATATTTTCCAACCTCTCAAAACTATTTCTCTTACTACATCACCTATAGTTCCCATCCCATCTAGTGCTCCATCCACCACTATCCAACCTCTTCTTCAATGTAACATTCCACCCTTCATTTTTATTGCTATTCCTTCTTTTTCTATACCATCTTTTGACCCATCTATTTCTCCTTTTATCTCTTCCATTCCTCTTCCACCTACTTCTCACACTAAACACATCCCCTCCTATACCCATATGGTTATGACCACCACCGCATCATTCCTACATCCTCCTTGATCTAACCTTATGTCCAACATACCTACCTCATTCTACCCTCTTCTCTCCACTTCAACTCATCATGTTTCATGATATCCTTCAATTCATCAAGCTTACTCTTACGCCCCTCCCTCATTACCTCCTCTATCCTCTTCCTCTAATCCCACTATGTCCCATGTCCTGCATCAACTTTAGTAGGTGTAACAAAAATTAGATTCCTTACCAACCAATTTACGAGAAATAGAAATGGACCATGTCACATCCCCTTTCCTATGACATTATCACTCACCCATTCCCTTTTAACTTGCTCAGAGTGTATTAATAGGATATTAAATTAGTCTATCTACTAATGTTCTAACTAGATTAACTCAACAATCTAGTATATAATTAAAAAAATAGAGTTCAAATTGTTAATTTGGTATTGTGTTTATGATAAAGTAACATGTCTATCTAAAAGACATGATAAATCTATTGAATTGATTACTAATAGAAAGTGAAAAATGATTTTAATTGATAAAATAGAATCTTAAAGTAGTAAGCAATAGATTCAAACCAAAAATTTAATTAAGATAAAATTACAATTACTAGACCATAGCACAACTGTATTGTCATCCATACAAATGCACTCTCATTCAAGATCAATAGAAAGATGATGGAACAAAATAAAACTTGTAACTCCTACACATAGAGAAAATAGAAACAAACAATACATGATACAAAAAATAACTATCAAACTATAGAATAATAGTGAATGCAATTTTAACTAAATTTATTTAAATCCAATGCTAGAATGATAGAGGAGTTTTAGAATATGAAACCTATGTACGAGAATATCACCAAAAAGGCTTGTGGCTAGGACAAAGAGAATGGAGGTAACTACTAGGGAGCTTGCCAAAATGGTCAAGCCCCTATTTTGGTCTTTTGGTCTCCATAGGAAATCAAAATGAAAAAGGATTGGAGTTGGTTGTGTGCTCATCTTACATGTGTTTAGAACAAAGAGAAATACTTAGTAAATAATGTGAGAATAACAATAATTATATCTATCACTATCCAAGTATGTATGGAAATAAGAATAAGAGATGGGATGAAATATCTACAAATGCCAAAAAAAAATCTAAAGGAGTATCAAAGTAATATGATAGGGGATTTTGTATTAGATATCCAAGAAGGTGGAGAGCATAATAGAAACCTTAAGATGACCCAAATAGTCACAACTTAGTAAAAATAAATAGATATATAGTGACACTAAGAGGATATATGCATAGTCACATATTATAAACTAGAAATAAAAAGAAGAGCTATAAGCAAAGAGAGATAGATATAAACAATGACAATATCACCTTGTTATGAAACTTGTGAATAGAGAAGTTTCAAAATGGGTGCAAAAATTGTCCTTGTTCAAGGAAATGTCTCCAAAAAAATCCATCTAGCAAAGATTAAAGAATGTCACTGAAGAGAAGATGCAAGCTTTCAAATATTCATAAATAACTACTAATAAAATGCAAGTAAAAACTCACATAAGATAGCTCACAAGTACGTTAAGATGACAAGGGTGTTGTAACAAAATCAAAGTAGCATGGGATCTATAGCAAGCAGCAGCAATAAAACCATCACTAATCAAATTGCATGAGAGGCCTCAAAAGAGAATGCCAATATTTAAAATGCACCAAATCATCCATTGTTATTCTTGGCAAAGAGGTTAGAGGAATCTTGTTTAAACTCGATAGAAGGTGGGCAAAGAGGTTAGAGGAATCTTGTTTAAACTCGATAAAAGTTGGGCAAAGGATGGTCACGACAAAAAAGAAGTTGAACATCATTGTACTAGCCATTAAACAAAGTTTGTATGGCTATACCATCATGAGATGGAATCACAAATGCACATATGTCTATGCAACTACATTTCAGTCTTAAAAGATTCCAAGTAACAACATTACAAAATGGTTACACTAAGTAAAATAAACACAAAGACATTATAAGTTCATGATAGGAAACATAAATACATAAACACACAAAACATTTGGCATGTAGGATAGGAAAAAGGCTAAGGATAGGTAAAATGAGTCCTATAAACATGTTATGGGAATGAGAACTAAAAGGGGAACAATTTGTAGTGTTGAAATTATGGGGTATGCATTTTTTAACATTACATTTTGCCCCCACTTTAGTGGGTTGATGTCACTATGTGATATTAGCTAGTTAAAGTATGGAAAGAAAATGTTAAAAATAAAAAATGTGAAGAATACACAATACTCATCGAATGAGGAATTCATTCCCCTAGGTTAAGACCTGCAAAATAAACATGCAACACAAAATATGTTAGAAAAAAATAACTTGCAAAAAAAGTATGTCAAAAGAACATAACCTAAAAAATAAAGTATGCCAACAAATCAAATATAATCTGTATATAATATATGTAAAAGAAAACTACATAAAACATGTGTTAAGAAAAACTATGGATCTACCCATAAAAAATGCAATCAACATGGATGGAAAGATTTTCTAGCATGCTCTATTGCTATAAAGTGAAAGGACATAATCCCAATGTGCCTTATTGTTAGGAAAATATGCATATGATTCCTAGTCTAGCATGTTCTATTGTTAATAATTATATCAAAGGTGTCATGAATCAACTGTATTAGCATGCTTTGTTTCTAGGTGATCCATACACAAATGCAATATGATGGATTACATGTACTAGTGTACTCTATTGCTAGGTAATCCCAATAAGGGTGGCCATGTCCAAGCATTTTATGTACTTGGGACCATAAATTCTTGATGTTATAAAAGCATGCCAAAAGTGTGTAGGTGGTGGATATCAATATATGCCCCTTAAAATAATTGCATAAATCATGTTTATGCAATTGATTTTAAGGTAGAAAAAAAGGGAAGAAAAAGCCCTCAAAACACACATGTAACAACTTGCATGTCCCCAATGTTAATGCATTTTCCCCCTTGGAACAAGGAAAATAATGAGATGTTGCTTAGAATAAAATGGAATGGTACACCTTAAATTATGTCTAAAGAATGAAATAAACAAAAGTGAGGCAATCTCACATGCAACATAGCAACATCATAAAAAAACACAAAGGGATTTATATGTGTCAAGGTCAGTACACATTTGTAATATAACAAATTTGTAAGGGAATTGGCATTATTCCCCAAGGCATATAGAATTACAATCACAAAAGAAGAAGGTACATGACAAGTAGAAATAAAAAAATTAAACATTTCGAGTTGGGTCAACATGATTCTATATAACAAAAATAAAATGCTTTGCATCATCCTAAGAAAACCAACACAAAATAAAAAGAGAAAAAGACACACAATTGTCCTAAGATTTTGGGTTAGCATGGATGTGATCTAAATATCTCAATGCTTTGTGTTGTCCTAAAAATGTGCTTAATATAATCTAGCAGACACTTATATAGAGGAAGAATATGAGAGATAGATAGATAGATAAAAATAACATGGCACTCCTCTTATATCTATGTGCTTACAAGAGTGTCATGGGTCCTATCAGGGGTCCTCTAGGAGGACTAACATATACATACATATACACGTGCACAGAGAAATACACATACATATGTATATACACATGAAATGAAGTAGAAGTGCCTACTCATCAAATCCATCATCACTATCCCAATCAGTCATCCAGTGGCTAAAGACTGTCAATTTCTGTTAGAGTTAATAAATGACGCATAATAGAAACAATAAAAGGAGAACATGGGCATTTTACAAATGCATAGGGATCAAAGTCCTCTAGGATACCTAAATGGGTGAATATCATTGATAGAGAAGGAATGTTCATAACCAATCTAAAGAGATGCCCATCATCTGAATAGGTTGCTAGCTCAAGTGGAAACGATTCCACAAATCGAGGATCCTTAGAATGTTAATAATCATATTAGTTCCAAGATTGAAAGGTTACGGGAGATAATCCATGACATCCTAGGGAAGAGGGGATGTTAGGGATACAAAAGAATTAGAAGAACTTGTAAGCTTTGGTTGGGGCTAGTAGTGAGGTGGGGTGGGGTAAGGTTCATATTTACATTTATTTGTTGATGGAGTAGGGATAATACTATCAAGAGTGGATAGATTAAGTGTGATGGGAAAGGAAGGGTGGAAGACCTGGGTGAGTGGAATGAGATTAACAATAATAGAGCTAGGAATGACACTAAAATTAAGGAAATTCACTATCTCTAGAAGGGAGGGATGTCTAGAGTTTGTGGAATGATAGGAGGGAGAGTATACTGAATAAGGAAAGCCTCAATTCTCTTGAATTTTTCTTCTTTTGTTTGGTCATGATATTTATCCTTAGGTTGGGGTTGGGGAGTGGGTTGTGAGGTGAGTTGGCTACATTAGGCCTGAGGGTCTAGGGGATCTTAGTGCTTAGATTTACTTTGTAATTTATGGGAGGATGGGTCCTAAACTTTTTTAATTTATTTATCTTTAAGTTGTGAAGGCTCAAGAGAAGAACTGAAAGTGAATGGGGAGGATGAAACTATGACAGGTGGGGATGGTGAGGTAGGATGTGGGGGGAGGATTAATTTGCTTAATAGTGTAAACTGATAGACAAAATAATGTGTCATTACATGGTCTTAGTAGGGCTGACTTGATTGACCAAAAATAAGTGAGGGAAAAATGTCCTAAAGTCTAGAGACTATTGATAATGACTATAAGGAGACGATATTATCATGGGGAAATTCTAGACCTTGACAAATAACAAAAGGGATAGTCTACATCACATAGAGCCAAGGATGGCCTAAGAGAATGTAATGTCAATTAAATGTGGGAATAAAATGACATAAAACATTCATGCTCTTAGGTCCTGTTGTCTCCCAAAATAACTACAACCCTAAACCCTAAAACATTTACAAATCATCTAAGCCATGGATGGTCATTCTAGATGACTGGAAGAGGTTTATCAACAAGTTCAAGGTGATTTTGGGCAACCTATAGGAGTGGGTTAACTCCTCTGCACTTTAGGCTCAGCTTACTAGGAGGGATATTCCAAGGGGGATACCTGAACAGGTATTAAGTTCAAACCAGATGAACAACTAAAAATAATAGGACAACCAAACCCAAACTGCCTTCTAGGCCCCAAAGACTGTCACTAGACCTAAAATAACTGATTGTCATTAATAACCCCTATATAGCTGATAAGAGGGCACTCCTATTGACAATGGAAAGTGAGGGTATGCTTGCTTACAAGACATACAAAATAACTACTTTCTTCACACATGATAAATTTGTTCTAATCTTTTAAGAGTGTGGGTGATCATGGAGAACTTCAGACTAGTACCAAATATATTAGGTTACGGAGTCCACAGTTCAATAGAAGGAAGAAAACAACAAGAGAAATGAAACATGCACTTTTTGAATATTCAGATGCAAGAAGAAACAACAATCAATGGAGAATATGCTTAATAATCCTTCATCAAGATGCACTTAGTCATCTATAATCATTAAAGAGATCATCACATAGCATGTAATAATTTAATAATTTGTTCATTCATCTGATCAATGGTTACAGTAATACCACTAAGTGTGGCAAGAGAAAATCCTATAAGAAATTTAGGATTTCCTTAAAAGATTACATAAGACGAAGGAGAAGTTCATACACTAATAGCTGAAAACAATATAAAAACCTTTCATTACCTATGTCTTCACTGCTGGAAAACTAGAACCTTTCTATTTTTTTGAAACCCTAGAGAGCTCTGCACTAGAATGCCTAAAATTGCGCCAACTGACCAACCCCTACTACATCTTTTATTTATGCATATATAGCCTCTAATTCTCTTGACCTAATCCAGGTTGCAATAAATTCCCTCTTGCGGGCTACATCAGAAAAAATCATGGCGAGAAGGGATGTTCATCTACCAGCAATAATTGCAACAAAATATCTAGAAGGGGTAGCTGAGAAGATGAAAATCTTCATTATTTGACCCCTGAATATTTCTGCCGATTTGAATATGCAATTTTCCCACCCTTGGGATGCCTAACAGTCTACTTTCAACCGCGAAGTTCTAGATCATATGGCCATGGGCCCTCGATATATATTGCAACTATCTTTTTTGCAACCCCACGGAAGTAATGTGACATCACCCCTTTTTACTCGGTGTGAGTGCGAAAAAATCCCCCATGTGGACCTTCACCCGCTACCCCGCAAGGAATCGGCATCTTGAAAAGATTCCTTGGAGGCTGGCGGGAAACAATCATTTCGGAGCCTTTGTAAAGTCTATGCTTCCTTTTAAATCTGCAACCTGGAAAGCTGCCACGTGTCGCAATTCCAAAGCCGCATGGAAGGAGAAGAGCCATCTCTATTTAGGCCTTACGGAAGGAATATAAGCCCTCCACGTGGCACCATGGTATAAGCGCTAGAAAGTGTGTAGTGAAAAGGTTGAGTCGCTGAGTCGGGCATTTTTAAAACTTTCGAACCACAAGTTGGGAGTTTGGAAGTTAGGAAAACTCCTGACGTCCCGACAACAAAGGCTTGAAAAGGCCTAGAGACAAGTCAAGGAGTCGGGCAGTTCGCTAACTTTCGAACCCGACGACTTAGGTTCTAGAAATTGAAAATCCCCTGACAACAAAGGAAAATAAAAGGGACTAGTCACTTCACGGTTTAAAAAGGATTCAAGTGAAAACTTAAGCAACTGGTAACCGAGACAAATGGTCAATGAAGAAATATATCATAAAGTAGAGAAATAACCATAAGCCTTAGAGTTTTGAAAGAAAAAATATGAAAAAATTTATGTGGACTAACTCAAAACCCTAAAACCTAAAAAGGTGTCAACACTGGCTCCGGTTGGGGATGTGTACCAGGAAGTGGCACAACGAGAATCCAGAATCTCCAAGCAGACCAAAACAACGATACAGGAACAAAAACAAAACACCATCAAGACCAAAAATGGTCATGACTACTCTGAGTCAAAATATATCAAATATAACAAGGTTTTACCACAAAATTTGAAAAAAAAAAACATTACCTATGAGAAGTAATGTTTCAAATGCTGCCCATGAATAGGCAACTCTAGCAATTCTCCTTCCAAGTTTCTGACATGAAAGGTGTCCTCACTGGCCCCTTTATGAATCTTATATGGACCTACCCATAGTGGCTCAAACTTACCATGTTTGCCCTTGTCTTCTGACTTTGCATTCCAGAGAAGAACCAAATCACCAGTTTGAAAACACCTCTTAACCACTCACTTGTTGAATAGATGCTCCATTTGTTTTTGCCTTGGCAAGTTTTTGTCATGTGTCATCCTTCTGACTTCATCCAACTCTGCTAACTCATGCATTCTCAATGCCATAGCATCATCTCCATCTTATTCTATTTGTTGCAACAATTGATACACAGACAACTCCAGTGACATTGGCATTTTGGCCTCCTTCCCATATACTAATTCAAAAGGACTCTTGCCTATAGCACGTTTATAGGTGATCCTATCAGCCCAAACTACATACTTTAGCTTGTTGTCCCACCTTTTCTTGTTCTCATCTAAAGTCCTCTTTAAAATTTTATGAGGTTCTTGTTGCTGGACTAAGCTTGTCCATTACTTTGTGGATGATATGGTGATCAATGAATCAAATTTATCCCATACTTGGAACATATATTTGCAATCTCTGAAAATCTAAAACACATGGCATTGTCTGCAACAATTCTAGATGGCACACCAATCTAGTTATCAGATTGTTCAACAAGAACTCAATCACTACCTTGGATGTGGCATTGTGGGTTAGAAAAGCCTCAACCCACTTAGTAAAGTAATCAGTTGCCACCAATGTCCACTTATATCTATTGCTTGATCTCTCTTGGATCTCCCCTATGAATCAATGCCCCATTGCTAAAAGGGTGCTTCAATGGTAATACTCATAAGGGGAAGGGCACCTTGAAACTTCAACTTACCTACAAATCTTTGACAGGCATCACACTTTCTAATTTATTTTGCAACATCTTTGAAGGGACCAGGCTACCAAAATCCTACTCTAATGATCTTATGTGTTGTGGTTTTAGCATAAAAATGCCCATCACAAACTCCTCGGTGATATTCATCAATAACTTCCTCAGACTATTGTTGGTCTAGACATTTTAACAACAATCCCTCATGATTTCTCCACATTAAAACACCTTGGATCAAGACATACCTTTGGGATTGGAGTTTAAGTGTCCTTTGCTGAGTTACTCATGCCTGGAGGGCAATGCATGTTGACTAGATAAAAGATAATATCCCTATACCATAAGTCATTTGTCAAAGCACACACATCAACAAATTGAGAAACCTATACTTCATTTATATTAGCTACCTCTAAGTTAGAATTTGCCATCAACTTAGTTAAACCCTGGCCTCTAACCAGTTTGGTAATCTATATGTCCATGTCATATTCCTGGATCTTATTAATCCATCTACACCTCCTACCTGAAACTTCCTATTGTATGAAAATATCCTTCACAGATGTGTTTGACATATATGCTATGATCTTGGCACCTGTGAAGTAAGATCTAAAATTCTTTATAGCTTTAACCAATGCATAAGCATACTTCTCCATTATGGAATAATTCAATTCAGCAACCTATAAAGATTTGCTAAAGAATCCTATAGGCTATTCAAATCCATCTTTATTCTTTTGAAGTAAAAAAACAACAATAGTGTAAAAAGAAGCAAAAGAAAACAACTGAAGGGGTTTAGAATAATCTGGACTTATTAGTACAGGTGCCTCCTTGATACCTTCCTTGATATCCTTGAATGCTTCAGATGGTTCTTGCTCCCATATAATAGATTGCCCTTTCTTGAGCATTTTAGAAAAGGCTTTAGTCTTTTCAGCAAAATTAGGAATAAACCTCCTAACAAATTTGATTTGCCCGAAAAAAGACTATATCCCTTTAACTAATCTAGGCCTGAGGAATGAGATCAATAGCCTTGACTCATTTTGGTTCTATCCTTACCCCATCGTTTGCGACAATGTGCCCTAGCAACTTGCCTTCTTCAACTCTAAACTGACATTTTTTAGGATTCAAAGAAATCCCATAGTTTAAGCACCTTTGAAAAATTACTTCAAGATGCTTGCAGTGCTCACCCCTTTCTTTTGAAAATGTTATCAAGTCATCCTGATAAACCACCACGATCTCATCAATGAGACCAACAAAAGCTACATCCATAGCTCGCTGAAATGTAGACCTGACATTCTTTAAACCAAATGGCATTCTTATGTATACATAGGTCCCCCAAGGAGTGGTGAATGTTGTTTTGTATTGTTCAGACTCCTTGACCAACACCTGGTTGTATCCAGAGAATCCATCCATCATTGACATCAGTTCTGAACCAATAACCTTTTGTAATAAATGGTTCATGCTTGGGAGAGGGTAGTTATCTTTTAGGGATTTGATATTCAAAATCCTGAAATCAACACACAACCTGATTTCCCCATTCTTCTTTCTTACTGGGACAAGGTTGGATACCCACTCAGAATGTCTAATAGGTTTTATAATGCCTCCCATTTTCATCTTCAACAGTTCCTTTTGCATCTTGGGAGCAATGGTAGGATTTATAGGCCTTTGTTTTTGCCTAAATGGTTTTGCATCAAGTTCAAGTGGAATAGTATGTTGGAATAGATCCTCCCTATAAGCTTTAAGCTCGTCATAGGACCATACAAAACACTTCTTGAATTTTCTGAGAAAAGCAATCAGCATCTACTTCTCCTGAGGTTTCAACATTTTTCCAATGTAAACCATTCTAGGTGCCTCCCTAGTTCCAAGGTTTACACCTTCAACATTATCCTCTATAATAGGTTTACTTTTACTCTTCCATCGGTCTGAATTATCAAACACTCTTTCTAATGCTGCCAGCGCTTTTGGAATAGTATTTGTCTTTAATTGCACAACCTTGATACCAAACAGAGTTTCCTCACCATCTATCACTTCCATCATTGACTCCCAATCAATCAACTGATTTTCAAATTCATCCATGCAATTTATAAAACTGAAAATTTGATTGGTGTCACTGAAAACCTGCCAACTATAAATGTTATCAGGAATTGTTGGCCTTGTGAGTACTTCCACAACATAGTGATTATGGGGAAAATTGATTTGAAGGTCAAATTTAGAACCAATGACAGCAAGGGAATCAACTCCATTTTTTGTTCTTTCAATCCATTCAATGCCAATGGCATCAAACAATTCCATTATGTCCCAGACTGCATTTCAGTACCCTCTAAGTCTTTTTTCTTTGGCAGCAAATATCTTTCTAATCTATTGTACAATCAATTCTAAATCACCAAGTATTCTTAGACATGTGATTCCATGTTTATGGGCCATATTTAAGCCTAGAAATAGTGCTTCATATTCAGCCACATTGTTGGAGCACTGAAAATCAAGTCTAAAAGACTTGCCAAACTAATTACCATTAGGTGCTATCAAGACAATACTAGCACCTGAACCTTCCCTTGAATATGCACCATCAAAATATAGAGTCCATAAAATAGTTGTATCATAAATAGGAGTAATAAGGTTAGAAGGTAAAGCCTCCAAAGTAGGATTATCATCACTTCTATATCCCATGAAATGGTCTATGTTAGTGTCAAAGAAATTCGCATGGTCATCCACTATTTTTTATCTATCCTCTATGTGTTCATCTTCTACCTCCTGTTCCCTACATAACTTCACATCTACACCCTATACTGGAATAGTGGCATATGAGAGATCCATCTGAATACTTCCACCCATAGATGCTATCCATTTTCTTGATAGCAGCATGCCCCACTTGGTTGGGAAATCTACTATGATTATGTCCATCAAAAATGACTTGTCAGGAAATGCAACTAAATTGACCTCAACATCCTTAACAAGACCAATCACATTTACCTCTCTAGAGTCCATAACAAAGCACTTGCCAAAAGACTTAGATACTTTCAATCCCAATTTATTCATTATAGACAAGGGCATAACATTACTGGAAGCACTAGAGTCAAGCATGCAGTTGTGTAATAGCCATCCATTTATGATCAATGTGATGAAAAAGGGGCCAACTCCCATCTTGTTGTTAACAACAGTTGATCCCAGATATACTTCTATGGTCTTATCATCATTGGGTTCAATGGCAGGTTGTTTTTGTGCTTCTATGGCAGTAATAAAAGACCCTGCTCTATCCCTATGCTCAGGGATCCTAAGGAGTTCCACTATTGGCATAGAAATTCTAATTTGGCTAAAGACTTGAGCCATGTCAATAAGGAGATAATTTGGCAAAGGAGTATTAGATGAAATAGTTACATCATTTGCAGAAGGAATATAAGGTATTACTTGAGAGGATGAGATATCCTTACCTTCTTCCTTTGTCTTTTCTTTCTCCTTTTTTGATTCCTTTTGAACTTGAGGCTGATATTGTTTATTGTAATCTTTTGGATAGTGGACCCCTAGAATGGGTGAAGTAACATGTTGCACCTTTAATGTTGGGTTCTTTTCTACATATTTCTATTTTGTTGCTATAGGTTGCACTAGAGGCTTCTTCTTCTTAGGCCTAGTCTTCTTTGGAGCAACATTACTTCTTTGTCCCACATCCTCCTGCTTTTATTTTTTACTAGCCAATGTATCTTGTTTTTTTCTCAACAACAGGAGAGTTCTGCATAGGCACCTACATGTTCCTCAACTGATACCTCCCTTGAACTTGCAAGGTGGCAGCATCAATGAGAGCTTTCACATTCTTCTCAGAAGGTCTGGATTGTTTATACTTATTTTGCATGAGATCCCTCAAGTGCCCAAAATCATGAGCGGGCAAGTGATATCTCTTCTGACCTTCATTATGATTATATTGGAAAATATGATCATCATCCTCATAGCTGTCATAATTTATATCATGGCCCATTTTCTCAAACCCCTAGGTGTTACGCTGATTTATCTCATAATATTCATCTCCACCCTCTTCATTAGGAAATTCCTCATCTCTGCTCATTGAATGAGCAACTGCACAGTTTGTTGGGTCCTGGGGAAGGAAACACACTTGGCACCAAAGAGTATCATCTTGAAAATTTGCTTGATCCTTACTCAATGGATCAGGGGTATCCCTCTCAGGCTGTTTGAAGCTGACATGCCTAGGAGCAGCTTGTCTGTTATTTTATTGTGGTATCTTAGACCAATCTGTATTATAGGGTCTGTTATACAGTCTTTGACCTTCATTGAAATGTGTTGGAGCACCTTGAGGTGGTAGCCCTTTGTCATTTCTAGCAACTTTGTAAGATAGGTCTTTCATAACCCCCATAAGCTTGTCCAACTTGTCTTCAGTTGTGAGGGGCTTGCTAGAAGTTGCCCTTTCTTGTTGAGAGATCTTCACATCAGATCTCTTAACATGTTTGCCAGAGGCTCTCATGTTAATTTCAATATTTATAGCCACAACATAAGCCTCCCTTAGTGTTTGGGAACTCTTGTCCCTTAAGCAATAACCAATCTTAGAATCAAAGGCACCACAATATAAAACTAAACACGTGGATTCATTAGGTCTCATCTGAGGAGGTACCTTTCTCATTGTCATAATGAATCTGCCATTGAAGTTAGCAACAGTTTCATTAATTCCTTTCCTAATTGTTGTGAGCTCATGGATGACAAACTTGGGGTCAACCCTATCCCCATATTATAGTCTAAACATTGTCATGAACTCCTCCCATGAGTCAATATTGTTATTAGGGAGTGCCTTGTACCATTCTTTTGCACTTTCTTCTAATGAATGCACAAACAACTTCATCATAACATCTTCATCCTCAATCTCATACTCATCTATGATATTGATGAAGTGTATCAAGTGTTCCTCACCAGTGACCACATTATTACCTTGAAACCTAGGAATTTTCCCTCTAATCTTAGTTGGAATGGGATTAGGAAAATTAGGTATGCCAATAAAACCAAGTTGCTTGTACCTTTCAGCCCCCAATGGTTGTCTCTGTGGAAGAAACCTTTGTGCTTGTCTTCTGAATGGAGGTCTAACATTCTAAATATTGGCATGCTGCTTATTCATTTGATCCTATAGGGGTTGAGTGTGCAAATTTTGAGCATGAACATTATTTACACCTTGTCCCACTTGTTGTTGTTGTCTAGGATTGGCCTCAAAGTTATGGCCCTGTTGATTATGTTGCAGATGTTGTTGTCTTTGTTGTTGTTGATCATTCTGGTTATTCTGCAAATTATTTCCCTGTTGTTGGGCATTCAAGTTTTGGTGGGCCGGTTGAACAAGCTGAGCTTGTTGTTGATCAATCAAGGCATGTATCTCTATTTGCCTGTTACTGATATGATCAAGCAAATCCAGCTCATCCTGGATTCTTCTTTCTCTTTCTTCATCATCAAGTTGTTACTTATCTCCCTCATTTGGGATGGTATCATGCTGGCTTTCATTTGTTCTGGTAGGAGAACTAGGATGCATGATATTTTGATATGTTTCTTCATTACCACAGGGCATCCCAAATGTCCTTAAGTAGGGTTCATTAGATCTATCCCTACTTCTACCAATAATGTTTTCATTTCTCTGGACATCATACCCATCAATATTCATTCTCTTACTTGTTCTGAGTATATTATTAGCAGAGTCCTCAAAAGTATACTAGTATTGACTTCTAACGCCAACAAATGGATTAACTTGGGTATTTCTTGAGGGTACCACACCAGGTCTTCTTTCCCTGTATCTATTTCTTCTATTCCTTGAACTACTAGAGGATTCCCCATGTCCAGGATGTCCTTGGTTTCTTCCTCTATTCATTTCAATACTTCTTGAAAACTAATTTTTCTAAGTTTGATCAACAGAGTCACCACTTCCCGACCTGGAAGAACTGTTTAAAACTTTCAATACCTTAACAAGCTGTAACAACTTGACCAGAAATAAAAAGATTCCCGTCAATGACGCCACTTAATGTTGTCTCCCAAAATAACTATAACCCTAAACCCTAAAACATTCACAAATCATCTAAGCCATGGATGGTCATTCTAGATGACTAGAAGAGGTATATCAACAAGTTCAAGGTAATTTTGGGCAACCTATAGGAGTGGGTTAACTCCTCTGCACTTCAGGCTCAGCTTAAACCTAGGAGGGCTATTCCAAGGGGATACCTGAACAGGTATTAAGTTCAAACCAGATGAACAACTAAAAATAACAAGACAACCAAACCCAAACTTCCTTCTAGGCCCCAAAGATTGTCACTGGACCTAAAACAACTGATTGTCACTAATAACCCCTATATAGCTGATAAGAGGGCACTCACATTGATAATGGAAAGTGTAGGTATGCTTGCTTGCAAGACATACAAACTAACTACTTTCTTCACACATGATAAATTTGTTCTAATCTTTTAAGAGTGTGGGTGATCATGGATAACTTCAGACCGATGCCAAATATATTAGGTTACGGAGTCCACAGTTCAACAGAAGGAAGAAAACAAGAGAAATGAAACATGCACTTTCTGAATATTCAGATACAAGAAGAAACATCAATTAATGGAGAATATGCTTAATAATCCTTCATCAAGATACAATCAGTCATCTATAATCATTAAAGAGATCATCACATAGCATGCAATGTTTTAAGAATCTGTTCATTCATCTGATCAATGGTTACACTCATACCACTAAGTGTGGCAAGAGAAAATCATATAAGAAATTCAGGATTTCCTTAAAAGATTACATTAGAAGTAAAAACCTTTCATGACCTGTGACTTCATTGCTGGAAAACTGGAACCTTTCTATTTTTTTTGAAACCCTAAAGAGCTATGCACTAGAATGTCTAAAATTACCCCAACTGACCAACCCCTACTACATTTTTTTCTTTATAAATATATAGCCTCTGATTTCACTTGACCTAATCCAGGTTGCAATAAATTCCCTCTTGCGGGCTACATCAGAAAAAATCATGGCGAAAAGGGATGTTCATCTACCAGCAATAACTACAACAAAATATCTGGAAGTGGTAGCTAAGAAGAAAATCTTCATTATTTGACCCCTAAATGTTTCTACCAATTTGAATCTACAATTTCCCGCCCTCGGGATGCCTAACAATCTTCCTTCAACCGTGGAGTTCTAGATCATATGGCCATGGGCCCCAGATATACACTGCAGCTATCTTTTTTGCAGCTCCACAGAAGTAACATGACGTCACCCCTTTTTACTCAGCGCGAGTGCGAAAAAACTCCCACGTGGACCTTCACCCGCTACCCCACAAGGAATCGACATCTTGAAAAGATTCCTCGCGGGTTGGCAGGAAACAATCATTCCGAAGCTTTTTTAAAATATGTGCTTCCTTTTAAATCTGCAACCCAGAAATCTGCCATGTGTCGCGATTCTAAAACCGCACAAAAGGAGAAGAGCCATCTTTGTTTGGGCCTTATGGAATGAATCTGAGCCCTCCATGTGGCACCATGGTATAGGTGCTAGAAAGTGTGCATTGAAAAGGTTAAGTCGCTGAGTCGGGCGTTTTCAGAACTTTTGAACCAGAAGTCGGGAGTTCAAAAGTTAGGAAAACTCCTGACCTCCTGACAACAAAGGATTGAAAAGGCCTAGACCGTCAATGAAAGGCTTGAAAAGGCCTAGAGACAAGTTGGGGAGTCGAGCAGTTCACTAACTTTCGAACCCGACAACTTAGGTTCTAGAAATTGAAAATCCCCTGACAACAAAGGAAAATAAAAGGGCCGATCACTTCACAGTTTAAAAAGGCTTCAAGTGAAAACTTAAGCGACCGATAACCGGGACAAACGGTCAATGGAGAAATATATCATAAAGTAGAGAAATTACCGTAAGCCTTAGAGTTTTGAAAGAAAAAATATGAAAAATTTTATGGGGACTAACTCAAAACCCTAAAACCTAAAAAGGTGTCAACAAGTCCCACTTAAATGGGTAGAGTAATCAAACCAAGAGTATAAATGGATGTTCCATTATATGTATTCAAGGAAACATCAAAGGCCAAGTAAGAATCTCATTGGAGGCAAGTGATATACAAGTGTTCTTCTATGCCAACATTGAAAGTGCTCATGGTATCCACCATGATTCTTGGAACAAGCTTGTGGATCACAAACCCCTCAATGTATAGAGGACCATGACAATCCTTATTATGCATCTTGTCTAGAGAGAGTAATGATAGGTGTAGAAGGAGATTGAGGAATGGAAGAACCTTTGTATCAATAGAATGATTTTAATAGGTATGATAAAGTCATGGCTAGTGTTAGAAGTAGGAACAAGACATCATCACCATAGGATCTGCACAATTATGGAATGTTGGGGAAATAGATTGGTAAAATCTATAAATTTTGATTTGGAGGGGCAACTAACTAGTTACCCCAATTGTTCTCACCCATAACAAGAATGATGTTGGAATTGATAAGATCTATGGAATGTTAGGAAAAAGGGTGTGGTACACCTTGCACAAGAAAGACATTTTAATTATGTAAAATAAATATTTATTTATGGTGCACCTTTGGAGATGTGTTTAGCCACATTAAATATTTATTTGGGACTTGTAAAGTTGTATTAGACATTGGTTAGATATTTTATGTGTGGGAGACATAAGACAAATATTTAATATGTGAGAAATATTTAATTTTGAGGTTAATGGTTTTGTGCTCTCATGGTTTTGAGACACATGATTTAGCTAATAGCACTTAGTGGTCTTATTTGAGTTTGAATATATAAAAGCAAGCGCATGTTTAGTGGTTGAGATTAGTTGTCATTTGTATTGAGCTCTCTTGTAGTGTGGATATGTGAAGCATGGCATGGGATGTGTGGTTGCATGGTTACCCATTATGCTTGGACACATGGAGGATGCATTGGAGGAGCTTGATGCTTCAAAAGTATTCATGGAGGATCTATAAGTGTATTGTAATCTTTTCATTGCTAAATAATACATTGAGTGTGGATGCTTTTGGAGGCTGGGTTTTTCCCTCATGAGGGTTTTCCTATGGTATATCTTGTGTCACCTATGATGGTATGTTTGTCTATTCTTTTGCATGGTGGATTCTAAATACTTATTTGCATGTTTTTCTCTCTTGGGGTTATGTGGAAATGTTTATTATTGCTGTAATTTTTTCCTTCCATATAATGTGTCACAATCACATGCACCTCTTGGTGTCATGCCTAGGGACACAATAGTATTGACAAAATGATTTATGATAATATATTTTGGGAAGAGTAATATTTGTGTCTAGAGGTTAGATGGATGGAAGCTAGACAAGGTTTTAAGAGAGGATTTGTTAGAAAATAGCATGGAGTGGGTTAGTAAGTTTGGTAAAATAATAGTTACATTGTGGGTGCAAGGATATCGTCAATATTGAAGAAGAGGGTGATGTTGTATTATCATATTGGTTCACATTAGGTGGGAAGTGGTTTTACAGGAAAATAAATTGTCCATTTTTTATATTTAGAGGAATGGGATGTAGAAGGGGCTAGCAAGGTGGTAGTGTAGGTGAGGTAGCTAAAGGAAGTGTCTCAAATTGCAAAATTGTCTTTTTCTAGTCCCTAAGAGTAGTACACAAATGTGGGAAGGAGTAATATTTCATTAAAATAATTGTCTTGAATTTCTTGGTAATATTTCTAATGAACACACTAAACATTAGAGTTTAGAAACCGTGGGTATGAAATTTGACAAAGAAGTGATTAATATTGAAGAATGATGTCGATGACTCTTTTATTGGGACCTTGCTGACAATGGACTTGAGATTAGTAAAGCTCACTTGTAGGATAATGTTAAACTAGAAGTGTTGTAAAAAGAGATGGGCCATCTCATCTTGAATGAGTGAATAGAATGATTAGGCAAGGAACACAACCAATCGATTGTGGTCTCCTTAAGAGAGGAAGGGAATAATTTGACCAAAAGATTATCATAAAAAAAAAGATGAAGTCACTGTATGTGATCATGAAGCAATGACACAAATTTTAGGGTGCCATTTTCCATTGTACTTTTCAAATAGGGGATGAAAACTGAGGAAAAGTTTTTGTGAGTATCTCTAGGGAAAGTGGGTTACACCAAAACTACATAGTAGTGAATAGTTGAGATGAGAAAGAAAGAGTGGGTAATTATTTCTAGATAGTCCCCATATTTTGCATAAGTTGGTTAATGATAGGGTCATTCATATGGCAAGCTAAAGTGGAAATAGTAATGCTAGCAACAATAAAGGGTTGTGAAGGCAATGGATAACTAGGAATATATAGTCTAGTTGAATAGGTGAAAGCGAGAGGCTAGGAAGGTGGAACATAGATGTTATGGAGTAAAAAGTGGACACGTCTTTTTACCTCCTTGTTTAGCTCCTAGGTCCCCATGATAACATTATACATTCAAAATATTCATCCCGGTGTAAAATTACCTGAAACCAATGTAAATTGGGAATAAGGGTCCCATGTTTAATCTTACCCCAAACTTAAAAGGAACCCTAAGACTTGGGCGCCACTGCCCAAGTCTCTCCTGATTGGTCGGGCCAGATTTAATCACATGTCAACATAAGACCTTTAAAAAGGTTTCTCTTTGTCGACTCTTTTGGTTTAATTTGATGAATGTCAATGGGAAATCATATATAAGTGTGTTTTTGAATTTATTAGGAACCTAGATAGAGAGAGCCAACTTGAAGCAATGGAGTAAAGAACATTCAAAGCATTCATTGTGATTCTAGAGCAGATTGGTATTGTCATTGTGTGTGTTGTTGCAGGTTTAAAGTTATCATCTATCTCTCCTTGTGAGTTGAAGAGTCTTCATCCTCCTAAGGGTTTCATCACATAGGTGATATCATTGTTGTTCATCATCATTTGATTCATCATATTGATTTTGTGTTTAGCCTTTGCCCTACAAGGGCAGACTCTCTTTACCTATCAACAGTGTTCGGAAGCTTGCATGCTATCCCGGGATTTGACTGAGGCGATTCCCTAAACACCATAACCCCCAAACCCCTACAGGTGCAAGATCTGAAAAAGTGAAGATACAAGAAGACTGAGCAATGATCATGGTTTTGGGATCCGATAGTAGTTCGAGAATATTCCTCTATAGAAGACTTGGGCACCATTGCCCTAGTCTTCCTGCCCTTTTTGACACCAGATCTGGCATTAGGGCAATCTTTGCAGTATTTTTCTAGTTTACAATTTCCAAAGATTCAATTGTTCAGGACTTGGGCAGTCCTAAAATAGTCCTTCGATACTCCCACTTTTGGGACATAGGTTCTGATATCTTATTGATCATTCTTGTGCAATTGCTTTCTGGCTATCCGTTGTACATTTTCTATTATAATCAGAGCTTTGTACATCTAGGGTTTCATGCATTGATATACCTATGGTTTGATAAAAGGCTTGATTAAATCAAATCTTTCCATAGCACTCCTGAGTACATGATTTGTAGTTGAGTCCACCTTCATTGGGTAGTGATTTGGCTCGGTCTTGTCCCTGAATGTTATTGTGGATGAGGTTTTGACCTAGTGTGCATGCTAGTCTTATCATTCACCTTTTTCATATATAACATTTTGGTGAGCCTGTAATTTCGAACACTTACATCTTGTTGATAGTTAGTTTCAAATCTTGCATGCATTTATAGCATATTTGTCAATATCCACTTGAAAATATTTCATTATTTCATTTCAATGGTTTGAAAATTCATAATTTTGCAATTACACATTATGTATTTCAACAAGCATAACTACCTTAATCTTCATAATCTTATTGATCATATTCTTGGCTAGTGCATTGAGTGTTACAAGACTTTGCATGAGTTGTATAACCCTCTACCCTAACACCAACACCTTGGTAAGAAGTTGTAGACTAATGGGTTCTAGTGCTTTCAATAGCAAGGATATGTAAACATCGAAAAATCCATTACACAACTACTTTATGAAAGATGAATCAATATCTCTACAAGATATCATAAACACCAACATGTTGGAAGAACAAACTTTTCATGAAGTTGAAGATGTGATTGATATAGTTACATATGTGCTTGACAAGCAACTCAAGAAACTAGACAAACAACTAGATGATTTTCAACAAATTGTGGGAGGGGCACATCTAGCTCAAGAAGTGATACCTATTGTTGATAGTATAAGAGGATTATTTCAAGGACAAGAAGGTGTTGACACGCTCCGTGGACTAGCCCACATAGTGGATCATAATATTATGCCAGTGGCTAGCCACGTGAATGTCATAGAAAATATGTCACCATTGAAATATATAAGCTCACAAGTATCTGCACCCATACTAACTACTGGAATATCCACTTTTACATCATCAATTCTCACCACTAATCCACAATATTTAGTAATGCTACCACTACCATGGGAACATCTAATGGGAACAATTCACAAAATTACGAAGTCGTCGCATTTAATTATCAAAACTTAGCACCTCCTATATCCATACCCATGAATAATTATTCTCAACCATCCATCACCTCCACTCATTAGCAACCACCTCTCAATTTCACGATTGCAACATCAAATACTCTTGTCTCAAATCTGCAAACCACATCACCCAATGATGCTCTCCTAAACTAGCTTTTGCAGAGTATGCCATCCTTGCAACAAAAAGTGACAAATTTGACTAATGCCTCCTCTCAACCTACTCTACCAACATATCATGCTTGCAGTCCTTTATCTTATACAATACTAAGAGCTCAAATGCCTGACAAATTTGAGACTCCTCGCTTTGAAAACTACAGTGGTAAAGGTGATCCTAATACTCATATGGCAGCATTCATAGCAATGTGTAGTGATTTCTTCTTTGATGAGGCATTGTTAGCAAAATTCTTTCCTCGATCTCTCAAAAATACCGCTCTGGAAGGGTTTTGCTATTTACCTCCTAATTCAATACATTCCTTCTCACATCTAGTTGATCAATTCTTCCAACACTTCCAAGCAAACATTGGACCTACTATCTCATTGATTGATTTGATCCATTGTAAACAAGGTCCGAAAGAGAAATTAATGTAATTCATCATTCAATATCAAGCTCTATT
The DNA here is from genome assembly GCA_027924645.1 of Cunninghamia lanceolata. Taxonomy (NCBI): domain Eukaryota; kingdom Viridiplantae; phylum Streptophyta; class Pinopsida; order Cupressales; family Cupressaceae; genus Cunninghamia; species Cunninghamia lanceolata. The sequence continues at coordinate 1,801,750 of BSBN01000476.1, forward strand.
TACGCAAATAAAATATCTGATTACAAATGAGGATGTTCAAAAAGTATTCATTACGAATCTACAACCGAACATACATGATAAAATACTTTTGATGAAGTATAGTTCCTTCCAACATCTATGCACAACTCTCTGAGGTTACCAACTTTCGGCTAGTCAATATGAGAATCATACATCATCGGCACCTGTTGGTCAATCCGTAGTTGGAACATCTCAAATTTCATTTAAGAAGCATAACAAGAATTTCATCAAGATCAATGGGGAATATTCAAACAACTTTCAATCACAAGTGTCTACCATTACTAAACCTAATTAGACACCATTTCAATTTAGACAATAGAGACAATTTACTCCATTATCAGATTCTCTCCATTCGATAATGACTCAAGCAGTAAACAATAGTATCTTGAAGTTTCCTCTTGCTTGTCCACTAGATAATAGCAAGATGCAAGGACCTTCATTTGATGCTAATGCCTATTGTCATTATCATTGCTTGGCGAGGCATGATGCTGAAAGATATATGCGTCTTGAACATGAAATTCAAGACCTCATTGATTCTAACATAATACAGGTGACCGGTGTGAATGACAATGGAAATAAGTTAATATCCCCTCCGAATCAAAATTTACAAATCTTCACTAATCCTTTTCCTAAGGATAATGAAAACAAACATGGTGGAGTAACAGAATGAAGTAGAGCAAGAAGACAAATATCTTGATTACGATGAAATAATTGGCATGATAGAAGTAGATAAGACGACAAATGAAGATCTACCTTGACCACGAGGAAAATGTACCTACGTTGAGGTTCCTCCTCCGTTATCCCTTTATAGATCAGGAGATAACCAAAATACACAAGATACGCAAATGGATCAGCCCACGTGTAATCACTTGAAGTAAGAGAAAGTTGTGGCGATGAAAAGCATCCAATTTCATTGCGAGTGGTTCATTCATTGTGCAAAGCAGAATAAGAAAGAAAAAGAAAGGAAAAGAGCAAGGTGTGAGTCGTCTATTGAAAAATGTAATGATTCACCTCCCCGCAAGCATCAAAAGATTTGAAACATACGCAACCCTGTGAAACAAGCACCCCACGACTACTCGGGTAATGAAAATCAAATAGGTATGAATCTCTTATCTATTATGTCACACTTGATGGAGCACCTCTCTAAGATGCTCATAAGTTTGGCCTCCTCTTAGATGGATATATTTATATGTGCATGTGTGTTGTGTTGTGTTCCCCTGTGTTGTGTTAAATGTTGTTTAGGTCTCCTTAGATGGCCCTTGATACTCTTGTAAGGTCAAGGATACAAGGAGACAACCTCTGTTGTGACACTTCTATTTGTTTCTCTATTCTTCTATTCTCCTCTATCTTATTGCAATTGTTGTGTGTGGTGCCTTGGGGGCATAACATTGTGGAGGATGTCTTGGGGGCATCTTTCCACGTGTTCCTAAGTCACTTTTGTCTCCTTTCTCATCTTTCGTGTTTTCATTCTTTTGTGGCTCTACTAGTCGATGGATGATGATAACAAATAAATATTGATAAGGATTGTGCATCCCTACAACAAGAAAATAAAAATGGACCTAGTCCATATATTAAGATGAGGTTAATAAGTTACTGACGTTTGACTAGTAGAATCACCTCGTGTAGTGAAATTCTTGTAACAAACCTTTGTAATACTCTAATTTGCTTCTAGGCACTTTGAAATGTTTTGTATCTCACCTTGTAGCTACACTCGATTCTGAGATACTTGAAGTATAAGCTCACAACTATACTCAGTTTTGAACCCATAAGTGTAGCCTTGGTCTATCAAGTGATTCATGTATAAGTTCATAATATGATTTGGTTGTTATCATAGCTTAGATTTTATAACGAAAGCTTATATATTGTTGATCAATGGTTGTTAGTAAATGATATTGATGTGTCTGTTGGGAAGAATCAACGATTGTTAGCACGTCACTTTGGGGCATGGATTTTGTGAAAGATCTTGTTCCCTTGTGTGTTTTTCAACTTTACCTTAACTCATCTATATCTCCTTATGAGTTGAAGAGCCTTTATCCTCCTAAGGGTTTCATCACATAGGTGATATCATTGTTGTTCATCATCATTTGATTCATTATATTGATTTTGTGTTTAGCCTCTGCCCTACAAGGGCACACTCTCTTTATCTATCAACGGTGTTGGGAAGCTTGAATGTTATCCCAAGATTTAACTTTGGCAAGTCCCTAAACACCATAACCCCCAAACCCCTTCTCCTCTTCTTGTGTGCAAGTTATAGGTGCGAGATCCAGAAAAGTGAAGCTACAAGAAGACTGAGCAAGGATCGAGGTTTTGGGATTCGACATCAATTCAAGAATATTCCTCTACATAAGACTTGGGCACCACCACCCTAGTCTCCCTACCCTTTTTAACACCAGATTTTGTATCAGGGTAGTCTCTGCAATATTTCTCAAGTTTACAATTTCTAGATGTGAGTGTAGAATGCCTCTCAGAGTAATAAGAGACAAATTTTGTCTTTGAAAATATTTGTTTTATTGCATTGTAGGTCTATATATCAAAGTGAACACAAATGTGAACTCTAAAAACAAGTAGATTGATTTTGGAAAACATAGTTAAATTTCACATTGAAATTGAATTTGTGTATATATATACCATAAATTGAATTAACATAAAGACAAATCTAAAGATACCATCTACCATGATTTACAACAACATATATCTAAAATAATATAAACCAAAATGCAAACATCAGATTGATATACAATTTTATCCATCACACTATTAAATGTAACTTCAAAAGAATTTTGTTAGTTTTTTTTGCTTTTCACATTCCTTAAACTCTTCTTAAATTGATCAATTGTTTAAAACGAGGTTTATTAGAGACACCATATTTTCAGTGGATAATAGGGCAGTAATAATAGAATTAAAAATAAATAATTTTTTTTATATAACATTTTACATCACACTCCATTATCTAAAAATAAAATTAAAAATAGAAAAAAGAAAACGCTGCTCATATTTTCGGGGCCCACAAAGGATTTCCTAATACAAGTTTTGATGTAAATAATATTTTAAAAACAAAATAGAAAGATTTCCTGCTCTGTGGAAAGATTGATCTTATTTGGCAAGAAGATTTCGCAGTCTACGTGTCAGTGCTCAGCCAGTCAAAATCTTCCGACACAACTTGTATTTATTTTTGGGAAAAACAACAGCTGTTTCTAAAACCGTTAAATTAATCCACTTTCCGGCAAGAAACCCGCTTGTTGGGAAAAGCGGTTTACATTTTAACCAGCTTTGTTTAACTTTTCAAATTTCGCCCCGAAAAGGTTCGCGGTAAAGCTTGCGTAGCTTTAAACGTTAAAGCGTGCGCAACTTGCAACTTCTCGTTAACTCGTGCGCAGCTTTGACCACCGGCTAGTAGATAGGCAGTGAAGATTTTACGGCTGCCATCTTACATTCCGTGCGTTTTGCTGATTTGTACTGAAATTCAGCGATTTTCAAAAATCCATCGCAATCCGTTATTTTTTAAACTTCAAAATTTCATCTCTACTCACATTTTTGCGGCTTACAAAATAGCTTTTTCTCGGCTCCCAATTCTGAAGTTCTGAAAATTGAAATTAAAGAAGATTTGTACAAAATAACATATAGAATCCTTTCTAATTCAATCCAACCCCTTCCTTTCATATATCCATTTCCTTTTTAAAAATTCATTACCTTATTTTTGGGAGTATTCTATTTTTTCTGCAAACAAAAAATTAAATCTATTTTTTAACCTGTCCTGTCCGATCAAAAAACGTTTGGGTTTTGAGTTTCATCCCATTTTGTGTTGTTTTTCTGAATTTTAGTAATACCTGAGGCCCGATCACTGAGTTTTTATTTCAAAGATTGTATTGATTTTCAAACAAATTAGTCCATACCCATGAGCTGATCTTTACGTTTTAGGGATTTTTTTTGGTGAACATAGTTTTATTTTGTGAGGTTCCAAACAAATTAGGTCACTCCCAAGACCTGATCTCTCAGGTTTCTAAGCAAAGATTGATTGATTGGTATAAGGTCATCCAATATTCAAACGGCTTCTAGTTCTTGGTTGGTCAATTTGAATTACCTGTTGGTATATTGGGTGTGTTTGCATCTTTAATACTTATCTGTAACACGAGTCCAGGGGTTGTTTTGTTCTGAGGAGACCTGGGAATTGGGGTTAAATGACAATGCATAAAATGGGATGTGTGGAAAAATGGCGGAAGTTTTTTGAGGGCGCGGAGGCTGATATATGCAGTGTAATTGAATATGCAATCCTTGTTGCAGCGTCTGATTGCCCTAATGAATTTAGAAGAAGGAGAGGTAAGATCGCTGAGAGACTTTTCACATCTACGTCTCTCAGGTGCTGCCAATGTGATGCTGCTGTTATTCAGCCAGATGATGACGGTATTAATAAGGGTTCCAATGATAATAAAGTCACCAGCAGTACTGATGATGCAGACAGGAATAGGGTCAGCAATTACAGCTATGACGAGGCTGAAGCTCTGACAGAAGAAATTGAGGAAGAATCCCAAATTCTCAAAGAGGTCTTCAGGATCAAAGACATTCTCGCAAATCAGGATGAGGTAAAATTTTCATTTCTGCCATCTCATTTTGAATTTCTGGTGTTCAATCAGGGTCTGCTCATGTTATCTTAATGACTCACTAAACTTTCATTGTTTCTGCTCATTTTGAATTTGTGGTAACGAAATTAGGATTTGTTAATATATCTGAACCACATGAAATTTCCATTATTTCAGCTCATTTTGAATTTCTGGTATTGAAATTAGAGTCTGCTCATGTCTCTCAAAAACCACATTTTGTCTTGCAGTCAGATAGTCACCTAAACGAGTCATTGAGAAGACTGGAGTTGATGCAATTGTCTATTGAAATCCTGAAGGTATGTGTCCTAGGACAAGCGGGTATTTCCTTTAGTGCCCTATTTAGGGCTACGTGACTAACATTTGCTGCTGCGTGTTTTTGTTCTTTATGAAAATTTTACTGCTTTATGTTACTGTCCTTTGGTTGGTAATGCACATGATGCTCTGGGCTTCTATTGCATACGTTTCTTTTGTCCCAGTGGCCATTCTTAGCACACTCGTTACATTAATGTCTAGGTTAAGATTCCCTTTATTTGTTAAGAAGACTGCTTAGATTCAAAACATGGTTTGATGTCAAACATTTTTCTGATCTTGTCTGACTATCCAATAAATTGCAGGCAACTGACATTGGTAGGAAAGTCAATAGGTTGCGGAAGCACAAGTCAAAAACAATTTGCTCTATTGCGAAGAAGCTTATCAGGTAAATCAAGACTTGCCTAAGGGAAATTTTGTTACCTTTTTGGTTCATGCAAGAGTTGAAAGGTCATTTTAGTTAAATGTTGAATCCATGGATGAATTCCAGCGTTTGTTTGAGCCCAAACCAATTCCTGTTGTTCCAACTTCTCTTATTCATTGAAACTGTAGGAACTGACAGCCTTTTGGAGCTAGTTCTAAATATTTACTATGCTTTTCTATGTTGCACTAAAGAAGCTGAAAAGATCTTCTTTCTAAATGTAGAAAATAGTTGAGAGTTTAGGGATGAATTACAACTTTTTTTAATTCCAAAATCATTTGCAGTCATAGCAAGTTCTCTTATTCATCATCGTTTAAGGAAGCAGCTCTAGAACTAATAGAGGATGCTTGATTTTAGTGGCAGCTTTTATGTGCATTGTTCTAGTTGTTTTAAGATATTTACTATCGTTTTATTGCTTCTTGTATGGTGCACTGCAGTAGCTGGAAAGAACTGGCAGATGAATGGATGAAAACTGCTGGAAATGTTTCTATAGCTGCAATAGCAGGTTGGATTAGACTATTTAATTTTTCCCTATTCTTTTTTCTTCCATTCTATTGGTAGGTTTTGTGAAAGCACAACTTCTATAATATGCATAAGTTTTTGTATTTGCAGGAACCTCTACAGGCTCTGTTTCAGCTGCAATCGCTGATGATAAAAATGGACTCCCTTCCCCTCCACTTGAGGATGTTGCCTTTCTGGCAACGCAGACCACTTCAATAGAAATATCCCAGGTAGTAAAAGCATGAAAGTCAAATGGGTCTTTGTACCATAATATAGTTATATTATAATATATGTTGCTTTGCCATGCACACTGAATAAGGGATGCAAAACATTTCTCTTCCTTTATGAGAAATTCTTGCACCCTAGAATTTTTGATTGATAACTGTCTTTTTATTATTTGAGCTTGTTGATATTGGCGCTGATATACATGATGTTTGTTGCAACCTGCATGTGATTGGGATTAAAGTTCTTTGATGGTATGGATGATGATGGAAGTAAGTTCTTTTTCCCCATTTCTATTGTGTTCCTTTGCTTTTGCTGTATTTCATAATTCAATACATGAAAACACAGGCTTATGGAGTACTTCTGTCTTAGTTGATTCAATGTCACTGCTTCTGAATACTTCAGTTTCATTCTGCTGTTCCTTTATGTTGACTTGGTATCTCTGTTATTGTTTTTAAAATCAACACAGACCCTCGAATTCCTGAAACAACTGAGAATGATGGCGATGAAGAGGGTGAAAAGCAACTTTCAGTACAAGAAGTGCCTAAAGAGCAGCCAGACTACCAAGAAACTGTGACAGATAAAACAAAAAATGGGGGGTTAACAAGGAATTCCCAAATTCAGTCAGCGATGACAAGTGTCAGTTCTGGTCCTGGAAAACCGCCAATTGTAAGCCAGGAACAGAGGTCCTATGAACAGAATGTGCAGCAAAAGTTAGATTCCAACAAGCAGCAGATCAAGCTTAGTTCTCTTCCTTCTCAACATGTACGCAAACTATTACAGTAAAATGCAATTGAAGATAAACCATGATGAATGGTGCCATTTATAGACCATTACTAGACTTTGAAATTGAATTTTGATGCCAACATTGATTGCATTTAGGTAGTAAGTTTAAACCACAAATGATGTAACCAGGACCTGCTTCCAAATATGTAGGAAGTGAAGATGTTTGTCTTCTGGTTAATTTTTGAATTTCTCATTTAGATGAATCTTATAGTGCAAAACATGTGCTCACAAACTTTGCTTTATTTGGAGCTAGACTTTGAAAATCAACTTATTTCTGAAGTCTTGCTTGTGATTTCTTTTCTGCAGAAGTTAAACTCTCCTGAAGATAAATATGTAAGAGTGAAGATTGAGGCAGCAAAAAGAAGGCTTCAAGAAGGGTACCAACAAGCAGAAAAGGGTTTGTATTTTAATGCTGGATGCATTATTGTTTTTGTATCTGAAACACTTAAATTATGAAGTGCATGACAACCCATGAATCTAGTGACCTAATGAACTTGTAATGCTTTTTGCAGCCAAGAAGCAACGCACAGTTCAATTACTGGAATTACAAGACCTACCCAAACAAGGTCAAAATTATGTAAGGCAATTTCATGGTAAACCGGTGCCACAGCATCATCGCCAGGGGATGAATAATCATATGTAGTGAAACCCTATTATGCCATCAAGTAGTTGAGGCAGCCCCTGGATGGCCAAAAGTACTTCTGGGTTTTCTGCATGTATAAGAAAATATACTTACACAGCCAGAAAGTTAAAACTATCGAAGGCAACCAGATTGATGTGGAAAAGCTTATCTGTTTGGGGTGCCTATTTTGTTGCCTATTTTTGTCCGGAAGTTTGGGTCTCTTTTCTATATGACTAACTTGAGCAGATGGCATATCCTAAAATTTGGAACTGAAAGTGATATTTCACTTTTGTTGTGCATTTTTTGTCCAGCAAAATGCAATTTGGCAGCTAGGAGTGGAAAGGGATTTTGGATTTTTGAAATTACCTTTAGCTTTATTGCTTGACAAGTTAGAAGCTGGCATATCTCGCTTTTCAATAAAAGCTGGGGAGGTCGAATTGTACAACACTGACTCTAATGTCTGACATCAAGGGCTACAAACTGTATAGGTGAATTTTGTTACCTATGTACAGTTTACTAATGGGATGATGCTGAGGATTGTATATTTATAGAAACGATTATTATAAGTGCTGCAAAGTCACGCTTGGCTACCAATAGTCAGGTTTCCTTCAAAATAAGTCTCTGTAGCCACTTGATGTGAATGAATTCCTGCTGGAAAAGTAAACCACCAACATCACTCATTATATACGAGAGGATTAGCTAGTGTATGTCTTCTGTTTCAATTTAAAAAGATTAGGTAGTTAATAGTGGAATCACTTATATCGAACATTTTTCTGCTAGACAATAGGAATGGCTGTATTATGTGCGTATTTATTTTACTCTTTTCAACTAATTAACTGATAGGGAAGGTTGCTAGCATTCCTTTTGAGAATGTTGAGCTCAAAATATATCACAGGAAAAGTATAGGACCTGCAACCTGTACGTACCTTTTTCACAACTTTTAACGTAGTCACTTCTTGAGTTCTTTGCCCAGAAGTTAATACTATCAAAGCATGTTAGTTGATATGGCTGCTATCATGACTCTCTTGAAATCTTTAGCTTAAATCTATCAAAGTGAACCAGGTAATGTGTGCTTTTTTAATCTTTCAGATCTATAAATTGTTCACTTTTTGCCAGTTTTACCGGCAATCTATGTAATCTGAGAAGGCTGTCATCATGCCTGTTAGGGAATGTGGAAGATCTGCAATGTCTCTTTTCAACCCTTTAACTTGGCCTTCTATCATGACATAAACCTTCACCGTGGTAAATATGAAATTTGAATTTGAGAATAGGGGTAAATTCTTATCCTACCGAAAGCATTCATTTGATTACAAAATGTTTTATGCTGTGAACATAGTCAAGTTGGATAAACTGCTTTTTCTACATTTGAGAAACTTCAGAACTTCCCAATGTGGAGTTTTACAACTTTGAAGGATATATAATTATAGTAATGACAATTCTCTCTGAGATGTAGGGAAGTTTACCATTCCTTACAATTGTTTTTTTAACTTAGCCACCTTATTCTTTAATATACTGCGGCAGTTTCGTGATACTTGCAGACTTCAAAATGCCTTGTTTTACTTGCAGCTGGCTTGCAGTTTTAAACTAAAATTTCTGCTAAATGTGAACCATTCTTATGCTTGTACATACCCTTTCAATTACCAATTATAGCAGCCCCATAGCTGATATTAACACTGACATTTTAATTAAGAAAGCTTCTGGATATAACTGAGTTTTTTGCATCAACGTTTCGGATCATTTGCTTTTCTTGATCCTGATGATGAATCATGCAGTATGATCTGAAATGTTGATGTAAAAATCTCACAATTATATCCAAAAGCATTCTTGATTATATCCTCACTTTTTTGAAAACAAATACCTGCGTAAAGGTTAAGTAAAAATTTCTCTGGCTCCTCCTTGGGAAAACATTTTGAGCATGTTTTCATCTGACCGTTATACTTAATCAAACTTTTCAGTTTGTGTTTTCTTTTTCCATCTACTTTGATTAACATTGCTATTGTTTTGTACTCTTACCATATCTTTTACGGAACCCAAAGGAATTTTATTCTTGGGCTGCTTATTTTAGGTTCGCAAAATTCTTGGTATTTACATTTTTGTCGTTTTTACTTTAGTGCTCTGCAGAAATCCTATTTATGGCAGGATTGACAATGCTTGAACTTTTAGCAGGTCAAGTCCATGTGTATCTTAGATGCCATGTCTTGGATTTGACTTATAGGGATAGAGATCAAGAGTTTGTTGTATAGACGGAGATACTTGTCATGATATAAAAGTGGTGATACTTAGTTTAATAGTAATTGAATTTGGCAACCCTTTTTAGTGGACAATGTTGCTATGGACAACTTTGAAAAGAATGGCATTACCTCTGAGTATTTGCGATTTTTGAAAAATCTAGACATCAAAAATATGAACTGTGCACAGCGTCGCAAAGTTATTGTGTATGCATAAATATGGAAATGCAAATAAGGAACAAGCACATATTCCATACTTGTGACATTCAAGATGCATAGGACTAAAGAAATGAAATAGAAACAGACACCTATTCCATACTTAGACATTCAAGATGCATAAGATTAAAAAAATGAAATAGAAACAAATAAACACTATTACCACAATAACTTTTTTGTTGCACTTTGTTGCTCCAATGATATTTTGATAAAGATTTATATATGTTGGTTGCTCAATTTTGCAGCATAACTTTATCATATGGAGACTATATGATAATGGCTTGGTTGATGTTTGATTTATAGATACTTGATTGATATGATTGAAAAGAAAAAATGCAAAACCCCATTTCAGACTGATAGCAGGAGGTGCTTGCGGTGAATCCATGAGACGAAAGCTTTGATAGACATGATTAATGACATTCTCCATGGGCCATCAATGTGTGAGGTTAGGGCAAGGGAAGAGAGTAAAGCTGAAGCTCTCCATGAGAAATTTCTGGCCAGTTTAAAATATCAAATCAGAGATGCTACTGTACCTGAATGGCTGTTGGAGACCATAGCCTTTAATGTAAAGTCAGATAGCAAGGCAAGAGACCTGGCATCCAATTTCTTGGGAGATTATGTCCTGTCTGATTCAGGGAACGCAAGAACAAGGTGAAATGCCCATACGGTCACCAGAATGATCCTCGCTGAAAGTCTAGCTTATGACAATGTGAAGGCTTTCAATCTTAAAGGCATCCATTATCAAGATGAAGCAAACACGTTTTGTTTTGTTTTTTCATAATTCGTCATTACTAAATTACATTGGTTAGGAAAGACCAGAATGAGAATATATCGGCCGCTATATCACTGCAGTTTTATTTGAATGCTGAGAGAGTGGAGGTTGCAGCTATCAACTTTTTCCTCTCTATCAGACTGCTCAAAGAGACTATCGATTATCCTGGCCAGATCATACTCTGCATTTTTAGGGCACCCAAAATTAATGACCTCCCAAAATGGGTATAGACCCAGTAAAATTTAATGGCATTATACATGAATTGGTTACTAATAAGAACAAGCCAGTGTTTGTTTACCATTTACAATTCCCATAATCATTGCACATAATTTCTGATATAAAAAGTGCAGCTACCCAACAAAGGAAACCAAAGGTCTTATGCTTTTTAACTCTAGATATTATTCTACAGCAATTGAAAAAGTAAGCACCTAAAATTGTATTCAACAATTACATGGGCTTAGAAACATACCACTTTGTTATCAGTGACCTTGAGAACCAATTTTCCATCGCAATGCCTGTATTTCATCACATAGCTTGTCTGCATAGTCAGAAATAAAGAAATTTCACATTAAATAAATATAACCCAATTCAAATACCATAGGAAAAATATGACAGAGATAAGATGTAGTGGATACAGATACTAGATCAGAATGAATAGCAGAACAGCTCGTTCTGCAAATTCATCCCAGGAATCAATGTAAACCATTGTATTCCAAAAGTTGCTTTGATGTATATTGAGTTAACAGTGAGAAATTGAAATCTAGATCATGATATGCTCCAAGGGTGACCTAAATGACACTGTATGAACATATGTTACATACTAGCACTTGCACCAGAAGGACATGCAATGGTTATGCAAATAGAAATTTATACGTAAGCTACCATGTTAAAAGAGTACAATTCCATTAGTGCATTAGAAGATAATTTATTTTTATTTACCAATTTTTGTATGTAAAGAAAAGTAAAATACCCTCTTGTGAGATCATTTTGATTTAAGTTGAGTAAATAGTGAGAACGAAAGAAAGTCTTTACTTCCATTTTAGGGGGTAAATTTTCCCTCGACATATGGTGCAGAAGTGATCACTATTGACAATGATTTATACACAAACATATTTGGATGACCATTCACTCAATTTACTTGTTATATATGAAAAGCAAGATGTAGAATTTAAACCCATAGATGAATTCCATATTTCTTCCTCACACCTTTCTCAAGTGAAAAGTTAACAGCCAAGAAATTGAGAATGGAGCAAAATTTCCAAGCAGACAAAGAAGCCAAGCTTTCTCCTGTTATATACTAGTATATTTATATTTTAAAAAATATATCTAAAGTACACCAAGAGATATCCTTCTCAAGGCGCCTATTTTTTTTATCAATTTATCGTACTCACCTCAAATCCTACAATTTGATATGTTCATTCTACATGCGAAAAAAATTAAGGAAGGAGGCAATATAAATAGATTAAATGTGTCTTTTCATATGCCATTCTGTAACGTTTCTTTCTTTCATCTTAGTGCATAGTGATGGCCTCTATGAAACTGCCATCCACCTTTCTTTCCATCCAGCATGTATTTTTTTTAATTCCTATTCACTTTTTTTAGTTTTTCTAATTTGTGGAGTGACTATTTGATTTTTTTTAATAAAGATTCTAGATTGGAATCTTATAAGTTTACATAGAAATTCCAGAATCTTTCAGCTCCCATTCGTTCTATGAATGTAGGAACGCCTCTCGGCCTAAAAAATATTTTTGTAGGGAATGGAGTGCAATATGTTTTTGAGGAAGCAAGGGGTAAAATATACATACATATTTTGAGCTTTCTCTAGTTAATATAAATATTTTGTAGGGGGAGGAAGTGCAATACTTTTCTTGAGGATGAGGTTTTCTTGAGGATAAGGTGTAACATAGATACATATTTTTTGACAGGTTAGAACGTGCAATTGCACTTTCCTACCCAAAGATTAAGGCAGAAACAACAAATTTAAAAGAAAAAAGTTACAGAAAAGAAATTTAGGGGTTAGAAGGTGCAACCGTGCCTTCTCCCAATGGATTTGACAAAAAAGAAGTGGAAGGGAATTCTCCTCAGATGGAGGGACCATAACTTCTCCCACCATCTCAAATTTTACAAAGAAGAGCTAAAATTTGAAGATGGGCTTTCCGGTGCCAACTAAAAGATCATGACACATATCCAAACCTATCAAACCACATTTGGATCATGTGGAATTTAGTTCAAGGTGGACAAGTTTGCAATTCAAGGACCCACTAAGTTAGTAACAACTATAAGATGAATCATTATGTCTTGTCAAGCAGTTGTTTTTTTCTCTTATAACAGGCAAGGACCCAAGATAAATAATTAGTACAAGTTTTAGTTAGGGGATTTTGGAACTTCAAGAAATTTCTTAGAGAAATTTGTAAAAGTGAAGTTGACAAAGTGGGAAGCTTGTACGAAATGAGTGAGGGCAGATTGCAAAAGAAAATTTGCCAAAAAGCCCAGCAGTCAATCTCAGTGTAGGGTGTGTGTGTGTTTTTTCGTAATCCCAATTTGAGATTAGATTGTAGATAAGTGTGTGTTTTGTAACTCCAGTTTGAGAATAGAGTGTAGATGAGTGTGTGTCAATGTATTGTGCCAAACAGTTGATGTAGTTAAGTTTTGAGTTGTAAACATTTTCTAATGTATGTTTTCTATAGGCTAGTTATTTGTGTGTACGTTTCTGCAAAACATATAAAGAGAAATTATTTGAGTGTGACTTTTGCTTCCATATTGCAGTTGTAGTGCAGTCTAACCCAGAGTGGTTGATGGTTTTTTGTCAAGTAAGCTTCTGGAAATAGATTTTTTATAGTAATGAAAAACAATGGTCTGCATCCCCTTTAGAATGTGATGATATTCACAATATCTGAGAATGGAATAAATAAGTGTCTGCTTAAAACTTCATGGAGTGTATCTCCTTGTCCTTGTCTCTGACTCCAAAGTCAGAGGATTGTCAGTTCAGGAAATCTCGGTTGTATTGAAAGTTGGGACTTAAATTGTTCTTTGAAAACTATTGAATGATTGAGCTTAAGCCAAAACATAGATAAATTTGTAAAATTTTATTGATAAGTAATCAAAATTTTGGAGGATGTTGAACAATGCATCAGATAGTATTCTCTATTGTGAGAAGATTCAGACTGAAAAGTAGGATTAGAAACTTCAATAATTTAGAAAAATAAAAAATAAAGCTACCAAATGTATTGGATATTAAACCAGGGAATGAAATATATCATTTCCTTCTAACAGAAACATATATTATTATTCTAATGGATGGGGCAAAGTTATGTCTTTCTGAAGCTTGGAGAACTACAGGTCAGTTTAATCTTTTGAATGCAACCAAGAATTTTGAGTGTCCTCTGTTATGTTCCTCCTGTTCTTCCAACAAGAACATGCTGCTCAAATAATATAACCAAATTGAAACATTCTGTTGAAGATTACCCATTGGTTCTAGGAGAAGACTTTTAAATCACATGATATCCCCAAGAGAAAAGCGGGTGGCTCTGTTTTATGAATAATGTAACCAAGGGTTTTTCTTAGTTTATCTTAGACAACTTCAAAGGCACAAAATTCTAGGATGGCCAATACACATACTTTGAAAGGAGCTAAGGAAATGGATTAAGAGCAAAGCAACTCCATTGATTCTTGATAATGGAACATTAGATGGAGGATAGGTTTTCATACTACAATATATCAGTTTGAGACTTTTAGCCTATTGAATTGCTTTGAAGTTTGGACTTTACAGTAACACACTATCCATTCTAATTTGAAAGCACCTGGTTTCCATTTTATCTTTAAGATTTCACAAATTAGTGAGAAAATGAAGGTCACATCTAGGTTATCATTTATGTTGGATAGCACAGAAAATGAATTTCTAAGAATGGTGTGGGGGTTTTTTGACGATAACTTTCAAGATGGTGCTGACAGGAACAAAATGTTGCAAGCCATTCATCCCAATATTCTAAAGAATGGTGTTTATCTCAATTTGCTTCCACCTGGTACCATCCTCATACACAATCAGATGAACTGCAAATAAATAAGGACGTCTAAGCCATGTTTCTCCAAGCTTCATGCATTTATGAGATGGTGAAAATCTCATGAAAATTAAATGTATACAGTTGTTCTTTCTGGAAACTTTGTTACTCTATCTTGTGGACAATGAAAATCTCATGTTCATCATCATTAAAATATCTGAAATTTCAATAACCATGAAATCTATGACATTGTGCATTCAACATTCAAAATCAACCATTGAAAATTGAAATCCAAAATTGACTGAAACACTGAATTATAAATTTGAAATTGTAAATATGAATATCTGATCATTATGTTATCAATGGTCATGAAAATAAATGTGCCTTGATGTCTAGGAGACATCTGGTCATCACTCAGGTACCCCCTCTATAACAGGAAACATACCAAGGATACGAAAATATACTAAAATATCCCCAGGAGATGAGAAAAAATTCAACAAAAGCAGGTGACATGGGGAGTGTCCCATCTGCATCCCCAAAGTATTTGGATTAGCCACAGAGGGCAGGGGACCTGTCCCAAGAACACTACATCTAACTCAGCAGAAACACAAAATGTTTTTAAATATTAAATACAAAATTGAAAAATGTCATCTACAGGGCAAAAGCTTTCGATGACAGTGTAATTTTATTGAAAATAGCCCTTTGTCAGTTATGTCAGTTGTGTAATAACTCCAGTGACCCCAATTTGGTCACGCTTCACAAGGGAACACACGGATATTCTAAGAAAAAGCATGGCAGATGGCATTGCAAGTCTTCTCACAACCTAAATTTTACATATTGTCTACCATATTTAACATAACAAAAAAAAAGAAAAAAAGGCTTACAAAATGGAGATCTTAACTCCTCTAGTAGTCCCCTTTGCGTGACAGATTTTTTTAATTAGAAATTATGTGACCAAATTTCAATAAACAGATAACGATCGATGTATCGAAGGTATTTTAGTGCCATAACATTCCTTACATCAAAGACGAAGGTTTCCGCAAGGATGGCGATTTGGCAGAAACTGACCATAATAACCAAAACAAAAGGCCACTCAATTTTCTTAAGAAGAGTTGCAATGAAAATCTCTTCAAAAATTCATCGTATAAAAAAAGGGTTCCATGGGACTTAGATATCTTCAATCTCTCCCATTGCATCCCAATTTTTTTGTATGGCTGCGCTCATTATATTTTCTATAAGATCGAACCCTCGTTTTACCTAAAAACTATAAATCAGAAATCGTATGATAAAACGCAGTAATGGTGTTTCATTTTTCTGTGGTTAATAAAATTGCATCAAACAGATTTTATTTTTTGTGCTAGAAAAACAAATAACTGATGCAAATACCTTTTGTAACCCTCCTCCTTTACAACCACGCGAGACTTGGACGATTCGCCTGTAAACGAAAAGATTAAAAAAATCTCTCTCCGATTCATCGGAACAAAACTATTAAACAAGCTCTAAACTCACTCACCTATGGTGTCGAAAACAAAATCGAATTTCTCATCCATTTGGTCGTAGCTCTGCTTGGTATAATCCACCACCAGATCTGCCCCCAGGCTTTTCACAAACTCCATTTTCCCCGCCAGATCTGCCCCTTCTGAAAATCAATGTTAAGAGCGCAAGCGGCAAACTGGATGTGTTGATAAAAACCTCGCATTGCTCCACTTTAACGCCAACAGATGCTCTTTATTGTTATTCTCACAATTTATTTACTACCTTGAAAAAATTACATGTACTGATAAAAACCTCACATTGCTACTAATGAATCTACTCTCGTTGTAACCAATCCCATCATTGATGCTTTGAAAGGTCTTCTTGCTACAAGTTGTGGGGCATATTGTTTGGTCATTTAGGTGAGACCAATTCATACTCGTCTCATACACAAATTCATGTGTCCATGCCTACCCTTAATGCTCACATCTATAATTCGAGCATCATCACTACATTGGTCATTGTAACGAAGAAAAAGTGAATAAATCACTTTTGCATTACATTACTTACGCTGGAATGTAAAATATGAACTAACTAAAAATAGAAGTACGAATTTCAAAAATATGTTACAAAGTAGGAAATAGGAAGTAAAGAATAACATGTCACCAAAGGATGGGAGTCTCGATCTAGGACGTCAACACGTCGTGAGGACGTTTGTGTGTCGCGTTGTAGTCCATACAGTAGCAAAACAATAAAAATCTATACTGTACGATATGGTCTAGGTCTAGGATTTCACCTAGTCTACACATAGGACAAGAATGAAAACCTAGCAACACAATATACAAAGGAATCATAAAAATAATGCATTTAAATGAAAGATAATGAAGATAATAGAATGACAAGATAAAACAAGAGAAATTAGCAAACTCTCATGCATTTGAATCTTCTTTAATCTGCACAACACAAAACAAGAAAAATTGGTGAGGTTGTTTGGGGGTTTGCCTCAGTCAAACCCCTGCCTTGGTCTTTCGACCTCCACAATAGTCAAGATATATAAATAAAAAATATGTGTGTGTTCTTAATCTGAGTGTGTCTAGATCTAAGAATAGTGACTAAATGAAATCTGATAGGATGTGAGAATCCCAAGGTGCTCAAGGGCACAACAAAAATAAATGCTTGTAACAAAATAATAACAAGAACAATATTACCATAAAAAGGCTTGAAGAAGCCAAGGAGAGAAAGATAGTTGAAGGTAGAGTACTATAGCAAGTTGTAAAGAGTTGTAGAAATCTGCAATATGCAAGAAGTTGCAAGAAAGAAAAACCAAAAGAGAGCCAAGAGGAATGTAATTACAAAAAGATCCATTCAAAAATAATGAGAAGAGGAGGGAAAAGGAAGGAGGAAAGGAACTGTTCAGAAGATTCTTGAGACATTAACACCGACATGCAAAAAAAAACAAGTGGCAAAACACTCAAAAATGACCACAAAACACAAAATTGTCGCGAAATGCTAGTGCGTCATGTGGACATCTATGTGAAGCACTAGTGTCTGAACATTTTGGGCTTAAAAATGACAAGACACTAGAGCATCACATGACTAACACAAAAGTGACAGCAAAATTGATGAAAATGCAACACTAAAAACAATGCCTAAGCACCATGGGAAGGAAAAAGGCTAATGCAAGGGCTAAATGAGCCTACAATCAAACTAAGGGATAAACATTAAAGCAAGGCCAAATATAGCGTAAAATTGCAAGGGTATGCAATTTTTCATGTTACATTTAGCACCCACTTTAGCGAGCTTATAACACTGTGTGAATATCCATGCTAAAGTAAAGAGGATAGAACTGAAAGTAAATAACATCACAACACCAAAAGGATATTGTAGAGGAAGTAGAGCTCTCCAAGTAGAGGTATCAAGCCCCAAGACTAAGAACCTGCAAAACAACTACATTAACAACAAAAACATTCATGACAATAGTGTTAGAGCATAAACCTGCAAAACTACTAAGTCAGAGCATCACAAGCATATATATAAATGCAAACAACAATACAAAGAGGGGAAACACACATAGAAAACAAAGAATAATTTTGAATCAACAAAGTGAAAGAGACCTCAATGTGAAAGGTTGTCTCAATAGCATGCATCATCCCCAAAATACAATAAAAATAAAGAAAACATGTAAATAGAGGAATTCTTAAATGGAGATATAATAATATAATGAGTCGATTGATTGCTTCAAGGAGAGAATGCATACAAATAGACAGGGAAGCAATCAATACAAACAAAGAAGAGTACATGACTCAGACACTAGCTTGCTCTGTCGCTAGGGGTCATACAAATCACAATATCATCATGGATCACGGGCTAGAAAGGTGTGTTATGCTAGGTGACCATGAGTGTAAAAAGGTAGGTCATATGAAGCACACATGCCAACAAGTTGTATTGTGCTAGGTGTCTCATATATACTACATGGATCACATACTAGAAAGTTGCATTATGCTAGGTGATCATATGCTACCAACACCTCAAGGAGCATATCAAAAATCAAAGCCTCAAGGAGATTATCAAGCACCAACACCACAGGAGGTGAATGCTTCAAGGAGCTTAAAATAAACAACGCCACAAAGAGGGTGAATTAATAAGCTACACCTTAAGGGGGAAATATAGCAAGGTGCATGTATGGATGCACATGTGAGGAAATAATATATGCCCCCCTTAAAATATTAGCATGTATAATATGCAGATATTTTAAGGTAAAGAAGAGGAAAAGAAAGAGGAGGGTAGATCCTTAGAAGGGATGCACACCCCTAGAAGAAGTTGTCTTTGCCCCCTAGAATACAGGTGAGGACAACCATGAAAAAGAATATTGCGTTGTTACAAAAAATGAAGTATGGTTGCACGTGAGATTGTACCACCATGAATGGCAATGAGCAAACAGAGAAAGTTACAAGTGCCATATAGTGGGTAGCAACACAATAGTCTCATGAGAAAATAGGGGAAGAACCATGAACCATATAGAGGTCATGCTCAATATCACTTGTCATGTAGAGAAGAAATAGGTGCTTCATCAAATGGAAGAGTGAAAGAACATGTTTCAAGGAGTTGTGTTTTGTCTTTCAAGGCATGGCATTCATTGGTAGAATGGCTAAGCACTCGATGATATGCACAGAAAGAAAGTGCTTGTTGAATGTGTTGTGGAAACTTCTTGCATGTAGGAGGAGGAAGAGTGATCAAGTAAGATTTGAGAAGCCTTAACAAGATGTGCTCTTGTTTAGAAATAATATATGGAGTAGGAAGCAAACATTTTTGTTGCAGAGAAAGGTTTGATTTATGAAAATAAGTCATAGAGACCTTGAACAATGGAGGAGGGGATGTAGATAGAGGAGAAAGATGGGAACCTAAACCCACTGTAGAAGACAAGTGCAGTGTAAGTTCCATAGGGAACTTAACTCCTTGTTCCACAATCTCTAAACCATTTTCATTGTATCCATGTTTAGAAAGAATTTTATATCTGAGCCCATAACTTGTCTCCAAATCAAAAAGAGGGGAAGAACTTAGAAACGTGGAAATCATATTAACATTTATGTAGTCACGGTAAGAGGCTTTAGAGGGTTGAGTAGGATGGTATCCAAGACTTGATGTGGAGCCATGTGGATTAGGCTCTAAAGGGATCTTGATACCATATTCTTCTCGTCCACATCCATTACCTTTATAATTGATACTGGAGAGAATATAAAAACCACAACCATAATGTGATTGCATCTCCTTAAAGGACAAAGGATCACCATTAGTGGTGTAATCAATGCAAGAAGTATATAGTCACATGATAGTGTAGGAGTAGAATGGGAATAAGTCTTTGTTGAAGTAGGATATTTGTTTAGAAATGAAGAATTAGAAGAATTTGTTGGAATGACAAAAAGAGAGTGGTACAGTTTATACTCTCCAACAAAGGAGGGTGTAAAATCTAAGGAACCCCAATCATCACTTGAACATGAATTTAGGGATGAATCAATGTCATTGTAAACTTCTTGAGTTGGAGTTGAGGATGGGGAATCATCCTTAGTGGAAGATAAAGGAATCAGGTTCTCAAGATTGGTAGAAGTATGAGGCTAATTCACAAAATCCATATGTTGACAATACTACATATGATCCAGATCAACTTTAATCATATAAGTTTTATTTTCAAAGACAATTTTGATTGAACCATGTAAGGTTGAGGGGACCGCACCCATAGCATGGATCCATGGTATACCAAGAAGGAGATTGTAGAATAACTCCCCAGGCATGACATGCACCAGGGTAGGCAAGGTCACTGAGCCCAATTCAATCAGAAGTGTGATTGTTCCTAGTGTTTGTTTACCAACATTGTCAAATCGACAGATGGAAAGAGTAGAAGGAGAGAGAAAAAGACATATTGATATTAATATGATTCACTAAGTCTATGTCGCAAACACTAAGACCAAAACCGTTATCAATAAGGAAATGTTTCACCTTGAAATTGTTAATTCCAACAATAATGAGCAAAGCAACTACATCATTCAACCGTGTAGAAGATGCTACAAGGATCTTATGTAAAGCTTCTTGGAGCATCCTATGATAGGTTAGTGAAGTTTAAACCAACTCCCAAAGAGAGATCTTGGCAGGAGTAGCACAAAGCTACTTGACAAGATTATACTGATCTCCAACAGTCTTTTGAGTGAGATGGGGAGTTAGGTGAAGAATAGGATGTGGTGGAGGAAGGGAAATAGGGAGAGGAGTAACCTATTTGTTTCGCCAAGTATTATATGTATAGGCTACTACATGGTAGTAAGGAGCCCCAGACACATTTAGAGTTATAAATTTGCAATTTCTAAAAGGTGATTTGAAGGTCAAGGATTTTCAAGAATACCCCAAAAAGTGATCACATGACAAGAGAGGGGGGTGGATTAGATGCCCTATGAACGATAATTTTAGGAGCAGAAGAAATATTTTAAACATTAATGCACTTATCCAACATCCACTTAGCATGAGGAATAAATCCATTAATGATGATCATATTAACATTATCATCTGCTTAAGAAATACAAGATGTAGGATAAGATGTAGAATTAGTATGCTCAACATCTATCTGTGGGGGATCTGATGCGAGGTGAAATTCTTCATTTGCTAATGCTTCATCTCTAGAAGGGTGAGCATTAGAATGAAGGGAAGGTATAGTAACCTTAAGAAAAGTGTCAACGATTTCATCCTCTTGCACCAAAATATCCTCATAAGTAGGAGGGATATTTGGAGAGGGATCAAGGAAAAAGAGTGACATAGGAAAAGATAACTCACTTTCATAGGCTTTTAAGAGAATCTATTGAAACTTATTAACAAAGATGGAAAGTGATAAAAGAAAAGATACTAAAAATCCATTTAGAAATGAGGAGGAGATAAGAAAGGTATTAACGACCCACTTCATTTTTTAGAAGAAAAAATTGCATGAAAAAGAACAAGCTCGAAGTTGGACAGTTGGGTTCACCAAAACACAATGAAGAAAATTTTCCATTACATTACTTAAGTTGGAATGTAAAACATGAACTAACTAAAAATAGAAGTACGAATTCCAAAATTATGTTACAGAGTAGGATAGAGGAAGAAAAGAAGAACCTGTCACCAAAGGATGGGAGTTTCTTTCTAGGACTCTAGTGCATTGTGAGGATGTATGTGTTTTGCGTTGTAGTTCATACGACAACAAAACAATAAAAATATGTACTGTACGGTATGATATGGGTCTGGAATTTCACCTAGTCTACAAATAGGACAAGAATGAAAACCCAACAACACAATACACAAAGGAATCATATAAATAATGCATTTAAATGAAAGATAATTAAGATAATAGAATGACAAGATAAAAGGAGAGAAATGAGCAAACTCTCATGTGTTCGAATCTTCTTTAACCTGCACAACACAAAACAAGAAAAATGGTTGAGGTTGTTTGGGGGTTTGCCTCAGTCAAAACCCTGGTTTGGTCTTTCGACCTCCATAACAACCAAGATAGATAAAAAATATGTGTGTTCTTAATCTAAGTGTTTTTAGATCTAAGAACAATGACTAAATGAAATCTGGTAGGATGTGAGAATCCCAAGGTGCTCAGAGCACAACAAAAATAAATGTTTGTACAACAAAATAATAACAAGAATAATATCACCTTAAAAGGGCTTGAAGAAAAGGTAGAGCATTGTAGCAAGTTGTAGAGAGCTATAGAAATTTGCAGTATGCAAGAAGTTGTAAGAAAGAAAAACCAAGAGGGAGCCACGAGGAATGTAATTGCAAAATGATCGATTCAAAAAATGATAAGAGGAGGGAAAAGGAAGGAGGAAATGAATCATCCAGAAGATTCTTGAGACATTACCATCGACATGTGAAAAAGCAACAAGTGGCAAAATGCTCAGAAACAACCACAAAACACAAAATTGTTATGGGACGCTAGTGTGTCGTGCATACGTTTGCGAGAAGCACTAGTGTTTAAATAGTTTGGGTTAAAAAATGATAAGACACTAGAACATCACATGAATAACACAAAAATGATAATAACATTGATGAAAATGCAACACTAAAAACAAGGCCTAAGCACCATGGGAAGGAAAAAGGCTACTGCAAGTGCTACAACGAGCCTACAATCAAACTAAGGGAATGGACACTAAAGCAAGGAAAAAATATAGCGAGAAATTGCAAGGGTATGCAATTTTTTACGTTACAGTCACATCTCCTCCTAATACAAGATCCTATTCTTCTCATCACACTCTTGGGATTTCTACCAACCCTATTTCTACATGTATCTATTGTTATATATGAAAAAGGTGAATGATAAGACTAGCATGCACACTAGATCAAACCCCCTTCCATAATAACATTCAAGGACAAGACTACCCAATGAAGGTGGACTCGACTATAGATCTTGTGCTCAAGAGTGCTATGGAAAGAATTGATTTAATCAAGCCTTTTATCAAACCCTAGGTCAATCAATGCATGAAACCCTAGATTTACAAAGATTCTTGTTTGGTTTTTATTTTTTATTCTTTATTTTTTCCATTTTTTTTGGTGCCACAATTTTTGTGATTTTCTCTACCTTTTTCTCCTTCAATTGTTTCTAATTTCTTCTTTGGTTTTTATTTTTTTATTTTTTTTATTTTCTTGTTTTTTCAAAGGCTTTAACCATTTCTAATTTCTTTTTTGGTTTTTATTTTTTTATTTTTCATTTTCTGCTTGTTATCCTTGACAGTTTTTAATTTCTTTTATTTTTTATTTTTTTAATTTCTACTTTTTCTTGAGTAGTTTCTAATTTTTTTTTTTTTTAATTTTATTGTATATTGTATTTTTTGCAATAGTTATGGTGTCACCTCATTTTTGTCAATAAATTCAAAATTTATTAAAAGAATGTGGTCAAATTAATTTAAAAAGTTTTATTTTAGAAAATTAAAAATATATATTTTACCATTTCTTTTTATTGTTTCCTTTAAAATATAAATATAAATGAATATTTAATATTTTTTTAAATAAATATTTATTTTATGATAACTTTGTATTTTCTTTCTTTAAATTTTTTTAAAAATTATTTATTAGTTTTTTTTTTAAATTTTTCTAAGAATGATTGTATTTTGGTTTCTTCAAAAAAAAAAAAATGTTGAAAGTAAAATTGAATAGTGAAGGTAGGGATGGTTGTATGGTCTATTTAATTATTTTTGCCATAAAATACAATCAAAATTTTAGGAAGATTGTACAACATGAAAGGGAAGATTTCAAATAAACAGTTAAAATTCTATCAAATTATTTTAATATATATATTTAGTTTACATATAATCTTGTTTATAATAAAATGTGTCTTTGTATTTAAAAAAAGTTTTAATAGATGATTGTCATCACGGTCGACCCTGTCTGTCAAGCAAATTATTTGTGATGGTCATCTATTTGAAGTTGCCTTTCAAATAGTAAAGCCTACTAATTTTAGGAAAAAAATATATAGGCTAAAAATAGATATAAGAATAATTACATAAAAAAAATTATAGTTTATCTGAAATCTTGCCTTTCAAGTGATACAATCTTCCTAAAATTTTAATTGTATTTTATGGCTAAAATAACTAAATACGTCTATACGACCATCAAATTTAGGCCTTGATTGTCATGAAAAATTTGCTTGAAGGCATGGTTAACCATGAAATTTAGGCTCTCAGTGAAGGGAAAATTTTGAAGGTAGGTTCAAAATATTCAACATTTATTTTTCTATTAGTATATGTATTATGTGGGAATAACAACTTGCCCTAATTGGAAGAATCATGAACTCCTAAGAAGCTAGATTGTTTCTAACTTATTTTTTGTCATTAATGGTTCAAGAAAATCTACACTTTATATTTATCCCATGATGAAAGAAGTAGCTCCTCTAAGGTCAAATTCTTTTACATTTAATCCAAAAATGGCACATTTAAAATTTGACAGTCAACTTATCTATTGATGAACAATTATATTTCAAGACCACTATTGCCTGAATATATGGTGGAGAAGTATTTATCAATCCCTTAGATGATGGAAGAGTTAAAATAACTTGGTTCGATTCCTTGATTCTTCAATTACATATATGGATTTCAGGTTATCAACTTAGTGTGGTAAAGGGCCATTGAGAAGAAACATTAAAATAATTTTCTATATAGATAGTTAGTGATGTAAATATAATTGCTTGACCCAAAGTGAATAATGTTAATGGGAATAGCATGCATCAACACTACTAAACAATTATATATCAAGACCACCAATGCCTGAATATATGGTGGAGAAGTATTTATCAATCCCTTATATGATGGAAGAGTTAAAATAACTTGGTTTCATTCCTTGATTCTTCAATTACATATATGGATTTCAGGTTATCAACTTAGTATGGTAAAGGGCCATTGAGAAGAAACATTAAAATAAGTTTCTATATAGATAGTTAGTGATGGAAATATAATTGCTTGACCCAAAGTGAATAATGTTAATGGGAGTAGCATGCATCAACACTAAACATTGTTATTGAATCAATAGTACTAGCAAATGGATAATTAATAGGTATTTCCATCATAATTGGACTAGTAGTATTGCGTAGATATAAGTAAGAAGCATCATGTTTATATTCATTAATCCATTTAATTTTTAAGAGTCCTCTTATTTGTGTGTAATTGATCATTAATGCTTTAGATGATTCATTGTACAAATTATGATTCATTTTGAATAATGTAGATGGTGCTTTATTTGAATAGTAGAGATTTTTTATAATTTATTTGGGTATCATTAAAAGACATTAGTTATCATACTATAATTATAAGAATTCTATGAAACTAAATGGGAATGTCACTTATCAATATATATTACTTTTCTAATGGTATTTTTACTACCATTATAAGTAAAATTGGTATGTCACTTTTCGATATGTAATTGTATTAAGACCTTGTGTCAAAATGGACCCAAAACTAAATGAGAATTGGTGCGGGTATTGCTAATTTCTCCATTACAATTATGTGTAAGTTTATAAGGTTGAGCATTTAGAGTTTCCACCTCTTTTGTGGATTTAGAGTTTCCACCTCTTTTGTGGAAGAACACTGACACAATATTCTTGACATGAATATTATTGCCAACAATCTATATGCCCTTTAAATATAAATATATTGCCTAGATCTCGAACTACCTATATGGATTTCAGGTTATCAACTTAGTATGGTAAAGGGCCATTGAGAAGAAACATTAAAATAAGTTTCTATATAGATAGTTAGCGATGGAAATATAATTGCTTGACCCAAAGTGAATAATGTTAATGGGAGTACCATGCATCAACACTAAACATTGTTATTGAATCAATAGTACTAGCAAATGGATAATTAATAGGTATTTCCATCATAATTGGATTAGTAGTATTGCATAGATATAAGTAAGAAGCATCATGTTTATATTCATTAATCCATTTAATTTTTAAGAGTCCTCTTATGTTGTGTGTAATTAATCATTAATGCTCTAGATGATTCATTGTACAAATTATGATTCATTTTGAATAATGTAGATGGTGCTTTATTTGAATAGTAGAGATTTTTTATAATTTATTTGGGTATCATTAAAAGACATTAGTTATCATACTATAATTATAAGAATTCTATGAAAACTAAATGGGAATGTCACTTGTCAATATATATTATTTTTCTAATGGTATTTTTACTACCATTATAAGTAAAATTGGTATGTCACTTTTCAATATGTAATTGTATTAAGATCTTGTGTCAAAATAGACCCAAAACTAAATGAGAATTGGTGCGGGTATTGCTAATTTCTCCATTACAATTATGTGTAAGTTTATAAGGTTGAGCATTTAGAGTTTCCACCTCTTTTTTGGAAGAACACTGACACAATATTATTGACATGAATATTATTGCCAATAAATATTTGCCCTTTAAATATAAATACATTGCATGGATCTTGAGCTACCTTGTATAAATATATTACCTCCTAATGAAAAATCTAATTTAAAGTTATATGATTCAATAGAGGAGAATGTGAAGAGTAAAAGAAGTAAGAGCCCAAAATAGATGGCTAACAATAAGAGCTTTAAATTCTAATATAAATCACAACCAACATTTGTTATGAAAATAAAATCTAACTAGATTTGGGATTATGGATTAGTGTTCCCATCCCAATTATTAGCATGAATCTTACTTTTCAATTAATTACTATACATTTTAATATAACAATTAATTAATTATAAGCATCCTAATTCTACATCGAACGTTCTCTAGTCAAAGGGCCTAGCATTGAAACATTTGTCTATATTAGCTATGCCTAAATAACTCTCTAATTTTGCATATCAAGTTTGAACTTGGACCTATCTATCAACAACATAATTCAATAGCATTAAGTGGGTGCCCCATCCTTTTGAAAACAAAAGTAGTTCTCTTACCAAATTGTTTCTATCCTATCCATGTAAATTGTTGACTCATAATCACTTTCTCTCCATTAAATCAAAGAAACCCCATTCAATTATTTAAATTATAGTTGCAATTATGTTCATATTACCCACAAGAGGTCTCCATCACTCCAGTATATTACATTCATTGACCACTCATACTATAATGCACTAAAATATGAAGGCTATGATAGCCATTGCCTCATGATCAATGTTAGACCTAAGAAAAGATGCCACAATATTCACCCAATGTAACAAGAAGCTAGTCCACCAAAAGTAATGAATGGAGTTCAATAAAAATTCTCAACTAAAATAATTCTTAAGAAGATGATAGAATAAAGTATTTACCTAGCTTGCATATAACACTAAAGAAATCTAACATAATAGATTTTAAACCAAAATGACTACAAAATTCAACTAAACAAAAAAGTGCTACAGCTAGACTTAGACACGGTTCTATTGGGAGACCAAATTATTTCCTTAACTCACATTAGAAATCCACACATGCACAATATACCCAAAAAAAATCACCAATTTGACTCCAAAATCCTAATTCACTTGAATTGGATGTTTTGTCACATTAATTATATGGTAATTAAATAAATATTAAAGGAATGTTTATATTCATAAAAGTTGCAATACCATCCCTATTGCAAGATAAGAAATTGAAGTTAATGATTTGAATAGAAAGGGGAAAGGGATTATAAATATTTTACAAACTATAAGAGACATGAAAATGTGCAAAGTGAATTCAATGAGAACCCATATATTTCCACAAATGCTTGTGTGTAGAATAGAAAAATCATAGGAGCTAAAAAAAAAAATTGAGTAGAGCTACTAATTCTAACCCATTTATATAATGCATGTATTAAGTTGCGAGTAGGAGAAACATCTTTTACCAAATAGGATCAAATTTTAAATAATGCCAATACTTAATTTGCATGATTTCAAACCAAGAAACTAGATTTTAATTTGCATGATCCTATAATGCTATATTCCTAATTATAATAACGATAAGCACTTATAGCATGCTTAACCTCAATAGTTTCATTTATTAGTCTTAGTTATTCTTTAAAATGACTTAGTTAGTATGAAGGGGTGTGTCCCTACATAGTTATGCATATAAATAAAGAAGAAAGACTTTCCCAACACATTGTATCTTCTAATATTGAATTCACATATTATTTTTTATTATTGAAGGTCAACCCCTCAAAGTGGTTTTATATTTTTCTGATTTTTACATTTATTTCTAAGAAATATCATAACACATAGTTGGGTTGATAAAGCACATGACTTGAAACTACTTTTAAATGATGAATACCAACTTATAAAAAAGAGATCCAACCAAGATTTCCAAGAGAATGACATGGTGTAATATTCAATTTTGGGAATATATTTGAGGAAAAAAGAAGAATCAACTTAAAATTAAAAGATCTACAAATTAGAATCGAAGAAGGTACCCTTACTGAAACTACTGCTATAGAGGAAGAGAAGATGAGAAGCGAGTGGAAAGAACTTCTAGTGAAAGAAGAGATTTTTTGGAAACAAAAGTCAAGAGTTCAATGGATGAAGGAGGGGGATCAGAATACTTCATTTTTCCACCAATCTACTATGAGACATAGAAAAAGGAATAGTATATCGAAGCTAATGGATGACAGAGGTGTCATGGTTGAAACTGATCAGCAGGTTGGGGAGGTGGCTTCTTCCTATTTCCAAAAATTTCTAGGAGCCCAAGACAATAGTATCAATCAAGAACTCATAGATATTATTCCAACAATGTTGAACGAGGAAGATAATGCTCAACTAGGAAAAAATATCTTTGAGGAAGAGGTCTGAGCCAGTATCTTCTCTATGGGGGCTTTTAAAGCCCCAGGACCTGATGGTTTCCCTCCTGCTTTCTTTCAGGAGTATTGGGAGATAGTGGGTGATGAGTCTAGTTTATGACTCAATTTTGTTAAACTTTATTATCCACTTGCTGTAGTTATCTTGTACTTTGGCACTTTGATCCTAATCTTTTTATGTCATTTCCTCAAAACTATAAGATGTTAGACAGGTTATTTCTTATAATCTTTTATGACAAAGACATGCTATATGAACTATCTATGTTAATTTTACATATGGTTAATGAATGTTACTCTAAGGTAGTTATAGATGTGCAATTATTGTGTGTACTAATATTGTTATGCAGATATAATCAACAACCATAAAGTTGAGGAAGATTCTATTGGTTGGTTACTCGCCATAAAAGTCAAACACGGTGATCGTTAAAATGTCAAATGGAGGGAAGATAATCACCTTGTAACTGGTCTTAATTACTTGTTGAGCAAATTTAGGAGTTACTGTTGTGCTAGATCTGCGTTGAAGCAACTTGTTTGACCAAATTCCACGCATGCGTAACCTCCTTTTCGCTTTCTATGCTTTCCTTAAAGTGGCATCCTCCTATTCTGTTGGAGTTGACTGCATTGCTAGGTAGTTAGTTTTGTAGTTTTCCTTCTATAAATAAGACTCTGATGCTCCTTTTGAGGAGTTGTTGATTAATCAGAGATTGTATTTGCATTATCCAGTTTTCAGTAATACAGTTATGATGTTCATTTGTACTCATGTTTTCCAATGAATAAAATGAAGTTATAAGTTCTCATTTCTCAGTTTACATTTGTCTTAGGGAATACTCATCCAAGGGGGCCCACTTGTTGAGCATTCCATCCTCTTGTTTAGTTGTATTTTATGTTAAGTAGTTAGTTAAATCTGGCATTGAATGTTCCTACAGCCACTAGAATTCTATTATGTGTCTGTTCCGACAACCAAGGCAGTCAAAGTAGTTTCTTGTTTGTTTGCCCAGACTTTTATTTCCTGTTATGCACTAGAACTTAGAATAGTTGTTGGTTGGTGTTCAACACTCATGTTATTTCTTTCCCAACAGTTTATCTTCAACATTATGTCTTTCTTAGCTATATAATGAATGTGGCTACTTTGGAAGTTCTTAGCGCACATACCATGCTAACCCATTTCAAGTTCATGTCCCTGGGTTGACAAATGAAATGCATCTCCATAGTGATTAAGACAACTATTCAGATTAGATGTCCAATCTTTGAGCTATAGCTTTATGAGCTCAGTTGTTAAAACATTATAGGAGACCAACATTTTTGGCGTCGTTGTCAGGGATGGTGTCAAACTAAGAAGATCTTTGGAGTCATCTTTGGTATTATTTCTTCCAATTTTTTTCCCCTTAAAATGTGCTTTTAGTCAGGTAGTAACCATCTACAACCCATTCACAACATTTTTTGTGAGAGGTGGTTGATACTGAGTATATTGCATGCATAGAGGTAGGAGAAGAGATGCTTTAGGGAGATTCCTTCCTAATGATTCAACTTACCCAGCAGAAGAAGCAGAAATGAATCCTTTTCTTGATGCATTCCTTGATTTGAATAGTTTTGAAACACCCTCTGAAGAACAAGTTACCCCAAACTTGGTTGAAAATCCATTTGCCTTAATAATAGGTCAAGCAGTTATGGCTGCCCAAAATGTACCCAATCAACCAACCTTTCCATTTCCAATTGCTCATCAAAATGAAGTGGATAATCTCAAGAACATCCCTGCTTCAGCTCTCCCCAAGTTCTATGGACTTGCAACAGAGGACCCAGACACCTTCTTGTTCAAATTTGATATCCTCTGTAGAAGCTATGACTACACTACTAATGCTCATAAACTTAAGCTATTTCCTACTACCATGAAAGAGGCTGCATTAAGGTGGTTTATGAGTCTAGGTAGTGATATTGTCAATACCTGGGAATAAATGAAAGATAAATTTCTTGAGAAGCATAAAACTACTGTAGGAGTGGAGATATGAGAGGAAATGATATTTTCAGAATGCAGCAGAAAGAAGATGAGGATTACATCTCAAGGTTTCTATTTTGTTTACAAAAGTCTCCCCATCATGCACTCAATGAGGAGTCTCAGAAACTGCTCTTCCTCAGGGAAATAAGTGAGCATTGCACAGATGCCTTGGATTTAATGGGAGGAGGGGATATTACCCAAGTGTCTTGGGATGATATTAAGAAGTTGTGTCAAAATAATTCCAGAGCAGCCATGAGGAAAGGAAGAGGTTACCATTCCGTTATGGGCAAAACCTCTACCATTGAAGTTTCAAGGATGGGGATAAGTCACTTGCTATCTGATTTTAAGCAAGATATTATAAAATAATATGGCCACCCAATTGGACACACTTCGGGCAAAGAAGAAGCATGAAGAGGCCGAGGCAATGTTGGCAGAATATTGTCCTCATAGCAGACAAAAAAAAAGGGACTGCAGATGCAAGATGGTAGCTAACATTGACAGTAAGTAGATTCCACCTGAGTTCAAGCCAATACAAGTTGAAGAAGATCAAGTCTTCTATGTTGCACCAAGGAGGCCATGGGCTCCAAGACAAGGTATGTCACCAGATCCATTATCATTTGTTGGACCATATTTTAATACTTATGCATCTGGTAACCAATGGCAATAGCCATTCCCATCTAGTTATGGAGGATTTCCACCTCAAACTTGGAATAACCCTTAAAATACTTGGCAAAATTACCAAAACCCTGCACCTCAGTGGCAATAGCCTCAGGGGAATTGACAGTCACCCCCAGGAAATTGGTAGCAAACATCTCAATAGAGAGGAGGACAACAATGGCCAAATCAAACCACTAATTACATGTAGTCAACTTCTCAGCCCCAACAACCTACTATAATGCCTCCACCTGCTAGCTCCAATTCAAATACACCTAAACCTACTCAGTTACCAGCTCAACCCTCACCTAACCCAAATAATAGACCTTAGCAACAACCAATATATTCTGCTGGTCCAAATCAATTCCTTGCATATGCTATGAATGTAAGTGACATCCATTTGCATTCAAGAACTACCTTGGTAGCTCCTTCAAGACTCGTTATTACTGAGCTTTCTGAGGAAGACGGGGAACCTATCTAAACCCCCATTCAATCAAATGCACCTGGAAATCCTGAACCAGTGCCATTCAAGCAGACTGGCCAAGAACAACCATTTCCACAAAGGTTAGAAACTATGAAACAAAAGGTAGAAGAGGAACCCACCTTTGACATTCTAGAGCAGTTGAAACATGTATGTGTCAAGATCCCTCTATTTGAAGCCATAAAAGATGTTCCTATATATGGAAAAGCAATCAAAGAAGCATGCCTTAAGAAGTCAGGTGGAAAAAGGAAAGACCCCACTATGGTTCATGTGGTGGGACAGTTGGCTGACATCATGCTTGGGAAAGTGATTGTTCCCAAATATAATGATCTAAGAAGTCCTGTGGTAGGAGTTGTTATAAATGGGATCCAAATCAGAAATGGTCTGATTGATCTTGGAGCAGCCATAAATGTAATGACAAAGGATATCCTGCAGCAACTGAATGTTGCAACCATGCGACCAACTCCTACTATCCTGCAGCTTGCTGATAGTTCTACTATTAAACCTGATGGGATAGTCGAGGACCTTGTGGTATCCTTGGACTCATGGGAATATCTAGCTGATTTCATGATACTTTCTCCTAAAGCTACATTGGGAGGATACCCCATCATTCTGGGAAGGCTGTGGTTAGCCACAACAAATGCTTATATTGGATGTCGGTCAGGAGACATGACCATCTCTGATGGGAGAAGCACTAAAACACTTGTTCTTTACCCACCTGCACAACCATCTCATCATATGGATAATCATGTTTGGCCTCATGTTGGTGAAGAGGCAGAGGAAGCTAATTTTGTGGAGCAACTTATGATGTTAGGCAGAAGTTCTTTCCTGCAGCTTCAAGGAGAGGAGGAGGTGTTGTCTAACATAATTCAAAATCATTGTGAAGTAGAGGAAGCATCATCCTCTCATTCTATTGATCTAGTGAAGATATTCTAATTTTTCCTGCAGCATCATGTATGTTACATACATTGCTTCCACAAGAAATTAAGGTACCAAGCATTAATGAAGTAACTATGGTAGACTTAACAACTTAGTGGAAATTTCAAAAGAAAGATATCTCAATATTAACAATAACTTGACTCAAGCACAACAACTGTCTTTGACAAATTTGTTAAAGAAACATAAGAATGCCTTTGCATGGGATTATCATGACATGAAAGGATTAGATCCTACATTATGTACCCATAGGATTTACATAAAGGAACTTTGTACACCAGTAAGACTGCCACAAAGGAGAATCAACCCTGCACTAAGAGAAATTGTCAAAGAGGAATTGCAGAAGCTATTAGATGCAGGATTTGTCTACCCAATCTCAGATAGCCAGTGGGTGTCTCCTCTGGTTCTTGTGCCCCAAAATGGAGGGAAATGGAGAGTTTGTATTGATTATAGAGAACTAAACTCTGCCACCAAAAAGGATCATTTTCCCCTACCTTTCACAGACCAAGTATTGGACTCACTTGTAGGAAAGCAGTACTTTTTCTGTTTGGATGGGTTTAGTGGTTACAATCAGATTCAGATTGCACCTGAAGATCAAGAGAAAACAACATTTACCTATCCTTGGGGGACATATGCCTACTCAGTACTCCCATTTGGCTTATGCAATGCACCTGCAACTTTCCAAAAGGCAGTCATTAGCATATTTTCAGATATCTCACATGATTGTATGGAAATCTATATGGATGATTTCACTACTTATGGTGCTACTTTTGAAGAGGCATTAGCAAACTTAGGGAAGGTGTTGAAAATATGTGAAGACCACAATCTATCCTTGAACAGTGCAAAGTGCTTCATGATGATGTAGGAAGGAGTAGTACTTGGCCACTACATTTCTCCAAAAGGAATCTAGGTGGACCCAACAAAGATTGAAGTCATCATCAATCTACCCATTCTTGCAAAGCAAAAAGATGTCAAAAGCTTCTTGGGTCATGCAGGGTATTACAGACATTTCATCAAAGATTTCAGCAAAATGGCATCCCCATTGTATACTCTTCTCACAAAGGATGTTGAATTTCAGTGGAATGAAGATTGTAACAAAGCATTTTCTGATTTAAAGGTAGCATTAACCCATGCTCCTATACTTAAAGGGCCTAATTGGGAACTTCCTTTCCACATTCATATTGATGCATCAAATTATGCCGTAGGAGCAGTTTTAGGCCAAAAAGGAGTCATTGAGCATGCTATTTATTTTGTTAGCAAAAACTTACAGGGTGTTGAGTTCAACTATACAGTAACAGAGAAGGAAATGCTAGCAGTCATCTATGCACTCAACAAATTCAAGCACTACATAACCGGCTATCAAATATTTGTGCACATAGATCATGCAGCCATTAGGTATCTCATGAACAAGCCTCTAATATCAAGTCGATTAGCAAGATGGGTGTTGCCAATTCATGAATTTGACATCACTATTGTAGATAAGCCAGGGAAGGCCAATGTGGTTGCAGACTTTCTTTCAAGAATGACTACATCAGAGGATAACCAAGTCATTGATGACTATTTTCCTAATGAACATTTGTTTTCACTCACTATGCAAACACACTGGTATGTTGACACAACCAATTATTTGGACACAGGAAGAGTCCCTCCTCACTTCTCTCTTAAGGAGAGAAGGTACTCATTGAAAAGTCTTTTTCTTTTTCATGGATTGCTGGATGTTTGTTCTACACTGGACTAGACAATGCCATGAGGAGATGTGTGAGAGAAGATGAAACATATGACATTTTGCAGCAAAGCAGACAACAATGAAGATTTTGAATGCAGGTTATTACTGGCCTACACTCCACAAGGATGCAACAAGATATACCAAGAAATGTGACAACTATCAGAGGATGGGATGACCAACAAAATCTAATGAGATGCCCCTTTATCCTCAACTTGTGATTACTCCATTTGATAAGTGGGGATTAGATTTTGTAGGACCCATTGATCCTCTATCTAATGGTAAATCCTATATCTTAGTATGCACTAATTATGTAACTAAATGGGTAGAAGTTAAGGCCATGAAACATGTAAGAGACAATAAGGTTGTAGAATTTCT
Organism: Cunninghamia lanceolata; assembly: GCA_027924645.1. Taxonomy (NCBI): domain Eukaryota; kingdom Viridiplantae; phylum Streptophyta; class Pinopsida; order Cupressales; family Cupressaceae; genus Cunninghamia; species Cunninghamia lanceolata. Next base: position 1,836,862 of record BSBN01000476.1, read on the forward strand.
TTATGAGGAAATTTTCACACGCTATGTAGTTCCCAGAGAATTAGTGAATGATCAAGGAGCTCAATTCACCTCAACCCTAGTTGTAGCATTAGTATAGGAGTACAACATAAGGCACAAGAAATCTACTCCTTATCACCCTCAGCCTAATGGCCAAGTTGAGGTGACTAACAGAGAAATAGAAGCCATTTTAACCAAAACTGTGGCTATCCATAGGAAGGATTGGGCAAACAAGCTACCAGAAGCTATCTGGGCCTATTGGACAACCTGGAAAACAACTACCAGCTTCACCCCTTTTGAGTTACTGTATGGAAAAATAGCCATGATGCCTATTGAATTTGAACATAAGACTCTCCGAACTGCACTTGACTTGGGGATGGCTCTCTTTAAGGTACAAAAAGAAAGAATCATGCAGCTCAATGCTTTGGATGAGATGAGGAAAGCCACCTTACATCACACAGAAGTGGTACAGAATCAAAGAATAAAGTGGCATGACAAATACATCAAAGATAAGAAATTTCAGCCTAGTGACTGGGCTTTGCTTTATGACTCAAGGTATCAAGATAATGTAGGGAAATTACAAACAAGGTGGCTAGGACCATATGAGGTTGCTAAAGTTTTTTCCAATGGTGCTATTCAACTTACCACCATTGACCCTGTCAGATTTAAGTTGTTAGTCAATGGTCATTGCCTCAGGTTATATCACAAGCCAACCTCAAAAGAAGAATTCCTGCAACAATTCACTCAGCATGCAACTCCTAAACTTCCTGCAGCCAAAGGTAATGGACCTAGTGTCCCTCCTTCTGGCTAACCAAGGTACGACACTTGTCATAATAAAGACTTCCACATTTGTGGGAGTCCACTTCTTCATCCATTCTCCCATCCACCCATCCATATCCATTATTCTCTCTTCCATCACGTTTAATGATTACACTCCATCCCACCTCGTGTTCTTCCACTCCATTTTCATTCATTGCTCAATAAATTCTTAAGCACTGACCGATACTTTCTCCATGATTTTTGCAACCAATCTCCTGCACATCAAGGTACACACACTTTAATAATTCTCTTTTAATTATCTTTTGGTACATTCATTTAATTATTGTACATTAATATCGATATTCTCCATGGCATGTCATTATTCCCTTCGTTGTCTTGTCACGCATCACCATTCCGCATGTGTGGACACATGCTCAAATTTAGGTTGGGGAGGGAATGTTAATATGATGTCCATGTGTCAGTCCATATGCTTTACACCAGCATGTCAGCAAAGTTTAAAATTGAATGATTTGAATTCTGAGTGAGGTGACGACTCGCAAGTGTGAGATGATAGCCTTCATCGATTATTCATTACTGCCTATACTACCCTTGTCTTAATCTTGTGTTCCCAAAAAAGCTAAAAAGGAAAATACAGATGACATGAGTTATTGAAAATTTAACAGGGTTGCAAGAAGGTGAAGTTAGTTTTCAAACTTTTTGCAAAAAAAAAAAAACTTTGTAGTGCGATTGTTTTCAAGCAGCTAAGTCAATGGGAGGTGGATTAATTCAGAATGAACCCACAGTTCATGATGTATTATTGCAGGATGCACTCAGCCAGACCAAGTTTAGAAAATGTGGGTGGATAGACTATTTCTTGAAGCTGAATGGTTTTGATGAAAATGTTGCGTTAGAATCTACCCAGACATTGTCTGAAGGTAAAGCCATAGTAAGGGGGTTGGAGGTGTTGGCTACTGAAGAAAGAATTGTAGAAGTTACAGGTCTGCCTGTTGATGGAGAGAATTATCCTGTTGCTAGAGACGCCAGGTCAGCTAGGGCCAAATTTACAGAACCTGGTGATCCTCCATGACTATAGACAAGAAGGGAACCAAAAGAACCTCTTTGCTTGAGCCATGGTAATAGGTAGTTGTTCATGTGGTGAAGTACATTACTTGTGAAGGTCATCTGTCGAATCTTCATTTTGTGGCATGGGAGAAGAATGAATGTGCCAAACGTGCTATACCACCTTCTCTCAATCATGGCCGTTGAGACCCAAAAAGGTAGGGCTAATACTGTCTCTCACCATTGTTTAATCAAATTGCTAGTTGAAAAGTCTTTGCATGATGTGTCTAATATGACTTGGGAGGAATTTCTGAATATTGATCAAATAAGACCAAGCCATTTCCAACCTGTGGTTGTACCACAACCTTGTAGAACTAGGAGAAGAGTGTGTTCTGTTGAAGCTACTCCAGGAACCTCAACTTCCAGTGCAAACCCTCCTGCAGCAAAACAAGCTATTGAGATTAGTTCTTCTGAAGCAGAGCATGCAGGCAAAGAAAGTTCTTCAGATTCTAATGATGATGATGTTCCTCTAGCAATTTAATTCAAACTAGGGCACATAAGAGAAGGGTAGAAATAAAGAAGGTTAAAACTAAAAAGCAAACCACAGGAAGGAAGGTGCCATGCTCTAGGAAACAGAAGGATGACACTGTTCTTCCTGCAGCCAAAGAGAAACATGAGAGTCTTAGTAAATCAAGACCTACTGAGCCAGCCTCCGGTGCACCTCTACAGATAAGCCCTAGGGTTGAAGAAATGATAGCTAAGGATACAGAGGCCCCAATGGGGCATGTGAATGTTGTAGAAAAAGACATAAGTAAGGAATCAACAAATGTGACTCTGGCAGACCTTATTGCCACTACTGAACATATTAAGAGACAAGAACATGAAGATAAACAGGAGTTCCTGCAGCAAGACACCCTGCAGCTAGAATTGGCTGAGCAATCAAAAACCCTGCAGCTTGTGCTATATGAAGGTCAACCATCTGTGCCAGGAAAGCCTTTTGTAGGAATACACAGACCTCTTGATTTTTTTATGCATATGGTAGCCATGAATTTGTGGGATGAGATGCAAAGGAGAGAAGAATAATGGAAGAAGGAGAAACACAGATTAAAGGATGAAATTCAAAAGAAGGATGAAGAGATTAAAGACAAGAATGCATAAATTGCGACTTTAAAAGAGAGAGTGGATAATATGGCAGCTTTGGTGCCTCCGGTATTAGAATGCAGGACTCCCCCAAGAGTCTATGCTCTACATTTAAAGGAAAGTTACCTCTCTTTTAAGTTAGCAAGGATTGTTTCTGGTTTGAACCCTTCCATTGAATCTCCTCTTGAATTTTTTAATGCTTATAGGATTGCTCCTCCTGAAATAAAGAATTTTTTGTGTGAATTCTATTTACATAATTTTGTTGTGTCCCAAGACCATGAGTGGAACCCCTTGTTGTATGTTGGGGATGTTCAACTGAGGGCATTTATGTCCTGGATGAAAAATGAGATTAGTTGGGGACAACAGTTCAGGGCTTATAAGCAATTAGAATTTAGCAATCCATTGCCCATTAGAGCTGAATCTAGAAATCCAGGAAGCATTTTCAATGATTGGCACATAATGCTTTATAGGCCAAGCTATGGTAACAGAATCCTGCTTGAGAGAGAAGCAACTTATAGAGAATATGAGAATATTGCACACACTATTGGAGAATCTGTGAAGGGACATTTGACACAAAGGTGGAACAGTTTGTCTGATGAGCTAAAACAAGTAGAGCCTCACTCTCTGCAGAATTATACGGCAGCATGTAAAAGAGTGGATAGATATATACAGATTGGGAGGATAAAGGGGCAATTCTGGATTCCTTTAATCTTTCAACCACCTATCTTGTTGTGGCCTATGCCAAATTATAGATTTTACCAGTATGATATTGCTGAAGAGAGGCAGAGATGGAACAGATTGGATAGGCAACAAGGGTTCTATTGGGATTGTAATTCACGTACCAGAGAAACTGATATAGTACAACTGGTAGTTGCTAATTTCAGGGCATTAACCAAGCAAAAGAACAACCCTTCCTTTGCTAGAGGACCAGCAAAGTCTTAGGTTGGAGAGAGTGACGAGTCTAGTTTATGACTCAATTTTCTTAAACTTTATTATCCACTTGTTGTAGTTATCTTGGACTTTGGTACTTTGATCCTGATCTTTTTATGTCATTTCCTCAAAACTATAAGATGTTGGGCATAGGTTATTTCTTATAATCTTTTATGACAAATACATGCTATATGAACTATCCATGTTAATTTTACATATGGTTAATGAATGTTACTCTAAGGTAGTTATAGATGTGTAATTATTGTGTGTACTAATATTGTTATGCAGATATAATCAGCAACCATAAAGTCGAGGAAGATTCTGTTGGTTGGTTACTCGCCATAAAAGTCAAACATGGCGATCATTCAAATGTCAAATGGAGGGAAGATAACCACCTTATAATTGGTCTTAATTACTTGTTGAGCAAATTTAGGAGTTACTATTGTGCTAGATCTGCGTTGAAGCAACTTGTTTGACCAGATTCCACGCATGAGTAACCTCCTTTCCACTTTCTATGTTTTCCCTAAAGTGGGTCCTCCTATTCTGTTGGACTTGACCGCCTTGCTAAGTAGTTAGTTTTGTAGTTTTCCTTCTATAAATAAGACTCTGATGCTCCTTCTGAGGAGTTGTTGATTAATCAAAGATTGTATTTGCATTATCCAGTTTTCAATAATACAGTTATGATGTTCATTTGTACTCATGTTTTCCAATGAATAAAATGAAGTTATAAGTTCACATTTCTCAGTTTACATTTGTCTTAGGGAATACTCATCCAAGGGGGCCCACTTGGTGAGCATTCCATCCTCTAGTTTAGTTGTATTTTCTGTTAAGTAGTTAGTTAAATCTGGCATTGAATGTTCCTGCAGCCACTAGAATTCTATTCTGTGTCTGTTCCTACAGCCAAGGCAAACAGAGTAGTTTCTTGTTTGTTTGCCCAGACTTTTATTTCCTGTTATGTACTAGAGCTTAGAATAGTTGTTGGTTGATGTTCAACACTCATGTTATTTCTTTCCTAGCAATTTATCTTCAGCATTATGTCTTTCTTAGCTATAGAATGAATGTGGCTACTTTGGAAGTTCTTAGTGCACATACCATGCTGACCCATTTCAAGTTCATGTCCCTGGGTTGACAAATGAAATGCATCTCCCTAGTGATTAAGACAACTATTCAGATCAGATGTCCAATCTCTGAGTTATAGCTTTATGAGCTCAATTGTTAAAACATTATAGGAGACCAACAGTGGGAAAGGATGTCACTGAAGCAACCAGAGTTTTCTTTAGAACGGGAAAGTTGTTAAAGCAACTTAATCATACCTTCATAGCTCTTATTCCCAAAAAGTAGGATGCCATGTGCATGGGGGGATTTAGACCTATAAGTCTGTGCAATACGGTGTATAAGATCTCCAAAATTCTAGTTTTGAGACTCCAACCTATACTTGAGAAATTGATCAGCAACTGTTAGAAGGGGTTTGTCCCAGGCAGATAGATAACGGATGCGGCCATCACTACGCATGAAATAATACACTCCATGGAAAAAAATAGAAGCCCAGGCATGAATTTCAAACTGGATATTTCAAAAGCTTATGACAAAGTTAATTGGAAGTTCCTTTTTATGGTTCTGTTGAAGATGGGTTTCCAAGGCAATTTTCTGCAGCTTGTCATGATTTGTGTTACCTCTGTTCGATTCTCTGTTTTGGTCAACGACATCCCGAGGGGTTTCTTTAATGTTGGTAGAGGCCTAAGGCAAGGGGATCCCCTCTCCCCTTACCTCTTCATTCTCCTGGCTGAGTCCTTGAGTAGGGGATTCACTTCCTTGCTTATCTCCAAAACCATCAAAGGGGTCAAACCTACTTCAATAGCTGAGCCTGCTATCATTTAGAAATTTGTGGATGATACCATCCTGTTTGGGGCTGCTTCAGTTATGGAGGGTCAGAAATGGAAAGAAGTGCCATAAGAATATGCTACCTCAGTGGGCCAATGTATAAACTTTGACAAGAGTCATGTTTACTTTTTCAACACCCTCACAGTTTTGCAGCAAAAAATTATGGACATTCTGGGTTGTGCTGCGGGTTCTTTCTTTAGGATTTATCTTGGACTGCCTTTCTCGGTCAAGGATTCCACCCTGGAGTACTGGAATTCCATAATGGAAAGGACGCAAAGGAAACTTGCGGGTTGGAAAGGAAAACTCCTAAGCCAGGCTGGTAAGTTTCAACTCCTCAAAGCTTCTCTCCAAGGTATTCCTGTGTATTTTCTATCCTTGTTCAAAATGCCTAAGTATCTAATTGAGAGACTTGAGAAAATACAAAGAACCTTTCTTTGGATAGGAATGGAAGACAAAAAAAGGTTGGCTCTTGTTGCTTGGGACAAAGTTTGTAAACCTAAATGGCAGGGGGGCTTAGGCCTAAGAAAATTAAACTTGCTTAATAAAGTTCTATTAACCAAGATAGGCTGGAACCTCATCACTAGGGGCAAAGATTAGGAGAGCATCATGAAAGCCAAGTATATGAGGAACTCTACCCCGGAAGACATTTTACTCTCCTCTGACTTTCCTAGGGGATCAGTTATCTAGAACAATATAATGAAATGTAGGAATATTCTTCTGAAAGGCAGCAAATGGAAATTGGGGGATGGAGATTCAATAAGATTCTAGGAAAATAGTTAGGTCTTTGAAGGGCCCCTAAGAAAGCTCCAAAACTCTTAGGATTTGATGAAACTTGCTGTTAATTACTTTGGTGATCGGGTGAAGGATTACTTCCTCCCTGGTTCTGGCGAGTGGACCCAACTGTCAGAGTGTTGTCAAGGAAATTCTAAGCTGACCAGAGTTGTTGAAGAGATACAACTGATGCTTAAAGGATGTAGAATCCCTCTGTTCCTATAGAAGGATAGACTGGTTTGGACAAAGGAAAAATTTGGGAGGTTTACTGTTAAATTTGCCTATAAATTGTCCCTTCCCCAGGAAGGTGATAAATTATGGAGGAGCATTTGAAACCACAACCTGGTTCCAAAAATGAATCATTTATGGTGGGTAGCAATTCAAAACAAAATCTTTACTATTGATAATCTTCAGACAAGGGGCTTCCAAATTCTGAATAGGTGTGTGCTGTGTATGAATGAAGGAGAGTCTGTCTCTCATATTCTTTTACATTGCGACTTCTCTTGAGAGGTTTGGAGTTTCGCCCTGAATATCCCTTGGTGTAGGAATGGAAACTTGGAGGATCTCATTAGGACCTAGATCCCCCCTTCTCAAGTCTAGTTTGCCATGAAATTTGGGCCCAAATCCCCCTATTCTGTCTTGGAGCCTTTGGAAAGAAAGAAACAATAGATTTTTTCGGGAAAATTCAGAAACCCCATCGAAGTCTTTGGTTCTGCTATCAGACTGCTACAAGACAACATCAGTAACAGTTCCATAAAAGCTGCTGAAAATCCTCCAAATGCTAAAGAAACCAACATAATCAAATAGTGGACTAATCCTATAAGTACTTACAGAGTGGATGATAGAAAGAAAAAGGCTAGAGCCAATACTATCTGGATCCCTCCTTGTGGTTGGTCAAAACTCAACTTTGATGGGGTTGCCAAAGGTAATCCAGGGTTAGCTAGCGGTGGAGGAGTGATAAGGTCTGATAAAGGCTCTCTAATTGCTTCTTATATTGGTAGCATTGGAGAAAACACCAATAACACTGCGAAGGCCATGGCCCTCCTATGGGGCCTCAAAATTGCTCTATCTATAGGCATAAAAAACATAATCGTGGAAGGTGATTCCATGGTTGTTTTAGAAGTTGCTAAAGGGAATGGAAATGTTTTTTGGCAGATTGAAGATGTCATCAAAGATATAAAGGGTCTCCTCCTAAGGTTTGAGGGCAAAGAGTTGAGACATACCTATAGGGAGGGAAACAAAGCTGCGGACCTTATGGCAAATATGGGAATTAATATTCATCCTTTAAGGTGTTGGAGGAAGTTGGATAACCTGCCTAGGACAATTGAGATTTGCATTCATAAGGAGGCCCTTAACCCCGCATGATTGGTGCAATGATGAATGTTAGTGTTTGGTGGCGTGTGTTGGTGTGCCTTTTTGACCTAATGGAAGGATGTGGCATAGAGGACAACAAAAGGAATCCTAACCCTGAGATGATGTGGCGTATTGAGTTTTTTGAGCACATTGTGATAATCAGTTCAAATCATGTTTGTCGTAAAAATCTTTGCAAAGGGTCTTGTCAACCTCGGCTTAATGGGATGGACTTGAGGGATTCGCACGACGCGGGAACTGATGGCATTTATGAGCCGAACGCCTTCAGGTTCTGGAGGGGTGTGCAAAGGATGATAAAGAAAATCAAGTTTATTTTATTATACACTTCTGGAGTTTTCTTGTGTTCATTCACTACTCTTTGCAATAGCTTTCACAGTGAGGGATTTGTTTCTGTGTGCTTCTGGGTTTATAACTCTATGCCTTGGAGACTTAGGATTATGGGGCGAGATAAGGCAAGGATGGAACCTATGAATTGCAATGAATTCAAGGAGGACCTGCAAGTGTGGAGCATTGCATATGAGGGAGGAATTACGACCTTCATGGAATCCTTGAATGGCTATGATGAAAATATCTTGATCCATTTTGCTGAGTCATGGGACGGGAAGCGTATGGTGAAGGTTGGAGGGATCCAATTTGTTGTCTCTGAGGAATCCATTGTTGCTACGTCTGGTTTGCCGTTTTCGGGGAATAGACTCAAGAAGCAGATCCATGTCTAGGATTTGGAGGGTATGAAACTTTTCTACAATGAAGGTGAAAAACAAATTAGGCTGCAAGGAGGCTTTGAGTGGGAGAGTCTAGTCGAGCCTTGGAACCGAGTATGCTTTCTGATAATGAAGTATTTTATGCTTAAGGGTAGATACATAGTGTTTTATCACTATCACTTTGCCTTTTTAAATCATTTTCACCATAAGGTTCTGGTGAATTTCCCCTCTTTCCTACTTTCTAGCCTTGAGGCCTCTGTCATGCATACCAAAAAAGTTTGTGAGGAAGACCCTAGGGTGATCTCGTTGCCCTTACACCAAGGCCTTATTTTCTGGCTGTATTATTATCACTTGGCTCTGAGTCCTTCTTAACCTCCTACTGTCGATCTTGTTGAGGAGAGTTCCAATGATTCTGAAGACAAAATTCCCTTAAGTGTGAGACTTGTGAAGCCTGCCACTCCAAAGGCCTCCCGGCCGGCCTCCCCCTCTAACCAGCCTATGAGTGGTCCCTCGGGTCCTCTGTCAAGCCCGCCTGTGTCAAAGACCACCTCTTTCATGAAAGTTTCTTCTGGTGACTGCTCCCCGAACCAAACCCTTGGGACTCCTCAAGATAAGTCCTAGGCTGTTGCTGTTGAGGGCCTGTGTAACCTGAAGAGCAAAATCCCAATACATGTGAACAAAAAATGTAAAGGTGGAGGCAATGTTCAGAACAACTCTGCTAAAAGGAGACTTAGTGAGCAAGGTGTTACAAAAGGTGTTGAAGAAGCTAGTAAAAAATAGGGGAACCTTTGGAAAGCGGAGGTTGTGTTTGTAAAAGAATTTGTTGTGGGTAAAGATGGCACTGCTAGAAGGTCGTCCTTAAGGAGATCTTGTTTGGCAGGAGGTTTGTCTCAGGGCTTAGAGTTAGTGGATTATTCCACTGCATCTAATCGGGAGGACACTGGACAAGATGTTGGTATGAAGGGTACCAAAATAACACCTGTGAAAGAGAAGGAGGGCGCGAGCCACTTTGCCTCTATGAATAACTCATACTATGACACTAATGAGGAAGAAATGGAGGTGTAGGAAACCCCTAAGATAGAAGTGATGAGTGCTAGAAGGGACGTGGACAATAAGAAGCTGGAAGTTGAGCTCGCTGTTATGAAGGATCGCCTGTCTGTGCTGGAGATCAAGGTTAAGAATCTAGTAAATTTGGTGCTAAAAACTTCTCTCAAGGCTACTGAAGTCTTTTCTGTCATGCAGGTGGATCACAAGAAGACCGTGGATTCTCTCCTGGAGGATCAGAAAAATTTAATCAATGTTATATCCGAGGACTGGAAATCTCTTCTTAGTTAGGGTTTTTTTGCTTTATGTTGTTTATAAAAAACTTTTTAAGACTCGTTATATGTTTTGTTTAAGTTTTTGGTTGAACTGTTAGTTGGTTGTTGGTGGCTCTGGGCCTGCTCTGCTACCGTTTGTCTTTGTTATCAGGTTCTGCTCCTGTGCTAGCAGCTTATCTTAATAAAAAACAACATGTGTATTTGTTTAATACTATGATGAGAATGAAATTTATAAAAAAACAAACCTACAAAGATCCTAGTATAAACTCTCAAACTTTACATTGTTGAGTTTAGGACCCAACAAGTGTGTTGGCAAGAGAAATAAGAGGACACAGTCTGGAGATCTGAGCCTAGCTTACTCTTATGTAGTCTTTATACCCCAACAGTGACAATGATAGAATAACATATATTTGCAGTAGGAAATAACATAATATGGTAAGATTACCTCATATTCAATATATAATAAATATCATAAATGTTCAAATATTACATGATAGTTCTCGTATCATATATAGATTCCCTTTTTTCATCATATCCATATCTCTTCCATATCTTCCATCTTCCTCTCTTATTACGCTTCTTCACATCATCATGCTTCATCATGATCCATGTTCTTCTCTCTCACATTCCTCTTCCTTATACAGGCTCTTAATACCCTTTCATAGTGTCTTTCCCTTATCTCCTTTCCTAAATACTCTTAATTGACTCCCTTCCACAAATTCACCCTTTCCTTTATGATATTTATCCATATTAAGGCTTGTTAAGGTGTGTTAGGGTGTGTTTAAAGCTATCTATGGCCTATAAGACCCATAAATGGGTCTAGGGATGATCCAAATGGTACCACAAACCCTTTGTAACATATGATAATGTCATATAAGGTACAATGGTGTAGTTTGCAGTACTCCTGATCACCTGCTAACATTCTCCTCGGGCCTAAAACATTGTCTTGTCCTTAAGACAACCAAAAATATTTCTTCCATAATTATTTCAGTCAATAATAATCTCAATATAACCCACCACATTCCATCACATGGTCATATCTTAGCTCATGGCATTGAATCATAACTCTATCATAGGTCATACACATCATATCAAGATTTCAGGATCTAGGCATCAATTCACAAGAAGTTATCTTTATTAGAAGTGTTATCGAATTTACATCTCAGGATAGTCAAGTACTCAGTTCAATGTGCAGAGTTCACAACACCTTCCCATTACTTTTGGTACCCAAATAAACATCTCACAAGGTAGTATGACACTAGAGGCATATTCAATTAGAACCACAACATGCTCCTTCAACACTTGGAGCTTTATTATCAGATTTAGGTTGACCAACATGTTTCATAAAGCATCAGAAGTTGGAACCTCCACATCTTTTTCCCCCATCTTCTTTACTATGTTTTATGTGCCTCCTACCTTGTTCTACATACTCTCCAAACCGCGAGTCCATACTTCCATCTATGGTAAAATGTGGTATAAATAATTTTGTAATTTTCATTAATCTTAATACCCTCTTAGTTTTGATTTGTGGTTGATTTTCTTCCTTTGCGATGCTCTTTGGTACCTTCTTTTGTATCTTCCACCTACTTAGGACCTTCCATGTCTTTGTCTCTGGCTTATCCAATTCCAAGGCTTCCACAACATCTTTTAAAGCATAGGTTCCTACCCTTGAGTACTAAGGTTTCTTGACATATGATACACCTTTGGAGATATGATTGACTTGATGAATCTCATCTTTGTCCTGGTAGGGCATGCTACCATTCTCCTTCTCCTCAATTTGTGGTGCATTATTGTTCTTTGCAGTATGTTTATTAGCTAAATTCTCAATCTTTCTTAGGTTGTGTGCTCTTCTAGCCCTTAGTATTTTTCTTGATATTCCTGTTCATTCGTTCCTTATTCGTGTTTCTACAACCTCTTTAAAATTGGTGTTATGGTCATTATCTTCAACATATACCTATCCTTCATACTTTAGATCATTAATTTCTTTCCTAGGAATCTTTCCTAGTGAGTATATCATCCTCTAATTTCCATCTTCACTATCTACTTCCTCTTGCACCGCCACTTCTATATATGCACTGGTCATATTAGTATACAAAGGGATGTGCACTACTTGATCTATCCCAAAAAATGTCATCCTTCCTTATGGGAGTAAAAAATACCATTGTAGTTCACAAACCATTCAAAATTTAATAGAATATTAAAGGTTTCAAAAGGTTTCTTCATCTCAATAACTTCAATGTCTATCTTTCTCTTTATTCCCAACAGATTGACTTCCACATTCCTCCAAGTACCAATAGTATCAATGGTGGTTATGTCAGTTGTTATATGGAGTATCATGTAGTGCAAGTCTTCCAAGTTCTTCCCATACTGGTTTAGGCATAATATTGACTGTTACCTATTTGTGCATCTCAACCCAAATAGGCAAAACTAGGTTTCGAAGGGGATTTCTTGTTTTAACCCATGGTCTAAGGGTCATCCTATTAGGTTTTGAGGGGGTTTTAATATGTTAAAATATTTGATAAATATTTCCATTTGTGATGTTGAGTCGAAAGAAATGCCTTCAAGGTTTATTCTATCCCAAGAAGCAAAGGAATCATGTTGTTGTCACAAGAGGAAAATCTTCAGACAAACTATCGAAAAGCATCAAGGGGATGTCATAGATTGTTTAAGTTCAGTCAGCATAAAGGAGCAGTAGCATGTTTGAGATGAAAGAGAAGTCAACACCCATGAGAACAGTTAAGATTGTAAGGAGCAGTAAACAATAGGATAACGGGTCTAGAGCAGTCTTGTTGATACAGGTCTAGGATAGTAAGACAATAGTGATGGGTTTGAGTATGGTGTTTAGAGGACTAAGAAAGCAGTCATAAGAAAGACAATCAAGAAGTGGTATAGTCATTAATCCTTCTCAAACATCAAAAGGCACAAGAAAGCCTAATGAAGTTGTTACAGAGTGAGTTACCAAGAGAATACAAAGGGTAATACCAAGGGGTATATAGTCTAGCTGAGAGCATTGCACACAATAAGTCAAGGAGTAGTTTGAAGAACTAGACACCTAAAGAAGACTATCAAAGTGGATATAGCTGGTAGAGTGCATAGGTGCTACAAAGTTATCAATGAGTGTCAAAGCATAAGGAAGGTTAGTTTGAACTTCTTGATAAGCCTGTCAGATGATGAGGAGCACATATAGTCATGACTTGCTAAGGACATTGAAGATGACATCTTATGGTTTCCTATTGGATTTCCCATGTACTCAGGCATGATATGAGTTTCTTGATAGGAGTATTTCTACAGAGGAAACCCCATCCATCATTCTGAGAAGGGCATACAGTCTAGAGGTCTGCATCTCAAAGGACATTACTAAGGTTTAAAGGTTTTATCTAGGGACTGTCTCACAGGTAAGGACCTTTTATTCAAGACAGTGAGGATAGTGAACATTGTGAAGAGCAGAGATAACAATATTTTTGTCTTCCCTCTGACTTGGAGCAATCCATAGGTGACAGAGAGGATAGTATTAGGTATAGTCTCAAAGCCAGTGAATACCATGCATAAGAAATCCACGAGCAGAGTTTGAAGGCAATGTTATGCTTCTTCATGTCTGACTACAAATTTTAGTGAGAGATAACAAAACTTAATGCATACACAGGGAATAGATATTAGAAAAACCCCCCAAGGTCCTTGATTTTGTGTGAGAAGGTATGGTGTAAGTGATAAATACATTTTTTGGGTCTAATAACTTCAATATCTATCAATATTGTCAAGGAAAATTAGTGATATAATACGACAAATGACCAACTCTGCCAAGTAATCCTTAAGCCTACACCATCATAATGAAACATTGACAAACTTACTAACACATTGCAGAGGTCTGTTACAAGATAGAAGAAGTTTGATAAAGGTGCATGCAAATATGTAGCAGGGTTTAGGAGACAACAAGGAATAGTCATCCTTGGTTGTCATGATGCAGAACAATCATCTTGACTATCATGATGGAGATAGTGATTAGAGGACTTACAAGGATGCAGTCCAAAGGATGGAAAGAAATGCATGAGTTAATATATGACAGTCCACAATGGGACAATGAGAGTAAAGATGTCTTAACAATAATCTAAGAAAGACAGAAGGGTAAGAGCTCACTGTTGATCTCGGGATGCCTACTCCCCATATAGGAGGCCATTCCAGTTGTCATTTTCACCAGAATCATGAATTAGGTCATTAAGAGCTATTATAGGGTCCAGATGAGATGGAAAGGGCATCATACATGAGCAAGAGACATTTAGAAACAAGTAGGAGATATGTATTTATTGTTTAAATTGGATACAGAATAGTCAGGGCTAAGCATGGGAGTAGGTTATAGTTTCAGGTTGATTTAACTTTATTCATTACATCTTGCTTAGTTCCAGATGATCAAAAGGTACATAATTTATTAAGCAACTGTATTAAACAATAAAAAATTTAGATGCTCTTTCCTTATGCAATTGATAGTTTTGTAAAAAAAGAACATACAATTCATTGCACAAAACAACTGCTTATATTCACAAGGAAATTTTGTTCAAAGTTCCCACACAAGCCATGGGAATTGACTATAAAATGATGAAATGAAAAGAAGACATATATATCTAAAACAAGAAGCATAAAGAAGAGAAGGGGATCCGTCATTGCCTATGGGATGAATCCCCTCACTTGTAGCTGCACCACTTTCAAAGTTCTCTAGTTTTAGCCTCCAGAAGCAACTATAAAGGGAAGAAGAAAATAGGGTTAGAGCTTAGGACATCCTTCACTTAATTATGTTAAAAGCATCAAATGTACATGTGTCCTTTCCAGAAACATCAATAACATGAAATGAAAGGAATAAAGAACCCTCTAGATGTAGACATGCATAATAAGAAAGGAGAAGCATTTTTTAATGACATTTCACACCTCAGTAGCAGTTGCTTGGTAGAAAGAAAATGGAGATACTCTATCAAGCCCAAGAAAATGACAAAAGATAAGAGCTTTCCATGCAAGGACAAGGGTTAAAGTTCATTGATGAGAGCAATGCAGAGGTTTGATAAGACATTCATAAATAATAAGAGGAAATCACAGTCTACACAATCCAAGATGAGGCTACAGTTATGAAGTTTGTCTGCTATCTTTTAGAGTGAGCTATCAAAGAAATAAAATCAATGAGTCATCAAAGATGATTATCAATACAGAGCTTATAAGACTGTTTACAAGCAAAGGAGAACTGCCAGAAATTTCCTTGGTGGTTTGCATGTCAAAGAGAAACAGACAGTCATAGAGTCCCTACGGAGATAAAGCATAAAGATGGTGAGTTATCTGTAAAAGCATGCAAAAGGAGATATAGATTTGTAAGGGTTTTAGACATGTCAAAAGGAGTATGAAGAGTAGTCTTGAAGAAGCAGTGGGCAGGGGTATGATAGATATTTGCTAAGTCCATACAAAGAGTTAAGGGTTTTGGAAGCACTTATAAGGGTAAAATGGGCCTACAGACTCAAGAGTAGGCCCTTCTACTAGTTTCTTTGAGATCAAGCTTCATGGATGATGCACCGGGTCCATCAATCATTTTTGAAACTGGTCATGAAAATATATTTGATGATCCCTTTGCCACAATATCATAAATGGTTGGAGATTTGTTTAATGACAATACTGGTAGTAGCAATGATTCTTTATTACATTTTGGTCCACTTTTAAATCAAAGGTATCAAGAACAGGGGAGTTAGAAGACTTGTTTAGAATACCAATCAGCAGTCATAGTGAGACAATGATGAGTGCACAAGTATGCAAGAAGGAAGCAACGGTGACAAATGCAAAGGAAGCAATAGTCAAAGTGGAGAATAGTGTACAATTCACAGTGATGAAGAGGGACAGTCATTCAAAGATGAAAGGATCAGTTCATAGTGAAGTTTTGCAAGAGAAATATGGAGGTCTAAAATGACTGTCATAAAAATAAAGGAAACAATCATCAGAAGATTAGGAAAAAGTCATCAAACTATCATAAAGGAGCAGAACAATCAAGACAACAAACACAAGAAGAACTTGCTGACTTTAACTATATGAAGAGGTCTAGAACAATGTATAGGAGTTTTGAAGGTCATGTTTAGATAATGCAAACTCTATGAGACCTTATAGAGTCTTGAAGCATTCTTTGACACCTATAGGAATCTCTAAATGTTATGATGAGTTAAAGAAGCCTGCACAACTATCACAGGAAGTCATGCTAGGTAATAAGAAAGGTAGACTTTATATTGCAGGGTTTTTGAGGAGCAGTCAAAACACTATGGTATAATGCAGTCAAAACCATAAGAGATCTTGAAAGAATGCACAATATTAACTTCCACAAAGAGCCACAAATATCTTCACGATACAAGAGACACACAACTATAAAGGAAGGTTGTGGACTGTGATTCTTCATAGTGTTTTTCAGAGGTCTAATAAAGAAGAGGTTCTTACCAGCTTGTACTTTCCCGAAGCACAGACGAAAGACCTAGCATAGTGTCAAATGAAAAAGCATCAGATTCATTCCCATGGCGGCGCTCCAGTCTTCCCAAGAGCTAGCAAAGTAAAAAACAAAATAATAGTTTGCTACTAGGGTTTCGAACCCTTAGAACAAAAGTAAGGAGTGACCTAATCGTGGTCAAATCAACTATGACTAAAACTTTTTTTTTTTTTTTTAAAACCAAAGGTGATATAATCATGAGCTCGTGGGATAATCATGCTAAGGTTTGAAAAAGGAGAATTAATCAATTACTTTAACACTTATTAAGGTAGATTGATAATTATAAATTACCTTAATACTTGTTAAAATAAAATTAATAATTACCTTATAATCAGCAAAAAGGAGATGATTGGGCCAGTCAATAAGATTTATAAAGCATGCATTTAAGTAATCTTTATGATGATTGTAAAATTATTATATTGCATTATTCAAAGGGGATAAGACTTTCAATTTACTAAGGATTTTAGTTAATTTAGGCATGTTTTAGAGGCCCACTTGGTCAAATTGGAAGTTAGGAGGAGTTCAAATCTAAAATCACTCATTATGGAGCAGTTTGGAGCCCTTAAATATAAACTTTTTTGCCTTACACGCCCAACAATGGTTCATGAAGTTGATTGAAGGCATCATTTCCAACCATCTCATGCAAGTAGAGAGGAGTTTAGTTCGATGTGAGTTCACTTCCTCAAAACTAGGCCTCTTGGAGGAAGACTTTTTTGGTAAAAAAGAAAAGGCACAATGGTGCCTTTTTTCTTAGTTCTTCCTAGTTTTCTTTACTCACAACAAAAAAACTTTGTATTATAACTCAAAAATCAGTATTATTCATTTGTTGAACAACAACATTTTTATGTAATTTCAAGCATTTTCAAACATTTTTTGTAAGGAGATTTCTATTTTTCTCAAATAAAAGCAGCACCTTGCCTTCTCAAAAAATTGATGTGTTATGTGATTAATTGACTGATTTTGATGCAGAATTTTTGTGATTTTAAATAAATCATTCAATGTCATGTCTCATTCTTTAAGCTTAATACAGAAAACAACTTATTTATACAAGTCAGAGGTTGAGTTAAATACTTTCAGTTGTTTGTAGTTGTGAAAACC
The DNA here is from genome assembly GCA_027924645.1 of Cunninghamia lanceolata. NCBI lineage: Eukaryota > Viridiplantae > Streptophyta > Pinopsida > Cupressales > Cupressaceae > Cunninghamia > Cunninghamia lanceolata. Next base: position 1,854,384 of record BSBN01000476.1, read on the forward strand.
ATTAGTTTTCCTTCAACAAACATAACCTCCCTATGAAATATTGATGTATAAGCATTGTTTAGATTGAGTTGTGTGAAATAAAACCCTTTTTGAGATAAATTGTGAGTTGAAACATCAAGAATAGGTCTAATAAACTCAGCGCATCACCTCCTACGATCTAGATTCTAGTTATATAGCAATCCTTTTATCCATTTTCCTCATCAATACAAAAGATTTAGGAGGTCTATCAAGGGAACTAGCCCTCTTTGGAGGTTCACCTTCATCGTAGGCAACCCACAGATTGAAGGTGATCCCATGTTTCATAGGATGGCTAAGTTTTACACTTAGCTAGGGTGCAATCCTTGTGACAACATTGACATCTAAGCCAAGATCAACCAATACATTCGTGAACCATTTATTATGAACCTGTAGTGCAATCATGATTGGTTTCTTCTTCTAAGTTTTAGAGGTTTTTACCACACTTTGTATTTGTGGCCTCTTGTCACTGGATTATTTCTTATTCCAATATTTTGTAAATTGTTTTAGCTTTTCTAGTATATTTTATTTTTCTACAAAGTTGGCCAATTCTTTAAGTGATAGAGCTTCCTTTTCTAAGAAGCAAGCCTTATGATAGTCCTCCCTTTGTTTTTCTTTTGTAATGATCTTCTTTGCCTTCTCTCTAATCAAATCATGTGTCTATTTGGTGGGGAAGTACTCCTCTTCTTCAATATCTTCTTCCTTCGATTCTTTTGAGATCAATATTTTGTTTGTAGTATCTATTCCCCTTCTAGTAAATATTTTAACTTTATTATTCTTTCTATACTCAACAATGGTCTTCTTCCTAAGATTCTTTCTTCTCTAGATATTCTTTTTCTAACAATTTTTCTTCTATTAGGATTGGTTGTCTTGCTTTCATTTGTTAACCATTTATGTGTGCTATTAAACATTTCCTATCCACATGCGGTTCTTCCTTCAGCATTTTTATCATCACTTTTACTCCTTTGGATGTATTAGATCCTACTAGGTTATCACTTTTAGTGGGTGGCATTAAATTTTTGAAATATTATTATGCTTTCTCACATCTAAACAAATCATGGTCTGGGCTACTACAAAACCCACTTGTTTCTTTCTTATCTTCTATACACTCATTGGCATAATGTCTTGTTTCTCGGCACTTATAACATGTTGCATCTATCCTTCCTCTACCTCTACGACAGCCTTGGCCTCCTCTATATCCTACAAATTTATTGCTTTCATCATTATTGTAATTGCTTCCATATGGTGCATTGTTAGGGTTTGAATTTTGAATAATGTTCATGTTTCTTTGATTTCTCCATGTAGGTTGTTTATAACCCTGATCCTGATATAATGGTTTTTCTACTAGTCCTTTTACATATTCCATGGTATTATTTTGTGCTTTGTTCTTATGATTTGCATTATATCATGATTCACTTGCATCATCAGCTTCTCTTACCCTAAATAGTTGTGACAAACAATCCGGTGTTTCATCATCATCCCATTATCTGCATAATCCATAATATATTGTATTGTTCTTTGAAGGTAGTGCTTTGATATCCACTTTCATTACTACGGTCTATCTTTCTCCTTTCAGTTTCAAACATTCATTCCTGATGTGTCCTTCCTTTGTGCAATAAGAACACCATTTACTAGGCCTTTTTTCTTCCTGTTTTGCCAAAATCTCCTGTTTTAGTTGCAATTGCTCCAATTCCAGCCTCAATCTTTCTAATTCCATATTTTTCTTATTTTATCTTATTTGCGCCATGTTTGTGATTCAATGTGACATGCTAATGTAACAACTTCTGCATATGTTTCAAATATTCTATCATCCATCTAGATGCTCTAACATCTGGGCTTATCCCAGATGTAAACCATCCAATCTTCTACTTCTCAGTTATTGGTTCCTCTAATTTACGGACTGTTTCCTTGAACCTTTTGTCAAACTTTATAGTTTCTCCACCGTTCTGTATTAATTCTCTCATTTTTCTTACTCCTTCAGTAGGTATCTTTGGAGTTTCAAAATTTTCCAAGAACTCCTTAACTTCATCCCATGTTTTGTCATGTCTAGGGCATTCCTTTCTGTACCATTTTAGAGCATCATTCCACAATGTCCCAATAAAGTCAAATAATTTGGTTTCATCCCTGGTTATACCATTTAAAATCTAAATTGATTCTAACACAAAGACATGCTCTGCTACTTCATTTGTATCCTTTTCAAATACCGGTAATTTAATTATAGCCTCCATTTGTATTTTCTTTTATTTTTCTGGAACTTCCAATATCTTGTGGTGGTTTTCTTTCTTGCTTTTCTCCTTAGGTTTTGGCCTTTGTATTAGAGTTTTATGTTCCCTTCCTTTATCTCTCTGCAATTTAATGTCAAAATACTTTTTTCCCAATATTTCCTCAAAATCTTTCTTAATCTCTTCTTCTCTATCTTTCTCACTGTCAACTTGATCCTTTCTTGAAATTCTTCTTGGTTTATAAGGCACCTGGGGTGACTCCTGGTCGAGAGGGTGTGTCTCTTCAAATTGCCTTTTCATTCGCGGGGATACTTTTCCATTTGTGAATGACAATATGTTTTCTGTAGGTGACTTTCCATTATTTTGTCTTATACTTCCAGAACTATTCTATTCATATACCGCATCTTCTCTAATCTTCATTATACTTTGATTTACCAAGTGGTCTAGATATCCACATCCAAATTTAAGGGTTGGAGGTTACGTATAGGATTTAGTAATTCCTCCCATTGTTTATCAACTCTAACTTGATGTCATGCCCACATTTTCCATGCGGTCATGACACGCATCACACATGTCATGTCCACATTTTTCATGTGGTTATGACATGAAATATCAAAAAAATTTCCACGCTTCCCTAGAAACCCCCTCACACGTGTGAGCATGCTCGGTGGCGTTACACTTAAGGCATAAATATGATAGTTGAATGCAGGGTAATACATTCACATGTGCATACCATTCACAACGAAGGCCAACTAGGGGGTTGAAGCGACACGGTTAACGTCGCCAATAGGGTTAGGATCAACGATCGAAACCTTAAGTTAACCTATGTGAATGAAGGGATTTTGACGTAAGTTAAAATCAATAGCCAAAATCAAGTGCATGAGAGAATATGATATAATACAAAAATTAAATGATGATACTCAACAAAAAATAATAGTATAATCCCAAACAAGGTTAAATTCCACTATCCTAGCTAAACCCTAAATTCTGGAAAAATTTGGCAACATAATGCCTCACAGGCATGATTAGGATTTATTATAATTAAACTAATTTGATTGAAAGTTTAATGGTTGGTGTTAAATTACCTATGTCTCACTAGTTGAATTAATAGATCAGATAAATAAGTTAATTTGTTCATTTTTCAACAAAGCTCGATCAATTTGTTCTCCTTCACATTTTCTTTAATTTAACACATTTTCAACAAAGCTCAATCAATTTGTTCTCCTTCACGTTTTCTATAATTTAAAACATTTTTCAACAAAGATTGATCAATTTGTTCTTCTTCACATTTTCTATCAATCAGAGTTATCACTGCATCCTTTACATTATTCCTAATTTCTTGGTAGATCAGATCACGGAAACCTGTTAAACTAACTTCATTTAAATAGTTACTAGGTTTCCAAGTTGGTTTTAAAACAATGTCTAATTTAAATTCGTTAATTAAATTGCTCCAAAATGATTAAAGGAAATATTAAAATTTAATTAATAGCGATGAAGTTTAAATTGTCCTCACCGAGTTAGGTTTTATAATCTAAGATTTAACCTGATTGTTTAAAAATAAATACATCTCAATATTTAAATTGTGTAAAATTTAATTGAATCAAATAAATCCTTTTCTGGAATAGCCAAATTAAAGAAATCAATAAATGTATAAACTCCCTCTAATCATAAACTAACCTATATATTATCATGCCACTAACAAATAAAAATAACATTCCAAAATGAATAAGTTTACCCATTATACAATTACCAGAATTAATTACATTCCAAAATAAAGTTTAAAACAATGAAAAAGGAATAATAAAAGGGTGGGAAAAGAAAATAAGGCCAGTTTTAAAATACAAAGCCCTAAAATCCACTCTATTAAAAAAAATTAATTTCCTTAGGGCATAAAGCCCTAACCCTATTTTTTTTAGCTCCCATTTTCTCTTTCTTCTCTTTTCCTTTCTCCTCTTCTCTGTTTCTCTTTCTCTCATTTTGCCTTTTGTTGTGTTGTAGGTTTAATGGTGGCCACATATGAAATGCATATGATGGCATATGCATATATATATATATATATTGTGTATATCTTATTCATACTCTAGATTTATTTATATATATATTTTATTTAAACTGAATACCCCAAACTTATTACTGCAGACATGGGGAGGGACAACATTGTGGAGAAGAGGCCGCAGGTTTTGGAGGGCTTGGTGGCCGTAGGGAGGTGGAACGACGGTGGGAGAGGTGGAGCCGTGGCGGATGAACGGCAGTAAGGAGCGGTAGAACCATGGCGGAGGAGGTGTTGGGTCTGCGGACGGCACGGGGTATAGCTCGCGGGGGATGGCAGAGTGGGGAGTGTGAGGAGGGGGACAGAGCCCCCACCCACATCCCATACAATGGGGTGTGGGTGGGGGCTCCGCCCCCCTCCCCACACCCATCCAAAGATAAGCCACGGTGGGGGGGGGGGTTCGAACCCCCCCCCAACATACATTTTTTTTTTATCAAAAAAAATAGCGAACTGTGTATTACGAACCCTCAGTCTATTTTGCTTATTTAACACAATGACCATTTAAGGGATTTATATATATATACTCAGCAATTTCTCAGATCCACTCAAAATTACAGTTTGTTTAATATTAATATATATATATAATGTAGTCTCAAATTTATTTGGCAGAATAATAAAAATTAGTTTATAATTAAATACATATAAAAATACATTCATCCAAAATACACATTATATATATATAATTATATTTTCAACTATAATTTTACTTCTAATCACTTACAAATTTTCTTTTATATATATATATATATATATATATATATATATATATATATATATATATATATTTATTTATTTATTTAAATCAAATTCCTGTAAGGCAAGGAACTCATTTTTTTTTTTACAAAATATATTCATTGTAATATTAATATTTTCTTTTTAAGGAAAAGAAACAAATGCAATTAAGTAAATACTTCTAATACATAACAACAACTAAGTCTTCTTTTTCAAAAGAATAATATACAAATTTCATATTTTGTCACAATAATAAAACCACAACTTTCCTATTTGATATTTTTAAAATAAACATACAAATGAAATAGCATTGAAACCAAATCTTTTTCCCTTCAACATTTTTTTGAATGATAAGAAATAAAATCAACAATTTTTAAATTTCTATTCCAAATGTAAATAGCTTACACAAAAATAAAAACCATATACTTTTACAACAAGAGAGAGAACAATGTTCTCCTCTTTGAAAACTAACAAATGATGCAAGCTCCTAAATTGGCCAAGCTCTCTCTCAAGAGCTAAACAAAAATAGGATAACAACTCCAAGAACAATGGTGTTTCCTTCAACTTCACAACTTAGCTCCAATGAACCTGCAATATCACAAGAGGGGAAAAAAGCCACAACAACTTGCTCTTCTCCCTACCATAGCCCTTCTAGTGGGTCACCCTCGAGCTAGGGAGGTCATCCACACACTTGGAAACTCATACCACATCACAATAAGGCATTCAACAACCAAACACAAATTTACTCCCATGGTTAACACAACACAAAAACTCATTCAGGATGAATTCAATGGGGTAGGGGAGTGGACAACACTCAACTCAAGAGTGCCACTCCTACAAATATCCCAATACAAATACCTCTCAAGGCCTCAAGCCAACACTTTTAAAACACAATTTTCACAAAGCTTCCATTTGGCTCTCAAGCCATTTCACATATTGCACTTACTCACATATTGCCCTCAAGGCTACAACACCACAAAATCAAGGAAATGACCCCGAGGAGGTTTACTCCTCCCCCACCCCACACTTGTTGAGCATATTCTCCCAAGTGGGAGAGGCTCTTACAACACCCTTACAATTTTTTTCCCCACAACAACAAATAAAAACTCAAAATAGAACTCACACATAACATCACACAAGCAAATGAAAATGCATAAGGGAAGGCCTTAGCCTTGAACCCTACCTTAAAAGGCCTAATTTGGTAGATGGTTGATGTGGAGCTCCTCCAACTCCTTCTACAAAATAAGCCACAAAACTCTCTCCAACTTTTTCCCCAAAGTAAATTCCAATCAATAAAATTTGCCAAAAATTCAACAACCCCTACCCTTCTCCAAGTGGGATTAAAATAAGCTCTTCCCATGAGCTTTGAGGAATGGGGAGGTGACACTTGTCACCTCCTCACTCCTCCTCCCAACTACAAGCAAGACCCATGGAATGGGTGGTGACACATGTCACTCACCTATCCCCCAAGTCTCTCTCCCTTCCACTTGTCCTCTCTAGAACATGTAGGAGAGAAAAGTGGAGCTTAAGAGGGAATGGGTGCCACATGTGCCCCATTCCTTTCTTCCTAAGAGGGACCACACAACTCTAAGGTACCCTCACCAATTGTGAGAGAGACTTGGAGTAAAGTCCTCCACAATTGAGGGGTCTTGGAGACTTCCCCAACCTAGGGAAGAGGAAAGGATGGGGTTGAGTGTTGAACCCACTCATCATCTCCCTCCCATGCCTCCATTTTCGTCACTTTACTTCAGGGTGAAGTTAAAGTGACCAAATGGAGGTTTATCTAAGGTTACACAAGTCAAAAAGGTCCCTAGACCCAAGGGGTACAACCCAGGGTCAAGTTTAGCCCATTTTGAGCACCAAAGGTTGAGTTAAAGCACATGAAAAGGGGTCTCAAAAAATTATAACTTAAAAAATAAAATTCAAAAGATAATATTCTTACAACAATTAGAATTCAAAATAAAAGAGGGGCAGACTTAGCCTGACGAACACATGCAACAACATTACAGAATCTCATCATGCACAGAGTTGATCTTGGTTCCTTGTGGAACTAGATCGGCTTAACAAGGGAAAACAACACCGTGTGTGGGATGATCTCCAATTTCTATGGCTTTGTTAGAAATACCTGCGCACTCAAATGAAAAGTTAATTCCACATATATATAATAGCTGAAGCAAATTGAAACATACACTCGCATACAACATCACATATACATATAAGCATCAAGGAAGTCACATTACAATTAGATTCTAAATTCTACATTTCAAACATCCATTCCCAACATTGAATCACAAAATAAATTTCTAACTAACATCACATGAATAATATCCAAATAACAACATAATATAAATCATAAGTCAACGTCAATGAATCAATATCCAGGTCTAAACATATCATAAACATGCTAAGCATAACAATCCACATACAACATAAAGTCTAATAGTCTAAAAATTCAGGATCAACAGTCCCATAAGTCTAAATGTATCACCAACAGTAAAATAAATAGTCAAATATAAGGGAGTGAAAAGTAGGCCTCACACTTGAATATTAGCAAAATTAGGTTGAAATTCTGGAGTTCTATATATTTGTGGTAGGTCTAAGGTTTGATTATGTTCTTCCCTCCACATACTTCTTAATTGGCCATATGCATCAATTCTTCCTCCTATACTTTTTAGAAGTTTTGTAACCCTATCATATGTATTGTGATAGGCTCAGGATTCCCTATATCTCTTTATATCAAATTTGTGGTAGCCTCTATGGTTGTTTCATCCATCCTTTCTTTTCCCTTTATATCCTTCTCTCCTGCAGCACCCACCTTGGCACGCTTAACTTAGCACCCTCATTGGCACACTCATCCAACTGATTCATTTCTTCCACAATTTATCTTCATGTTTTCTACTTGCCTCTCCTGCCTTCTCCATCCTTTTGTGGTATCTTTCCTGACATTCATGGGTCTATTTTTGTCTCTCCTCCTTGCTTATCTCCATTCTGGTTAGTATAATTTCACCGATCTCCCTTAATCTTTTGTTATCCCCTTTTACCATGGGTGTTTTTGATTTGGAATCATATTAATCCATATGTATCCCATGGTTGGCTCATCTTGAAGAGTTACATCTTTATAGGTAAGATGAGATTCAACATGCCTTTGCTGAAAGGACAACTGATCCAAAAGGATCAACTATCCCCAAGGTCTAGGGAGTTGGGTCACAACTATGCTACGTAAGCACGGGGTAAATGTAGACAGTTTAACAAGGGGCCTTAGCTTTTTATTGTTCAAACTGGATCATATTTAATTTGTATTCTACTATCATTTTTAAAGAAAGCTCAAAAGATTATAAGGAATGCAAGAAATGGTTGATGTAATGTTTATGTTTCTACCTTCATATCAACAAATCTATCTGAGAAATTCACTAACTGTACTATTAAAATCAGCCATAAACTCAACTGTTCATAGCACTAGTGCAAGATTTAAAGGATTTCAATAAGATAACATGAATTGTATTTTTTTTTTACTATATTCAACATGCAAATCATAAATAAAATTTAGAATTTAAGCTCATATTCAAAATTCCCAAACAAATATGGAAGTAAAGGTTGAAGTTTAAAGCACTACACCATATGCATGAAGATGAATCCAGAGGAATTGGCAACCATCTTGTATTAATTTTCTTCAAATTTGAGTACAAGATATAAATCCAGCAAGGACACACTGGAATTATAGGATCTGTTTCTAAAAGAACTATCTTCTTTAAAATAGAATGCTATAAAAACTAGTTGAAACTTGAAAATGCTAAGTATGGACCGCTAGCCTAATTCTTCAACTAGTGGACCTTTTTGACAAAATAGGTCCTTCCCTTATATAAGCGCCCTAAAAAGCAAACTATTTTCAAAACAAAAATAAAACTATTTTTTAAAACACATGCATTGCTTTGTCCTTGTTTTATCTCCACCAAAACATGCAATTAAAAAAGAAACACGAGTTAAAGCATTCCATATCTACATGCATATCTAATTTCAACTTTTCAACCCACATATCATGCAAAATTCTGGCACCCTAGAAAAGAGGAACTTTTTGAAAGTTCGGTAGGGTCCACTTTATCAAACTGTGAATTCCTTTTAATAAAGATTTTGAATAAAGAATCTTTACAAAGAATATTCCTTATAACCAAAAATAAGACTAATTGGAAGTAGACGCCCTCCCAGAAGATTGCCCTCACTTATACTCTGCAAAATTTGATAGAAGTAGGTCAAGTCGCTCCTCATCAGGCCCATCTAGCCACTCCATTATGAACTTGAATACATTAAACTTGCTGGAGACTCATTCACATTTATTTTCTAACTTCCTAAGGTCTACAATTGCAAGTTTGAAATGAGCCTTTGCCTTTACAAATTTATCCAAAATGTCTTCATTTAACCCTAAAGGAGCAGCCAACAATTTCTTCATTTTAGTGATGAATGCTTCCTTTACTTTCTCTTTTGTATCAATTCTACATTTGTCAAGCAAAAACATCTCTGGGACAACTATTGCATTGATGAAGACTTCAAAATTTGCCATGAACTCAAAAATTTCCCTTTGTAGGAATAGTAAACCAGGAGCATATTCGATAAGATGATCAATCTTATACTGGGAGATCCTTATACAATGTTCAAAAAATTTTGAATCTTCATCCTGTAAAATGTTGGAATTCAATAATTCTTCTCTATTCATTCTCCTTATTTCTTTTACCAGCTCTAAGCTTTTCTCAAATTTCTCATTATTAGCCTCTGTCATAAAAGAACTTAAAGTATCTTCTATTTCACACACTCTCTTATAGAAAGGGTAATGCTCATCGAGAATACCAAGAGCCTCATTAAAAAATTTATCCTCCCACCTATCTACCACAGTTGATTTCTATTTCATGGCATGTAGGGCATCCACCTCTTGTTTAGACATCAAAACTGACTCGTCTATAATTGTTTGTTGCTGAGTGATTGGGGTGAGAAAGTCTTTGACAAATGTCCTCATTTGAATTAGCTGCATTTCTAGCTCATCCTTGGCCTATTTGTCTTTTTGCATCCTCTCCTTCACTATGCCAACAGTTGAATCCAAGGAGTTATTTTGTTCATCTTAGGTCTGCCTACCCAAATTTACTCTTGTAATTTGATAATCCTCGGTCAAGAGTTCCCTATCATCTTTTTCAGCTATAGGAGTTGCGATTTTTGCAATTTATTCCTCACGCTTATTGACTTTGACAAAAGGTAAGGTCCTAGGCTTCTTATTTGGCTGCTTCTTGTCTACCTCTACCATCATATCCTGCAGGCTTAAGGGTTTAACAACTATTTGTTGCCTCTTTTGCAGGTTCAAATTTAACCATGAGGGTCCTAAGTCATAATTGTTGTAAGAGTGCACATGTGCTATAGAATTTGGAAATTGTTGTAGAAGTGAACCTTTATTGCCAATGTTTACCTTACTGATGAAGTTGATAACGATTGCTAATGAAGTAATGAAGTTGTTTTACAAGTCACAAATATGTTGAAGTCAACTAGATGTTGTTAAAGTGCATGATTATTAACAAAGCATACAATTTGGTCATTGGGTGATGGTCAACTTGGATGAGGCTAATTGGTTAGCTTATCCATGTGGTAGTGGAAAGTGGTAGAAAATGTCATATTTCATGTGTCATGGGTAGTTGTGCAACTATAGTCATGGATGGAGACACACATAATGGGTAGTTAACAGATGTAGCTAATCTTTGTTGGAGTCATTTTGGCTAGAAGGAAAAATGATGGGATTCTAAAAGGGATGATTTGGTGGTGGAATAGTGATGATTATGATCTTTTCTATTCTTGGGTTGAAGATCATTTCGCTTCCCCAGATCATTGCGAGTGAGAAAAGGAGGGTGAGAATGGAAATTACATGGATGGTCCATTGTCTGAAGGTAATTGTCCATTCTCTTGGGATTGTTGAGTCTCTTATTATAGGCATAGAGTAGTAGAATGAAGCATAGATTAAACAAAGAGGGTTAATGAGGTGCATTTTTTGGTGACCTAAGAGAGCAATATCCCTTAGAGGTCATCAAAGGTCCCTTAGATCAAGAAGTCCCTCTATGGTTCTCATTTGTAGGAGTCCCTTGATGTTTCTCATTTGTAAGAGTCCCTCAATGTTACTTTTTCTATTTTTCCACATGTGTCAAATAGATACCTCTATTTTTGGCAAAAACTTACATTCAATAGAAAATAGAAAATAAATATAATAATTAAACAAAAACTATTATAAATTATACTTTTTAAAAAGCCATGCAAAATCTTGGGTCATGGTGACTTTGTTTGATTGTCCAAAACTTGCCTAAAGTCAACATTTTCTATCAAAATGTGGATGACCAAGAGGAGGAAGGGCCACATATTAAGGTTCCAAAGAAGGTCCTTCCAGTGAAGAACCTTTGATTAAAGATCCTTCATTTGAAGGATCCTTTAATCGAAGATGGGTTTCATGCACTTTTTTGCTTAAAACACTAAAATACACCTTATTTGAAACCCCTTGACCTTCATTTGAATCCTATTGACACATGGTAGGAATTATACCTTTGATTTAAGGTTCTTCATTCAAATGTGTTTAATTATTTTTTCCTTTTAAGCCTCATTTTTATGAGATGCCCCACAAATGGGACATGGCTTTATGCTTCCATGCCTCTACAACTATAAAAAAATCTAAATTATTTTTATAATTTTTGATGCTTACTAAATGACAAAGAGTTTTTAAAAATCATCTACATAAAAATAAAATTTTCTAACACATTTTTATTTTAGAAAATATTATCTTATTCTTTAGAAAAAAGCACACTAATGTATATAATAGAATGTAAGTTTGATAAATATAGAAAATAAAAATCTTCATTTTAGAAAGATGATGGAGATGAAGTAAGATATGTAGTTTGTTTGGTCTCAACTCTCCTCTAGCATCACAACCCAAAGTGAGACAAGGGGAATAAGGTATCTTAGGTAGAGAGTGATGCATCCACAAGGAGGAGGAGGTTTTTGGGCCAACACATAAGATTAGGGTAAATCCTCTTCTTCTTAAAGATCTATAGAACCTAGGGGGATTCCCTTGAGGTCTTTAAATAGGATTCAAATTAGAACAGGGATTTGACCACCATGCCCTAAGGACAATTAAGAACAAGCCTAATAGACCTCACAAACAATAGATATGGACAAGCATGCATATGCACCTAAAGATTTAAAATAAATTATACCATATATGGTGAGTCCCCTTAACATTTCGTATTGCATGTGCATCTTGTATCTTATCAACACAACCCTCTAGAGATTTATTTGACACTAGATTTCTATAGTTATTCATTATTGAATCTATGGGTTGCAAAGATGAGTTGAACTCTTACATACATGAATCTTTGATCATTTCATTTAGGTGTAAATCTCTTAGGTTATAGCAAAAGTAACAATATTGATTCATGAATGTAAATAGGGCAAGACACTAAACTAAAATATAATATGAAAATACTTCAAATGAAAATGATTAAAGTCTAAGCCAACCTGACCAATGCCAAATCCATTAGGAAACAAAGTCACATCATGTAAGGAAGGAAAACATCTATATAGAGCTATAATTATATCATTGAAATGGGGGAATTATGCACAACACACATACTTAATCATCTATCTCAAAACAACAACACTCCACATGTAAAAGAGGAAGACCACTACAAAGAACTTTGCAATGATTTATAATGGTGTTACATTAATCAACACTCTATTACATTAGGCTAGAAAATGTGGCCAAAGAGGATCCACAACTAGGTTCAAGCATCCTCTTGAAAATGTTATAGTATGCCATAGAGACACATGACATTATAGTTGCCCAGCCCAACTACAACCATAAAAACAATGTTAACCACTCACAAATAGTGCAAATTCATTATTTTATGCTCTAGAATACGCCTTCAACAACTAGGTCAAAGAAGATGGTTGAGAGACCAACCTTTTTTACATCCTACAATCATGTATTTATGGATTTCAGAATCACATCCCTCTGCATCCCATCAAGGTTTGTGGAGTACTCTACAAGCAATGTGCTTGATGTGCCACTCATCTTGCTATAGCAAAATTAGCCTTAGAACTAGTACCTGATGATATGTGGAAACTAGAAAATATTTCTCGTGCATAAAGAGTAGCCTTGATACATGTTTGTTTACTTGAAATAGCTAGAGCCTGCATTAATGATGTTGTTGGTGCCCATACTTGTTTTTATTCTCAACAGTTGGACTTACATGTGGATCTACAATGGATAAGCTCTCAATTGCAAACACTAATTATGATCAGTGACTCCTCCCCTATATCCTCCATTAAAACATACTCCTTAGACATAGATGTTTTTTTTCAAATTCTATAACCTTTGACATATGGCCCAAACATAGGGGAAGGAAATGAACAACATCAAGTATTTTTGAACAAAGGGATCCCATTAAATATTTCTCCAATTGGTTATGAGTGATAGTTATATTGGGGCTAAGGAAACAAAGGAGCATCAAACTTAGGAAATTTTACAAATTATAAATTAGGTCCCAACATTGGGCCCTGGTTGGGGATGTGTGCCTCTTGTAGGCATAGCAAGAAACCGACTATCTCTAGGAGTAGACCAAAATGAGAAAAACAAGACAATGAGAGAAGGGGGAAAGATAAGAATAAAAAAGATATGTACACAAGGTAAAACACAACCTATAATCAATGACATGGAGGCACAAAGAGACTAATAAGGTATTGTTGTAAAAAAAATCAAGACATTTGTAGGTTAGACACTAGAAAAATCCATGGCACAAGGCCATGGGAAGACTAACTACCACTAGTAGAAATATGGAAAATAAATGACCAGGTGACTAAAACTTTTAGTCACGTGACCAAACTTTTAGTCACGTGACAAACTTTTTGCAACACAATTATAAATGACTAAATAAATGACTAATTTGGTCATCGGTTGAAATGACTATTAAAATGACTAAATAAATGACCAAATAAATGACTAATTTAGTCATGGGGCAAAAAAACACAACTACAAATAAAATTGACTAAATAAAGGACTAAATAAATTCCTCTATTCTTTTTTCTTCACTTTAGATTTGGAGGGAATTAATGGAGGGATTGTGTGTTTATGAATTTTAAACAAAAGGTGAAACCTGTGAAGAAGAAAAGATTGTGCATTTAGCATGAGAAGATTGTTCATGGCTGCCGAGAATAGGGTATGCAGAGTAGTTGAACAAGAGAAGATTATTCATGGCCGCCAAGAATAGGGTATGAGTAGTCGAACAGGAGAAGATTGTTCATGGCCGCAGTTCTTTGAGTTTGGAAATAGTTTTGAGATCATCGTGTGAACGAAGAAAGGAGGGAATTTTGGGATTTCTAGCTATAGACGACAGATATCAAAGGAGCAGATAGATGGTAGATAAGAAATGGTTTTATGAAGTAGAGGTAGGGTTTTCCACGTACCTCTATTCTTCTCTTAGCCTACTCTAAAGTTTTGTATCTTTGAAAGCTTGGTGCTTTGTCATTAGTGACTGTTCTATCTCTTTTAATGACTATATGAAGAGGTCTCATGGTTCTTTATTGATAAAGTTCTACTTTTTCCATTCATAATTTATACTTAGAATACCTTGGCATGAAGAAATTTGATGGTCTTCAACCTGTGACTTAGACACTGCCCCTGTGTGTGTGATTCAACCTTTAAAAGATGGTTGTATTTTCAAAATGACTATCACAAAACAAAGAATGCAAGACTATTCCATGATTTGTTTCATTCCTTAAATTTGCTCTTCACTGTCTTTACTGTCTCTTATTGCTATCTTGACAGTAACCTTTGTCATGAAAACCTTGTTCATTGCTTCATACATGAACTGATCTTTGTTGTCCTATCATGAGCTTGCCTACAAATTCCTTAATACAAAGATATCATTGATGATGACTATCCTTTGTATGCAAAAATATGTCACAGTCACATTCCCTTTGTCCATCTGCTGCTATGACTATCATATAGCTTATTAGCTTGATTTTGATAAACTTGAAGATTCTATTCATAGAATTTTGACTATAAAAAACCCTCTCTGTTACTTTTGTTATTGATATATGACATAGTTTTCACATAATTCACATTTGGATGCAAAAAGACTGTCAATATTCCACTGTCTTTTCTCTGCTGTTGTAGCCCACTTTGGTGACTGTGATTAGGGCATCTCTTTGAATGGATAATGATCTCCTCTTTTCTTCTGTGGTGTTGTGCATTACTCTTTTTGATGACTGATTTCACTATCAATTTGATGACATTACTGTCATCACTTTCAAAGGCACTTGTGTCACTGTTTTAGCATCTATATAATGACTATCTTTGCCTGATAAAATCTTCAAGGATCAATTAACTAATTAGGTAAGGGTTTGTATTTTGACAAAAGTGTTTGGCTTCATGGATTTTGTATTTTTATCTTTTCAATGCTTCTACAGACTGTAATATCTACCCCCTCCTTTGCAATCAAAGGCATGACTGTATTCTCTATGCTATTTTTCCTATTGTCATGGTTGTCATTTGAAATGGTTGACATCTTGAGTTCTTTATTTGGTGACTTTGCCTATGATTTTAGCAAGTGATTTGCTGCTATGAATACTTCATCACAATAGTTATTTAATTGGGGTATTAAAGTGTAATCTTGATAAATTGTTTAGTATTTCTTCTAAATGCTATTTATCTATTGGTTTACATAGCTTGTCTATATTTCTAAGTCACACAACTTGTAAAATGTATAATTATCGGCATGGGAATGAAATTGAATTGCTGTTGATGTTTGTTATTCTCATGGATACATATTGAAGCACTTACTCTATCTGATGCATGTACTTGAAAAAATGTTTTAGGTGCATATAAGTGTAGCAGCTACTTGCATGGGTGATAGAGCTTGTTTGGAGAGGACTTGGAGACTTTTGAAAAGGCAGGCAAGGAATTCAGAGTTTGTTGTAATGAATTTGAAGTCGGTGAGGCCCTCTGCAGCAAAGTTGAATTTGGGGATGCACTCTGCAACAAATTCAAAGGTAAATCAAAACCCTCATTGCCAAAAGTGAACTGATATTTTCATGATATTTGGGGAAGCTTCTTGTGGGCGCCCCCCAGGAGATATTTTCATGATTGAAGCTTGAAAACTCAAATGAAAATGTTATCTTCAGTATTTTTGAAGTTGATCCTTAACTGATCCTTGAACTCAAATAAAACTACACCTCTACTCTGCATGATCTCCTTGCATGATGACTAGCCCAAATTGAAGGAAAGGTTATCCTAGCTTGACCATATGCATGCTTGAAGGTTACCTTTTAAGATTTTATATTTAAAGGCCTTCTAGGCATAGGATATATTATTATACTAAATTAATACCAGAATGCACAATATTACAAATGGATCAGCGTCGAAGGTTGACTACGGATCAATATCATGCATATGATGAGAGAGTAGCCAAAGAGAGGGAAATGGAAAAATATCCATGTCCATGCAATGACTGTCTTGGTGGAAGGGTGAGAAAAAGAAATATGATTTATCGACATATGATAAGATATGGGCATAGTGGTATAAGCCCTTGGGCTTACAATTATTATGAAGATATGATATAATTGCAGACTGTGAGAGATGAAGAGGCAACAAACATAGATGAAGTGGCACCGAACATAGATGAAGAGGCAGAAATGTTAGACGAAGGGTTTGAAGTTGAAAGAATGTTGAATGAGGGTCTAAATGATGATTGGGCCAAGTCAATGGAGGATGCTTTAAAGCCTCTGTATGCTAATTGCAAGTTAAATCATTTAACAACAATCCTTCAAATTCTTAACTTGCAAGTGGTGCATGGTTGGACAAATGAAAGTGTAGATCAGTTATTAGCATTATTAAGTTCGTTGTTACCAGTTGACTCCACATTGCCAACAAAATTAAGTCAATGTAAAAAGAAGATTAGTAAGCTCGGCTTGGGGTATGAAAACATCCACACATGTGTTAATGGTTGTGTATTATTTCACAAAAATCTTGCAAGTGAGAGTGAATGTCCGAAATGTCATGAAGCAAGGTATAGACAAGGGTTGAAATCACCTGTGGTTCCTAGAAAGGTTCTTCGCCACTTTCTGATAATCCCATGAGTACTCCGAATGTATAAGTGCAGAGACGTTGCTGAACTTATGCAGTGGCATGTCCAAAATAAGAGCATTGATGGAAAACAACGACATGTGCCTGATTCTAAGACATGGATGGAATTTGATAACAGATGGCCTAATTTTTCTCAAGATCCTCATAATATAAGGTTGGGTTTGGCTCTAGATGGGGTGAACCCATTCTTAGATCAAAGTACTAAATGGTCAACTTGGCCAGTGTTTTTAATAAATTATAACTTGCCTCCATGGTTAGCAACTAAACCATTTTTCTTAATGCTATCATTGATTATACCAGGAAAGAAAACTATGACTTTAGATACAATAGATGCCTATCTAGAGCCATTATATGATGAGCTAATAGAATTGTGGAAAGGAATTGAAGCAATTCAATCTTTAAGTGATGGTCATTCAATCAAATTCACTTTAAGAGCTTCCTTATTGGTTACGATTCATGATCTTCCTGCATATGGTACATTGTCTAGTCTCACTGTTCATGGATACCATGGCTATCCTGCTTGCAACTTTAAGGGTTTTGCGAGACACTCAAGAAGTTTGTGTAAGTGTATTTATTATGGATATCGTGCTTACCTTAAAGTGGGTCATCCATATCGTTGACAAAAAACATGTTTCAATGGTCAAGAAGAGAATCGTGAAGCACCTTTGCTAATAACGGGTGATTACATTATTGAGAATGGACAAAAAAGAATGTCATTTATTGAAAATGGTGGGATTGCTGGTAGTAGATATGATCCATGTAATGAAAGTGGTGCAAAATGGTTGTGCATATTCTATAAGTTGCCATACTTTAAGGATATAGCCATTAGGCATACTGTTGACTTTATGCATATTGAGAAAAATATAGCCTATGCTATTATAGAAAATCTTTTTGGTGCTTTTGATACTATTTCATCATGTGAAGACTTTCGAGAATTAAAGATTCGTCAAAATCTTTGGGTTGAAAAATATGATGATGCAAAATATAGAAAATCTAGTGCTCCTTATGTCTGGACAAAGGAACAACGTGCACAATTCTTACAGTTGATGTCTTAGACTCGCTTTCCCACTGGATATGTAAGTAGTACCATCAGAAGCCAAACTGACATTAATAGCTTAAGAGGCCTAAAGACCCATGACTATCATGTTATAATCAAAAATATTTTACCTATTGTGGTAAAGATATCAGTTTTGGCAAAGGGGCCAAGATTGACAATTATAAGGTTGGGCCTAATATTAAAAAGAATGAGTTCACATGTATTAGATCCTTCAAACTTTGATAGTTTGAGGGAGGAGGTTGTTGAAGTCCTTTGTCTATTGGAATGGGAATTTCCAGCAACAATCTTTAACATTTCTATGCATCTTTTGATACATCTAGAATATGAACTAGAGCATTGTGGTCCAGTAAGAATGAGATGGATGTATCCTATAGAACGATATATGAAGGTTTTGAAAAAAATTGTTTGTACTAGGGCAAAACCAGAAGGCAACATGTCTGAGGGATATTCAATGCAAGAGGCCATTGGATTTTGCACAGAATATATGAAGGATTTTAAAAATGTCAATCGACGTGTATGAGATGATGATGAAGATGAGAGAGTTATAGGTGAAGTATTAGAAGACAATGGATGTCACTTCAAGCTATCACATCAAGAAAGAAGTGCGATACATGCCTTTATTCTTCAAAACACATCTTTGTTCGATAAGTGGCACAGGTTAAAATTTTTTTACACAATTATTTATTTACACATTTATATTATTAATCTTACTCAATTGCATTTACACATTTATATCATTAATCTTACTATTTTCACATTAATATTCTATGTAGAAAATATGAAGAAGAGAATCAAAGTTGGATGCAACATCGACCTCAAAAGCGCAGACGTCATGATTTGGTTGGAGGTGATTCTTTTCCAAAATTTGAAGAATGGATTGCTAATGTAGTTAGTGATGCAAACGAAGAAGGTCAAGATATAACAATAGAGGAAAGTGAGCTTTCAAAACCTCCACATTTATGGGCTATGTGTTTTAGTGGAATGTGGGCCTATGGTAGCCATTTCAGAGTGGAGGAAAAAGACAAAGGAAAGACAAATTGCAATTGTGTTGTAAGTACTGAATTTCTTCACGAAACTAAGAAGAAATTATATGCTGGATTCATCCAAGCAATTATTCAAGTGCATTTTGGTGAAAACAATCCTATATTATTACAATGTAAGTGGATCCGACCATCTGCAATACATTTTTATGAGTATGGATTTGTACGTGCAAATACAGGACAATTTTTATCAGAGAGGGATGAGCCCTATGTTTTCCCTTTTCAAATTAACCAATCATTTCTAATTGATGATGTAAGAAGCCCAGGATGGTCGTATGTCATTCAAACAAAGTCTCGTTCGAAACGAATATTCATGGAAGCTGTTGATATAATGCCTGATGGGCAATATGTTAATTTACAAGAAACATTCAAAGTAGTGGCTGAAGATGATGATGGAGTGTTTGGGAAGATATTTTGATTACCAACGAAGAGATTGGGAGAGAGAATGTATTGCATGACACATATGAGGATGAGGAAGAAAATCAAGCAGATGCAAACATGAGTGATCAGGATTTTGATCTTGTTGGCAATGCAGATGATTAGTGAAGGCATAAAAAAAATAGTGAGCTTGTAAAATGTAGTAGAGAAGCAACAAGATAAGAAAGGGCATTAATTTACATGAATTTCTTCCACTTTGGGTTTTTGAGGGTAATCTCTTGTGTTGAGCTCTACTTTTTGTTGTTTTTCTAGTTCTTGTCTTGTTACAGGTTATGCATATAACTAGCTATATTTGTTCCAAAAGTAAATTACTCAATTTTAAAGCACATATTGACTGTTTTTGTTTACTTACATTTGTGTGTTCAAATTTTTTGTAGAATTATATAAGTAGAAATAATGAGGATTTTATAAGTAGAAATAATGAGGATTATATAAGTAGAAATAATGATGATTCACACTATCAGAAGGGCAATTAGTTTCTTCTCAAATAGAAGGATAAACAAATAGAGTTTCCTTTAGGTTTCAATCTATGTGCCACATTTACTTATTAAATTTTTGCTCCTCCATATAATGCATCTTATATGCTATCATCCTATGTCATGTCACTTGTCATAGACTGTCTCCTCTAATTTCTAAGAATGCATCTTATATGCTTTGTGAATGTATTTCATATAGGGACTATCCTTATATATTGTATCATTCAAATGGAAATGAACTCCTTATATACTATGACTGCAATTGTTTATATGCTCTAGTTGACTGAAAATAATGGCTTTGTTTATATTCCACTCTTGTTCTACTGATTCAAGTTGCTGATTTATATATTATTGTTTATTTGGACTTCAGGAAATGAGGAAAAAGACTTTGAGGCACAATTTAGATGATAGTGATCATGTTGCTGAAGTTCCACGAACAGATTATGAGCACTTTCATAAAGAACGTGTGGCAAAGAATAGTGAATATTTATCACATCTTGGTTTGACAAATAGGCAAGTTGTAAATACACTAAGTAGTATATTATTTGTTTAATTGTGTTTATGAAATTTTATAGGCAAGAGGTTTATGTATATAAGACATAATATGATATTTTTTTGTTTTATAGGAAAGAAAAAGAGTGCAAAGAAACTGCAGAGAGAAAACAAAAGGAAAGTAAAGATATAGTGCTGCCAACTCGTAGAAGCCAACACATTTGGGATTCAAGTACAAATGCAGTTGGTGAAAGAATAGTTGTGATGATGTGCAGCTTGATATAACACATAGTGATGTGCAGCCTGATATAGCACATGGTGATGTGCAACATTGTCATGATCTCTTAGCACAGAGTCTAAGAGAGATTATTGAAAACAATGAGAGGAAAGGAACAATAAGTGATCTGCAGATGATTTATTAAGATTAAAGGATGTGTTTGAAGTGAAATCTACAGAGTACTAATCTACCTACTCATGACACACCTGATGTGGCCAAGGACGATGAAGTTCCAGTTAATGAAAGTCATGAAGAGAGACCACTTGCATCTGATGTGCCTACTACAACTTTTGATGGAACTAGTGGATCAACCAAAATATTGCTAGTGGTTTAATAGAAGATGTGACTGCTACAACTTTTGATGGAACTAGTGGACTAGCCAAAAATATTGCTACTGGTTTAATAGAAGATGTGCCTACTTTTTTCAAAAGAAAAAGATTGAGTCAAGATTTATACAAATCTATAGAGAGGAATGCAAAACAAAGAAGATTAGAAGGCAAGAAGCCATTCTTGGTTGAGGTATCGAGAGATGGTGAGGCTATTGGGAAAAATGCTGCAAGGTGGGCCTCTGAGTTGGGTGTGAGATGTAGGGCCCATTTGGATATTTTCAAATCAAATTTTGCAAAGCAGGATCCACGAAGTGTGGAAAATGTTATACAAAAAATGGAAAATGCTTTTGAGACTACCGGTGGACAAATCTCTAGAAGATATTACAAGCAAAAGATGAGACTTTTGATGAAAATTTTTAGATACAATTGTAGAAAAACAATCTTAGAGGGAAAAGAGAGGTTAGAATCCCCTCTATATCCCAAACAGTGGGAGGCATTGAAAGAAAATATGTGTTCTGAAGAATATTTGACAAAGAGTTATAAAGGAAAGAGGGCAAGAGATAATGTGGCAATTGGATATACATTTGGCCGAGGCGGGTTGCAGGCCAAAATGGACAAACTTGGAGTAAGGGTATGGCTTTTTGGTTCAATTTACGTTGGTTATTTATTTCAATTTTTTTTGAACTGACTATATGTTGATATTAACATTGTATTTTAGGTGGAAAACAATAATAGAGAAGAAGGTGTGGAAGATCTACTTGATTATATGGCAGCACTATATCCTCGTAAATCTAACAGTAGTATGAAGTGGAAATCTAGTTCGTCAATAGATATTTTAGAGCCATCTGTTAGATGCCCAGTAAGAGCCTCTGTAGATCATGTCAACTCAAATGAAGGGTACCAACATATAATGAGTTGTTTACACAGTCTCACTGGGAAATTGTCGTAGTTGGCTTCCTCCATTAAGCTTATAGTTTTTGCATGGAATGAACATAATATTATGGATGTAGATGAGGTAAGAGGCTCTATTACACTATCCTTTCATTTTATGTGCTTGTTATTGGGTAAACTTGTACCATGTTTTTGTTAAACTTCCTTGTGATTGCATTTTTTGGATACTTCAAATAGTTATCATAGCTCTTGGATATTGTAAACAAAGAATGAACCTACCCTCAATGTGCAATACTGCAATTCTAGCGATTATAACCTTAGCATTGATGCTTTACATAAATGCATTATCATGAATTGTCTCACTGTTCTACTTACAGAACCAAAAGAAACATGCAATACTACAATTTACTAGGTTCTACTTGAAACCATTTTGCTTGAGTATTCACTTCATTATTGTTGTCCTTGTCATGTCTATGACATACTCCTATGCTGCATTATGACATTTAACTCTATCATTCTAGATAGTCACTTTGAGTATGTCTTAGTAAAGCTCTTAATCACTGATCCTAAAGTCGAGGCTGTCATATCTACTTTGTTGCTGTCATTCCAAGGGTTCTTGGTGACTGTCTAATGGTTTTGACAATGCCTTTATCTCTTCTCTTTGTTTGGTGAAACCCTACTAGCTATTGCATCTCTTTATCATCTCCTATACCTTCCATGCTATGGACTGTTCGAAGACAAAGATATGGACTGTCATCTTACAACTTTTACTGTCTTCCTTATCACATGAAGGACTGGGACTGTCCCTTCTTGTTGAAAATCTTATGCTCATGACTATAAGAATCCTCCTATAAACTGGAATCTATTGCTTACAATAAAGGAAGAATCTCACAACATACCTTGACTTAGTCATTTAAGAGTGGAAGAAAAATGTTATTGTGAACAAAAAATTATAGTTTTTGCATTCTTTACTTGACTTATATTAATTTTTGCATGATGATTAAACTGCATGCAGAGAAATTATATGAAAGCAGAACGAAAAGAAAAAGGCCCTGTCAATAGCGCTCTCTACAAAGCTGCACAACTTAAAGACAATGATGATAGTGATTATGTTGAATATCTTGACGAGAATCTGCATGATATTCAGAGTAGTAGTAGTGGTGCTGGAATTGATGTGAGTGCTATTTATTGTTTTTATGTCTTTCATGGTAGTTATTTTTGTTTTAACACACACATGCAAGTAAGTACTATTCAAGTAAGTTGTTTTAATTCTATTTGAAGGAAAACCCATCAGTATGATTTAATTTAAAGGATTTAACTCTAGAGAGAGACCAATAAATGTAAGTCACTTAAAGGGAATTACATCAACTTCTAATAGAAACCAATTAAAAGCATCCACACAATGTCAGCAAATGTGCCTTGATAAATCTATTGATTTGAATAACTCGAAATAGCCAATATGGAGACAATCAAACAACTTATGAACTTGAATATTAATAGAAAATTAGAACACCATACATGTCCATAAATTTAACCATCCTTGCCCATTATAATATTAAATTATCATAGAAGTGTAATGTTTTGAATCTGAAATATGATTGGATAGATAATATTGGAATATATAAATTGTTTTGCTGAAAGATGATGATTGTCTAGGCCTTGGTTTCCCTTATAAATATGGGAAGCAACAAGCTTCAGGCCTAAACCATCACATCCTTTTGTAACTAAACATGTTTAATAAAGAGAAATTAAAGGCATAAGCAAGTTAACCAAGATCTGAATTTGTTAGTCATCATAGAGCACCTATGACCTCAGGCCTAGCAAGGTACTCATCTCCATGTTGCAATATCTGTTAAGTGTGTTGTGCCCCTGTCTATTATCACAAAAAAGTGTCAAAATTTTGTCCTTGTTCTCCATGTTGACGCCATCAAAACTGCTTGTTGCTCCTTCTGCACCTGAACCTGTAGCTGCACATCAATCTTTCAAGTATGTTTGCTCCCATTTATCAATTGTAAGGTCACTGGGCCATTTGAATTCCTGAATTCAAAGCAGATTGGTCTGATGGTCCTTCCATCTTTTATCCAACATAGCTTTAACATTAATTACAAATTTTCCATATCCTGCATCTAGGGCTATGACCCTAACCAAAATCACGTTAAAGCTCAAAGTATCTATATCTTGCTCCTTTTTCAAGAATTCCATAACCACAGACACTGTTGTTATGAATTCTGCCTTCCAAGTATCAAGGCCTTTAACTAGTTTGTTTTCCTCTATCAGAATAGAGGGGATAAATTGATGCTTGAAAGTATAAAAAGATTCAAGTCTGGCTTGCATCCTTTTGTCTTCACTGCTGGCATATTGATGCTCTTCAATGATCATAGTCACCGTCTACTCTGTGGACTTCAATTCAATAGGAGCATCAAGATTTCTTTGAAGTATCCTGCAAAGCATGCTTAAATTATGCAAGGAAGGCTGCCATTTCTTGTACAGTGGCTCAAAAATAGAAAAGTTTGCTTGGAATTGTTTAATGGCCTGAGATAACATGGAGTAGCAATCATGCACATCCCCAAGTTTATCCACAACCAGCTTTATTCTGTATTCCAGAATTTTCTCAAAAACTTTAAGGACCTTGATCCTTGTCTCATTTTTTGTTTCCTCATTTTGCTTCTTGAGGTCCTCAACTTCTTTTTCAAATTTTGTTCTCAAAGCATTAAACTCTTGCATTGTCACTGGGACATCACCAGTTGTTGGTGGCACAGAAGGTTGATATGGAACTATTGACAAACTCTGGGAAGAACCCACATCTTGCAGTTGCTTTTTCAATTGCCTATTTTCAATGAACAACCTATTCACTTCATCATTCATGTCTTGTTGTGTTTTCTCATAATCCTACAATTTTTTTTCCAACTTTTTTTACAATTGCATGGGTGAACATGGCAGAATGGACTGTAAGAGCAGAGGCCTCAGTTCCTGAAGTATCTCGTAAGGTTTTCACCACAACAGATCCCCTCATTTCCTGAACAACATCTAGCAACCTTGGTTTACTAGTGTTCTTCTATTTTGTCCATATGGCAAGAGTATCTATCTTTTGGTTGAAACCACATCCACTCATTCCATCCTCATAATCAAATTCAAACACAAGATTAGGGTCATCTTAACTCCTAACTTGGTCAAGAAAGAATACCTTTTTCAATTCAAGACCTGGGATGATTAGCATGTTACTCTTCAAGACCATTTGTCTTGCTTCCTCATGAGTCACATTGATTTCATCAACTTTTAGTTCTTGGATTGTTCGGGTGGTTAGTTGATCATACTGAGATTCATCAGCACCCATCTTATTGATTTCCACCTTTTCATCAAATTCCTTCATCTTCATTTTTAACCAGAAATCTCGAAACTCTGGAGTCTTGATGAAATTATCATCTTGAATAAATCTCAATGATGCCACCACCGTTTCATCTTCCTGTAGCTCTGGATCGATTTGGGCTTGTTCTTCCATCCTAGCCTTAGGCTTGTGTGCATCAGTTTCTTGACCAACCAATGGTTGATCAACTTCCTCTCCATCATGCAATTGTGTCAAAATATTTGCAACTTCAACAGTATCCCCCACACCCTTAGACATCTCATATGGGACCAGAGGAGACATGCCTTCAGTTCTCTACCTTTTGTGTGGTGGTGATTTAGGGATCTGTGGATCTTGAACTGATATGACATCAGGGGTAGGCTCATGAATCTCAATTCCTGCAGACTTCTTCATTGGAAGTTTGGTAGCCTTGGTAGGCTGTACTTCAGATTTAGCATAAATACTTTCAAAATTATCAATCATAGTATTAATCCTCTTTATAGGATCTTTCTCTTCAGCAAAAAAATCCTTCAAAAATTGGATTCTTTTCCTTTTTGTCATCTTCAATTTTCTTGAGGATCTCCCATTTCCTCTTCCTGTCATACACTTCATTAAAAGTAACCAGGTTCCTTATCACATCCTCATCATAAAAATTTTTATGGGAGATTCCCATCTTAGTCAAGATCACTTGTCTCACAAAGTTCATATGACCTTCAAGGTCACAAACTCTTTCAACACTAGATTCCAAAGAGTACTTGGCCTTCAAATAGGCCTGCAGCTCCTCAAGAGTGTTCGAACCAATTGACCAATCTCCAAAGGCAGTGTTATCAAGCAAAAAGGTGCCTTTCTTCTACTTTTTCATCACTTCCTTTTCCCTCCACATCATTTGCCACATGAATTCCAAGAATGCAATTCTATCTGAAACAAACTTTGGGAATTTGTGAGGTGGTTGGGGGCAATCATATACCCTGATTATTGTATACTCTAGTAGGAAGAACCAATCAACATAATTGAAAGTATGACCTTGCTCTGGTTTATGTACAAGAGGTCTCAGGATTACTCTATTTTCTGGTGACAATCGGGGGACACAATTACCAAAAGAATTCATTATTTTCATAGAAAATTCATTATGAAATACATTATAGTTACCAGTCTGGCAATGAGAATCCCACATGTAACACCAACATTGAGTAGGCATTCTTTGCCTTGTCCTATCAATCATGCTGATGTGCATTTTACTTGGTCATTTACTCCTATTTTGATATAGGATCGGATGGTAAACCAAAGAATAAAACTTAAAGTTCATGGGTTTCTTATCTTCCTTCACACTGATGAATCCATCATGTATTTTCTTTTCAAGATATGAGGCAAAATCATACTCAATGTTCACCTTTAAATTTTGTATCTTCATAGCCATCATCATGAAATTAACTGGCATCCTCTGATCAACATCAATTCCTAGTACTTGGCACAATGCATAATAGGTCCATTTGAAATAGACTGCAAAATCTTCCATAGGGAATGGTTCAACTGTATTGGAAGGAATATCAACTATCTTGTTGTTTGCACCTCTTCTCATAAATATCGATAGCTCATCACTTTTGAGTGTTCTTCTCAAACTTTTGTATTCTTGTTCAATCTTTTGTAGGTCAATTTCGGTGAGAGCTTGTTTGTTCAACATAAAACACTCAATTATAACATTTCTGTCAATTCTCAATAGAGAAGATCCATTTGGCAACCTTACTGTTTTAGTAGTTGAGTGGTAGTGCAATTCTAGAGTATGAATCAATTCCACATCCACGAATGCATTTGAAACAATTAGCTTGGCCAAATCCAGCTTCCATGGATTGCCCACCGGTCCCTGACCATCCTTCTTTTGACAGAAGTACCAAAACAGTTTCTAGCCAAAAATGGGAATTATGGCATCCCTACAACCCTCAACAACATCCCTAAATACTTTCTTTCGACCTTGGTCAATTGAATTGGGTAAAACATCTAGCAAAGATTTCTACAGTGATCTTTTCTTAGGGGCAGGATCATGGTTACTGGTCTTACTTGTGGATTCAGACTTCTTGGGTGCCATTATACAAACTAGGGTTTCACAACTCAAGAAAATGCACAGAGAATTGAAACAGAGCAAAGATTCTTCAAAATTTCTTGCAGAGAATGTAGAGATGGTCTTACTTGAACAATTCAAAGCTTGCTAAGAACAGACTGAACTGATCGCCTTCTCCAAGCCAATCTACAATCTCTGAACTGAGCAAATGCCGAGAGATTTCTAGATTTTATTGAGCCAAAATGTTCATCGTTCCACCAGTATTTTTGGTTTGTGCCATGAGATTATAAAATCTCAGCATTTAATTCATTTCAAATATAAGCTCTTGATCAAATTTGATCCAATGATCAGATGAAATGACAAGATCTTTCAAATTTCTTGGTAATCGCACACCCGCACTAAGTATGTTTACTCATTTATTATCATTACCACACTATTGCGGAGATTGTTTAAACCGGTCATGGGATGGCAATAAGCTTCAATGCCTTTTGTTCACTTTTCTTGATTACCGCCAACCCTCAGCCCTTACGCTCAAACAAAGTGGGATCGCGGGGTTTATAGCCCCCTTTATTCCATTTTTTTCCATTACCGTCAACCCGCAAGTGCCTGTTCTCATTACTGCGGGGTGATTATGTTGCCAACTTTTATTGCTTACCGCCTTGTCTCAAATGTTCTATGAAAGCCATTACGGGAGCCCAGTAACTTGGACACTTACTACCGCCATGTCGTGAACAACTTGTCAGACCAATGTGGGACCATAGGATTAGTTTATATTGAACTCTCTTCCTTATCACCAAGTTGCAAGAAAGTGGTGAGAACTCTGAGGGACTGCGGTATACATGGTTGACCGAGCCCTTCCTACCACCATGCCGTGAACAACTTATATGTTTCCAGCGGGAGTGTAGTATACATGATTCTTGTTGCTCTAGTTCCCATACTGCCGCCAAGATAATGAGGATGACCTGTGAGATTGCGGTAACATGGTTGTGTTGCAAGAATGGGCCTAACTAGTGTTGTCATTGATGTCAACATACTCATGTTGCATTAATGAGAAGGATTAGATGAGCTGTGTGCTAAGGATATTGAGAAAATGAGTCTCAATCAGGAACAATGAAGAACCGTGATGACAAGAAGGTAAAAGTCCTCAATAGGTTGAGGATCAGAGGATGCGGTTTAAAGGGTTTGTAGATATAAGTCTTGAAATACTCCAGTCAAGTTTTCAGAGGTTCGCATGAAGATCTGAAGAAGTTATGGTCGCTCAAGTAGAACCAATTCTGGCAGGTGTTTAGAGGTGACAGAGTGCCACAGATAGGTCCAGTGAGATCCAGAATTTCATTATCCCGTTCTACAGATTTGAGGGAATGTTGAGGACGTTCCTGTGAAGTATCAACTAGATTGGTTCGTGGGTTGAAGGTCCAGAAAAGCCTATTCATTTGTGACAGTGATGACAGACTGTGTTCTTGAAGCTCTGGATGAAGGAGAGAAGAATTCCAGTAGGACGATGAAGTGCGGATGCTCTTGTAGGTGTTTGCCAACTTAGATGATTGTTCCTAAGTCGATGCCTTGTATGAATAAGGGATTGTGCAGTCATTTTGAAGTGTGTCTTGTGGAGATGCGAGTGTGGTAGCGAAGAAGAAAGTGAAAGGTAGAGCAGAAGTTTTTGGGCTTTAATGGAACTGATTCAAGCATGGTGAAG
Organism: Cunninghamia lanceolata; assembly: GCA_027924645.1. Lineage (NCBI taxonomy): Eukaryota > Viridiplantae > Streptophyta > Pinopsida > Cupressales > Cupressaceae > Cunninghamia > Cunninghamia lanceolata. Next base: position 1,883,655 of record BSBN01000476.1, read on the forward strand.
ATGCTATTTTCCAGTTCATGTATGTGATACTTATTCCTTTGTAGATAGTGTGTCTCTTGTAGGCAGTGAGCCTCTTGTGAGTAGTGTGCTCGGGCAGTGAGCCCTAATTGGCAAGTGCCATTTTGTTCTTTCTATTCTTCTAATAGAGAATACATTCTTAGGTTAATCACCCCGTGGTTTTTCCCTTAACCGGGTTTTCCACGTCAAAATCTTGGTGTCTTATGCGTTGATATGTTTCTTCTTTTGATTTGAATGCATTATGGTTCATGATTAATATTATGCTAATCACTAAAGAAGATTCAAGTGTTTAAATAGAGAAAGTTTTGCACAACTGATTCACCCCCCCTCTCAGTTGTATGCCCTAAGTCTAACAATTGGTATCAAAGCTAAGTTCCTCTAAAAGGAGCTTAACCACTTGAGGAGATCCGGGATGTCGTCATACAAGAAGGATAGTCCAAAGTTTAATGGAACCAACTTTTCCCTTTGGAAAGGTCGCATGAAATGTCACTTGCAGTGTATGGGAATGGCGTATTGGTCCATGGTCACAAAAATGTATGTACCTCCACAGGGTGGTCCGACAACCCTAAATGAAATCACAGATGCTAAAAATAATCTACGGACCAAAGAGGCTCTTCTAAGCGCATTAACTGACTTAGAGCTCTCAAATGTTATTGACCTACCAACTGCCTATGACATCTAGATTAAACTGAAACTTCTGCATGAAGGAGACGAGTATGTTAAATGTGCAAGGTTATAGAGTCTAAAAGGGAAATTTGAAAAACTGAAGATGAGAGATGATGAAAATATTACCACTTTTATGCCAAGAGTGAATGAGCTGGTTTGTGGAATTAGAAATTCTGGTGGAGTCTTGGATGAAAATGAGATTGTTGGTAAGATTCTCAGATCCCTTCCTGCCTCTTACAAAATCAAGGTTGCTGCCATTGATGAATTCAGAACCCATACAACTGTCACAAGAGACCAATTGGCTGGCAAACTGGCTACTTTTGAAATGACCGAATTTGGAGATGATCCCCCCAAAACTGAATCTTCATTCAAAGCCAGTGCCTCTGTGAAAGGTAAACAAGGATTTGATCCGGGAGAGAACTCATCAAGGAAATTATCATGGTATGAAAAAGCAAGAAAAGACCTGGAAGAAGAAGAAGTAGAAACTGCTCAACTTGAAACCCTCATTGCAAAGAGACTGCCAAGAGGATCCGGTAAGTATGAAGGAAAATTGCCTTTTAAGTGTTTTAACTGCAATAAGATTGGTCATTTTGCCTCAAAATGTCCGGAAAGATTTTCAAAGCCAAATCCTAACAGATCAAGGTTCCAAAAGAATTGTTACTATGTTCATGAAGAAGATGATAATGAAGGAGTAACAGATGATGAATCAGAGACATGAAACAAATCTGGAAGTGAATGGGTGTTTATTGCCATCAAGGAAGAAGAACCAATATCCTCTGTATCTATCAATCATAAAGTTGTAGAAAGAGCTCTGGCTGCCCATGTTGAAGAAAAGAATGATTGAGTCATTGACAGTGGTTGCTCTCACCACATGACAGGTGACAAGATTAAGTTCATAGATTTGGAAAGGTATGAAGGAGGAGTGGTGAAGTTTGGTGATAATTCTGCTGGTAGAATCAGAGGAAAAGGAACTATTTCTTTTAATGGAAGAAACAAAACTGGTAATGTACTGTATGTTGAAGGTTTGAAGCACAATTTTCTCAGTGTTGGACAGTTGGTGGACAAAGGCTATGATCTCTGATTCAAGAATGGAAAATAGAAAATCTTTGAAAGATCTAAAACAGAGATTGCATTCGGTACTCAAACTAAAGGTAATATCTTCCACTTGGTACTGGTAAAAGCTGCTTATTTGTTCAAGTTGATCAGAGTTGGTTATGTCATAGAAGGATGTGTAATGTGAATTTTGATAATATCATCAAGATAAGCAATACTCAGGCTGTAAGAGATCTTCCAAAATTGGTGAAACCTACTAACAGCTTGTGCAAGGAATGTCAGTTGGGTAAGCTGAGCAGAGTCACATTCAAAAGCAAGGAACTGTCTTCTACCAGACTATTGGACTTAGTTCACAGTGATCTTTGTGGTCTGGCAAGAACCAGAAGTATTCAAGGTGATAGATACTTCATGCTGCTAATAGATGACTATTCCCAAATGATGTGGGTAACCTTTCTAAAGGAGAAATCAGAAGCTCTTGAGAAATTCAAAATATTCAAGGCTATGGTAGAGAATGAAATAGGAATAAAGTTGAAATGTCTGAGGTTTGATAGAGGTGGAGAATTCACATCCGGTGAGTTCATAGAATTCTGTGAGAAACATGGAATTAAGAGACAGTTGTCTGCTCCGAGGACTCCATAGCAGAATGGAGTAGTGTAGAGAAAGAATCGGACTACCCAGGAAGCATCTAGGACTATGATGATGGAAGCAAATGTTCCTCAGATCTATTGGAGAGAAGTTGTCAGCATTGCAGTCTATACTCTTAATTGAGTTCAAATCAGAAGCAATACTAGTAAGACCCCTTATGAACTCTAGTTTGGCATTACTCCTACTGTAAGATATTTTAGAGTCTTTGGTAGTAAATGTTACATCAAAAGAGATGAAGATTTAGGCAAGTTTGATGCTAGAAGTGATGAAGGAATATTCTTGGGTTACTCTACTCAAAGCAAAGCATACCGGTGTTATAACAAGAGACTAAGAAAGATGATAGAAAGTACAAATGTAAAGGTTGATGAGGGAATAAAGAAACCCTCAAGGTTTTATGAATATGATGAAGATGATCAGAATGGTGTTCTAGTTCAAGGAGTTCAATCCTCTTCTGAAAATTAGATTCAGACTGATCCGGTAAATCAGGAAGAAGAGATAGGTCTGAATGAGCCTGATCAAGAAGCAGAAGTGCAAGAAACTCCCAAAGTTCCAAGGTATGTAAGACTGAACCACTCTGAAGATCAGATCATAGGTGACAAAAGCAAAGGTGTGCAAACTAGAAGGAAAATTGCTCAAAATTCAGATGAATATTGTCTGATTTCAAAGATTGAACCTAAGACAATAAGTGAAGCCTGCAATGATGAAAACTGGACCAAAGCAATGGAGGAAGAGTTGATGCAAATTGAGAAAAATCACACTTGGGATCTTGTTCCCAGACCTAGAAACAAGAATGTGATTGGAACCAAATGGGTCTTCCAGAAAAAACTAAATGAAGTTGGTCAAGTAATCAGAAACAAAGCCAGATTGGTCTGCAAAGGCTACTCTCAAATAGAAGGGATTGATAAGAAACCTTTGCTCCAGTGGCAAGAATTGAAGTAGTCAGATTATTTCTTGCATTTGCTACTTTCAAGGATTTCAAGGTGTATCAGATGGATGTCAAGTCTGCCTTCTTGAATGGTGACTTAGAAGAAGAAGTGTACATTGAACAACTGGATGGTTTTCAATTATTTGAGCATGGTGATATGGTCTGCAAATTGAAGAAGGCACTGTATGGACTAAAGCAAGCCCTAAGAGCTTGGTATGAAAGACTGGATAAACATCTTTTGAAGATTGGTTTTAACAAAGGTACTGCTGATAGTAACCTATATTTCAAAATTGATCATGAAAACATCTTGATTGTTGAAGTATTTGTTGATGATATCATCTTTGGAGGAAGAGACAGTATGTGTAAAACCTTTGCAAATCAAATGAAAAGTGAGTTTGAGATGTCAATGCTCGGTGAAATGAATTTCTTCTTGGGTTTGCAAATTACTCAGACAAAGAAAGGAATCTTTATTTCTCAGATCAAATATGTGAAAGAATTGTTGAGGAAATTTAGAATGGAAGATTCAAAGCCAATGAACACTCCCATGGCAACCGGATGTAAGTTGAGCAAAGATGATGACTCCCCTAAGATAGATCAGATAAAGTATAGATCAATGATTGGAGGATTATTGTATCTCACTCAAACTAGACCAGACATAATGCAGGCTATTGGTCTTGTGGCGAGATTCCAGGCTGATCCCAGAGAATCCCACGTTATGGCAATCAAAAGGATTTTTAGGTACCTAAAAGGAACAGTTGAGTATGGTCTGTGGTATCCTAGAGATCATAATTTTTCTCTTCATGCATATATAGATGCAGATTGGGTAGGAGATGTGGATGACAGGAAGAGTACCAGTGGAGGAGCATTCTTTTTGGGAAAAAGATTGGCTTCTTGGCTAAGCAAGAAACAAGAGGCAATATCCCTGTCTACAACTGAAGCAAAATACATTGCAGCAGCAGGTAGTTGCACTCAAATTTTGTAGATGAAGCAGATGCTAAGAGATATTAAAGTAGAATATGAGGAGCCTATCACAATTTTTTGTGATAATTCAAGTGCAATAAATATTTCTAAGAATCTGGTGTTGCATTCTAAGACTAAGCATATATCTATCAAGTTTCACTTTCTGAGAGAGCAAGTGAACAAAGATGAAGTCAGATTGGAGTATGTGCCCTCCAAGGATCAGATTGCAGATATCTTTACTAAACCTCTTCCCAAGGACTCTTTTGAGTATCTCAGGGAGAAGTTAGGGGTTATTGCCCCTCTGGTGATGAACTAGGATGCACTGATGTGCATCAATCCAGTGGATATCATAGTCATATCTTGTGATCCGGATTGATGATAAGGGAGCTGCTACTCAAGGGGAACAGCTGGTATGTTATGAAGTAATGAAGTTGCAAGTATGAGCCCTTTGCCATTGATGTCAAAGGGGGAGAGAAGACATGTGAAAAACAAGTGGTTGCTGATCAAAGGGGGAGCAATAAAGGAAGAGAAGACATGTGAATAGTTGTTGCTATTAGGGGGAGTTGTAACAACAAGGAGAAGTTCTTGTCTTGATGGTTTTTCACATCATATGTTGCCATCAATGACAAAGGGGGAGATTTTTACAAGTATGGGCCTAACCAATGTTGTCATTGATGTCAACATACTCATGTTGCATTAATGAGAAGGATTAGATGAGCTGTGTGCTGAGGATATTGAGAAAATGAGTCTCAATTAGGAACAATGAAGAACAGTGATGACAAGAAGGTAAAAGTCCTCAATAGGTTGAGGATTAGAGGAAGCAGTTTAAATGGTTTATAGATATAAGTCTTGAAATGCTCCAGTCAAGTTTTCAGAGGTCCGCATGAAGATCTGAAGAAGTTATGGTCGCTCAAGTAGAACCAGTTCCGGCAGGTGTTCAGAGGTGATAGAGTGCCACAGATAGGTCTAGTGAGATCTGGAATTTCATTATCCCATTCTGCGGATTTGAGGGAGTGTTGAGGACATTCCTGTGAAGTATCAACTAGATTGGTTCATGGGTTGAAGGTCTGGAGAGCCTATTCATTTGTGACAGTGATGACAGACTGTGTTCTTGAAGCTCTGGATGAAGGAGAGAAGAATTCCAGTAGGATGATGAAGTGCGGATGTTCTTGGTGATTCAACGAAGGTTATGATGATCGTTGGATCATGCCCAGTTCATGTTGGTGGTCCACATTGAAGTTAGAGTTTGCATTTGAAGAATAACCACGGATATTGGTGTTCTTCTTGAGACTGGCTGACCGGATGTATTACACGTCTTGTGGATGCTCTTGTAGGTGTTTGCCGACCTAGATGAATGTTCCTAAGTCAATGCCTTGTATAAATAAGGGATTGTGAAGTCATTTTGAAGTGTGTCTTGCGGAGATGCGAGTGTGGTAGCGAAGAAGAAAGTGAAAGGCAGAGCATAAGTTTTTGGGCTTTAATGGAACTGATTCAAGCATGGTGAAGATGCTATTTTCCAGTTCATGTATGTGATACTTATTCCTTTGTAGACAGTGTGTCTCTTGTAGGTAGTAAGCCTCTTGTGAGCAGTGTGCTCAGGCAGTGAGCCCTAATTGGCAAGTGCCATTTTGTTCTTTCTATTCTTCTAATAGAGAATACATTCTTGGGTTAATCACCCCGTGGTTTTTCCCTTAACCGGGTTTTCCACGTCAAAATCTTGGTGTCTTATGCATTGATATGTTTCTTCTTTTGATTTGAATGCATTATGGTTCATGATTAATATTATGCTAATCACTAAAGAAGATTCAAGTGTTTAAATAGAGAAAGTTTCGCACAACTGATTCACCCCCCCTCTCAGTTGTATGCCCTAAGTCTAACAGGTTGACCAAGCCCTTCCTACTGCCATGCCGTGAACAACTTGTATGTTTCCAATGGGAGTGTGGTATACATGATTCTTGTTGCTCTAGTTCCTGTACTGCCGCTAAGACAATGAGGATGACCCGCGAGATTACGGTAACATGGTTGACTGAGCCCTTCCTACTGCCATGCCGTGAACAACTTGTATGTTTCCAATGGGAATGCGGTATACATGATTCTTGTTACTCTAGTTCCCACACTACCGCCAAGATAATGAGGATGACCTGCAAGATTGCGGTAACATGGTTGACCGAGCCCTTCCTACTGCCATGCTGGGAACAACTTGTATGTTTCTAGCAGGAGTGTGGTATACAAGATTCTTGTTGCTCTAGTTCCTGCACTGCTGCCAAGACAATGAGGATGACCTACAAGATTGCGGTAAATTGCAAAAACACATAAATGATTAAGAATAACTACATACTCCTCAAAATGACCATGTTATGTGACCCTGGGAAATAAATGGCATAAAATTTTGGCATGAATGTCTATTAAGAAATGGTCATATACAAGTGAAAAGATCAAGTAGGATGGAAATGTGCAAAATTTTTAAGAGGTCCTAACAGGTGAGACATTAGAATAGTTTATTTGGAATAATGGCAGGAATTAACAAAATTTTAGGGTTTTAAAATTTTGTTCCAACATAAGTAATGGTTGTTTTATTATGTAAATAAGGGTAATCCTTACCTATATAATAGTTATTATGTATTTCAATATAATGTGTATTGTTTTTGTTTTTTGCAGATATGTATTGATAAACTCCAAGAAGGGGATAAAGTTAGGGTGTTGGATCCGTGTGATGGTGTTGCTGTGGGCATTGGGTAGATTCACTCACTATCTATTATACATAGAGTCAAATTGAAAGGAACAGGAGATGCAAATGTAAATATTTTAAAGGTCACAAGTAACATACAACTTGCTTATGAAGACAAAATAGATGGAGCTGTCCGTCTGAAAGAGAAAGAAGGAACCTTCACACGGTGTCCACTAAAATATTTGCAAAAAATGGCATAGTTGACGTTTATTATGTACTTGTTGTTAGACATCTTGGCTCACTGCTTTATGCAGTATTTTGAATGTGTTGTTTATGGATCTTAATTTTCATGGTGTATTTGAAAGAGTTGGAAACTCTCGACAACTATGACATTTTTGATTATATATATATATATATATATACTCTTAGACAGTTTTGATATCTTATAACTTGATATATATATATGTATTATATATTTTTTTTATTGTAGATTACCTTTCTTTATCATGATGTTGAATCAATCTTTTAATTCTAGCATGTTGTAGCTTGTTCGTATATGTAATTTTTTTAAAAAAGTGCATTAATAACATTACCTGCCTCTAGAATCATCATAGAAACTTATTCAAAATGCCACATCTATCCTAGAGTCACCGGGGTTTGTACCTCAATGATTCCACACTATTTCAGGCCCAAAAAATCCCAACTGTACCTAATTCCATAGGCAATTCAATTCCGAATCTGATTCTGGGATGAATAGTACCTAGAAATGCCCTATTTTTTTGCCAATTAGGTAACTTAACAAATAATAAATGTTATATCCCAAAACTTGCGTTGGAACTCTAGTAAAAGCTTACCATACTATAGCATCACCAAGTCAACCTTGGATATAAAAAATGTTCAAAATAGAAAATAGTTTGTAAATGTTGAATGGTCAGATAGTATGAGAAATTACAGGCACCAGGAGTTACCTTTTGAAACATCAGGACAGAGGGCGGATAAAATTGATATATATGGTGTAAAAGCCAAGGGATTGCCTTTTGGTTTCAAGATCCAGGTGACTTTGATCTTGATTTAAAATGTTCCTTACGAGTGGTCCATTGTGGTAACCTACATAGTGGTATGTATTCTTGGAAGCCTTATGGTGCCATATTATTTAATGGAGTATATGTGGCATTAAAAAAATTGAAATGCTCTTTTATAGTAAAGGAGAATGGGTGGTATTTGTGATCTACTATGCCAGAATACAATAATCTACACCTCAAATTTAGATTACTCAAACCATGTCACATTGATCATATTGTTAAAATAATATAATATATTCCATAGCTTAAGATGTTTTTTGGTTTCAAGGATCTTATCAACATCATAAGGAGTTGAAGGTTGCACAGGGAATCAAGATAACTGCTCAGGTATCAAATTTTAGGCTAATAATTTTATGTTTATGAGCATAAATTTATCAAATATATGTGGACAATGAAATTTAGCTGCAGTTTCTTGATTTCAGGGTTTTGAACATGCCATAGCAGGAACTCAGTTATATGTTGTTGGACTTGATGATGATTTAGAGGATATTAAGGAAGAAGCAATACAAGATATCAATAATGTAATGTCTCGGATTGACAAGAGTGGGGAAGGAGTTTATGTTCAAGCTTCAACTCTTGGATCTTTGGAGGCTTTACTTGAGTTCTTGAAGACCCCAATTGTAAGCATTCCAATTAGTGCAATTGGTATTGGGCCTGTGCATAAAAAAGATGTCATGCGTGCGAGTGTAATGCTTGAGAAAAAGAAGAAAGAGTATGCTGCAATTTTGGCATTTGATGTCAAAATTACTCCTGAAGCTTGAGAGCTTGCAAATAAAGTTGGTGTCAAGATATTTGTAACAGACATTATTTATCATCTATTTGACTAGTTTAAAGCATATATGGACAATCTTAAGGAAGAAAGGAAAAAGGAGGCTGCAAAAGATGTTGTTTTCCCTTGTGTATTGAGCATTTTGCCAAATTATATTTTTAACAAGAAGGATAATTGTTGGTGTTGATACTCTTGAAGGCATTGCAAGGGTTAGTATCTAAACCTAGTCTTTTCAGTGTTATGACTTATGCGTGTAAAAGATTGTTGTATCATTTTTGGTTTGTATAAAGCCATATGTGGTGATTGCATCTATAGATTGGCACACCATTATGTGTTCCCACAAAAGATTTCATAGATATTGGCAAAATAGCCTCAATTGAGATCAATCATAAATCTGTTGAAATGGCTAAGAAGGGTGAAAAAGTTGCCATGAAGGTATTTTGAGAAGATGTCTTTGTTGTTAATAGTTTTATATGATTTTGGATGCTATTTTTTGAAATGTTTTTGTTAAGGAATTATCATACGAACTTTACAGATTGTTGGGAGCAACGTTGATGAAGCATATAAAATGTTTGGTAGGCATTTTGAAATGGAGGATGAATTTGTGAGTCATCTCACCAGAAGATCCATAGATATATTGAAAGAAAACTACAGGGTAAGGCTATTTGATATCCACTTTACATAATTTTACAATGTATTTACTATTATGCATTTTATACTAATTGAACAATTGTGCTTTTCATTTTTGGCTAATAAAACAACTTTTTAATGTCTAAAATTGAATATTCTTCTTATTTTTTCAGGATGATTTGTCCAATGATGATTGGAAACTTGTTGTGAAATTGAAAAAGATGTTAAAAATTCCTTGAACTACTACTAATGATGCATTGTGCAATGAAACTTTGGATTGGAGCAAAACCTTCTAATGAAAATGGGAAAATGCACCCTGCAACATTACAAACACCACAATTAGGATAACAAATGGTGAACTTTGTTGATACCAGAATAGTAGCTTCTATATCATAAGCTTCTCCTATATGTTTTGCTATGTAGTGTACGTGCTTGGCTACAATAAGACAGTAGTGAACTTTAGATCCTATCTATGTAGGAGGTCATTTGAATGTCTATTGTTTATCTCATTTTCTAAAATTTAATAGTCTGAATGGGCAAGTGCGGTATTGCCATGTGAGAAAGGGAAGAGATTGATTCCAAGGGTAGAGATTTTGTGTAATAATCTATTTTATGATTTCTTGAGGTAATGAAGAAATATCATGAAAATGTTGTTTTAAATAAATTCATATTTTACTGCAATTGTACAAAACCAAAAACATTTCCATGTTGTCATCTTCAACATGTTGTTGACTAGTTGGATTTCACTGTTTCAAGTGCCGCTTTTGCTTCAGCTATCTAGGACCATGCTATGGAAGGTTACAGGGAATGGTGTGTTTTCTTGTTGCTGTAGGGTCACTGCTACAGGGGCCTCTAAGTAGCATTCTCAGGTTGTTATTCAGATATTGTTCACAATGGTTCAGGGTTGTTTGAATACATAGGTAACAACTCAATGGATTGTGTGAAGGAGAATATGGAATGCACCAAGGCTACTTTCAAATTAAGCACCTGAACTGGTTAACAGAATGCCAAAAGAAATGATGTCTCATGGATTAATGCTCAGTGGCAACATCTTTTTTCTAAGTGTCAAAAGATGTGAAGGCCTTCATCAGTCTGACCTGCCTTTCCATTGTTTTGCTATTGTATCTAATGTGGCTGCTGGACTGGTTTTTTATTTAGCCAGTCCTTGTAGTTTGCTGTACATGACAGCTGAACTGGTTTTTTCTAGTTATAACGCTAGACTTGTGTTGTTTTTTTATTATTTGTAATTTTTTTCCTGCATTGTTCCAATACAAAAAAATATGTATTGCCACTTTGCTTTGTCTTGTTTCATTTTCTTATTGGCCGATTCTCAAATAGAAAGTGTTGGCTCAAATTTATCAATCTTCACTTGGCAACATCATAAAATATATAGTTTTCCAAATTTATTTCCTTTTATGTTTTAGTTCAAATTTAATAATATGTTTTTTTTGCATTATAAAATTTATGGTATTTAATAAATTATTCATATCATGACTAAATTTACTACCAATTAATGGAAACTAGTAAATAAAAATGACTACCATGACTAAATAAATGACCAATTAACAACAATCAATGACTAAATGATTACAATGACTAAATATGCGTACTACCAAATTGATGACTAAATATACTGCCAAATTACCAAATATACTACCAAATTGTTGACTAAATATACTACCAAATTAATGACTAAAATTTGTTTAGTCATAAATTTGGTCATGAGATAAATGACCGGCAATAAACTACCAATGGTCACGTGACTAAATATACTACCAAATTGATGATTAAATATACTACCAAATTACCAAATATACTACCAAATTGATGACTAAATATACTACCAAATTTATGACTAAATATACTACCAAATTAATGACTAAATATACTACCAAATTAATGACTAAAATTTTTTTGGTCATAAATTTGGTTGCGAGATAAATGACCGGCAATAAACTACCAATGGTCACGTGACCAAACTAATGATCACATGACCAATTTTTGGTAGTTTTTTGTCATTTTCTCCTATTTTTCTACTAGTGTACTTGCATCTGTCAAAGACAAGCATGATGAAGGAGTTGACCTCCCTCAATATGAAAATGTACTCACCACCCAACTACAAAAATAATATATTTTAGATGCATGCACCAATTTGTGAACAATACCTGGGATGTGAAGATAAACCCCACCATTAGAATCATCATTATAAGGCAACCAAGAATAGTAGGTGATTGATTATTTCCATCTCACACTACCATACATTTCATGTATGCTCACAATAGTAGGAGGTGAAACATTAAAATTCATCTTAGCAGTAGAAAAGAAATACATGGATGAAAGAAAACCTTCACCATCCATGACTACAATAATACTATACTCGTTGACATCCCTATGCGAACAAGGCACAAAGAAAAACTTTCTAGTTCACATGGAAAATAAAAACATGCCTAACTACCTTATTGATTTGCATAAAGAATAACTTCTTCCTACAAGTCAAATTGAAAAGCCTCAAGCTTAGGTATACTATCAAGCTGAGCTACAACATGTTGGTTCTCAAATTCACATGGGTGTTGTATCTCACATTGTTTTCACTTGTATGTTGGACCCTCATAAAGGATTCTAGTTCAAGCACATCACCATCATCCATAACATAAGATTTACTTGACCTTCATTAAAAAGGAAAGCTTCAGTCATTTGTGTACACATCAAGCTCTTAGACTACATGTGGCCAACACACATCACTTTCACATGTGTTGATATAATTTTCAATGTTTAAATTGCAAGCATGATTCAAGCCACAATTCAAACCATCAACACAAAAGTCATCATGAGACACTTCAAGTGAAGAATGAAATTCTTCAAATTATCCCTCTATTTTAAGATCCTCTTGGCAACTTGTCATGTCAGATTCATTACTAGAATTAGACTAGTAACACCTCCCCTCTTCTACCCACTCACTCTAATAACACTCACCTATAGTGTTGTTGAAGCACAATCATCATGGGAAAGAAAACAAAATCTTGCACAAAAGGAATTAGCTCTCATATGTGTCTACATGATTAGTATCCTTATAATATTCGATGACAAGGTCTCTGAACTAAAATTAATGCTTGCACTATCACTTATCTTAACAATCTTATCACTAAGTGCAAGCACATCCGTATCATCCTCATGTAGATAGACATGTGTAGAAAGGTTAGTAGCAGTAGCTTCATCATCATTAATAGGAACATATGAGGGAAATATATCAAACAAGAAACTAGTTTCGTGTTCATCCTTGGACCATCATATTAGTGTACATAGCCATCATAATCAACCTCATAAATTGATTCAATTAGCTTCTCAATCATGTACATATATTCATCTTTATCCATGGAGTTGTCACGAAGTGTAGGGATACATACTTCAACTTCAAGTTGAGATTCAACTTGCATATCAACACTATCATCTCTGGAAAGTGACTCGTCTAGGTCCTTAGGTTTGAACTCAGGTGGACAAAGGCTAGCTCCATGATGAAATGCATCACAAAATAAATCAATGCACTTCCATTTAATCTATAATAGTCAAGTATGCAAGACAAAGAAACCATAAAACTTTGGCAAAAATAGGCATTAGGAGTCACCTACTTGCCTTTTGATGCTTTCAAGTTCATGGACAAGAGATAAAAGATCAACACCAAGTGCACACCACTCAACTACAATTAAACTATCCCAAGAAGAAAAATAACAATCTGGAAAACCGCATAACCATTTCTTTACATCTTCACATAGAGATTTAACAAAAAAATCTCATCCACATATCCTCATCTACATAATGATACTTGTTTATAATCAAAAAATTCTTGGACATGTGTCTCCCCTTGAAATAAATCTAGCCCATCAAACTTGGGTAACTATAGGTAAATCTCATTTTTCATACATTCAAAATCATAAATTACCCATTAGAAGTCCAATTTCTCATATACATCAACAAGGGGAATATTGGGAAGTCTATTTAAGACTTGGAAACATGGTTCTTCATGGAAGTAGGTTGGGATTTTGATTGCAAACTAGATTCAAGAAGCTTGACTTGATTTTTAGTTTATTTCTGTTGCCTAACAAGCTCATCATGCTCATGAATGGATGCTTGGTTTTGAGTTAGGAGAGCATAAGATGTAGGTCTGTTTGAATAGCAAGGAGAGAAATCATCACAAGAGTCATAGGCATCTACTTCATTGTAGTTTCTAGGTCTTGATACATAGGAAGGCGCATGTGAAGGAGCAACCCTAAAACGGTCATTATTTAGCCAAGAAGCCATGACTTAGCACATTTAGTCATGCAAGGCAGAAAAAGACTTCATAAAATAATATTTCTTTACTTTGAAAGAAGCCTTGTCTGAATAAGGAAGAAGGAAACATTTGTGTACCTTTATTACCAATTGTTGCAAGCTTGAGATATATTCTTGACACACCAACAAAAAATAGGTTATAACATCAATTGAACTTCGTTATTAAAAATAAAGTCACCACCTCTTTCAAAAGAGGAAATCCTTGGAATGTGAACCACCAAGGCATACATATTTTCTAGGTTCTCTCACTAGAAAAGTCTTAATTTTCTCATAACCTACGATAAGATCAATCTATTTTTTTCCTTGGTAAAGTCACCATTCTATTGGATCTCAAAAACTCATGACGTCTCCTCTATCATCACAACTGAAAGTGAAACAAGGGGAACAAATAATCTTAGGTAGATAGAGATACATCCATAAGGAAGAGGAAGTTTTTGGGCCAACACGTAAGATTAGAGTAAATCCTTTTCTTCTTCAATCTTTGCAGAATCTAGGGAGGTATCCCCTTGAGGTCTTAAAATGAGATTAGAATTGGAATAGGGATTTAAATCCCATGCCCTAAGGGTAGTTAGGAACAAGCCTACTAGAGCTCACAAACAATAGATATGGACAAGCATGCATATGTACCTAAAGATGTAAAATGAATTATACCACATAAGGTGAGTCCCCTTATTATTTCATACTGCATGTGCATCTTGTATATCATCAACACAACCCTCTAGAGATTTATTTGATATAATTTCCTCCAATTCCTTGCATCTGTTGCACACAACCAATTGGAGGGGGATATAGTGTCTCTAACACTATTCATGTTTGAGATCTCATATGGCATGTTGATCCAAACAAAGATTCATCATTATATTCAAATAGAGTTATATTATTTTACAATGACACACTTGCATCTTGTAAATTTCTATTGCATTACATTGTCACATCATGTGGAGCCTTATCACATTGCCACGTTGCACACACTTTTATCACATTTCCATATCACATGGACCCTTATCACAATACCACATCATGTGGAGTTTTATCACATGGCCACATTGCATGTACTCTTAACACATTTATACATCATGTGGTCTTTTATCACATGGTCGTACCACATAGACCTTTATCACATTTCTACATCGTGTAGATTTTTTTGTATCACTTTTCAAACATGTAAAATTTCCTATCCATTCTCTTCTCTTCTCATTTTCATAGATAGTGTTGGGTCCCAAAACCATGGCTCCACAATCCTAGAGTATATTCTCACCTTTAGGGCCAAGGGGTGTCATAAAAAATGTAAAAAAGGGCTCATCAATAGATTAAGGATTGTTAAAGGCCAATTGGTGAAAGTGGATAATCTCTCCTACACTTTGAGCTTAGCTAGACTAGGGGGGGTATTCCTAGAGGTATTCCTCAATAGGATATGATCGTGATAAAAAGTTAACAAAACAAAACTTTGTAGCCATACCCAATGTACGCTTGACCCTTATTATTTGTCACTAAGTCAAAGACTAACTAGCTTCTTGTATAACCTTTGATTAAGATAATTACTACACCTTGTAGATGCACCCACATATGATAAGAACATGATATACACAAGATGAATCCACTTAACTGTACATACATAATTTGCAAGGTGCATGCATACAATACATGATTCATAAATGATATTGTAGATGTTTGAAGTTGCTTAGAATGTTCCCTGAGTTATAACATTGAATCATGAGTGCATGTGAAACCCTAGTCTAATCCTACAACTAATAGGATAGAGGATAATAAATGAATAGTGTTTGATCCTTCACCAATTAGATTGGTGCCTACACCATTGGGAAACTGATGTACAAGGGAAGAGAGGACATCATGCAAGTGTTTTAACACTGGTATCCATAGAGTTGTGCAAGTCCCCCTATGCTCCACCTTGATCAGATGGGACCCTTCTCTTCATGAGCATGTTCATAGAAGAGTATTGCATAGGGAGAGAATCAACGGAATACAATATCAAGAAATCCATGTTAATCTAATCCTCTATATAAAAAATTAAACATATAATCATTGTTTTGTGATACAATAGCCATGCATCTACCATCTTAATAGTTAGGATGACACAATACATCTCTGTATACGTCTAACTACTATGTGGGACAACTCACTAATTCATGATAGTACAATACTATTGAACAAATAAGAATAGGGGTACTAATTCACCTCCTACACTAAGCTCTTTTGTTAGAATATCCCTAAAATAGCCCACTACTCTATCCACACTCTTAACTCTTCACTAACTAGTTACAATAAGTGAGTTACACATAAGGTGACTAAGAATAAATGGGAATACGTGGGGGCACTTAAGCCTCACCCATTGCCACAATTTGTATTCATCCTATGAGTAACCAACCAAAGTAATAACAAGGTAATAAAAGTAATAACCACTCAAGTTCATTTTCTATTTGACACCTTTTATACCAAAGATGAAAGCATACAAACTTTTAAGATCAATAAACCTAAGAGGTACTCTAATTTTTCACATAACTCTCATAATTTATTTCAATATCAATAAATCTAACACTCATAAAAGAAAGTTTGAGATCCTAAATTTTAATACCGTTGAAATGCACAATACAACTGAGAGGGGGGTGAATCAGTTGTCAGCAAAACTTAACTTCTTAAAGATATCAACACTTCAATCAATTAATCACTGTTATTATGATTTAACCATGAAAGCATGAAATCATAAACTTAAGCACAATCACACATGAGACACCAGATCTTTTACATGGAAAAACCTATAAGGGAAAAACCACGGTGAGTGTTAGCTAACAAAATAATATGTTATAGCAATATCAAAAATTAGAGGCTCATTGCCCAAAATGCTCACTGCAAAAGTTAGGGCTCACTGCCAAGATCATCTCACTGCTAAAGGTTTGTGAACTGATTTGATAACATCTACTCCATGCCTGAGTTTAGTTCCATTGAAGCGCAATTCATTTCCTCTGCTATGCTCTGCCTTTACACTTCACACTTATCTTCGCATCTTCATGATCGATACATTTTTCATGATTTCATTACAAGTATTTATACAATTCATCAACCTTGGAATGTACAACAAGGTCAGCATTACATTCATCAACCATTGGAACAATCTCCAAGGTTAGCATTACAAACATACATTAGAATAGGTCTAGACTTAAATAGAATTTCCTAAGGAAAAGATTTATGTGGATCATGCCATGCCTTAGCTGGGACTCAAATATAATCTTCCATGCAACAAAACATTTCCATAATCTCCAAGATACAACCGCAAGTAGTGAGAACAACCAGGTCGGCCAAGACCAGTGTTATCACTACGACATTTAGGAACAAGCTTCCTCCATGATCCAGATTATACTTTGCGGACCAATCACAAGGTTGGAACACGATCTAGAGACATCCACAAGCATGTTATAATCATCAGGAACATCCACACAACACCCAATCACTTAAGCTAGAAGATTCTTCAAACCGGAGCACTTGAACAACATTGTCAGCCACTGTTATAATTAAGAAAATATTGCTTGTGTACCACCAAATCATGAACCATTTGAGTTGAAGGCACATAACATCATCCCAAACTTAACTCTAGAATCATAGACCATAATACTTCAATGCAGAGGAATGCGGAGCAAAATACTTTCTCCCTATCACCACTAATTGCACAGAAAAAAGAATTCTTACTCTGGTGAACAAAACTCCCTCAAATCTTCATACTAGAGGCTAAAAATTGGAATATATCATCTAAAGACTTCCCTTTAAATAACTTCCAAACCGTAGACAAAGATATGCAATTTATAAGAAATGCAGAGCAAACTACTGGATTGTTCTGCTATAAACAAAGATACTCTTCAACACACTGTTTTCACTGGGAAAGCAAATTTTCTCAAAAGCACTTGGAAACATAGTATCAGGATCATTTACTCATTATCTTCAATACTTACATAGGCCAGTATAAAGCAACTAACTTAATACAAGACATCATCAAAATAAGAGCATAGTTGACACCGATGACAACACAAATATGTTGACATCAATGACAACACCAGTTAGGCACATACTTGCAACAATCCCCCCTTTGTCATTGATGGAAACATATGATGTGAAAAACTATAAAGACCATCAAGACAAGATTTTGTATTGATTACCTTCTCCCCCTTTCTCTTTATACATCTGCACTCTTTCTCCCTGTTGGTTTTTCTTCTGAATCAACATTAGGGTTTGCCACTTCTAATGCACAGGCAGATTCAGCCAACTAAATACAGGAGGTTGCGTGAGCTGCCTCCCCTTCACTTCTGGTTCTGCCGCACCAAGGGGGGTATCCCTATAACTCAAGATGTAACCTTGACTAGCTCAAAGATAGAAAGATCTAACTTGACAACAACAGGTAGAATACTCTCATGTATGGACCAAGATCTGTATGATAGATCACAAGGCTGGCAACATTCTTGGACATGATGTCTGGTTGGGTATGAGAGCATGCAGGGGGTTCCTAATCCTACTCCTACAACTAACAGGTGGAAGTATGAAATGGTTTAGTTTGAATTTTGGATGCAAAGCTGGACATGGTGTATAACCTCAACACAGAGCTAGATTGGTGCCTATCCAGGGCTTGGAGTCGATAGACATACACCTGTGAATGATCAGCATGAATAGCTAAAACTGGATTTCAGGGGGATACACATGATATCTGCCTTACAGATATCTCCCAATAAAGAGTGTTAAGTTATCTCTACTTATGGCATCCCTACTGCAGTATACCCTTCCCAATGTTCAACCTGAAAACAATTTAATCTACCCCTTGAGCAGAAGTTAAAAGATCAGACATTCAACATAGGAATTCTATGCTCTAGAATCTAAACATTACCCAAATATCCAGATTCAGAAGAAGAATACATGCAATACTGGAGACAGAATTAACACAACACATGCTAAGATAGCATTACTCATATAAGATTAACCATGAAATCAGTGGATTCATACCAAATCGTACAACAGGAGATACATAAACTCACAAGTTAAACTGTACAGAGCGACCAGATCAGCTTGTTTTGAATTACAGAGCCAAAAATCTTCAACTTTCAACAACCACAAATGAGTAACACTTCCTGCTTATAACAGCCAGGTAGTGTACCACAGCAATTAATTACATGGTTGACCAAAAATCCCGCCAGATACACAGTATCAGAAAAATGGCGCTCAACGCATTACCAGATTGGCGCCCAAACATGAATGCAGCAGGTAGGGGAGGAGACAGGAAGGAATCTCGAGCCCTGCGCCACTGTCCGTCGATGTACACCTTCAATCGGGTACCAGATCCGCCCATACCTCTGCAACCTTCGCCATTAATGGCGCACCAACCCGCGGCCTTGGGAAAAACATCAAACAGTCGATCGCAACCATTTCGCGCCGAGATTCATCATCATGATATTTGAAAATATGCAGGATATCAATTATCCCACATGCACCCCGCGGCAACCTCTTTAACACTTTATATACTAGGTCATGAGCATATATGATGTCGGTGCTTTTGCTCCTGACAACACTAGTATAAGAATTCATCATCATCATCCTCCAGCAGCATGATATCCTGTCGCTTGAAATATCACCCTGACGTCAGCATCATATCGCAATATAACCTGCATGATAATCGTCTTCATCGGCACAACCTGATCCATCGGAGGAACATCCTCCTGCTGAGCCTATACCAAAAGTCTGGCCGATGAACATCCTGATGACGTCATCATCATATCCTGCTGACGTCATCATCATATCTGCCTACTACGCACCTCCTCATATCCGGATGACGTCATCATCATATCGACATCAGGATGATATTCAGAAGATAACCGGATATTTGGAAATATCATCCTGATGCACAAATATCATGTTGCACTGTAGCTCCACTATAAGATCGGGGCGATAGATGAATATGATGATGCTTGAAAAGATCACCCCCCACTAGATAATGCACGAAGCCGGCAGGAGGATATCTCCTTGATATCAGCATCATCATGACGCTGGAACAAACATACATCCGGGTGATATTCAAAAATGAAAATATCACCCCCTCCTTCGGAAATATCATGATGCAGATAGGCAGAGAAATAGATATCACCCTGACATAAGAATGACGTCAGCATCATCAGGATGATAAAACAACGAACATGAAGTGATACAACATCATCAGGATGATATTGACTAAGATCATCCTGACGTTCAAAATATGATGACCCCAGTGAATATCGGGTCACACTTAGAACTCTTCAACAACATCATCAGGATGATCATAACCAAGATCACCCGATGATAAAAATATCACTCCGGCGAAATATCATGCAGGCAGAAAATATGATGACCCCCGCAAGCAACACGGTGATAACTGGAAATATCATGATGATGATGACGACCCTTAAGAAAAAACAACTCAGGTCGAACAACTCAGAGAATAATCCCTTCAGAAGATCGGGGCAACATCATCATCGTGAAAGGGCAAGGTGATAATTGGAAGATCACCGGATACTTGAAAAATCACCCCCGCAAGCAAATCAGGGCACACTGTAGCTTATCAGCAGGATCAGGATGATATCCAGACATCACCCGATATTGAAATATGATGATCCTGATGAGAAACCGGCCGACAGAGAACGTGATGATGCTGACCACCATCGAAGAGAACATGATGATGATGATGACCTCCTCCTCAAAGAAAATATGATGCTGCAGCTGAAAAATGCTGAGGAAGTCCAACACTTAGAACATTTTTTGGATACTTAGGGAAAGTGCCTGCATGAAAATTGCTCAAAAACTGTCAGTCAATTCAGGCACTAACACTCCCCTTAAGTTTTTCACATGATTTCTCTCCCCCTTTGACATCAATGGAAAAGGGCACATACTTGCATTCTGCTGCTCTGATAAAATTGAAATTGCTCTTTCATCAACACTGTAACACTTACTGCTCTTTGTCAGGAACACATATCAGCAATATCTAGCTACTCCCCTTGAGAGGTAGCCTTTAAAACATCAATCTAGATCAAAGAATGAGGCTTTGGGCACCACTGGACTGATGCATTCCTATGCATCTTAGTTGAGAGGAGGGGTAATAACCCCTAACTTTTCTCAAAGATATTTAAAAATATCCTTAGGTAGAGGCTTTGTGAAGATGTCTACAATCTGATCCTTGGTGGACACATACTCCATCTTTACTTCATTCTCTATTACCTTCTCTCTCAGAAAGTGATACCTTATGGATATATGCTTTGTTCTTGAGTGCATCACTGGATTCTTTGAAATGTTTATAGCACTTCTATTATCATAGAGGATTGATATTGGTTCTTCGTACACAACTCCTATATCCTTCAATGTTTGCTTCATCCATAACACTTGAGTGCAACAACCTGTTGCTGCAATATATTCTACTTTTGTAGTAGACAAAGAGATTGAATATTGCTTTTTGCTCAACCATGAAACCAATTTGTTGCTCAAGAGGAAAGCACCTCCACTAGTACTTTTTCTGTCATCAACATCTCCAGCCCAATCTACATCTGTATAAGCACTAAGAGTGAAATCATTATCCTTTGGATACCATGGGCCATGATCTAGGGTACCTTTCAAATACCTCATGATTCTCTTGACTGCCATCACATGTGACTCTCTAGGATCTTCTTGAAATCTTCCCACAAGACAAGCTGCATGCATCATGTCTAGTCTAGTATGGGTTAGGTAAAGCAATTCTCCAATCATGGATCTATACCTTTTCTGATTAGTTTTGGGTGAATCATCAGTCTTGCTTATTTTGCAATCAGTCACCATGGGAATACATACTGGTTTAGAGTCCTCCATTTCAAATTTCTTCAACAACTCTCTCACATACTTGGACTGAGAAATGAAGATTCCTTTATTTGATTGAGTGATCTATAGACCTAGAAAGAAATTCATTTCACCAAACATGGACATCTCAAACTCCTTTTGCATTTCCTCTCTAAATTTCTTACACATACCTTCATTGCCTCCAAAGATAATGTCATCAACAAAGACTTCAACAATCAGAATTTGATCACCATTGATTTTGAAATAGAGATTGCTATCAATAGTACCTTTACTGAAGCCTAATTGCAATAAATACTTGTCCAATCTTGCATATGAGGCTCTAGGAGCTTGCTTGAGTCCATACAAAGATTTCTTTAATTTGCACACTATATCACCTTGGTCTGATAACTAAAATCCTTCAGTTGCTCAATGTAAACTTCTTCTTCCAACTCACCATTCAAGAATACAGAATTCACATCCTTCTGATACACTTTGAAATCTTTGTGTGCTGCAAATGCCAGAAACATTTTGATTGCTTCAATCCTAGACACTAGAGCATAAGTCTCTTCAAAATCTATCCCTTCAACTTGAGAATATCCTTTGCAAACCAACCTTGGTTTGTTTCTTACCACTTCTCCATTCTCATTCAGCTTGTTCCTGAAGACCCATTTAGTTCCAATCACATTCTTATTAGCAGGTCTAGGAACCAATTCCCAAGTTTGATTCTTCTCTATCTACATTAGCTCTTCTTCCATAACCTTTATCCAGTTTTCATCATTGCAAGATTCACCTATAGTTTTAGGTTCAATGTTTGAAAGTAGGCAGTAGTTCACTTGTTCTTCTACAACCCTTTTCCTTGTCAACACTCCTTTTCTTTTATCACCAATTATCTGATCTTCAGAATGATTGATCCTTACATACCTGGGAGTCTTAACTATACTTTCTGAAGCTTTTTCTTCATCTTGACTGTCCTCTTGTTCATCTTTCTTTTCATTTGCTGTGGTAACAAGTTCATCTGATTCATATATAGCCACTTAGATCTGATATTCTTTCCTTGTCTTCATCCATCTTTACATTAGCACTCTCAATAATCTTTTTCAGCCTTTTTTTATAGCACCGGTAAGCCTTACTCTTAGTAGAGTATCCAAGAAAAATTCCTTCATCACTCCTAGCATCAAACTTGCCTAGTTCTTCTTCTCTTCTGATATAAAATTTGCTTCCAAAAACTTTGAAATATTTCACTATAGGAACTCTTCCATACCATAATTCATAAGGAGTTTTAGTACTGTTACCTTTGACTTGAACTCTATTTTGGATGTACATAGAAGTATGTATAGCTTCTCTCCAATACACTTTTGGTAGGTCAGCCTCCTTCATCATAGTCTTAGCAGCTTCTTGAATTGTCCTGTTTTTCCTTTCAACAACTCCATTTTGCTGAGGAGTCCTTGGTGCAGACAATTGTCCTTTTATCCCTTGTTCTTCACAAAAAATATTGAATTCATTTGATTTGAATTCACCTCCTCTATCAGACCTTAAACACTTGATTCTTAGGTCTATCTCATTCTCAACCATTGCCTTGAAGGATTTGAACTTTTCTAGGGCTTCTAATTTATCTTTTAGAAAAGTGACCCAAGTCATTCTAGAATAATCATCAATAAGCAACATAAAGTACCTATCTCCTTGTAGACTTCTTATCCTTGTAGGACCACACAAATCTGTGTGCACTAGATCCAACAATCCAACATAAAATTGTTTTTTGCTTTTGAAACTTGTTCTTGTTTGCTTTCCCAACTGACATTCCTTGCAAATAGTATTAGCAGGCTTTACAAGCTTAGGTGAATCTCTCATAGCCTGTACTGAACTTATCTTCACCAAGTTGTCAAAATTGATGTGACACATCCTTCTATGCCACAACCAACTCTCATCTGTCTAAGCCAACAAATAGTAATCACTAGTTCCTCTTAATTGATAAATATTATCTTTGGTCTTCTTTCCAGTTGCAATCACTATTCCAGAGCTTTCCATGATCTTGCATCCATTATCCTTAAACCTCAGATCATAACCTTTGTCACACATCTGACCAACACTCAAAAGATTATGCTTTAAATCCTTCACATATAGGACCTCATCTGTATTTGCTTTCCATCAAAAGAAATAGATCCTTTTCCACAAATATTACCAGCTGCATTATCTCCAAACCTAACCAGTCCTCCATCATACTTTTCCAGACTTACAAAATTAATTTTATCATTGGTCATGTGATGTGAGCATCCATTATCAATAATCCATTCATCCTTATCTTTTTCCACCTGAATAGACAAAGCACTTTCTTCCACTAGTTTTTCTTCCTTCACACAATTAGCAGGATTAGTAGATACAAGTTCTTCCTTAATAGTAATAAACAAGCATTCATTTGCACTAGTACGAGCATCATCAGACTCATCATCTGTTACACCATCATCATCAAGATCTCTAACAATATAACATTTATTTACAACCCTAGGTTTACTTTCAAATTTCTTTCTACCTCTTTCAATTCTCTTTGGACACCTAGATGCATAGTGACCAATCTTACCACATGAAAATAATTTGAATGGTAATTTGCCTTTGTACTTATCAATACCTCTTTGCATTTTATCCATAAAGTTGGCTTCAATCTCCTCAAGGTCATCATCATACTCCACGGCATACATCTCAGCTCTTGAAGTCTTCTCTGAAGTACTGGATTTGAAAGTAGTCTTTGTTTTAGGCAGGGCATTACCAAACTCTCTCATCTCAAAGGCTATAAGTTTTCCAAGCAACTAATCTTTTAAAACATCTTTCACAGTCATGATTTCTTCAATTGCAGATACTTTGTGACTGTAGGATTTAGGCAATGACATAAGAATCTTCAACACAACCTCTTTATCATCAATAGTTCCTCCAAGACCTTTGATTCCATTTACAATTTCATCAACGTTTTGTAAGTAGATTGTTATGTTCTCATCTTCACTCATTTTCAGACCTTCATACTTAGCTTTTAGGTTCTACAATTTGGCACCTTTTACAAAATCATCTCCTTCATATAAATTCTTCAACTTTTCCCTGATTTCATGAGCTGTTTCCAGATCCATGACTTTTACTAACTCAGTGTTGGACAAGGCACTTAACAGAGCATCTCTAGCTTTTCCATTTAACTCATATTGTTTGATTTCATCATCACTTGATGGACCATTCTGAGGAATAGTATACTTTGTTTCTGTCATCTTCCAAAAACTATAACCAAGAAAAATGAGATGGATTTTCATTCGTACCTTCTAAAGAGCATAATCTATTCCATCAAACTACAGAGCATCCTTCTTGTGTGACATTTTGGATCTTCCTCAAGTTGTTAGACTTTCTTCTGAGGAACCTTGCTCTGATACCAATTGTTGAAATGCACAAGACAACTAAGAGGGGGGGTGAATCAGTTGTCACCAAAACTTAACTTCTTAAAGACATCAACACTTCAATCTTAATCACTGTTATTATGATTTAACGATGAAAGCATGAAATCATAAACTTAAGCACAATCACACATGAGACACATGAGACACTAGATTTTTTACGTGGAAAACCCTATAAGGGAAAACCCACGGTGAATGTTAAATCACAAAAAAATATGTTATAGCAATACCAAAAATTAGAGGCTCACTGCCTTAGGGCTCATTGCTTTAGGGCTCACTGCCTTAGGGCTCACTTCCCAAAATTCTCACTACAAAAGTTAAGGCTCACTACCAAGATCAGCTCACTGCCAAAGGTTTGTGAACTGATTTGATAACATCTACTCCATGCCTGAGTTTAGTTCCATTGAAGCGTAATTCATTTCCTCTGCTCTGCCTTTACACTTCACACTTATCTTCGCATCTTCATTACTGATACATTTTTCATGATTTCATTACAAGTATTTATACAATTCATCAACCTTAGAATGTACATCAAGGTTGACATTACATTCATCAACCATTGGAACAATCTCCAAGGTCGGCATTACAAACATACATTAGAATAGGTCTGGACCTAAATAGAATTTTCTAGGGAAAAGATGTATGCGGATCACGTCATGCCTTAGCTGGGACTCAAAAACAATCTTCCACACAACATGTTTCCACAATCTCCAATATACAACTACAAGTAGTGAGAACAACTAGGTCAGCCAAGACTAGTGTTATCACGAAGACATTTAGGAACAAGCTTCATCCATGATCTAGATTATACTTTGTGGACCAATCAAAAGGTTGGAACATGATCTAGAGACATCCACAAGCATGTTATAATCATCATGAACATCCACACAATACCCAACCACTTAAGCCATAAGATTCTTCAAATCGGAGCACTTGAACAACACTGTCAGCCACTATTATAAAGAAAAGATTGCTTGTGGACCACCAAATCACGAACCATTTGAGTTGAAGGCACATAACATCATCCCAGACATAACTCTAAAAATTTAAACCATAATACTTCAATGTAGAGGAATGCAGAGCAAAATACTTTCTCCCTATCACCACTGAATGCACAGAAAAATAGTTCTTACTCTGGTGAATAGAACTCCCTCAAATCTTCATACCGGAGGCTCAAACTTGGAATATAGCATCTAAAGACTTCCCTTTAAATAACTTCCAAATGCAAACAAATATATGCAATCTATAAGAAATGTGGAACAAACTACTGGACTGTTCTGTTGTAAACAAAGATACTCTTCAACACACTATTTTCACTGGGAGAGAAAATTTTCTCAAAAGCACTTGGAAACATAGTATCAGGATCATTTACTCATTATCTTCAACACTTACATAGGCCAATATAAAGGAACTAACTTAAAACAAGCAAACATCAAAATAAGAACACAGTTGACACTAATGACAACATAGAAATGTTGACATCAATGACCGGTTAGGCACATACTTGCAACAAATACATGTTAATTCTATTTATTGTAGTGACTACATGAATACCAACTCAACTTGAGAATTTCATCATTGCCACATTGACAATTATAATATTAATGTGATTTTTCCTTATCTCATTATAACACATAAACAACCAATTACTCTAGAATGTATACTTGGTTTATACCTTATTTGACTTTAATCTCCTAATAAAATTACTAATGCATTTAACTCAACAATGTCAATTAAAAAATTAGTATTGACTCAACATAGAGACAAACTAAGTTTTATAACATCAAAATCTTCATTCACCTATCATAGTATTTCATAGTATTTATACATTAATAGATCCAACTTAATGAATTTCTAAGGCATTATGTTTGTATAGAATTAAAATAATAGTTACTGAATGAGTTATTCCCTTGGTATATCTAATTGATTATGCAAAAGGTTATATTCCTACCCTTGCTTCCCTAATAATTATTTTATATTTTTTGTTTAACATTATAATCCCAAATGAAACTATAAAACTACCATTTAAAATTCATTGTAACAACCACATCAATCACAAAATGTTCAACCAAAACCCATAAAGGAGGATGTAGAAAAATTTCAAAGATCTCAACCATGGTTGCAAAACAAGATAGATCTAACAATATGAATCATATTCTATTACCATAATAATTTCTACAATAGGGAAAAGAAAGGAATGTTTTTTCCCTTTCCTAGCTACACAACACACCATTTTGTAGCAATCCACGAAAAAAACTTAGCCCATTCTATTCCATAACAAATAACATTTCATTATCATTCCTTATTAATGCTTCCAAAACATCAATAGTTGATTTAACAATATAACTATATGTGGATTAGAATAAAATCACATACCAATATCACTAATATCCCTTAAAGGCTTTGTTGAATGGTGCCATACCACAACTAAGGCACAACATAATATTAAAATAAAAATGTAATGCATAATACCTCCACCCAAAGAAGATTTATGCCAAGCCAATTTTTTTCATACATATAAAGCCTATGGCCTCCTTCATACAACTAATTATCACTTGAATTATATCTCATGCATGCCTAGAATAGTAACATGAGAAAACCAATTCTAAAGAGTTAATTTTAGGTGAGTTTCATGGTGACCCTTGTTGGTAGTACCCCCCTTCATTCTAGTTTCTTCCACCATGAATGACTTTGGTAAGGGTATCATAACCCTTCTCCATAGTTAAAAAATCAATCAGAAAAAGTAAACTCATTTCCAACGTTTTGGGTCAAGACCCCCTATAATTAGAAATCAATAAAAATAAATAAACTTTTGAAACTATTGTGACCTTTTACCTCATCATGGCCATTCAAAATATTTCATTAATCACCTTTTAATGTGGTTAGTATCATTTTGGTGCAACATAACTAAAACTGAGTTTATAAAACATTTAAAAAACTCCACACCATCAAGCATCCAAATAAGACTAAACCATAGTGTCAAAGTGACACATTAACCAAGGGTCAATTGATGCTTCAAAGGTAATATTACAAGACAAGTAAAGACTTGTGACACTATCATATAAGAAATCAAGAGAAAGGCTAAGTGATCCTTTAGACCAACAACTCTTATTTTAATAGCTTATTGACTCTCTCAACTAAACCAAAACACTAATTGACAACACACATAGGGTTACCTATGTCTTAGATTTTATTTTTGTTTGGTAGGTTTGATGCATAAATACCATAATTTTATCTATTAATCTATGACAATGCCCACTCACATGATATCCACCCTATACTTAGGGATGATGTACCTTGAAAAAATTCAGACAAATTAGTTCCCATCAATAATCATAATAAAACCACAAATAACAATATAAATTTGTTATAAAAAAAATTCAGCCGAATACATGTTAAATCTAGTCATTAAATTAATAGTTAACCATTAAATTAATCAATTACCATTCATTGAATAAATGTTTTACTCTAGGAAAAATAATTATTTATCAAATAATTCATAATAATGAGTTTTTAGGGGGCACTACATTTTTTTCCCCTTATTTAAGCTTCATCCTAAAGCTAAGTCTTTTTAAAACAAATTAGGAATAAACTCTTTCATTTCTTGAGTATCTTCCCAACTTACTCTCTCTTCAAAATATTGGTCCTATTGGACCTTGCATTGATCAATTATGTGCTTCCATAGATGCACTTTTCAATGCTCGAGCACTCTTAGGGGTCTCATTACCACTATGCCTAGGTCTTGAACCTTTATATTGTCCCAATTAAGTATATGATTTGAATTAGTCACACATCGCTTGAGAAGTGACATATGGAATATATTATGAGTTTTATCTAGATCTAGTGGATGTACTATCATATACTCCATTAGATTGATCACATCTAGGATTTAAAAAGGTTCCATATAATGTGGTGTTATATTTTTTGTTCTCCCAAATTTGATGTAGCTCTTTTGGAGTTGACTATAAGATAAAACTTTTCACCAACTAAAAATTTCCTAGGAGTTCACCCTTTATCTTTGTATATTTTAGTCTAATCTATAGTTTCGTTTAACCTCTATCTACTTAACTTAATATGTTCATTCATTCCCTTAATCATCTTTGTCCCTACTAAGATTTAGTCATCTATTTAATCCCAACTAAATGGTATCCTACATTTGCATCCCTATAACACTTGAAAATGTATCATTCGTAAAGAAGAATGATAATAATTATAAGCAAACTCAAGTAAGGGAAGATATTCCTCCCAATTATATTGTTGATCCATGCAATACAATCATAGCATATATTATACCACCTACTTTAACCTTTCCATTTGGATATTAGTCTCTAGGTGGTACTAATTGTTGAAACTAAGAGTGGTTCCTAAATATAATTAGGGAGTAGTTCAAAATTGAGATGTAATACATGTGTCCTTGTCAAATATGATATTTTCAGAAAATTTATGCAATCTATAAATTTCCTACATGAACCTACATACCAAATTTAGATTATCATCTATTAAATTATTAAGTATTGAATGATTCACCTTTATTAGTTTTCTCCTACTACTAAGATGATATTATGTTTAAAGGGTGTCAAACCTAATCCTTGTATAAATTACATGCTTATTATTTACCATTAATATTTACATATATCATATGGATGTTGAAAAATGTGTTATGTACAACTTGCATTATAACATTAAATGTTGTTGAGGGTTTTTTGGTGACTCTACTGGGGAGATACTCTATCTAAAAGTTGAACCTAGAACAATGGTTTGTTTTCCCATAAGTCAATCATCATATATGGTTGGTTATGACAATGATGACAATAATAAAGAAGACTATTCTTTTTCTGTGTGCTCGCCTCAGAAAAATTAGATTCTTGATGAACCCAAGCAAGTTGAGTTTCTAAAAATCTTTTATAGTGGCATGCAACTCAGTTCTAATCAGGTACACCCTTCTTTGTTTAAAACACTACAAAAGATTGAAGAAGAAGATGGAAAAGAAACCTATTTTCTTTCTCAAAATCATGAATCTTTAGTGAAAAGAAGAACTATGCAATCCAAAATAAAAAGACCCAAGTTGAGATATGTCACATGGATGATGATAACAACAATATAGAAGCATAAATTTTCCCTACATATGAACCCGTGTTTGAAGATTTTTTTGTGATCGGAGGGTTGAAGGAGATTCATTAAGATATGCATGTGTCAAAGAAGAAGAGTCTGTTGCATCTAGTCTTGAGAATGCATGTCCACTTGAGAGAAAAGAAAACTGTATTGAAACATGTAATAATGCCAAGGAAATCATTCTGAATATTGAAAATAGAGATCTTGAAGAAGAGCCACTAAATGTTCTCCCATCATGCATGCAACCACAACTTGAAAAGAATGATGAAGGGAGAATATCTCAAGAAGAATCTCATGATGGTTTCATTCAAGGTTGATGTCCCATTGTTCTTGGTGATGTTTTCTTTCATGAAGAAAATATTTGTATTCATCCTTCACTCAGAAATGAAGAAGAAGATCCTATTGATGAAGCCTGAGATATAGACTCAGTCATTCTTTCCAATCTTTTCAATACTGATTTGTCCAATGGAAAATAAGAGGTTGATAATTGTGTAGGAAAGTATAGTTTGGGTGACTCTTATGCCAATAATAAAGGGAATAAAGATTTCAATTTTAGGAAAGATACAATTGCAAGCATGAATAATCAAATGATTATTGAGAACTTGTGTTTTTCATCCTCTTTCCCTTCATCTTCAGTAAAGAATGTCGAGCAAACAATTTTTTATTTTGATTTCTATTCATCACATTTTGAACAAGTTGTAAAAGATAAATTTGAAAAATATGAAATGCGGAAAGAACAGGAAATGCAAAGTACACAACTAGACAAAACCAAATCAGATGAACAATTTCAGAATGTTTCTGTTTCAATTTGCTTTCCAGAAATTTTAGATGATGATTTTGTTTGCAAAGAAAATGCAATTTATTTTTCTTCGTTGCTAATGGAAGGATATTCTTTAGCTGATGAAACTAATGATACACGTTTATCACCTACACCTTTTGTTTTATCATCATCTGATAGAGATATCTCTGGATTGAATACACTTGATAAAGATTAAGTTTCATTTAGAAATGATGATCTTTCACTTCTCAAAGTTGATATTCAAAAGGCAAATTTGCAAGATGAATTAGGTGATGGGCTCTTTTATGATGAGGATATTTTTCTGATAGTTGTAGATGAAAACATTTCTTCAGTTTAGTTTCAAAATACAAGTTACTTGTTATCCTATTCTCTTGTTTCCTCTTCTTTGAATAAGACATTGCCTCAGGTTCACACAACAAAGGAGGAGACAAATCTGATAATCAAAAGTGATCTTATGCTAGTAAAAGGTAATATTAAGGAGCCAAATTCACCAATGCATTGGTACAAGTTTCTTCACTTCACCATTTATACAAGGGATGCCCAATTCATGGTTTGATTTCTTCTAGTTCAGATGATTCAAAGTATTTTCAGATAGAGGATATTGATATAATCGGTGCTAATCGACATTACACAGAGCAGTACCAATATGCTTCATGAAGACTTGGAAATCCATGTTGAGAACTAGCTCTTTAATAGACTATTCAAGTAGCCCTCATATTCCACTTGTTACAGTTTTCTCATTATTTTAAGATGGTTGTTGAGTTCACAAGTGCTTCACAGGAGTGCATATCTTTTCCATACAGGCACATGTTTCTTGTGGCTTGTTAATTATTTTACATAAACCATCCTAGAGCAGTTTGAGGTAGGACTCACCTACCCTATATATAGGCTAATTAGGTGTCATTTCTTTATTGGTTTTCCCTTTCATTTGTGTGTGTTTTTTAGTTTTCATCATGTTTTTGTTTTGCATTGCTCTGTTTCCCAATATATTGTTTCTTTCCAATTGACTCTATTGCCCAATGGTTAAAGCACTAGTTCAAAATAGAGACCCTAGGTTCCTCATGCATCCTTTGTAGTCCTTGTCCCCAATTAGAGCCATCTATTGACCCTATTTCTATAGTACAAAATTTAAACTTTTCATGTTGAAATGATAAGTATTGTTATATGTTGAACTCCTTCGTCGGGTCACCTTTTGTTGCAAACTGACAATGTCACATGTTTTTCCCACCAATTGCACTGATTACTCTTTGTCAAAATGTCATGTTTAACCTTGTTTATATTCACTTCCAGCATTTAATCTGGTATAGGAGCATCATTTTGGAGGAATACTAATCATTGTTTTAGTCATATTTTTGGAAGCAATTATCCAGTTTGAGGAGAATTACAAAAATGATTAAATTTGGAGATCTATAAAAGCTAGATAAAATCCTTTTATGGGGTATCATTGATTGTTACATCCCTAACTTTTGATTAAGCTTAATCTTACTTTTATGTGGTAAAAAGGATGCATAATCTTAGATTAATGATTTGATGTTTGTGGAAGATATCAAGTTGAAATAATTGATTATGTGGATTACGATTGATGCTTAGATTAGACATGAGATTATATGATGAAGAGATTATCTCCTAATGCATATGATTTAATGATGATACACTAATCATGGTTATATGGTTGTGAGTGTAACCAGGAAAAAGATCTTCCTTCAAGAGTAGAAGGAGAGTATCACCAGAGAGAAGAGAATAGATACTATGGAAAAGACCGGGTTGCCATCTAAAGTCTCAATTTGATCATTAAGCGAACCATATGAGAGAAGGTATGTGACCTTATTTTCTATCTTAATTTGTCTTGGAAATGACCATTATCAACTTGACGTGAAATTTTTTTTTTCCAACCATGTTTGCCGTTTTGGTCAAAAAAACCTTTTGGTTTTTCATTTCGGCTCTGTAATGTCTTTAGCTAACGGAAGCAGAAAGTGGTGACATGGGAGAAAGTCTCGACCCTCATTCACACCTTAGCCTTCATCGATCATTGACTCGATCTAATTGGTGAGGTAACCTTTGAGTCAATATTATGTGTTTAATCACAATATTGATATATATTTGATAATTAGTCAATATGGGGATAAAGATATCACCCTTATCATTTATAATCTATTTGTTTAATATCCTTATGGAGATAATATTCTTTTTGAATTGTATTATAGTTTGGAAGGGGGAGTAATTTACTCTCCCTCGACCCCGAATGTAGGGGAGTGGGAGAAGTTCCCTTAGCCACAGGGTGACTGGCGGGGACAGGTGGCCCTCAACCGCCACTAAGAGCCACTGCCTGAGGGAAATGTGCATAGTGGAAAAAAAAGTTTCTTTCTCTCAAAAGAAAGCAAGACAGTGGAAGAGTTTTCACTTTTTATGTTATGTTTTCAAGTGGGAGCACAGGACAGGTTTGCTAAGAAAAGAAGTGCGAGCACCTGTATAAACTCATTTAAGGCAGCTTGAAACTTTGTCACCGAGTAAGTGAAGTTGTATCGATTCTTGTTTTTTAGATTAGCATATTAATACTATGAATAGATTAGAGCCAGCCAGGGTGAGACCTTGAGCCATGTTCACTATCTGTTTTTATGATATAAGTATTGTAGTTCGAAAGGGAGAAATCCCTGTCGTTCGAGATATCCCATAGCTCATTGTTGACAACCTCTATTATCGTTCATGATTTCACTGTGTTGGATTTATAGTCATGAACACAATATCACTTCTATGAACTCTTGTTTTATATATGTGTGTGTGTGTGTGTGTGTGTGTGTGTGTGTGTGTTTTGGCTCAACAATGAAGCTATCATCTTTCGAGCTATACTATATTACCTTATCTTTTGCAAAGCTTTGATAGCTTTGCTATTAGTCTTAAAGTCTGCTATCTGATATGCAAAGGTGTGTTTGATAGCTATGGCTATCATAGTTTGTGTTATGGGCTCACCAAGAAAGAAGGTGGCGGCCGATTGTGTTAACTATGAACATATCTTTTTGATAACTGGGTTATCTTTATGTAAGATGAATGACCATTATTGTATGACTGTGATTATTATCATGTATGGATGAATGGCCATTATTTAATAAGTGTGTTATCATCATGCAAGGCCAAAAGGTCATTGCTTTATAATTGTCATAATATTCTGCAAGGCCGAATGACCATTATTTGTAACTGTGTTGCAATCTTGCATGACCGTATGGCCAATGCTTTACCACTGCATTATTATCTTGCATGGCCATATGGCTAATGCTTTACAGTTGGGTTATTATCTTGCATGGCTGAATG
The DNA here is from genome assembly GCA_027924645.1 of Cunninghamia lanceolata. Lineage (NCBI taxonomy): Eukaryota > Viridiplantae > Streptophyta > Pinopsida > Cupressales > Cupressaceae > Cunninghamia > Cunninghamia lanceolata. Next base: position 1,917,866 of record BSBN01000476.1, read on the forward strand.
CCCAATGCTTAACCACTATGTTATTATCTTGTATGACCGAATGGTCATTGCATTATAACTGAGTTATTATCTTGCATGGTCGAATGGTTGACTCTTGCAAATGTGATATCATTTTAAGCTAAGGCCAAGTCAGGTGGACAAAGGCCTATGATATAATCCATCTTTTATAATGTAATGATGATGCATGGTAGGGTTTTTAAACCCAACTTATATTGGTATGCTGTAATGGATTATAGTTTCTCTCTTTTAATTGAGAAGTATGATAATGTAGTCTGCCAATGCCATAGTCAAGCATGGATCTGCATGATCGAATGTTATGATGTCACCTAGATGTGATAAGGGTCAACTGAATAAGCTCATTGAATACATACCTACATACTGACTGTATGCCTATGAGTCTATGAAAGTAAAGTGAATCTATGAACTACTTCCAATGATTCTTGGTGTATGCATTGTATCCAAACCACTAGTCAAGTGGAATACCTTGAAGACCCTCGGTCACTAAGGCTGAAAGTATGATTATTTTTATGAGTCTATATTGCAAAACTCTAGAAAAACTTGAGGAAGATAGGAGTTCATGACTCAAGATTAGATATTTATAATAGTTTATAATGTTGATTTGGTTAAATCAAATATGACTTTCATCGGAATGGGATTACAGGAGTATCCACAACCCAATTAAGTTCCTTAGAGAACCTTTGAAGTTGTTTCAACTATCTTTATTGATTTGAATAATCAAACTCTATGAGTGTAATGTTCGCTTCATGGAATAGGGTGACAAGGAGTCACAATTTCCTGAATTGCGATTGAAATAAGGGTGTGAGACTCTAAGAAATAGAGTCAATAACCTAGTCATATGGACTAAGGGTTACTCGATATTTACACAACCCTTGCATTTATGATTATTTACCTTAGCCTAGAGAATGGTACTAAATCGAATTGACTGTAGGATATATTGAAAGACCAATTGTGTCTATAAAATCTACAAGATGAGATAGCTTCTAAGTCAAGTCAGAGTGTGTGAACAAATTGACTATTTTCATTGTGAAACATCTATGTATATTACATATTTGGCCAAAGTAATGCATCCATCTCTGAATGCATTAGTTAGTTCACTATGCTCTAGATGGCATAAGGCTTCTAGTAGTGTCATACATAGTTAGAGTGGATCTATAGTTGAATGACCGTGAAGTATTATGAAGGACAAAACACTAGAGACTCAGATGGTAAACCTATTTGGTTCCTTTTATCTATTCCCTTCGTGAAGGGTAGGGCCACTTCCAGGTAGGAAGTTGTGTGGGGGATCACTAGTTTGTGGTTGGAGGAAAAGCACTTGGGTGATACTCTCCTTCCCAAGAAGATGACATGCCAAGGCTTAGGAAGATAGATATCAAGAATTCTAGATGCAACACAATTCTCTTTACATGACTTATTAGTTAAGCATTATGTGTAAACTTATCACTGTTGCTTTAAGAAAAATATTGTAAATGTAAAGCGAAAGAAATTCACTAGTATGCTATTTTTGGAAATGTTACAATTTCAATTTTGAAATTATCCTAAAAAGAAATTTATTTCATTATTGTCAATGATTCTAATTTTATAGATAAACATAATTGTGATTATGTTAATCTTGATAGTATACTTAATGATGATTAAGTTGATTAATTTTGGGTATTATGAGTTGGCTTGTTACAATGACTATTTTGCCTAATGTGCCAACTTTTCAGGTCTATATGCCTTCTGGTTTGAAAGATTTTAAAACTTTAAGTTTTCGGTGGGTAGTTTGCAGAAATGATTAAATCAGGGTTGTCGTGAGGGTTGGAGCAAAATGGTTTGATAGGAAGTTTTGTAATGTCATTAATAACAATGTGGAAAGATTTCATAGGAAAATATTGATTCTGTCAAAAGGTATGCACATTTCTTCATTTTCAGGTTATTGGATTTTTCAGGCAAATTTTTGTAAACTCTTCACCAACTTGAATCAGGCACTTTCAAGTTTTAAATTCATTTGGAGGCTCGAAAAATCAAAAGATCGAGGAAATGGTAGTAGTTGGGTTTTAAAAATGCTTTAAAAATTCTAGTCATTTCGAGCATTTTTATGAATTTAATATGCTATTCCTTCTACCATATTAAAACGACATTTCAAATCATATTTTTGGAGGTTTGGGCTAAAGTCAAAACCATGTCAAAGATTTTGTAGGTTGTGACAACCTCCATAACCCCTAACATCACATTATTAAATCATTTTATTTCACTTTGTTAGATCTTTAAAGATATGCATGTTGGGTTGAAGGAGACTCGTCAAGATATACATGTGTCAAAGAAGAAGAGGCTATTGCATCTAGTCTTGAGAATGCATGTCCACTTGAGAGAAAAGAAAACTATATTGAAACATGTAATAATGCCAAGGAAATCATTCTGAATATTGAAAATAGAGATCTTGAAGAAGAGCCACCGAACGTTCTCCCAACATGTATGCATCCACAACTTGAAAAGAATGATGAAGGAAAAATATCTCAAGAAGAATCTTGTGATGGTTTCATTCAAGGTTGATGTCCCATTGTTCTTGGTGATGTTTTCTTTCATGAAGAAAATATTTGTAATCATCCTTCACTCAACAAGAAAGAAGAAGATCCTATTGATGAAGTCAGAGGTATAGACTCAGTCATTCTTTCCAATCTTTTGAATACTAATTTGTCCAATGGAAAATAAGAGGTGGATAATGGTGTAGGAAAGTATAGTTTGGGTGACTCTTATGCCAATAATAAAGTGAATAAATATTTCTATTTTAGTAAAGATACAATTGCAAGCACGAATAATCAAATGATTGTTGAGAACTTATGTTTTCATCCTCTTTCCCTTCATCTTTAGTAAAGAATGTCGAGCAGATAATTTTTTATTTTGATTTCTATTCATCACATTTCAAACAAGTTGTAAAAGATAAATCAGAAAATATGAAATGTGGAAAGAATAGGAAATGCAAAGTACACAACTAGACAAAATTCAATCAGATGAACAATTTAAGAATGTTTATGTTTCAATTTGCTTTCCAGAAATTTCAGATAATGATTTTGTTTGCAAAGAAAATGCAATTTGTTTTTCTTAATTGCTAATGGAAGGATATTCTTTAGCTGATGAAACTAATGATACACATTTACCACCTACACCTTTTGTTTTATCATCTGATAGAGAGATCTCTGGTTTGAATACACTTGATAAAGATCAAGTTTCATTTAGAAATGATGATCTTTCACTTCTCAAAGTTGATATTCAAAAGGCAAATTTGCAAGCTGAATCAGGGAATGGGCTCTTTTATGATGAGGATATTTTCAGATAGTTGTAGATGAAAATATTTCTTTAGTTTAGTTTCAGAATACAAATTACTTGTTATCATATTCTCTTGTTTTCTGTTCTTTGAATAAAGCATTGCCCCAGGTACACACATCAAATGAGGAGACAAATCTGATAATCAGAAGTGATCTTATGCTAGTACAAGGTAATATTAAGGAGCCAAACTCACCATATGCATTAGCACAAGTTTCTTCACTTCACCATTTATACAAGGGATGTCCAATTCGTGGTTTGATTTCTTCTAGTCCAAATGACTCAAAGTACTTTCAGATAGAGGATATTGATATAATTGGTGCTATGCAAGAGGTTATGATCAACATTACACAGAGTAGTACCAATATGCTTCATGAAGACTTAGAAATCCATGTTGAGAAGTGGCTCTTTAGTAGACTATTCAAGTAGCCCTCATATTCCACTTGTTACAATTTTCTCATTATTTTAAGATGGTTGTTGAGTTCACAAGTGCTTCACATGAGTGCATATCTTTTCCATACAGGCACATATTTCTCGTGGCCTATTAATTGTTTTACATAAACCTTCCTAGAGTAGTTTGAGGTAGGACTCACCTACCCTATATATAAGCTAATTAGGTGTTGTTCCTTTGTTGGTTTTCCCTTTCGTTTGTGTGTATTTTTTGTTTTGCATCACTCAGTTTCCCAATATACTATTTCTTTCTAGTTGATTCTATTGCCCAATGGTTAAAGTACTAGTTCAAAATAGAGACCCTAGGTTCCTCGTGCATCCTTTGCAATCCTTGTCCCTAGTTAGAGCTAGTTGTTGACCCCATTTCGACAGTACAAAATTTAAACTTTTCATGTCAAAATGATAAGCATCGTTATGCGTTGAACTCCTTCTTCGAGTCACCTTTTGTCGTAAATCAACAATGTCACATGTTTTTCCCACCAATTGAGTTGATTACCCATTGTCAAAATGTCATGTTTAACCTTGTTTATATTCACTTCCAACATTTAATCTGGTACAAGAGCATCATTTTGGAGGAATACCAATCATTGTTTTAGTCATATTTTTGGGAGCAATTATCCAATTTGAGGGGAATTACAAAAATAATTAAATTTGGAGATCTATAAAAGCTGGATAAAAATCCTTTTATGGGGTATCAGTGACTGTTTTTCCTAATGTACCAACTTTTCAGGTCTATATGCCTTCTGGTTTGAAAGATTTTAAAACTTTAAATTTTCGTCGGGCAGTTTGCAAAAATAATTAAATCAAGGTTTTCGTGAGGGTTGGAGCAAAATGGTTTGATGGTAAGTTTTGTAATGCCATCAATGACAATGTGGAAAGATTTCATAGGAAAATATTAATCCTGTCAAAAGTTATGCACTGTCACATCCCGTTTCGTTTAGTCTAGCATGATGACTATAAGGAGAAAAATTTCTTTAAGTGAACCTATTTTATTAAGTTATGCTACATTCACAAATGATAAATAAGATTTCTTTTAGAATGAAAAATAACAACTTGTTTAAGAATTCAGAAGGCTTTGAGTGTGCCCACAAGAATAAGATAATCTACCACAAATCCTATATATATATATTGTGCAAAAGGGGGAAAGGTACGTGTACCCTAAACCTTTATTTTATCTAATATTTTTAATTAAAAGGGGGTGATGAGTGGTTAATTACCAATACTTCTTCCTAATAACAACCTTAGGAAGAACTATTCCAAGATGGAAAAGATTATATATGTATTGTGCAAAAGGGGGAAATGTACGTGTACCCTAAACCTTTATTTTATCTAATATTTTTAATTAAAAGGGGATGATGAGTGGTTAATTACCGATACTTCTTCTTGATAACAACTTTAGGAAGAACTATTCCAAGATGGAAAAGATTATACATATATGTGTGTGTGTGTGTGTGTGTGTGTGTGTGTGTGTGTAAAATTAAGTAAATATTCTCTTACCTCTTTTATCTTGTAAATCCATAATGTGGCAAATAACTAAGGATGTGTTAAGTGATTAAGTAACTATGAGTTTTACCCTTTTAAAAATAACTTAGTAAGTAATTTCCTTTGTTGAAATTGGGCATTCTTTATCTATATATATATATGTATATATGTACCTGGGCATGTGCAGCAACAAACTTAAATTCATCTGAATAAATTATTAAAAGGGAAGGAATTAAACTTTGGTTAAAATGCATAATCTTTTACCACCATTGGACTTCCATGCTTAACATCTGGTGGACTCCTTTTGTGCATGGAAAACCCATAATCTGGGAAAAAAGATAAACAATACTTGGCACCTTTTTGTGAAGGAAAAATGACATATGTATCATAGGAAAGAGTGGTAAAAGTTTTTTAAAAAGAGGAGAAAACCAACAGAAATGAATGTCAGATGGTAGAAAAGAAGAGGGGAGAACAAAGGAAAAGTGTTGGTTTCCAGTGATTTGAGCAAGGTATGAGATCATAAAGAACTCTGCCTGAATTATTTCCTTTTAGTAGGTCAGTTTTTCTATTATGCATACAAAGATTTGTTTGTGCTTAAATGGAATAATTTAAAGAAATAGAATGAAATTGATTATATTTTTAGGCAGATATATATTTAAAATTTTAGGACTCTGCCATAATTTAAACCTATGAGCAAAACTTATAATTGCCAGTTGTTTTAGCTTTAAGTTCTAAAGACTTTTAAACAAAACCATATCAAATATATCCTGTAATTATGGATTTCAATAAGATCACTTTTTTCTTGAAGGCATTTTGTGGAATAGTTCATGTGTCTTGTCTATGCTTCCACATTTTACTGCATGTCTATCAAGGTGCTTGCAATTTCAACATCTAATAAAAAATTTCCCTTTTGTTATGCTTGACGCATGTCTGTGTTGGTTTAGGTCTGGACAACTGAGACGGGGCGGGGGGCTGAATCAATTATCACATATTTAAATCTGTTCTACCATTAATCTTCCTTTACAACTTATAATCAAATTAATGATATAAACATTTCAGCATCAATCAATAACACATGAGCAAAAACATAAATAACACACTTGACACCAAGATTTTGATGTGGAAACCCAGTTAAGGGAAAAACCACGGTGGGGGTTAACCCACAAAAATTAATACCCTATTAAAAGTATTTTTACAAATGAGAATGCACATGCATTCGGGCTCACTGCCCAGAGCTCACTACTCAAATAGAGGCTCATTGCCTACAAAAAGATTAAAAGAGAATAACAGAGTTTTTGAACTAATAAATAGCATCTACCCATGCAAGAGTTTCAGTTCCAGTTAAGTGCAAAAACTTATCTTACACATTTCATCTTTACTTTCTCTTCTTACTGCTTTGCCTTCATTTGATCCTTAGATTTTCATCTCTTTTTGAATTACACCTTATTCACACAACCAACTCCAAATCATCCAATTCCATCTGCTATATATATTTGCAACATGATCTACAATCATTTTACCAATCAGCTTCAAGAACATTTAGAACTTTGTTGAGTACTCTGCTCTGTTGGCTAAATCCATACATAATATGAGATGTGGACCAAAAATTGCACTCGCAAATAATCAATCATGTCGGCTACCATCACTGATCATCACACATTGCCCAATAAACAACTTCTATACATCTAGAGTTAAGATCATTTACAAGGTCAGCCTGTTCTTCTTCTGTCTATTTTATCAAACTGAAACCTGATACTCAGAAGCTAATATATTTTGAGTCCATCTCTGGAGGACAAAACTCTAGATTTAGAGTGTCTTGACAATGCTTACAACTACCTCAAATCCATAGCAAACCATGCCTTTCCAATGGATAGATCCGGACCCTGTCACCTGCTCTGTTCCTGACTGCCCAGACTTAGACAAATTCTGATTCTGACTTCCGGTGTGAACAAATTGTGCTATGCAGATGATTGGGATAATCTTAGTTGCCATCAATGACAACACCTATCATGCCTAGCAGTGTCTCTTGCCAACAATCACTCCCTTTGGCATTGATGGCAACACTTAGTGAAAAATGACTAAGTGTTGGAATCGCTCCCCCTTAGCTTGTGCTCCATACTGTTGTTCACACTGCTTTCTAGTACTCCCCCGTAGATGGATTCCTCATTTTTCACTGATCTTCACTCGCCCTTTGACATCAATGGCAAAGGGTGGGGTCCGCAAGCCAAAATTTTCCAAAAAATTGTATGTAGGACCGCATATGTACAACTAATAATTAAGTTCTATTTACATGAACTTGAGAATGTTTGCAAAGTTGGTTTTTATTTGCACAAGTTAAGAGGCCCAAGTACTCTTCATTCCATCCAAAATAGAGATGTGCCCACTTAACGAAAATGAATATGCTTCTTTGACAAATCTAATGGATCACTAGTCTGAACTGCAGTCTGAGCTTTAGATAGGGCATTATACATTGTCTCTAACTTAGGGCCAATCAATCCCCGGAGCTCACACATTCTCTTTATAATGTTTATTTTCTCTTTAACAAGTCTCTTTATCTCATTAGTCAAGCTAATTACTTGACATTCCTGACTTATGGGTGAAATGGTTAGAGGATCAAAATTATTGGATAGATTTGACAATTTTAGTTCTTGTTCCTTTATCTTCTTCTCAAAAATCCTCATTTACTTTGGGCCAGGATAGACAACATTTATATACATCACTTCCATCACTTAGAGCATTTTGAACACTCTTTATACTGATAGCAAGTATAGTCCTATCATACCCTATTAGACTCTTAATTTCACTAAATCTCTTATCCAAAAACTCATTTCTGACTTTTGTCTCTGTAGACTTCTTAAAGGACTCAAAATGAGTATTTACAGAACTTTCAAGATTTTTCAGATATCCGGAGAGGGAATCAGATGGACTCTTCTAGTAGGAAGGCATTAATTTTTCCAAAATCCCAGTTGCAAGCCCCAGTAGCTCATTGTTCTCCATGTGGAACTTTAACATCTTTTCTCTAGCCTTTACTTGGGTGAATGATGCAATTTTCATCAATTGAATTGGAGAGAGCATCTGGATTGGCTAGACCTTGGAGTAGTTCAGGCTCATCAATCTCAATCATTTATTTTTCAAGAAGACTTTTCACTACATCTGCAGTATCTCCTGCAACATTTTCTGAACCATCCTTTTGTTCATAAGATTTCTCAGTATCTGCTTTAGGTGCTTCAACATTTGCACCATCTTCTTCTGCTTTATCTTTCTTTCCTTTTTCTTTCTCTTTCTCTGCTTTACTGTTCTATGTGTTCTCTATAGAGGGACTCTTTTCTGTTTGTTCACCACTTGCTACCTGATCCAGAGGGCTCTGTGAAGTAGTAATATTATCTTCTTTTCCTGATGGGTCAGGTGGATTAGGAGTATCTCCTGCATCAACTACTTTATCCATAATTTTTGTATCATCCTGATTTACTTGTTCCACTTTCGAAATAGAGGCTTCACCCAACTCAAATTGTTGCTCGATGATGTTCTCTTCTTCACCATCTGGAACTTCTTCTATGACTATGGGAAAATTGTGTTTTTCCAATGCTTTCAAAAGAATTTCTTGATTTTCTTTAACGATTTCACTTGTTTCTCCAAGCATGAGTTTGTTCATTCTCTTTTTGCTTCTAAAGTCATATTTGACTTCCTTGAATATCATATCTATTTGATCAGGTGAAATATGAGGACACAAATTTATTAGCTCATGTTCCTTGATTTCCATGTCCTTTCTCTTGGCATTTTCTTTTCTCAACTCTGAAATATTTGCCAGACTTTGTGGCAACTCAGAAGTTATCTCAATCAGTCCCTTGTTGTAGATGTTGAGATATTTGATAGTTGCTTCCTCGAACACTTTTTTATCCACATCATTGTATTCATCATAGAATTCAATTATGGGTTTTAGATTACCATCTACAGTGACTGACTTTATCACATCCTCCAGGGAAAGTGTGGGTTTCTCAACATATTCCTCATATGCTTCGGTCTTTTGCCTTTTACTAGCCCTTTTGCTTCTGGAGGACTTTTCTTTGGTTACTTTTGCAGCTTTTGTTTCGGTGGCCTTTATTTCCTTGATTTCAATGTCAGAATCTGTATCTTCTTCTTCTTCTCTTATGCTTTCATAGGTCTAGGTTACTTTTGTTTTTTTCCTTTTCTCCCATTTTCTAGATGATTTTGCTTCCAGTTTTGCAGTCTTGGAAGGAACAGGGGCAACAACAAAGCTCCTAGTAGTTCTTGAAGTGGAAGAGATTTCCACCAGAGCATCTATTTGTTTCTTATCTTGTTTCTCTTTCTCAGTGTTTTCAGTTCTTTCTCTTAGTTTCCTCACAGCCTCCTTAGTTAGGCCCATGTTTTTAGCTAACTACTCAACTTCTTTTCTTACTTTCCTATTGGTTTCAGGTTCTTTGAATTCAATATGTAGTTTTAAATTTAGCTCCTCATAAGTTCCAAATCTTTCAACCGTTATGTCTTTAGGATTGCTTAGAAGATGTTGAGAATACATATTCAAGATTTTTTCATCTACTTCATACCCCATGGGCATGATCCAAGTAGTTCTGGGTTCCACTGCTTCCATTAGACACTGATCAGTATCAACCATGAAGCATATATCATTTTTGTACTTCTCAACAATTGATTTAGGGATTCTTTCCCTTAAGTGCATCATACTCTCAAAATTCTTGAAGTAACCCCATATTGTAGTTTTCTGAGCTTTGAAATCACCAATGCTGCGAAGATGATCTCTGATCTGAATGGCAACTAGATCATCCTTAGTCTAGTGCACACCTTTTACCCTAGGTACCTCATTCATAAAGTAAAAGAACAAACATAGAATCAATGTACCATACTTGAAAGTGTTCTTCTTATCTTTCTTGATTTTGTTTAAATTTTCAATCAATTAATTCTGTAGTAATTCACACAAGTCATAATCAGTGTTTTCCTTTAGCATCTTGTATACATCATATATGGCTATTCGGGAAATAGAATTTTCTCTTCTCGAGTGGTAGATCTTGTACCCAATCACCATGGAGGCAAATTTGACATTCGGTTCTATAATATCATTAATGGTCATTGCCCTTCTGTCAAACTTAGCACCGGTGGCATCAGTCATTGTCTAGTTCTTCACAACTTTCAGCACGAGCAATCCTTCGGTTGAGTTTAAGCCAGTTACAATTCTAATAGAAACCTTGGTAATCTTGAATAGTTTTAACAACCAAATGAATTCATCATGCATCCAACTCAAAACATATCGGACCCATTCATCCTCATCAAATGTTGGAAACCCCATAATCTGAATAAAGTGTTTATCCTATAGTGCCTTATACTCGGGTTTAAGTTTGTGATTTTCATCCTTGAGTTATTTCTGAAAGAAGTCTACATACCTTGAATCTCCAAACTCATCTATATTTGCATGAATATAAACCCTAATGTCTTCAACATGCAGCACACCATATGGAACACTTGAAAAAAGCACCTAACGGGTCGACTTCAATTGATTTGTGAGGATGCTTCTTAAATTTGGGTCGAGACATTTCAGTAATGTCAACAACATGAGGAGTAGCCATCTCAACAAATTTTAGATTCAAAGCTTTACAAAGAGGTGCCTTTTTCTTTCACGAGGTTAGGGTTGATCAGTTGCCAGTTGAATTCACTTTTTACCTCAGTCTTTGCATTTGCAGCTCGAATGCTTTTCTTCTTGTTTCCTCCAAATGAAAAGTGATTCAAATGAGTGACCAAGTGACCTTTTATCTTTTGCAAAACCTAATTTGGCATTGTAATAAATGCATTGCCCTAACTATATCTGGTTACTCTATTTTTGACAGTTCTTCATGAATCAGTCTGCAAGTTTTCATATCAACATCTTTTCTTTCAGAAATGCTTCCAAAGGTTCTAGACCAATTCAAAATATTCTCTTTTATTGTGCCAGATTTAAGCAGCCACTTACTGACCAGGGGAAATTTGATGTTCAATGCAGCTCCCCCTGAGCTAGAGCTCCTGACTTAATTCCCGGAGAAATTGTCAGCACCTGATTCTAGTGCGGACCCATCACTATTGTTTATTGTATCTTTCTTTACCCAGATCTTGTTCATTTTGCTCTATATCTCATTCACATCAATTTTTCTTTTTACTTTGTCTTGTGTTTGTTCATCCAGTTTTCTGTTTGCTAGACCTCTTCTTCCATTGTTCCTATTTCTATAGAATCTTGCAATATGACCAGATTTATTGCAATTAAAGCACACATTTCCTTGCTTATGAACTTGATTTCCTCTTGATCTGCATTGATTAGCCATGTGTCCAAACCCATTGCAAGCAAAGCAGTAACCATTGAAAGAATTGCCAATTCCTCTATTGTTATCATTATTCATACTTCTGCATTCATTTGATCTATGACCATACCTCTTACACTTGAAGCATTGACTAGAGAAGGATGGATCATTTTGATTCACTCTCCTTCTGCACTGAGTAGCTATATGACCAAATTTATTGCAATTGAAACAATTTCCATTGAATGATGGATATCTTTGAGCATTAGGCTGTCTTATCAGAGCTTTTCTAGTTCTATTTCTTTTATTCCTTGGTTGAAAATTTCTTTGTCTGGATCCAGAGCTTTCACCTTTCTCATATCTAAGATCATGCTTGTCATCATCCTTTTTCTGTTCTTCAATTAGTGCTTCAAGTTTAGCTGAGCTTATCTTGAACTTCTCCTTATACTCATTGGCAATTTCTAAGTCATGTCTGAGAGTGATAATCTGTCTCTCAAGTTTTCTCTCATTGTTTTTGCTTTCTTGTAGATTTGATTCTAGGAGACTGGCTATTCCATCCAATCTGCAGCATTCTTTAGTTCTCTCCTTCAGATTTTGCTTCATTTCTTCTTCAGTTTTCTTCCTATCTTCAATTTCCTTGGTTAGTCTCATCACCCTGGTTTCCATCTCATGTTTTAGGACAACAACTTCTTTAGCTAACTTTTCACATTCCTTTGTCTTCTCTTTCAGGGCCTTGTCTTCCAGTTGAAGAGGTTGCTTCTTTCCTTTTGCATTGAATTTACTCAATTTTTCTTCTAAAATCTCAATGAAGTTTTCAGCCTTTTTAAGGTTATCTTGCAGCTCTTGGACCTCTGCCTTGGACTGCTCAAGATCATCTAGGGCAAGATTCAGTTGCCCTTGAAGGTTATATTCATCCATTTTTACTGACTTCCCAAATCTTCCTTAAGCTGTTAAACTTTTCAAAAGGAACCTTTCTCTGATACCAATTGTTGGTTTAGGTCCAAAAAACTGAGAGGGGGGGGGTGAATCAGTTGTCACATATTTAAATCTTTTCTAGCATTAATCTTCCTTTACAACTTATAATCAAATTAATGATATAAATATTTCAACATTAATCAATAACACATGAGCAAAAACATAAATAACATACTTGACACCAAGATTTTGACGTGGAAACTCAGTTAAGGGAAAAACCACGGTGGGGGTTAACCCACAAAAAATAATACCCTGTTAAAAGTATTTTTACAAATGAGAATGCACATGCATTCAGGCTCATTGCCTAGAGCTCACTGCTCAAATAGAGGCTCACTACCTATAGAAAGATTACAAGAGAATAACAGAGATTTTGAATTGATAAATAGCATCTACCCGTGCAAGAGTTTTAGTTCCAGTTAAGTGCAAAAACTGATCTTACACATTTCATCTTTACTTGCTCTTCTTACTGCTCTACCTTCATTTGCTCCTTAGATTTTTTGCTCTTTTCGCAATTACACCTTATTCACACAACCAACTCCAAATCATCCAATTCCATCTGCTATATATATATCCGCAACATGATCTACAATCATTTTACTAGTCAGCTTCAAGAACATTTAGAACTTTGTTGAGTACTATGCTCTGTCAGCTAGATCCATACATAATATGAGATGTGGACCAAAAATTGCACTCACAAATCATCAATCATGTCAGCTACCATCACTGATCATCACACATTGCCCAATAAACAACTTCTATACATCCAGAGTTAAGATCATTTACAAGGTTGGCCTGTTCTTCTTCTGTCTATTTTGTCAAACTAAAACCTGATACTCAGAAGTTGATATTTTTTGAGTCCTTCATCTCTGGAGTGCAAAACTCTAGATTTAGAGTGTCTTGACAATGCTTACAACTACCTTAGATCTGCAACAAACCATGCCTTTCCACCAGATAGATCCGGACCAAGATATTGGACCCTGTCACCTGCTCTGTTCCTGACTGCCCGAACTTAGACAAATTCTAATTCTAACTTTCGATGTGAACAAATTGTGTTATGCGGATGATTGGGATGATCTTAGTTGCCATCAATGACAACACCTATCATGCCTAGTAATGTCTCTTGCTAACAGTCTGTACCCTATTCCAAACTCCCATTTTGGCACAGGCAGGGAGGATACTGGCAAAGGCTGTGGAGTTTGGTTTTACCCAGCCAATTGCAATTTCTTGAAATATTTTAAAAGCCCCTTTTCATAATATCCAATTTGTGCAAATCCTACAATTATTATGGAAAACTGGAACACATATCTTTGAGGCAATCCGTCAACAGTTCATGTATCTTTTGATTAGTTACCTTATTTTAATGGAATTTTATCAACAAATCCTTTTGTGCATATCCTGCAAATTGTAGTTGAGCCAGAAATAAGGGAACATAGTAAGAAAATTTACTGCACTGGTGCCTCTATGTAGCCATAACTGCATTTTAAATAAATTTAAAAGAAGTACTTTGAGTTTAAAAAGGGGTTTGTCAATATTCGTTTACCATCTTCCAAACTATCGTAAGGGTTTAGAATGGAAATATTTGATAATTCTAATCTAAGACTTTAGGTAAACTGAAAGTAAATCATTAAGTTGGGTAAATTATATTCATTACATAGTAAACTTCCCAAATCATGTATGGGAAATAATATCTTTAAATTGATTAAGCTTTATTACATTGTTGAAATTATATTTAATTATGGATCAAATGGAAGAAATAAATATAGAAATATAAATTATTTGAGGAATATTATCTCATGATCGAATGAGATTTATTAACTAAATGAAATCTAAATTATTAAACTTCAGCCCAAATAGAAGATTTAATGAATAACTTTAATTTTAAGACCATATATGGAGACATAGTCTTCTTGATTTTGATGAAACCATGAGAATACTGTTTATGGCCTAATAGGTCATTATTATTTTGACTTAAAATTTTGAGAATAACATATATTAGGACACTTTCCAAATGGACAATGTTAGCAATCAAGACTTGATCAATTTATTATAGGAAATAAATAGATTACCAAACCAATTGTAACGAGATGGCAATTATAGGTTGTGATAGTGCCTCCTCACGATCTTAGGAAGTATGTCTAAATCTTACTAATTCATGTTTAGGTCACCATTTGTATAACATTATTTAAATGATGGATACCAATGTTTAAGTCAGTGATAGATAATAGATAATTGTAATTTTTCACTTAGCACTTTAAACTTAAGGGTATATATATATATTTTCCTTAAACCATCTAATTGTTGAAAGCCTATTTTTTTACATAGTATCAAATATAGAATCTTATATTAAAATTATGTGCAATAATTTGTTATTATTGATAAGTATTCATTTAAGAATGTCTAAATGATTATGTTGTTAATAGAACATTCATTTCATGGTCTTGATAATCATTGACTACATGATAATACATTGTTGTCGAGCCTCTTTATACGAACGTTGACATTTTTAAATAAAATTTGTTGATTCTTATGATATTGTGAATTATCTACCCTAGTTTAAGGGAGATCTTTTATGTGTTAACTAGATGATATTCTAGTCCAAACTTCATCGTGGTGAGATGGTGAGACATTATTTCCACCATAACACCTAGTATTAAACAGAATTAGGGAACTATGTTGTCGTTTGGATAACCTTCTTGACAGATTAATCAGTAAAATTTATTACCCTATAATTACAATATTTTAAAATTTGACTTAAGGACTTAATGATAGTTATGGACTTGTTCTTTGGATACATTTATTCATCTAGTTGAATGTCGGGATATCATGTTGAAATGATAAAACATTCTTGAGATATAGTCATTGATTGCTATTGCATACACATTATAATTTATAGATTTTTTGAAGATTTAAAAGTGTGGAGATCTAGTGTACATAGTACATTTATCTATTAATTGAAAGACAAGTAAGGAGGGAGAGTTGTGTTTTTGAACTACGAAGCCTTTGTGCTTTCACATAGGCAAGGCCATATGAGATGAGCCCCCAAGGCATAAGTCTGGCCCCTAGGAAAGGTCCTCTTTGTGCTTATGAATTTTAAGATCCTTGGTGAAAGATAAAACCACTAGATTAATTAATTAGGTAAAGTAAGATGTGAGTCAGATATCTAGCCTTGTTATATTAGGGTATATGAATTATTCTTATCTTATTAGGTTACTAGTATAATCATTTATGAGATATGATATTATAACATCGATATTTAAGTATGCATTATATAACTATTGATACCAAAGCGTATCACTTGTAAGGAGTTAGTAAATAAGTTTACTTCTTTGATTTCCTTATGATTGGTGGTCATGTGTTGTTGTAAAGCATGATCTAATGAGTGCACCGGTTCCATTTATATCTTTAATTACTGGGATATTGGTGTATTATTTCAGGTGATGTTACATGTGGTATCAGAGTGACCTAGGTTCAATGTTGGACCTTAGAGATCATTGCAAAGGTTTTCATTGAATAGCAGATAAGCTAACTTCAATTTGTTCTTGTGCTAGATTGGCAGGGAAAAGGACACAGAAATGAGCCAGGAAAACAAAAACCAAGAGCAAGACGAAAACTAATGTAAGGAAATAAACCCATTCCAAAAACACTGAACTAGTAAGGTATGCTGGGAGGGTTTCGCTTATCGATTCTAAAACCCTCGCTGACGCACTTAATCGCATTCAGCTTGAGAGAGAGGAACAAATGCAAGCAATATAGAAAACAAATACCCTCACAATTGTTAAACTCAGTACACCCTCCGCTCATCGAGACATGCCCTTTGGATGTGGTCATGAAGCACCTACTATGGGATGGGAGGTGATAATGGAGTACCTGCGAGTACATCCACCCTCCTATTTGTGTTAGTAGATTCTGATGGGGAAGAAGAGCCTAAAGAGAGCCCTCTATCTAATAGTGACATGTAGTCACATTTAAGAGGGTATTTTGTATTTAACAAAATACTGAATACTTATATGTAAATAATGGATGAATATAGAATGTTAGTCTTTTGAGATGGCAACTGATGAATTGCAATGTGCTATAACTTTATAAGTTGTATAAACCTGTTAATAAAATGTTTATACCATGTCTAAGAATATTTTTTTTGATTCTGTAGTGAATAAAACATGATTGAGATTATGACTTCTCTAGATAATGACCTAGCCAATGAAATCAAGAAAATGATAATGGACTAGATATAAGTAAAGAAATGATAAATTTTACAACATATAAATCTTATCTACCAATGATGACTATAAGTGTTTGTATGAAAAATGGTTTGAATAAGAACATGATATAAATATTCAGATATGTCTAGTGTTATACACATGGTGTAGTGTGTATAACACAGATGGACAATATGTCTAGTATCACACACATGGAAGTGTGTATGATAGAGATGGACACACATATGTCTAGTGTTATACACATGGTGTAGTGTGTATAACATCGATGGACATAAATGCTAGCATGAATTGAAATTATGAACACCATTGAATTTATAGTTTCTATCTATATGTTTGCATGGGCAATGGGTTGATATGCATGGTTAAATTCACCGTCATGTATGGTAACCTTGTGGAAGTAGTTTCCTCGAGATGAATCGGGTTCCCCGTGCGGGTTAGCACGAGAAGATTGGCTTCATGGTGAGGTGGATGTCACTTCTATGATGCTTTCTCATCTTTAGGTGTATGAAAGAGGAGCTAGGACGAGAACCATCGGGATGCCACTTATTTTTGAACTCTACACAAAACTTAAGATATGTAATTAACTCTTTATATGCTTTGTACTTACAAATTGGATATGAATTTGAATGATGATAATGCTAGAGGTTATTTGTTCAAGTTGATTGAAATAATGTTATAGGAACATTATGATATCACTAGATTCCATGAGTTTTAGAGAAGTGGGTTTTATTCTCTTGAGATAATCATTCTCAAATTTTACTGCTTGAAGGAAGCTTCTTCACAATGTCTCATTTCACTTACATGCTTGGTGTAATTTGTATTATGAGTACTACAGTTGTAATGATCATGTTTTCTTTCTTTATTGAAGCTAACATAGAATTAATGTGTAAAGTTTATTGGGATTCAAATATACTTGCTCTAAATTCTTAAAAACCTCGATTGATGACAGTTTTCAGTTAGGGTTTTATATGGTTGAATGAGGCTTTGATGTTACATATGGACATAGATGATTGACATCACCACATGGGGAGCATGAAAGACACAATAAACTAATGGGATTGTTATATTCTTTTGTGTCTACCAATGTGTAAAGATGCACATAGACCTTAATGAAACAATTGTCTTCCACTTGATAGAGGGTTACCATTTGAACTCTAAAACAAATAAAAATTGTGGAACACTTAAGTCCATTGTTCACTAATGAGCTAACAATAGTTTAAGGTTTGATGGATGACTAGACCTAAGGACCATGCTAGGTACATTTCAAGGTTTCCAGCAACATGGCCATAGAATTAAACTAGAAAGGTATGGTCAATACGAGTATGAAGAAGTTATAAAATACCTACAAATGTTGCATTAGTTATGATATGGGATAAAGTTTAGTTTTTGAATGCGTGAAAATAAGATAACTATCTCTTCATACTACAGTCATCTGGACGATGACCATTCCTAGGGGGAGGGATGTCACATCTCGTTTTGTTTAGTCTAGCACAATGACTATAAGGAGAAAATTCCTTTAAGTGAACCTATTTTATCAAGTTATGCTACATTCACAAATGATAAACAAGATTTCTTTTAGAACGAAAAATAACATGTTTAAGAATTCAGAAGGTTTTGAGTGTGCCCATAAGAATAAGATAATCTGCCACAAATCCTATATATATACATATTGTGCAAAAGGGGGAAAGATACGTGTGCCCTAAACCTTTATTTTATCTAATCTTTTTAATTAAAAAGGGGTGATGAGTGGTTAATTACCAATACTTCTTCCTGATAACAACCTTAGGAAGAACTATTCTAAGATGGAAAAGATTATATATATGTATGTGTGTGTGTGTGTGTGTATAAATTATATAAAATATATACATACATATATTATATGTGTAAAATTAAGTAAATATTCTCTTACCTCTTTTATCTTGTAAATCCATAATGTGGCAAATAACTAAGGATGTGTTAAGTGAATAAGTAACTATGAGTTTTACCCTTTTAAAGGAAAACAACTTAGTAAGTAATTTCCTTTGTTGAAATTGGCATTCTTTAAGAATAAATATATTTTGTTTTACCTGGGCACGTACAGAAACAAACTTAAATTCATCCGAATGAATTATTAAAAGGGATGGATTTAAACTTTTGTTAAAATGCATAATCTTCTGCCACCATTGGACTTCCATGCTTAACATTTAGCGGACTCCTTTTGTGCATGGAAAAACCATAATCTGGGAAAAATTATAAACAATACTTGGCACCTTTTTGTGAAGGAAAAATGACATTTGTATCATAGGGAAGAGTGGTAAAAGTTTTTTAAAAAGGGGAAAAAACCAACAGAAAGGAATGTCGAATGGTAGAAAAGAAGAGGGGAGAATAGAGGAAAAGTGTTGGTTTCCAGTGATTTGAGCAAGGTATGAGATCTTCAAGAACCCTGGAGGAATTATTTCCTTTCAGTATGTCAGTTTTTCTTCTATGCATACAGAGATTTGTTTGTGTTTAAATGGAATAATTTAAAGAAATAGAATGAAATTGATTATATTTTCAGGCAGATATATATTTAAAATTTTAAGACTCTGCCAGAATTTAAACATGTGAGGAAAACTTACAGCTGTCAGTTGTATTGGCTTTAAGTTCTAAAGACTTTTAAACAAAACCATATCAAATATATCATGTAATTATGGCTTTCAATAAGATCACTTTTTTCTTGAAGGCATTTTGTGGAACAGTTCACGTGCGTTGTCTATGCTTCCACGTTTTACTGCATGTCTATCAGGGCACTTGTAATTTCAACATTTGATAAAAATATTTCCCTTCTGTTATGCTTGATGCATGTCTGTACCCTGTTCCAAACTCCCATTTTGGCACAGGTAGGGAGGATACTGGCAAAGGCTGTGGAGTTTGGTTTTACCCAGCCAATTGCAATTTTTTGAAAGATTTTAAAAGCCCCTTTTCATCATATCCAATTTGTACAAATCCTACAATCATTACAGAAAATTGGAACACATATCTTTGAGGCAATCCATCAACATTTCATGTATCTTTTGATTAGTTACCTTATTTTAATGGAATTTTATCAACAAATCCTTTTGTGCATATCTTGCAAATTGTAGTTGAGCCAGAAATAAGGGAACACAGTAAGAAAATTTGCTGCACTGGCACCTCTACGAAGCCATAGCTATAGTCTAAATAAATTTAAAAGAAGTACTTTGAGTTTAAAAAGGGGTTTGCCAATATTTGTTTACCATCTTCCAAACTGCCGTAAGGGTTTAGAATGGAAATCTTTGATAATTCTAATCTGAGACTTTAGGTAAACTAAAAGTAAATCATTAAGTTGGGTAAATTATATTCATTACATAGTAAACTTCCCAAATCATGTATGGGAAATAATATCTTTAAATTGATTAAGCTTTATTACATTGTTGAAATTATATTTAATTATGGATCAAATGGAAGAAATAAATGTAGAAATATAAATTATTTAAGGAATATTATCTCATGATCGATTGAGCTTTATTAACTAAATGAAATCTAAATTATTAAACTGCAGCCCAAATAGAAGATTTAATGAATAACTTTAATTTTAAGACCATATATGGAGACATAGTCTTCTTGATTTCGATGAAACCATGAGAATACTGTTTATGGCCTAATAGGTCATTATTATTTTGACTTAAAATTTTGAGAATAACATATATTAGGACACCTTCCAAATGGACAATGTTAGCAATCAAGACTTGATCAATTTATTATAGGAAATAAATAGATTGCCAAACCAATTATAACGAGATGACAATTATAGGTTGTGATAGTGCCTCCTCACGATCTTAGGAAGTATGTCTAAATCTTCCTAATTCATGTTTAGGTCACCATTTGTATAACATTATTTAAATGATGGATACCAATGTTTAAGTCAGTGATAGATAATAGATAATTGTAATTTTTCACTTAGCACTTTAAACTTAAGGGTATATGTTTTTTTTCCTTAAACCATCTAATTGTTGAAAGCCTATTTTTTTACATAGTATCGAATATAGAATCTTATATTAAAATTATGTGCAATAATTTGTTATTAATGATAAGTATTCATTTAAGAATGTCTAAATAATTATGTTGTTTATAGAACGTTTATTTCATGGTCTTGATAATCATTGACTACATGATAATACATTATTGTTGAGCCTCTTTATACGAATGTTGACATTTTTAAATAAAATTTGTTGATTCTTATGATATTGTGAATTATCTACCCTAGTTTAAGGGAGAGCTTTTATGTGTTAACTAGATGACATTCTAGTCCAAACTTCATTGTGGTGAGATGGTGAGACATTATTTCCACCATAACACCTAGTATTAAACAGAATTAGGGAACTATGTTGTCATTTGGATAACCTGCTTGATGGATTAATCAATAAACTTTATTACCCTATAATTACAATATTTTAAAATTTAACTTAAGGACTTAATGATAGTTATGGACTTGTTCTTTGGATACATTTATCCATCTAGTTGAATTTCAGGATATCATGATGAAATGATAAAACATTCTTGAGATATAGTCATTGATTGCTATTGCATACACATTATAAT
This sequence comes from Cunninghamia lanceolata, assembly GCA_027924645.1. NCBI lineage: Eukaryota > Viridiplantae > Streptophyta > Pinopsida > Cupressales > Cupressaceae > Cunninghamia > Cunninghamia lanceolata. The sequence goes on from BSBN01000476.1 coordinate 1,939,191, forward strand.
TTATAGATTTCTCTAAGATTTAAAAGTGTGGAGATCTAGTGTACATAGTACATTTATCTATTAGTTGAAAGATAAGTAAGGACGGAGTGGAGAGTTGTGTTTTCAAACTACGAAGCCTCTATACTTTCACATAGGCAAGGCCATCTGAGATGAGCCCTCGAGGCATAGGTCTGGCCCCTAGGAAAGGTCCTCTTTGTGCTTATGAATTTTAAGATCCTTGGTGAAAGATAAAACCGCTAGATTAATTACTCAGGTCAAGTAAGATGTGAGTCAGATATGTGGCCTTGTTATATTAGAGAATATGACTTATTCTTATCTTATTAGATTGCTAGTATAATCATTTACAAGATATGATATTATAACATCACTATTCAAGTATGCATTATATAACTATTGATACCAAAGCGCATCACTTGTAAGGAGTCAATAAATAAGTTTACTTCTTTGATTTTCTTATGATTGGTGGTCATGTGTTGTTGTAAAGCATGATCTAATGAGTGCACCGTTGCCATTTATATCTTTAATTACTGTGATATTGGTGTATTATTTGGGGTGATGTTACATGCACATTTCTTCATTTTTAGGTTATTGGATTTATCAGGCAAAATTTTGTAAACCGTTCACCAACTTGAATCAGGCACTTTCAAGTTTTAAATCCATTTGGAGGCTTGAAAAATCAAAAGATCGAGGCAATGGTAGTAGTTTGGTTTTAAAAATCCTTTAAAAATTCTCATCATTTTGAGCATTTTTATGAATTTAATATGCTATTCCCTCTACCATATTAAAACAACATTTCAAATCATATTTTTAGAGGTTTGGGCTAAAGTCAAAACCATGTCGAAGATTTTGTAGGTTGTGACAACCTCCCTAACCCCCGACATCACCTTATTAGAGCATTTTATTTCACTTTGTTAAAGCTTTAAAGGTAACCAAAAATTCATTAAGTTCACTTTGTCAAAGATTTAAAGGTAACCAAAAACTCACTAAGCTTACCAGAGTTTTTGTTGGTTGTGGAAACCAACAAAACATTCGACTTGTTGAAAATATTCACTTCACCCCTCGAAGCTCCGACACTCCTTTACATTTGCCCTAATTCATTTCAAAGTTTGTCATAGTCCCCAACAACCTTACTTTCTACACCATTATTCTACCCTTCTCAGCAAATAACCTCCATGAATGAGAGACGCAACACACAGAATCAAGGCACACAAGTTGTTTACATGGATTTCAATGATGCAAGATATGTATAAGATTGATTTGTTGATAGTACTCCAGAAACTATCAAGCATATGCAATTGGTAGATGTAAATCCATGATCCATAACCTTTACCAGCAACCTTCTCCCATGCGTGCTAGTATGGACGCTCTGGAACAAAGTATGGATATCCTTCAATGCATAATAGAAGGTAGATTTTCGTTGAATGGTGTAGTTGCAACTGCCTTGGTAGAGACGTATGCAAAATGTGGGCACATAAACAAGGTGTGTGAACCATTTGACAATGCGCCTCAAGGAAATTTGGTCCCATATGCTCCAATGATTGTAGGATATATATAAAATGGATATGTTAAATACGTTTTAGAGCATGGGTATTCCTCAAAACATAGTGCAGTGGAGATTGTTATCAAATATTATAGTTGGAAATACTCAGTAGACATGTACAAGAAATGTGAATGCCTAGACAAGGCATTTGAACTATTTGACAACCTCTATTTGCAATTGGTAGTTGTGAGGCTAAATTTTACAACTTCTACTAGCATCATCCTGGCCCGCACAAAATGAGTATGAACGTCCATCAAATCCTGAAGAATTAAGGGCTTTTTATCAGACATTATAATGCTCTAGGCAGTCAAGCAAACATCATAGGGGCATTTATGGTGGCATAATCCTTGGGAGATGTAGTTATTGGGAAGGTTTTTGAATTAGAGATGTGGATGAAGATAATAGTAATGGAGAAGATCTTTAGATCTGTCGGGAATGCCTATATCTAATTTTGTGACAATAAATGAGGTAGAGAAGAAGTCATTAAAGAATCCATGCCAAATGCAAAAATGAATGAAGTTGTAGAATAAGTTGGTTCCCCCCTCCACCTAAAAACATTAAAGTTGTGCATATTTATGTAGTTGGTGATTTCTATATTGTGTGAATTGAGATCAATAAAAGAGTAATTGGTTTCTTTGACAACTGATTCAACAGAGGACATCCTGAAGAAAGTTGAAGAATCTACTAAAAAGGAACTTCAGAAAGCTACAAATTCTCATTTGCATAGTACTAGAAGGGAGGGAATTGTAGGATAGAATTTTAATGGATGCATATCACATCCATTGACATGATAGATCCATACAAAGCTAGAGGAATTGGTTGAGAGGTCACAGAACAAGGTAAAACATTTACTGGATGATGTTGGCACAGGGGAAGCTCTTACAGAAATGAACACCTACAACCACCAAAATAAAGTGCCTTGACAAACATATGCCCGTTAAAGTTGCATGAGAACTCAATATTAATTATAAAGTCAATAGCATTAATGTTTTAAAAAAAATTCTTCTAATGAGATGAAAAGTACACGCTCATGAAAGAGACTTTGTAATATTTTAAATATTTTGTAAAGTCTAAAAAGTAATCAGTTGCAAATTAGTTATAGACTAGAAAAGTTATAAAAGCATTGTTTGTGAATGTAAAAGGGGTTCAATCAATTGCATTGTTCCAATTTTTCAGTTTCTTTATCTGGAATGGATTAGAATTGAAAGAAAATAGAGGGATTTTTGGATTTGTACTTTGTACAGGAAAGTTTTGTGGCTATATAACTTCAAAAATAAATACATGAAGCAGTTGATTCTTATGTTTCAAGAGTTTTGTGTGTTGCTTTTACCTATTGTGCAAACCCATTAGTCATTTGGTGGAGCAATCATTAATTGTGCAATTGATGTGAAGAAATGCAATTATAATCTTGGTATTTGGGTTTAGGTGTATTGATATTGCTTATCTCATAGTATGTGGGTTTGCATGTCATCTTCTTCCATTGTTTTTGATTATATAAGTCAGCAAAAACTAGGGGCCGAACCCTTACAACATCAGTACAAAAAGAGATAGCAAAGGCTCACGAACAAAAAGAGCCACCCAAACCAACTAGAGTATTAACAACAAATACCATCTTCTTCCATTGTTGTTGTAGTATCATACTTATTATTTTCTATATCATCATACAAATCCATGATTATATATTATGATTTTGTGATGAAACTTCTTTTTTATATAAATTCATGAAATCCTAGTTAGTTTTTGTGGGGTTATCGCTAGGGTTTTTGGGAATATTTTCCAATTAGTTTTTACCTTTGTTTACCTTTGGTATTTCAAGTTAAAATACCATAAACCCTTATTTTGATCATATTAGGGATCTGCCCTCTCAAACACAGAGGAAGATCAATGTCTCATAGCGATCTCTCCAACTGTTGGCCAGTTTGTCATTGCTCTGGGCGTGAAACAAAGTTTTTCTTGAAAGTTTAACTGCAGTGACAAATCTGTTTACTGACAGGGTTAGATGTGGTACATTTTGGTATGTGAACGCCACACTAGATTAGATAATTTTAGGAACATCTTGTAATGTTGTATGTAACATTAGAGATGAATTTAATGTATTGCATTTAATTTTGGGGATCATAATAGGACAAGGAGGATCACATGGGATGCCTTGGAATGTGAATGACTCTTGGGGAAGATGAAGAGTCACACTTGAGGCGCATTAGTTTATGTAATAACACTTGGTGAATTTGTGCAAGCTTTATTTGTGAAAGAAAGCACATGGTATTATAATAGATGTAGTTGTGGAAGCAACTAATTAGGTATCTTGGTTTATCTTGTTCTATCTAAAGAGAAATATTGATGGAATTCTCATTACATTGTGCTTATATAGTGAGTAATAATGCTATTGACAAGGGTTTATTTTTTCTATAAAAATACTAGTACAAGAGGAATTATCATTATATTTGTAACTACGCTCTATTTATCACATAGTGAGTGATCTAATGTTTTCTTGTTGGTTTTTCTCAAAGGGGTTTCCAAGAGTAAATTTTATCAGTTTTATTTTGCATTGTGGATCTTGTAACCTATTTAGCATAACTCCTCTTTTTCAAATTATCAATTATATTTCCTTTTAGTGGATATATCATCCCTAATAGAAGCACATGCTAAACCTTAACCCACTAATACTTTAGACATTTTTCCAAAAATTTCACAACATATTTCTTTATTCTTGTCCAAAAATATAATGCTCTAAACTCTACCATCATTTTTTTGACCTTAGCATGTCTCGAATAGGGAGTGTTGTGTGCCTATTGCAACATCATCATTTTCAAATTATAATTATATGTAAGGCATATAACTTGCCTTAAAAAATAGTAAACCATATGCATATAAACTGCATGCCTCAAAACTAAGAACAAGAATGGTTTTTCTAAGGCTTCTCTAATCTTTTTTAATGTTTGTCTTCCAATAGATTGGCCAAAATCTATTGTTGAAAAGTTTTTCTAGTAGTTGAAATTGTAGCAATGTGCCTTCGATTGCTAATAGAATCAACTACTCTATTTTCATTCCATTTGATTTATTGTATCTCAAAACCACACTAACTTAATAATTCTAGCCACTACCTTTGTCTAGAAATAAGGTTTGGTTGGTTGAAGGTGTATTTCGACCCCATATGTGTAGAGATGGAAATTACAATTTCTACTCTATGTATCAAATCTAGTTTAGTGACCATGCCCCTAGCATGTTATAAGACATATTTAGTATATTTCATTATCTTTTTACTTTGTACCACTAAAGGTTCAAATGACATATTCATTATGTGAGGCCTACTCTTATTACACCTTCTATTTTGATTATGAGACTTGCCGTTTGGACTATATTTTGACATGTGGACATTTTGGAGACTATTGATCCCGTATATTTAGACATTTGTTGACTTTATTTTATGCTTTTATTAGATAGATGAGTTATATTATGATGATGCTCTACCTTTACATGCTAGATTATATTTTGATTCTATGATGTTGAATGTGATATTATAATTGATGTAATTGAAATGGTATAGTTAGATGATTGAATTGATGAAATTGAAATGGTATAGTTAGATGATTGAATTGATGAAATACTATGTGATTTATGATCCTGATTATGTTATTTGAAATATGATTGATTTGAGAATCAAGTGAATTTTATAATGTGATATATCTGAGCATGTATGTACTTGTGTGATCATGTGTGTGCATAATTTAATTTGATTCAGCTATGATGCACCTTATGCTATTGATGCGTTTGTGTAGTGTGCATGTATTTTCCATGGCTAATGGAAACTGGAGGTCATACAAATAACCTTGAGTATTATCCCTGCAAAACCAACCTAGTCCCTAAGCTGGACTAAGGTTAATTGTGTTCGAGCATGAACGTAATGTGTTTACCTTTGTTTTTTATGTTTAATTTGAGTCTCCTAAGGTTGACTTAGGTTGAGTAGTTGTTGAGTTGTCATCTATGTGTCATTTTCGTTCATAAAGTTTATGGGCTTTTTAATTGATGGTTTTTGAGCTTTTTAAGGTTATTTTCATGTGTTTAAGGTGCCTAGGTCAAGTACCTATGGGTTAGATGCCTTGTAGACCTCAAATCATGAGTTCTAACTCACTTTTGACCCCTCTTTTAACCCTAGGAGTAGATGGCGAGATTTGAATTTTGGGTTAAGGTTTGGATGACTTGTCTCATTCAATCCCACAACCCAAGGTTCTTGAGTGGGTTTGGGGGAATTCCAAGGGTTCTCACAGGTGTGAGAACACCATGTAAGAACCTTTGGGAAGTGAACCCTAACTACTGCCCTCTTCCCCATGTCTTAGACATGTGTGAGGAGAAATATGGGGAGAAGTGTCTTGGAGAAGAAATGAGAGGTTGACAAGTGTCACCTCTCTACTCCATATCTCACACATGTGTGAGAGCACTTGTGGGAATTTGTGCATGTTAGAATGAATGGGAGGGTGACAAGTGTCACCTCCTCATTCATTAGGAAGGTGACATGTGTCACCTCCTCATCCATTGGGAAGGGTTTTGAAACCCTATTTATATCCCTCTTTTTGAGAGAAGGGTTCTTTTCTTTTTGGTTTGATTTCTTGACTTTGGGAAGGAGAGCTTGAGTTTGGAGAGGAGAAATTCTTGCAAGGATATTGGAGTTAGGCTCTTGGAGCTCTTCACCAACATCCTTCAACACTTGAGGCTCGACAGGTAGGCTCTCAAGGCTTTAAGCCTTTATTATTCTTGTATTTTATTTATAGATGCATGTGTTATGATATGTTTTGTGTTCTTGTGGTTTTCCTTGTTGTTGTAAAGGGTTTTGGGTTGTTTCAATGACCTCTCCATGTGAGAGAGCTCACCTTTTAATGGGTATGAGAGGAGAGAACCTCCTCAGGGAAAACCTCTTCATGTAGAGGTATTTTGATGGCTTTGGCCTTGTTTATGGAAGGTTATTATGGTTTGGTTTATGGCAAGAGTGCCTTGGTATTTTGGTGATATAAGTATTGATAGCAAGAGACTATGTGTTGGAGTATTTTGAGTATGAGTTTTATTGGTTGGTTTTCCCCTTGAGTTGAGTGAGTCCACTCTCTCTCCCTTAAAATCCATTGTGAATGGATTTAGTTTGTGAGTCTCCTTGGGTGGGTTTGTTGTTGAGTTTTCATGTGTGTGTATGTGTGATTGAAACCCCTTAGTATGAGTATGCACCCGATTATTTTGTGGGCGCGTGGCTTGCTTGCAAGCCAATGATTGGGAGGTGAGCTTCCCTTGGCCTTGGGAAGACTTTCTTGTTTTGCAGGTTTAGCTCTTGGAGGAGAGTTTAAGATTTGGTCTCATGAGTGGAGAGTGTTCTAGTTTGGGTGTTGTAAAATGAAGGCAATGTGTATGCCTTGGCTTTGAGCCTTGTAAGGATATTATAGTTCAAGAGAGTAAATCTCTATTTGGGAAGCCTATTGTTGTATTTAAATCCCTTTGTAAATAATTGTTCATTTTTAAATAAATGTATGCTATTAGGTTTTCACTATCTTGCTCTTTGGAAAAATACAAATAATGTGTAATGTTATCTCTCTCCCTCTCTCCCTATTTTTCATATTAAATGTATATAAGTTTTCTTGAAAGGAAAAAGAAACTATCATGCTTCTATTATTTGATTGATTAAAAAAAATAGGCTATTGTTATATATATATATATATATATATATATATATACTAGTTCTAAATAAAAGGCTTATGGTGTTGATATACACCAGATAACTGAGAGGGGGGTGGTGAATTAGTTGTCACAAAAACTTAGCTTTATATGAATATCAAACCATCTACAACTTAATTACTGATAATCAGATTTAACCATGAAAGCATGAAACCATAAACTTAATCACAATCACACATTCAACACAGTAGACACCAGATTTTTACATGAAAAACCCTAAAAGGGAAAAACCACGGTGAGTGTTAGCCCACAGAAAAATATGAGTTATAACAATACCGAAAAATAGAGGCTCACTACCTATAGGGCTCACTGCCTACAGGGCTCACTACCAAAGGGTGGCTCACTGCTAAGGGGTGGCTTATTGCCAAATTTGGTGAACTGATTAAATAACATCTACTCCATACCTGGGTTCAGTTCCATTGAAGCATAATAAAACTTCTCTGCTTTGCTCTTTGACACCTTCACACTTATCTCTTCATCTTCGCTACACACCCTTTTTTATAACTCTATTACATGATTTTATACAATTCATCAACCTTGGAATGTACATCAAGGTTGACATTACATTCATCAACCATTGGAATCATTCTCCAAGGTCGGCATTACAATAATACAAAGAAATAGGTTTGGACCTAAACAAGATTTTCTAAGGTAAAGATGTATGTGGATCATGTTACTCCTTAGCTGGGACTCAAATGGAATTCTTCACACCACGACATGCTTCCACAATCTTCAAGGCATCTCCACAATTTGTGAAATCAACCAAGTCAGCCAAGACTGGTGATAACACTAGGTCTTCAAGGAACAAACTTCATCCATGATCCAAATTATTTTTTGCAGACCAATCCAAAGGTAGGAACATGATCAGAAGACATCCACAAGCACATTGTAATCACCAAGAACAACCGCACAACCTTTAACTGCTCTATTGAGAAGATTCTTTAAACCAAAGGACATAACCAACACTGCCAACCACTGTAATAATGAAAAGATCACTTGCAGAGCACCAAATCATGAACCATTAGAGTTGAAGGTACTTATCATCATCTCAGACTTAACTCTAGAACCGCAAATCAAAATACTTCAATGTGGAGGAATGTGGAGCATAATACTTTCTCCCTATCACTGCCAAACATACAGGAAAAACTATTTTCACTCTGGTGAACATAACTCACTCAATTCTTCATACTGGAGGCTCAAACTTGAAACATAGCATCTTTAGATAGACTTCTAAATAACTTCCAATCCATAGACAAAGATACTCAATCTACAGAAAATGCGAAGCATTCTCTGGATTGTTTGGTTGTATGCAATACACTATTTTCACTGTGTTAGTGGGCAGATTTGTCCTTCGAGAATAAATGTAGAAAATGACACAAGATGCCTAGGAAGAAGAAGAAACAACACTAACAATTGGAGAAGTTGTCATTGGATTGACAACTTTCCTCTAAATTTTAGAGGTACAACTCCCTCTTAAGATATGCAATGAATAAAAATATGGGGTGTACTTTTAACCAAAAAGCAGAAAAGGTGCATTAACATCTACCCATCACTATAAAATAGATGTGCATGACTAATTACGGAAAGAAATGAATGTAGATAAATGATATACATCCCACTTATCCAATATTCATAAACAAGGATAAATTGATTGAAAGATACAGTTATATTCCACCTTAACACATGTCAACATAAAAGAAGCAATATTGAAGATAGATTAGGAATTGACACAAGAACAATTGCAATCATAGAAGACACTTGGAGACACAAAGTTCTGTAAGTAATTCTTCATTTCTTCAATATAACAAAACTCAAAGTTTTTGTAATGCCTCTAGACATAAGCTAAGCTAAGAAAAATATAACTAGAAAGTAAAATAGAATAAACTTGCTCTCCTTCCCCTATTCACAGACAACCGGAAAAAGATGCCTTCCCTTCAAAAGTCCTTCCCCCTTTATAGTTTTTAAAAATCTCCCCCAAAAATTATAACTGCTCGAAACGGTCTTTTTAAGTAACTGTTATTAAGAAAGTGACCTTAAAACTGTTACAGTTACATTATATCAAAAATGTAATTATCATCACTAATTACAAAAGAATTTCATACATGCAAGACAAGTGGCACTAAACTGCCCCCAATTCCAGGCATATTTCCATAAAAAGTTGGTGCAACTCGGCACGTTCTTCTTCTTCCTCCAGGACAAAAATTGCTCTGCAGTATTCAGCATAATTGGTTTTCTCCTTCCAAGCAACTGTGCGCAATTGAGAGATGATATCAATCTATTCCTCCTTGGGCCAATGTAAATCAGGTAGTAGAACAGACATAGGCTCATCATCCCAAATTTCATTATTCGTAGGAAGTCCCATTCTAAAAGATGACTTGGTTGATAAGAAAGACTGAACTCAGAGAACACCATCGCCTTTCTCTATAGTCAGGTTTATTGAATTATGCCAGCAAGTAATGATGGGTTTTAAACTTGTTAATGCTGTGCTACCACCTTAGCAAGCTCTGTTACACTTGTCATTTAAGAGGTAATTAATGCATCATTGATTAGCTTGCGTTTCATAACTCCTAAAAAGACATTCTCATTACATACCACATGAGTAATCAGATGAGCTGGCGATATCTTGAAAACTGGGAAACGCCATGAGGAACTACAAAGACGCTGATTAGTTGGGAGTCAGAGTAGATTCCAAACCTTGAACCTTAAGGCGGAGTTGTCAAAATTTGAAAATTCCCGACAATGAGTGAGGTCAGGGCGTCGAAGCTCTTATGATTCTTCAAGCTTTTAGAGTGACGTTCAAAAACTCTGAACTTCCCTAACACAAAGGAGAAGTTGGAAGTCGGCCATTTCTTCAACTTAAGAACATAAGTCAGGGAAACAAAGGATTTAAGAACTTGAAGAACACCTGCTGACAAAGACTCCTACAAATGCTTTCAAGACTTAAAATTTTTGGGACATAAAATGACCGGACCGGGGCAAAGCGATGATTGCATCGATCCCTATGCACTAAAATTTGAAAAATTTTATTTTCAAAATTTTGGGGTAACAACAGGCTCTAATTGGGGACAAGGACTGCATAGGATGAATCAAGAAACCCAGAAACATAAGCGTGGACCAGTGCCTTATCCATTGGGAAATAGAGTTAGACAGCATAGGGGACAAAGGAACTAGAATGGGGTAAACAGGAAAGGAAACTAGACTACCATCACAACAAAAACTCCTAATATATACATGGCAAAAAGATCCTACCTCAAGATGACTCTAGAATGGTCATGCAAATCCATTAACTGGTTGGGAGAAATAGCTGTATGTGCGAAATAATTCTAGATAAATGAGTAGCCCACAAACAACCACTTGCCAACTAGCGACCACCATGATCAAACTGATAAAAATGAATTCACGTAAAAACTCTTTGGATGTGTCTTGATGCCCAAAAAGCCATTTTTCATTGTATGCTTCTCCAAATAGACGACTCATATTAGTATCATCCAACATATAATTACTAGCGTCTGTCTGAATGACCTCATATATAATGTTAGAATGCATATGATTTTTCAAGCATAGAGAAACCAACCCCTGGATTGGGCAACCCACACATTGATTCTGATTTGTAATATATACTTCACTGTGTTCCTTTTCATCAACTGCATCAGCCTCATTATCACACTCAAAGTGATCTGTCTCTTTGAATTCTTCTTTTTGATCTTGGATCTTATATGTACCATCACAAGAAGACACAATAGGAGCTTCTTCTTTGACACAACTTTGTGCATGCTCAAATGAGTCCATACAGATAGGATTATTGTTTAAAGGATAACACCCAGAAGAAAAAGAATCTTGTGGAGGAGAAATCAAACTAGGACCTTCACCCTCAAACTTTGATGAAATGTGCTCCTCGCTTAAAAACTCTGATTTACTCTCATATCCATCAACTACTCCATGAGAAGATGCTTCTGTAAGGAATTTTTTTGCTTTAGAGCTACTGTCCTCTCCTTGCAAATGATGTGTGGTAGCATGAGATTCTCCATCTGGTGTAACTCCTTCACAAACAGGGCTATCTTCATGGCTGCAAGCAAATAAATGTGTATCCTTCCCATCCCTTTGTTCAATTTCTTGCAAAGTTCTAAGCAAGGCTTGGTGTACTTTATCAAATTGAAATTGCATATTACCATAGAAATTCTTTAAAAAGCTCACTTGCATAGGATCATCAAGTACCTAATCATTTCGAGATGTAGATGCGCAAGAGGTGAAGTCTTCATTGTTACTGATAGGATAAGTAGATTCTTCACTAGGCTCTTCTTTTTTTTTCATATCATTGGGGACACAAGTGGTTGCGGTCATTTCAACTTCAGTTATGTGACCATCTTTGTCCAGAACTCTACATAAAAAGTCATCATTACATGTGTTAAAGTACTTATGAGACTCACTACATTTAAAGCTATCATGACCATTTTTAACCTCAACTTTCAAATCTTGCTTGAAAATTTCAGCATTTATGACCTCCTTTTGCATCCGTACTTCTGTATTATTTGACTCATGAGATGTGAAGCTTTCAACTTGCATGCATACTAGAGGACAGGTATTCAACACCTTTTCTTCATGCTGTTTACTCCTATGTTGCTCTTTATTTCTTGAAAAAGTAACTGAGTCTATCTCTGCAATAGACAAGGGAGCCAAAACAGTGCAATTTGCATAACCTTCTCTACCATTTACACCACGGGAGGATTGTTCATCTTCTACATTACATGGGAAAACTACAAATTTATTATTGTCTTCCTCATAATGCAAATAATAAGCTCCAACTCTTCTATCCATACGGGTTTTAATTTCCATAGCACTTACTTCACTTCTACCAAAATGTTTGGAATCAAAAACAGAGAGATTAAAGCATTCAATAGAAGGGGGTTGAGCATTATGGGAATATGTAGGCTAAAAATTCCTTCTATGCATAATAGGCTTGTTCATAGATTTGCTAATTAGATTCCATAGACCACTCAATATCAAGTCATCTTCAATTTTCATAGCCTCTTGTTGAGCAACTTTTATGTCATTTACTTTACTCCTTTTCAACTCAAACCGAACCTTTGGATGCAATGCAGAAATAAAAGTACATAGCTGGAGTTGTTTACTTGGTTGAATAGAAGTAGGAATCTTTATGAGCAGCCAATTGAATCTATCCACGAAGTCTCTGATGGATTCTTCTTCTTGCTTGTGGATGTGGAAGAATTGATTCAGCAAAGCAGCTTCATCAACATGGCGTTTAAATATTTCCAAGAATTTATTCTTTAAGGAATCCCAATCAATAATACATTTTAATTTTAAATGATGAAACCATTTTAAGAGATTCGATAAACAATCAAATAAAAATATCTTCTTTACTTACCCCGAAAACTCTGCATGCAACGGTGAATGCAAGAATATGATTTTTAGCATCTTGAGAGTCTACTCCATTAAACTTCAGAAAATGCTTTCTTGATCCTTCAGGCAATGGTGAAAATTGAGACAAAAAGAGAGGTCCAAAATGATTTCCCTATGGCTGAGGAGAAACCAATGCCATCATGCGATTCTGAAGAATAAATCAGCAACAGGTCTTTGCTAGAACATAATATTTCTAAGTACATTTCATCAAACAAAGCTGCTAGCCTCCGTCCTCGGGGAGGCACCTTCAATTTTTCTGGGAACACCAGTCTTTCACTTTCGTTCCCCAGTGGAGTCACCAAAAATCTATTAGTGGGCAGATTTGTCCTTCGAGAATAAATGCAGAAAATGACTCAAGACGCCCATGAAGAAGAACAAACAACACTAATAGTTGGAGAAGTTGTCATTGGATTGACAACTTTCCTCTGAATTTTAGAGGTACAAATCCCTCTTAAGATATGCAATGAATAAAAATATGGGGTATGCTTTTAACCAGAAAGCAGAAAAGGTGCATTAACATCTACCCATCACTATGAAATAGATGTGCATGACTGATTACAAAAAGAAATGAATGTAGATAAATGATACACAACCCACGTATCCAACATTTATAAACACGGATAAATTGATTGAAAGATACAGTTATATTCCACCTTAACACATGTCAACATACAAGAAGTAATATTGAAGATAGATTACGAATTGACACAAGAACAATTGCAATCACAGAAGACACTTGGAGACACAAAGTTCTGTAAGTAATTCTTCATTTCTTCAATATAACAAAATTCAAAGTTTCTATAATGCCTCTATACATAAGCTGAGCTAAGAAAAATATAACTAGAAAGTAAAATAGAATAAACTTGCTCTCCTTCCCCTGTTCACAGACAACCGGAAAAAGATGCCTTCCCTTCAAAAAGTCCTTCCCCCTTTATAGTTTTTCAAAATCTCCCCCAAAAATTATAACTGCTCGAAACGGTCTTTTTATGTGACCATTATCAAGAAAGTGACCTTTAAATGGTTATAGTTACATTATATAAAAAATGTAATTATCATCACTAATTACAAAAAAAATTCATACATGCAAGACAAGTGGCACTAAACTGCCCCCAATTCCAGGCGTATTTCCATAAAAAGTTGGTGCAACTTGGCACATTCTTCTTCCTCTAGGATGAAAATTGCTCTGCGGTATTCAACATAACTAGTTTTTTCCTTCCAAGCAACTATGCGCAACTGAGAGATGATATCAATCTGTTCCTCCTCGGGCCAATGTAAATCAAGTTGTAGAACATGCATAGGCTCATCATCCCAAACTTCATTATTCGCAGGGTCCCATTCTAAAAGATGACTTGGTTGATAAGAAAGACTGAACTCAGAGAACACCATCACCTTTCTCTACAATCAAGTTTATTTAATTACGCCATTAAGTAATGATGGTTTTTAAACTTGTTAATACTGTGCTACCACCTTAGCAAGCTCCGTTACACTCGTCATTTAAGAGGTAATTAATGCATCATTGATTAGCTCACGTTTCATAACTCCTGAAAAGACATTCTCATTACATACCGCATGAGTAATCAGATGAGCTAGCGATATCTTGAAAACTGGGAAACGCCACCGGGAACTACGAAGATGCTGATTAGTTGGGAGTCAGAGCAGATTTTGAACCTTGAACCTTAAGGTGAAGTTCTCAAAATTTGAAAATTCCTGACAATGAGTGAGGTCAGGGTGACGGAGCTCTTACAATCCTTCAAGCTATTAGAGTAACGTTCAAAAACTTTATACTTCCCCGACACAAAGGAGAAGTCGGGAAGTCAGCCATTTCTTCAACTTAAGAACATAAGTTGGGGAAACAAAGGATTCAAGAACTTGAAGAACTCCCAATGACAAAGACTCATACAAATGCTTTCAAGACTTAAAAATTTTGGGACGGAAAATGACCGGACTGGGGAAAAGTGATGTTTGCATCGATCCCTATGCACTAAAATTTGAAAAATTTTGGGTTCAAACTTTTGGGGTAACACACTACAACTCACTATTTCTACCAGAGAAGCTAAGTTTCTCAATATCCTCAACATCAAGATTACTTACATAAGTAAATACAAAGCATCTCACTTATTACAAGCAAGCAACAAAATAGGAGCACAGTTGAAATCAATGACAACATAGATATGTTGACATCAATGACAACACTGATTAGGCACATACTTGCAACAATCTCCCCCTTTGTCATTGATGGTAACATATGATGTGAAAAACTATAAGGACCATCAAGATAAGATTCTCCCCCTTTCTCTTTACACCTCTACACCCTTTCTTTTCTAAGTTTTTCACATGATTTCTCTCCCGCTTTGACATCAATGGAAAAGGGCACATACTTGCAATCAACTACTCTGATCAAGTTGGAATTTCTTCTATCATTTGCTCTGCAATACTTATTTTTATCAGGAATCTTATATCAACAACTTCTACCTATTGCCCTTGAGAGGTAGCTTTTATTTGCCTAGGTAAAACAATGACTTCTTCAGTCATTTTTCACTTTCATTCCACTTATTTCTAAAAACTTCCTTTGTTCTAAATGCATTCTTATCTACAAATCTAGGGAGATGTTCCCAAGATTAATTCTTCTTAGTGTGTTCTTCTGCATCCCTTGTTCTTGTCAGTCACTAATGATTTGATCTTCGGTGTGATGCCCTTGCACAAATCTTAGGGTTCTTAGGAATCCTTTCTAGAACTTCTTCATCCTGCACTTTCTTTCCTTTTTCTTCATTGCTTCATGAAAACTCAACTCGTTCATATCCATTCGTCTTAGAGTTCATCAAGTACTATCAATCATAGTGAAAACTTTCTCTATACTGGGAGCACTTTTGTTCTGTTAACCCAAACTTTTGGACAATTCTTTGTTTATCCTTCACAATCACAGTCTCTATCCTGACTTAGACTTTTGTTGCTGATTCTTGACCTTGTCTCTTTATGCTGGATCATCAGCATCAATCCTTTGGCAGGGAAATATAGATTTTCAATAATACTTCCCCTAAACCAAAGTTTTAGTCTTAGTTTCTAAAGTGAACATCTACACCAGATACTTGTGCAGATACATCCTTGATCTCTAACACATTCTTCTTTACCCAAATTTTATTCATCTCATTTGTGATGTCTGCTAGATCAATCTTTTCAACTAGCTTCTTTAACTCAAATTGATTCTCCTTCTTCATGTTCTTACTTCTGCAAGTTTTAGCAACATGTCCAGGTCTGTTGCAATTGAAAAGCACAATGTTCCTTTGTCCATTGTTCCTTTCAATCATTCTGAATCTGCATTGGTTGGCTATGTGTCCAAATCTATTACATATATGATAATACCCATTGAAGGAGTTTACCATTTTGTTCCTGCATTCATTTGTTCTATGACCAAACCTTTTGTATGCAAAGCACTCTTCATTATCAGATTGCATTTTCCTTATATTGTTGAAGCCATTTCTTGTCATACCCCTACATTCACTTGCTATGTGACCAGTTCTGTTGCAATTGAAACATTGACCAGAGAAAGATGGAATATCTTGATTCATTCTACTTCTACATTGCGTAGCCCTGTGACCAAATTTACTACATGAATAACAATAACCATTGAAAGATGGATACCTTTGTGCATTTGGTTGCCTGAATGGAGATCTTCTTGATCTGTTCCTTTGGTCTTGAGTTGGTTTGCCTTTGTCCTCCTTGACTTTAGAATTCTTTTCTTGATCTGTTGCAGAACTTTCATCTTTCACAGGTCTTATACTGTTTATGTCATTAGGATTTTTCTGACTTACTTCAGCCATTAGTTTATCAAATCTAGCTGCATTTATACTGAGTTTGTCTTGTTGAACCCATGCATATTTCAGATTAGCTTTCAGATCCACAACTTCTTCTTCAACCTTTAAGAAATCATTTGTTTTGTTTTTCAAGCATTCTTCAATTTTTGCTTTTTCTTCATTTGCTAACTTCAAATCTTTACTACTTTCCTCAAGTCTTTGCATAAGATCTATGATTTTCCTTTTTAACTCTTTGATGCATTCATTTTCTTCTATTGTATTTACTTCCAAGTTTATGTTTTCTTCTTCAGATTTCTCAAGATTTTCAAAAGAAAATTTGGATTCTTTAGTGGACAGATGTTCATCTTGAGAGGGATTTATATTATTGCAGGCTTCAGCATTGGCAATCAAACACCAATTCATTTGATCTTTCTTTGTTTTCTTCTCTTTAGTAACATCTTCTTCTTTGGAAAATACCTTTTCCCTTTTTGTATTGTAAGGAAGTCTATTTGAATCTAATGCTTGATTATTGATTTCTGAAAACTTTTGTATGTCTTCATCAACCCTGACATTTGCACTCTCAATGATCTTTTTCAGTCTTCTATTGTAACACCGGTAGGCCTTACTCTCAGTAGAGTATCCAAGGAAAGTTCCTTCATCATACTTAGCATCAAACTTGCTTAGCTCTTTTTCTCTTTTGATATAACATTTGCTTCCAAAAACTTTAAAATATTTTACCGAGGGTATTCTTCCATACCACAATTCGTAAGGAGTTTTAGTATTGTTACCTTTGACTTGAACTTTGTTTTGAATATAGATAGTAGTATGTATAGCTTCTTTCCAATATGCTTCCAGTAGGTTAGCTTCCTCTATCATTGTCTTTGCAGCTTCTTGAACATACTTGCTCGTTATTTCTATCACTCTATTCTCTCTGGATAGCTATCTTTTTATTCCATGGGTCTCACACAACATATTGAATGTATCAGAGGTAAACTCTTCTCTTCTGTCATACTTTAGACATCTGATTTTCACGTTTAATTCATATTCAACCATTGTTTTGAAGGCTTTAAATACATCTGGAGCTTCTGATCTTTCTTTGAGAAAACTAACCCAAGTCATTCTAGAATAATCATGAACAAAGAACATAAAGTACATGTCATCTTGGAGAATTTTTACTCTTGTAGGTTCACAAAGGTTTGTATGAACCAATTCCATCAGTCCAGTTGATGATCTTTCTTCATCTTGTGGACTTCCTCTTGCTTGCTTCTCAACTTGACACTTATTGTAGGTAATGTTGCTAAAATGTATCCTCTCTGGTAGATCTTTCACAACTTGAGCTGAGGTTATCCTTGCTAGATCATTAGGATTGATGTGACATAATTTCCTAAGCCAAAGCTAGCTTTCATGATTCTGAGTTATAGAGAAAATAATGTTGCCTTCTCTAAGATGATAAAGATTTCCTTCTGTCCTTTTTCCACCAGCTATTACAAGTCCAAATTTGTCTCTGATTCAAAGCTATCATTCTAAAATATGAAATTGTATCCTTCTTTGCACAATTGTCCAACGCTTAGGAGATTTTGTCTTAGGCTTTCAACATAGAGAACATTATCGTTATGTTGTCTTCCATCAAAACTGATTGAACCTTTTCCACATATTTTAGCAGTGCGGTCATCTCCAAATCTAAATAAACCTTCTTCATTCTTCACAAAATTAGTAAACTTGCCTTTATCACTAGTCATATGATTTGAGCAACTAATGTCAATAACCCAATAGTTTTTATATCTTCGTTGTCAATACTTACCTCTAGATCAAAATTTTCATCATCTTTGCAATTGCCATCCTTTGAATTAAAACAATAGTCATCATCTTCATCGTCTTCAACATGATAAAAAGTTTTCTTGGACTTTCTACTTTTGCCTTCTTCATCATAAATTTTTGAATTTCTTTTTGGACATTTGGATGCATAGTGTCCAACTTCACCACACTTGAAACAATTGAAAAATAATTCATCTTGGTGTGACATCCCGGATCAACCTCAAGCTGTTAGGCTTACCTCTGAGGAACTTGGCTCCGATACCAATTGTTGATATACACTAGACAATTGAGAGGGGGGGTGAATCAGTTGTCACAAAAATTTAGCTTCATATGAATATCAAACCATCTACAACTTAATTACTGATAATCATATTTAACCATGAAAGCATGAAACCATAAACTTAATCACAATCACACATTCAACATAGTAGACACTAGATTTTTATGTGAAAAACCCTAAAAGGGAAAAACCGCGGTGGGTGTTAGCCCATAGAAAAATATGAGTTATAACAATCTCGAAAAATAGAGGCTCACTACCTATAGGGCTCACTGCCCAAATTGCTCACTGCAAAGAATGACTCACTGCCAAATGGTGGCTCACTGTCAAGGGGTGGCTCACTGTCAAATTTGGTAAACTGATTAAATAGCATCTACTACATTCCTGGGTTCAGTTCCATTGAAGCATAATAAAACTTCTCTGCTCTGCTCTTTGACACCTTCACACTTATCTCTTCATCTTCACCACACACCCTTTTTCACAACTCTATTACATTCTTTTATACAATTCATCAACCTTGGAATGTACATCAATGTCGGCATTACATTCATCAACCATTCGAATCATTCTCCAAGGCCAGCACTACAATAATACAAAGAAATAGGTATGGACCTAAACAAGATTTGCTAAGGTAAAGATGTATGTAGATCACGTTACTCCTTAGCTAGGACTCAAACGCAATTCTTCCTGCCATGACACGCTTCCACAATCTTCAAGGTGTTGGCAAGAGACACATTGGAGCTTCATGATTGTTGTCATTGATGGCAACAAAGGTCATCCCACAAATCCGCAGAACATGGTGTGCCTATACCGGAAGTCAGATTGAAGAGTGTTGTGGTCCGGTAAGCAAGAACAGAGTATGTGGCAAGGTCCAACAGTCAAGTCTGGATCTCTTAGATGAAGTATCTTTGGAAAGTGTGGACTTGGGGAAGTCAAGAGGAGTACCTTGACTGATAGATTCCAGGAATTGAGCCTCCAGTGATGAAAGAGTAAAGAGATATAAGCATTCAAGTATTGAGGTCCGGTTTGGTAAAACAGACAGAGGAAGAACTGACAGGCAGAGCATCAAAAGTTATTCCAAATGAGATGTTGATGGTGATAAAGATTCTTAAGGTATCATTCATGATTACCTGACTTGTTAGATGACTTCTATAAGTTTCTTTTTGATCCGCATCACTTGGAAAACAAGGATTCAACCGACAGACTAGAGTTTGGGAAATATTGACTATTTTGGATGCCGACTAGAAAGAGGATGAAATATTTTGTGTGGATATATATACCGGATGAATTTTGATGAGAAGAGGTGTTGTTGTGTTGTGTGTGTGAAGAACAATAGGTGAGCAGAAGGAAAGCAGTAAGGAAGGTCTAGTATGTGAAAGGACAGCAACATAAAAGAAGAGAAAGGATGAAGTGCAGTAGATCAGTATACTGAGCCTAACCGGAACTGAACTCCAGCATGTGTGGATGCTTCTCATCAGTTCAAGGATCTTGTTATTCTTCTTACAAACTTGTAGACAGTGAGTCTCTTGTAGGCATTGAGCCTCTTGTGAGCAGTGTGCTTAGGTAGTGAGCCCTAATTGGCAAGTGCCATTTTGTAATTCTATTCTTCTAACAAAGAATACAATCTTGGGTTAATCACCCTATGGTTTTCTCCCTTAACAGGGTTTCCATGTCAAAAATATTGTCATGTGTATTTCCATTTCATGGTTATGTTTTCTTATTTGAATTGATGCTGCATAAATTATTAAGAAAGTTCAGAAAGATGAAATAATTAAGATAACTAATTCACCCCCCCTCTCAGTTATTAACAATTGGTATCAGAGCCAAGTTCCTCCAAACAGAGCCTAACAGCTTGAGGAAGATCTGGGAATTAAAATGGATGTGTATGGTATGAGGGAGCAACTTTAGTCTACCCTAGACGATCTTGAGCAATCTAATTCTAAAGTTAATGAATTGAAGGAAAGACTCAAACAGGCTGATGATTTCATAAATGAACTAAAAGGGAAACTGAGTCTCTCTATGAAAAAGAGAAAGGATCTACTTCAGCAATTGGCAAGTCAAGGTGAAGCAAATGATACAAATGGAGATCTTAAGGAGAAAACCAAGTTATGTGAAAAATTATCAAAAGAGATCATCATGGTAAGACATGAAATGGAATCAGGAGTCATGAAATTTACCCAAGAAATTGAAGAGAAAAGAAAAACTGAAGATGATCTAAAACAATCTCTCAAGGAGAAATCAGACGACTGCCACAAGATGGATAGAATAATCAGACATCTTGAATCCGATCTTGAAGATACTAAAGATAATGAAGAAAAACTAGAAGATCAAATTGTCTCTCTTAAAAGGGATCTTCAAACAACAAATGAATCCAAAGAGAAATTCAAGATAAGTTCTGCTCAACTTGAAGTTCTTCTTGAAAGCCAAAAGAGGATAGATGACAAGCGTGGCTTGGGATATGAGAAAGGTGAGAGCTCCGGATCCGGTCAGAAGAAGTTTGAATCAGAAAATCCAAGACCTCTAGTGAGGCATCCTAATGCTCAAAGATATCCATCCTTCAATGGATACTGCCACAACTACAATAACTTTTGGTCATAAAGCTAATCACTGTAGGAAGAGAATGAATCAGACTAATACATCCTTCTCTAGACAGTGTTTTAACTGCAAAAAGTATGGTCACAAATCTCATGAATGTAGAAATATGCAAATAAACAATTCATTCAATGGTAGATGCTTTGCATGCAATAGAATGGGTCATATGGTTAATCAATGTAGATCAAGAGGACATCAATCAAATATGCAAACAAATGTTGTTTGCCACAATTGTAATAGATCCGGTCATATTG
Organism: Cunninghamia lanceolata; assembly: GCA_027924645.1. NCBI lineage: Eukaryota > Viridiplantae > Streptophyta > Pinopsida > Cupressales > Cupressaceae > Cunninghamia > Cunninghamia lanceolata. The sequence goes on from BSBN01000476.1 coordinate 1,960,593, forward strand.
TTAAATTCTATAGAAGCAAGAATCAGGACAAAAGAGGTCCGGTACATCATAATCAAAATCAAGACAAGGGAAAAGGAAAAGTGAATGTGGATGAAGTCAAAAGTGAGATGAACAAGATTTGGGTGAAGAGAAGTACAGAAATGTAGGGGATGGATCCGCACCAGAATCTGTATTGATATTCCTTCCAGAAATTAAAAGGTGAGCTCTGGCTCAGGGGGAGACACAAAGAAAAACATTTTCCCCCAGCTAGTTAATTGGTGCCAGAACTGGCACAAGGAAAGTTGTGGATTAAAGGATTCACAAAGGGACATCCAAATAAGGTTTGGTTAAGAGATGAAAGATTTGAAATAAGTTTTGAACAGGTTGAAGACTAATTCGGTTCATCAGTCATCCGATAAGAAGTAGGTTTTTCACAGCTAAATCCGACATGATTCAAACTATGGTATCTTAATTTGCGGATAGATCAAATGATTAAGGAAGGGAAGATAGATTATCACTATTCTCCAAAAATAACTCTAAGTGTATCTCAATGATCTGAAAAAGATCGGTCTCAGAATAAGATGAACAAGGCAACCAGAATGACTTAGGTTGCGCATTTATTGTAGTATGAAATTAGGGCTTTCCCAGAAATAGAGTTCATTCGTTCGTCATTTGCACATTTGCACTCAAGAAGAAAAGAAAAGGAGCTCTGCAACAAGTTGTCTCAAACTCTCAAAGATTAATCATTGAAGTCAATTCATCCAGCAAATTATACCGGCTCATTCAACGAACCCTAGAAGCGTAAAAAGTATTTTTCGTTGCTGAACATCTCTCTGTAAATCTTTTGAAAATGGCTACTTTGAATGTGGTGAAGATTTTTGATAGGCCACTCCCTAAATTTAAGAAGCACCCATACAAATCCCTAGAAGTTGATCCCCTAGGCGCTTTTTCAAGCATTCCGCATGGGGTTCTGCATGTAGAAGATGTTAGGGCATATATTCATGCGAGTATTGAAGAATTTGGGGAATCTAAGCTAGTCAATATCTATCACAAGCAATTGATAGATGACTCATTCAAACTCAAAACCCAGTATAAAGCTATCCGGGACAAACATTTTGCACAATGCATTCATTTCCCCTATTTTTCGGAGGATGAATGGGTCCGGTATATTCTGAGCCGAATGCATGACAACTTCATGTGGTTGAACAGGCCGTTTAAGATCACTAAGGATGCCATTAAGGCTGTAACTGGTTTACACTCAACCAGTGAGATGTCTATTCTCAAATCTATCAAAAACCAAATTGTAAGTGAGGCTACCGGATCGAAGTTTGATAAAAGAGCAATGACTATTGAGGATATCACAGATCCGGATATCAAGTTTGCATCAATGATAATTGGATATAAGATATATCACTCCAGTAGGGAAAATTTAGTATTCAGAACTGCTATATATACTTCTTATGAAATGTTGAGGAAGAATGCAGACTATGATCTTTGTGAGCTCCTTCTGAACCAACTCTTGGAGAATCTACAGAAGATAAAGAAGGATAAGAACTCCTTCAAATACGGTGGTTTGATACTCTGCCTATTCTTTTATTACATGAATGAGCTTCCCGGATCTAGTGGTTGGGTATGGCAGAATGATAGACCAGTAGCCATTCAAATCAGAGATTATATACATGGGCTTGGTGATGCCAAGGTACAGAATACAGCTCTCTGGGGATATTTCAAGAATTTTCAAAGCATGATGCAAGCAAGAGAGAGAATCCCCCAATCTTTAGTTGAAAAATATAAAGATACAATATGCTTTATGGTAGAAACTGATCAGTGCCTAATGGAGGTAGTGGAACCAAGAATAGTGTGGATCATGCCAATGGGGTATGAAGTTGATGAGAAAATTGTAGAGCTGCATGTTCAACACATGCTAAGTCAACCCAAGGATCCTAAGGCAAAAAGGTTTGGAACCTTTGAAGAATTATTTATAAAAATCCATGTGGAGCTTAGACAACCAGAGATGAAGAGAAAAGTGAGAAAAGAGGTAGAAGAATTTGCCAAGAGGCATGGAATCTCAAAAGAGGCACTTGATGCACATAGAGAAAAGATGGAAAGAGCATAGAAAGAGAAGGAAGAAGCAGAAAAGGAAAGTGATCTGGTAGAAGCCCCCTCCCAGACCAGATCCTCTAAGAGGTCTGCACCTACAACTACTAAGACCTCAAAGGCATCAAAGCTGGAAGCAAAACCATCCGGTAAAGCAGAGAAAAGAACTAAGACAAAGGCCACAAGGTCTTATATCAGTCAGAAGGATGAAGAAGAGACATAATCTGATGAAGAGATCAAGAAGATGAAGTAGAAGAAGAAAGTATCCAGTGAAGATAAGGAGGCTGAGGCAGAAGAGTTTGTTGAAAGACCCACTCTGTCCTTAGATGATGTAGTTAAAGCAGTCACTATGTATGGGAACCTGCAACCGATAACAGAATTCTATGATGCATACAATGATGTAGATAAAAAGATTCTGGAGGAAGCCACAATTAAATATTTGAACATATACAATAAAGCATTTATTGAAATCATTTCTCTAATTCCTAAAAGTTTAGAAAAGGAACTTGAAATGAGAAAAGAAAATGCCAAGGCTAAGGACTTAGAGATTAGAGAACAGATAGCTATTCAGCTCTATCCTTCAATTACTCCAAAACAAATGGATATGATCTTCAAAGATTGCAAGGATGAGTTCCAGAGTAAGGCCATAATGAATCAGCTCATGCTTGGAGAAACTGATAAAGTGGCAAAAGAAACAGAAAAAATCCTGCGGAATGCCTATAAAAGATTTAATATTCATGTTATAGAGGATTTAGGTAATGATCCCTCGGAAATAGATAAGAAAGAAGAATCCACTAAGATAGTAGTAGAAGAGGTAAAGGAGACAGGTGAAGAAAAAGGTAAGGACTTTGATTCCTTTACTTCGGAAGAGGAAGTCCAAGGAGAAGTAAATCCAGATTCTCCCACAGTCTCCAGATCTAAAGGAGAAGAAAGTATAAAAGAAAAATCCAGTCAAGAAGAACAAGGAAAGGGAAGAGAAGAAGAGTCAAGGAGAGAAAAAGATACAGATGATAGTGGTAAGGCTGCAGAAGGAGAGAAAATTCTGTCTCCAGCAAGAGACACAGCAGAAGCAGTCAAGGATTTCTTGACCAAAGAGATGATGGAATTTGATGAACCAGAGTTACTTCAAGGTCCATTCAATTTTGATTCCCTCTCTCCAATGCAAACCATGAAGCTAGCATCCTTCACTCAAGCAAAGGCAAAAGAAAAAATGCTGAAGTCTCACATGGAAGACTGCAAGCTCATAGAAACTACATCTGGTGTATTGGAGAAGATCATGCCATCTTTTCAGAAAGATCCCTCAGCCTCATCATCTGGTAATCTCAAATCTCTAGTAAATAGTGTCAGTACACATTTTGAATCTCTAGAGAAATCAGCTGAGGATAAGGTCCGGAAAGAATTTTTGGATAAGAGATTCTCGGAGTTACAAGGCTTAATAACAAATGATAGGAGAGTTATGGATATTGGAATAAAGAGCTTGGAAAATGCTCTTAAAGATGGTGGAGATATCTACAAATTTTGTTTATCCTGGCCTAAAGTGACCAAGGATATTGAGAAGAAAGTAAAACAGCAAGAGGATAAACTGACAAGTTTATCTCAAAGTTTTGATCCTCTCTCTACTTCTATAGTAAATCAAGAATGTCAGACTATTGCAGTCATAAATGAAATAAAGAAGCTTGAGAAGGAGAAGAAAAATAGAACAAATAGGTTAAGTGAACTTAGAGGGATCATTATCCCTAAGTTAGAGGCCATGCATGAGGCTCTAACTGATGCTCAGACCATAGCCCGGACCAGTGATCTGACAGATCTCAAGAGGCTAGAAGCTTTTGCATTCCTATTGAGTGGTCACATCTCAATTTTGGACAGGATGAAGCAGAGTTGGGTGGCAGAAGTTGTACAGCTGAAGAATACTTTTGTAGACATACTTAAGTATATGTAAGTACAACTCATACGACTAAGTACAGTTCAATTTTTGGGAATTTTGGTGTGCAGACCCTACTCTTTGCCATTGATGTCAAAGGGGGAGTGAGGAACAGTGAAAAATGTGGAATCCAACTAAGGGGGAGTTCCAGAAAAGTGTACATTAGAAGAGAGCATCAACCAAGGGGAAGTATAGTATAACACTTAGTCATTTTTCACTAAGTGTTGCCATCAATGCCAAAGGGGGAGATTGTTGGCAAGAAACACATTGGAGCTTCATGATTGTTGTCATTGATGGCAACAAAGGTCATCCCACACATCCGCAGAACATGGTGTGCCTATACCGGAAGTCAGATTGAAGAGTGTTGTTGTTCGGTAAGCAAGAACAAAGTATGTGGCAAGGTCCGACAGTTAGGTCCGGATCTCTCAGAGGAAGTATCTTTGGAAAGTGCAGACTTGGGGAAGTCAAGAGGAGTACCTTGACTGATAGATTCCAGGAATTGAGCCTCCGGTGATGAAAGAGTGAAGAGATATAAGCATTCAAGTATTGAGGTCTGGTTTGGTAAAACAGAAAGAAGAAGAACTGACAGGCAGAGCATCAGAAGTTATTCTGGATGAGATGTTGATGGTGATAAAGATTCTTAAGGTATCATTCATGATTGGCCGACTTGTTAGATGACTTCTATAAGTTTCTTTTTGATCTGCATCACTTGGAAAACAAGGATTCAGCTGACAGACTAGAGTTTGGGAAATATTGACTATTTCGGATGCTGACTAGAAAGAGGATGAAATCTTTTGTGCAGATATATATACCAGATGGATTTCGATGAGAAGAGGTGTTGCTATGTTGTGTGTGTGAAGAACAACAGGCAAGCAGAAGGAAAGCAGTAAGGAAGGTCTGATATGTGAAAGGACAGCAACATAAAAGAAGAGAAAGGATGAAGTGTAGTAGATCAGTATACTGAGCCTAACTGGAACTGAACTCCAGCATGTGTGGATGCTTCTCATCAGTTCAAGGATCTTGTTATTCTTCTTACAAACTTGTAGACAGTGAGTCTCTTGTAGGCAGTGAGCCTCTTGTGAGCAGTGTGCTCAGGCAGTGAGCCCTAATTGGCAAGTGCCATTTTGTAATTCTATTCTTCTAACAGAGAATACAATCTTGGGTTAATCACCCCGTGGTTTTCTCCCTTAACAGGGTTTCCATGTCAAAAATATTGTGTCATGTGTATTCCATTTCATGGTTATGTTTTCTTATTTGAATTGATGCTGCATAAATTATTAAGAAAGTTCAGAAAGCTGAAATAATTAAGATAACTAATTCACCCCCCCTCTCAGTTATTAACACAAGGCATCTCCACAATTAGTGAAATCAACCAAGTCAGCCAAGACTGGTGAGAACACTAGGTCTTCAAGGAATAGACTTCATCTAGGATCCAAATTATTCTTTGTGGACCAATCCAAAGGTAGGAACACGATTAGGAGACATCCACAAGCACATTGTAATCACCAAGAACAACCGCACAACCTTTAACCACTTTGTTTGATGCAGGAGCATCCCTGGTTCAAGAGTAATCTTGCATCAACCAAAAAAATTTGCATTTCAGTTTGTTTGCATTTTAGTTCTTTCATTTTCTATTTCAGTCAGAAGCAGTTTCATCTTTTGGTCCGATTTTGGCAATTCACACCTTGCAGATCTGGACTTAGTATCTACATTCATTCATCTACATCATATCAAGAATTTAGAACATTTGGATCAGTTATCGGAAAGGTATCGCTATCAGACGATTGATTGTTTTATCAGAGCAAAGCATTCTAACAGTTCCTGATAATCAGCTGAAGGAGAAGGCTTGTGGATCATTCCTTGACTTGCGGATCTCAATGACACATCATTCAATGTCCTGTGGTGCATAGCTGAACTTCCCCAAAGGTCCGTACATTGTTCCATTCATTTGAGGAAGTGTTCTATGCATTTAGGTCTGACCTATCTGTGAACACGTTACAACTCTTCATTGGAGTTGGTGACCTTCCTTAGCCAACGCGGAGGAATCTATTGGTCTGAAAATGATATATATTGATGTAATAGATCCTTAGGAAAGTAGTTATCAAGTTATCAAGTTCATGATATAGGGATAGCTGATAATTTATATTTTGTGTAAAGGGAGCTTCAAAGCCTTATCTTGCCAATGTATGTAATTAGGCCTGTGAGCCAATATTCTAAGCCCGCATGTTGCCGACCAGATTGTATCTGAATTCTATGATATATTGAATGATTGAATCTGTGTTTGTTCCATTTCTTGAGTTGTTTCCATTGTGTTTACTCTTGCTGCACGGTCTAGATTATTCATTCTGTGAACCCTCCTACCGTGACTTCACCAAGTGGTATCAGAGCGAAATTTTAATTCTTTGGAGTGAATTGGCAAAGGGAATTCCATAAGATCTTGTTGTGAATAGATCACTGATCCGAGGCAGGTTACTTGTGCACAACCGATCACCGATTGAGAGGAAGTTGTTGCTTGTAGCCCGATCACCGAACCTGAGGCAGTTTACACTTGATCCTAGGAAGAATGCCACCGAGAAGAGTTCCTCTTGTTGGAACAATGGCTAATAGAATGGATGAGATGATGGAGTTGAAGAGAACAATGCAAATTCATTTGGTTGCTGTTGAAGAAGATAGGCAAAGAGGATTGACACTGAGATCTAATGTTGAAAGTGATGATGAGGAAGAATTTCAATCTGCTGAACAAACCGGTGAAACCTTAGAAGGTAATGAAGAAGAAGAATCAGATCAAATAAAGATGTTGCGAGCTATTTCAAAGATCGGAAAGAGACCTAGAGTTGATGTACCGAACTATACTGGTAATTTGAATCTGAAAGAATTGATTGAATGGATAAATGACATGGAAGAATACTTTGAATATGAGGAGATTAAAGATCCAGAGAAGGTGAAATTTGCAAAGACAAAGTTAAAAGGACATGCTGCTATATGGTGGAAAGAAGTTCAGTTAGAAATAAATAGAAGAGGAAAAGAAAAGATTACAAAGTGGGACCATATGGTGACAAAGTTGAAGAATCAGTTCATACCTGCTGACTATGAGTTGGAGTTGTTGAAAAGATTGCAAAACTTGAGATAAAAGGAGAAATTTGTGAAGGAGTACACTGGAGAATTTCATAAAATGATCATAAGGACATTACATAGTGAAGCAAGCAAGGAGAAAGTGGCTAGATACATCAATGGACTGAGGTTGAATATTCAAGAAGAACTAAGCTTGGTAAGGATGACATCTTTGGAAGAAGCATATCAGTTTGCCCTGAAAGTTGAAGAGAAGCTGAACAAAAGACATGATCAGAGACAGAGACAAGGAGGTAAATTTCAGAGAGGTAAAACATTTTCTGGATATGATAGATCATTTGTGTAGCAGAACAAGTTTGATAACTGTTGACCCATTTTCCTCTGTCCAGAGTCAAACAGTTCACCTTGCATATCCCCTGGATATCCTTTGGAAAATGACCCTACAAGCTTAAATCCTTCATTTACTCATGCTCTGCCTTGCAAAATTTCCCCAAAACATGTCTGGATAATCCTTGCACAAAACCTAGAAAAACACATAAATCTTTTACTTTCAAGTGTCTTCCATCATAGAGTTTTTCTAATTTTCCATACTTAGCCAATTTTTATGCAGATATCTTGATGATGTCATCTTGTTTCCCCTTATATTTGGACCTTAGTCAATATCCAGATGTTTTCTTAACATCTGGATCTTAACTAAGATCTAGTTTCTTGCGAAGATGACCCTGACATCACCCTAATATTCGTGAAGATGAGTGATCTTAGCTAATATCCCTCATCTCTGTGAATGTGACCGTGACATCATCTGGATCTCCCTTTTCAAAGAAGTCCATATCCCCTGACGTCATCCAGATATCTTCCCATCTGGATGCTAAGTTATCCTCCATCATATTCGTGAAAGTGACCATGATGTCATCAATCCCTTCCTTAGACAAAACTCTTCTTATTGATGACGTCACCTTGATCTTGAGTAATATCCCTCATTTTTGCGAATGTGACCCTCTTTGCTAATATGACCCTGACGTCATCCAAGTTTCTTCCTTAGACAAATCCTTGAGCCAATGACGTCATCCTCATTTTTCCTAGCATCCCCAATCGTAACTAATATGCCTGATATTTGTGAGTGTGCTTGTGACGTCATCCAGATCCCTTTTCCAAAGAGCCGCATATGGCAATGACGTCACCCAGTCTTCCACAATTCCATAGATACAATGAGAATAAATGTGCGGAAATGTGGAAACCTTTTTCTGCTATTCTGCATATGCAGTCAAAGGAGGAGGCAAGATGAAGTGTAGGACATCGAAAAGCTCAGCAGAATAGTTTGAAGGACCTGATATGCCAATGACATCACTATGATATTCAAAGGGTCATGTGGATATTGAAGGTTTATATGCATTTAGATATCGGTGAGACAAGCCTTTTCGGTGAGACTCAACTCTCAGTTTCTTCAATATCCCGATGGCAAGTGCATCCGAATATCACATGGCTACGGACCCATCAAGCTCATATCACCCTCCTTTTGCGTGGTCGGAGATGATGACACGTGGACATCTAGATTCTGGTTGATCAAATCTTTGACCGTAGATATCTCCCTTGTCTGGAGGAATTTCAACATGCTTCAAAAGGCAAAAGCGCCTATTTTTGCCTCCTCTTTCACTTGGCAAGATTTTTGAGGGAATATTCCCACTTTCAAAATATGATCCAGAAATTAGGATCTAGATATGCACATCCAGATATCAAGATGGCCTCCGACTCTAAAGATGAATATGTAGACTCATTGCAAGACATCTCAGTGGCCATTCTGAAAGTTGCAGCGGCCCTTCAAATGCAGATATTTTGTATTTATGGTTGCAGGTGGATGATTCAATAGCTTGCATTGAAGATTCAAAAGATCTTCCATCTGCCTATTCTAGATATGTGTTATGCCATAACTCCTTGCAGGTCGGCTACTCCTTGCTGGCGATGATATTTTCTAACAGCACCCATGCGGCGAATTAATTGTGTTGAGTTAGGTCATGAACTCAAATGCTATATATGCATCCTTGAAAGATGTAATAATGTTGGATACTGGATGAATATTTATTCACTATGTATGCAAACAGAGCCCTTCTTACTGTAATCATGCCTTCTGATTGAATATATGTAGATTATTTTACCTCTTTATGTTGATTTCTATCTCTGTGCAAATCTACCAATGGTTTGTCTATGAATATTACATTCCTTTCAACCATTTCTCGCATCTTACCTCTGTTAGGATGACTTATATATATGTATGTTTATCTTCTATATTTGGTTATGTTGTGTATTCTTCCAGTTCAGTGAGAGCTCTCATATTCAAACCTGGTGTATCACCCCCTTTTATTTTCAAGTTCATTCTTCTATCCCTTTTCCTCATAGGTGCATAGATTAGGTTTAGTCTTAGGCTAGCTAGATCACTCATCCAGTAAAGGAACCAGCCTCTCTCTGGAGATTCGGCCTCCCTACAGGGTCCCACACCTAGAGGTCGTCTCAATGTTTCACTAGACTGTTGGAGCCCTAAAAGCCTTCAACTCTAGGTGCAAATCTAGGCGACAACAGTTTCTGGCACACTCGATGGGACAATTAGAAGAAGCTAAGAGGTTTTGTTGCGGTTCTTGGCTTGTGACAATTTGAAAACATATCCTGTAAGCACCTGGCGACTCTACAAGCAACTAGTTCTGATCAGTGCCATCTTCATGCCCGTGCAGACTCGAGTGTCTTCAAGAGGTAACTTCTATTTTATTCAATTGTCTACTGCTGCTTCAAGGAGAAGATCTAGGTTATCTAGGTCTCTTGTGAGAAGGGGTATCTCCTTTGTTCTACCTCCTTTAAGAGATCAGTCCACACCTCCTCCTGTTAGGTTCCAACATATTCCAAGAAGCTTACATATCCCTAGATTGAATCTGAACATCCTCAGGATGGCAAGGAACCTACCGTTTGTGACCTTCAATGGAGGAAGCCCATTAATTTTGACCGCATATAATGATATACCTACTGCAGTCCTAAAAAGTGTATCACCCTTCATGGGTGATGGTTCTATAACCCCTATTGAGTAGATCAAAGATATATCTAACGTGTGCTTGGTCCATCATATACAACATGAGGATGTTGCAATCTACCTCATGGTTTCATCTTTCAAGGGGAGAGCTCTTCAATGGTTTAGGAGCTTGATCCTTGCTTCAATACGTACCTAGGATGAATTGGGAGAGGCCCTCTACAAATGGTTGGGTGAGAGGGCAGATAATGTTTCATTGCTTTAGCAGCTCGCAACCATCAAGAGGGCTCCAAGTGAGATGCTGGCAGACTTCAACTTTAGATTCTAGAGGACGTGGGAGAGGATTCCAACTACCCTCATGCCATCTCCACAAGGTGCCTTTTTGTACTTTTTAAGAGCTTTGAATTCTGATATTGATTTGATGATGCAATCAATGGGTGTTGAAACCCTACCAGACGGATATGAGACAGCCTTGAAGGCTGAAAACTGCTTAATAAAGGTTGGGAAAATTGCTCCCAAACCTCCTACCCCATTCTTTCTAGAGCTGCCTTACTCCTCCTAGAAGCCTATCATTGCTCCTGTCCCAGAACCTAAGGCTTCAATGTCCCCTCTTTCTCAAGAAGGGAGTGATCTTAAGACCCTTATGTCCAACTTGACTGACAAGGTGAATAATATAGTTATTCAAACTGCTCCTAAACCCTATTAGAATTATAATCAGGGGTAGTCATCTAACCAGAATTGGAACCAAGGGTATAATCCTAATAAGAATGAAAACTGGAATCAAGGATATCAACCAAGTAGATATCAAAATTATAACACTACACAACCTCTACAAACCATCAGACCTACCCAACGGATACATGTTGTGAATCTAGTTAGGGCCTTAGTCCCCACTCAGAACAATTTGGCCCAGGAGGCAGATTGGTGCTATTCTTGCAACCAACCCCATAATCAATCCTCTTGTGCTATTGGAGCACAAGAAAGGGACTTGATGGTCTAGAACTTCCACTCTCAACAAGCGTCGATACATGAGGCAGAAAGTAATCATCCTAAAACTTCAAATGAAGCTACCCCTGATGCCAGTATGATGTTATGGACTACAGAGGATTTTTGTGCTATCAATCAGCCCATGGACAGTGTTGTTATACCAATTGTAGACAACATCAGGTCAAAGAAGAGGCAGTTGGAGGCTAGTTCCATGCCTGTTGTGTTACAAAAAGAACCTGTTCCTAAGGCTAAGGTGGCCGGTGCTATGATTCCTAATTAGGGCAGTAGATCTGTTGCTACAAAAATATCCCATCAAGCTCAAATGTGCCTGATTTGGTGGTGGATCAACCAAGGAAGGGAACATGGATTCCCTTGATGCACAAAGCAGCCCCTATTCCATTAAACATTATGGAACAGATGAAGAAAACAAACATGAATATTTCCATGTGGGAGATGATATCCATCCCCTCTCAGAGGGACCTATTACAAGAGGCCTTAAGGCACTTTCCATCAACTGAGTTAGAAGCATCAAGCACCTCAAGTAAGTAGAAAGAGAGGATCCCTATCAATCTTATGCAACTGGATGAAGGACAAGTGAGTATAGCCAAAAAACCATCTCCTTTCTACTTGTCCTTGATTATTGGCAAATTTTTAGTACATAATTGCATGACAGATTCTGGGGCTAGTGTTTCAATCATGCCCAAGAAAGTTACAGATGCACTAGGCATCAGGTATACCCCTGTTTCATTAGGAGTATTACAATTGGATGGCACCTCTATAAACACTATAGGAGTGATCAAGGGACTGGATGTGACTCTGCATGCATGTCCTAACCTGACTTTTAAACAAGACATTTTAGTCATTGATCTTCCTCCTTTCTTTGCTATCTGTTTATCAAGAGATTTCACTGCAAAGGTAGGTGGCTACCTTTCTTCTGACTGGTCTCATATGTTGCTAAGGACCAGATATGGCACACGGTTTACCATCAAGGCTGAACCAGTTTCAGGCTATCATGTGGAGAGTTATGATCATAATATGGTGAACCCACATGCAATTATTCAGGGTGAGGAAGCGCATGATCTAGAACCTGCTAAGACAGAACCTTCACCTCTTCCTATCCCTAACCTATTTCTAGATGAGTGGGTAGGGGGTCATGAAGATTTTGACCCTTATGGTACCATTAAGGCGACCTAGGCAACTACATTATCCATGAAGGAAATCCTTCAGTCGCTTCTATACTAAAGCCAGATGATGAATCCAACGGTCCATGGAAGATGTTCTTTGATGGAGCAAAGAGCAAAATTGGAGCTAGTGTAGATGTTTTGCTAGTCTCCCCGACTAGTAAGAAGTTGCATTTTTCCCATAGGTTGCATTTTTCCTGCACAAATAATGTGGTAGAGTATGAGGCATTGGTTCATGGCCTGTTGAAAGCAGAAAAGAATAAAATCAGGCATCTGGAGATCTTTGGTGACACTGAATTGGTGGTCAATCGGGTTAGAGAGAGAGATGTGTTACAAAGAACAATCTTTTAAGAGCTTACAGACATAGAGTTTGGGACTTGTTTGAGAGTTTTGATGCTCTCAACCTGCAGGTAATCCCAAGGAAATTAAATGCCGATGTTGATCAACTAGCAATGGTGGGAGCTCAATTTTCTCCACCCATAGACTTGTTTCAAGGTCCCAATCAACATGTAAAAGTAGTAGTTAGGTCTTCTATTCTTGATAATGATACACATTGACAGATTTTTGATAGCAATGAACAAATTGCTAGCTTTATTCAAAATGAAGCAGAGTTTTCCTCCATGGCGCAACCCAGATTACAAGAGTCCTATGGTGATCAGATCATCCAACTCAAAACAAACAAAATCCCCAAGGGTTTGGTTACCCTCGAGGCTATATTTAGCTGTGATGATGAGTTCAAAGATGAGAAAAATAATATGACCATCAAGAAGGAAGATTACCAGAAGGTGACGGTCACCCTAGACAAGGAGTTGCTGCCAAGCAAGGTGTGCGGTGATACGGAGGAACAAAAATTCATAAGACTTTCTCATAAGTATGGCGATGTCCTGGCATGGACATATGAGGATCTTAAGGGACCAAATGTGGTGCAATATGTCATTGATCTAGACCCTAACTGCAAACCAGTTCACCAGAAGCAGTGGCCTATAAACCTAAAAATTGAGCCACTCATGAGAAAAGGGCTTGCTAAGCCCGTACAAGCAAGGATTATCTTCCCTATCAAGTATTCTACATGGGTTTCTAATCTGGTGCCTGTGAGAAAGAAGAACAAAGAGATCAGGCTCTGTGTGACTTTAGGGACCCGAATCGTGCTTCTTTGAAAGATCACTACCCTCTGCCCTCTATGGATCAAATCCTACAAACTGTTGCAGGGGAAGAGAGGTTTTCACTATTAGATGGCTTTTCTGGCTATAATCAGATTTTGGTCAAGGAGGAGGATAGATTTAAGACAACATTCACAACTAAATGGGGAACTATGGCATATTCAAAGATACCATTTGACTTGTCTAATGCTGGTGCCACATTTCAAAGGGCAATGTTTATTACCTTTAAAGGATTTATAAACAAGTTCATCGTGATTTATTTGGATGACATCACAGTCTTCTCCAAGAAGGGAGAAAATCACATGGAGCATCTGGAGAAAGTTTTCTAGAGATGCAGAGAGTTTGGGGTGTCTCTCAACCCCAAGAAATGTATTTTTGTTGTTACCTAGGGTACGCTTTTGGGTCATATTGTGTCTAAGGATCAAATATCCATAGACCCTGATAAAACATCTACTCTGCTTTCCCTTCCTCTACCTGCTCATAAAAAGATTTACAATCTTTCCTAGGGTAGATGAACTTCATTAGGAAGTTCATTCCTAACTGTGCTGGCTTAGTGAAGCTTCTAACCCTTATGCTCAAGAAAGATGCAGTCTTCAGATGGACTAAAGAGGGGAAGGATGGTTTTGAGAAGATCAAGGAAGAGATTGCCCGGGCACCTACCCTCATAAATCCCAATTATGAGAAAGACTTTGTCCTCTATGCACATGGAGGAGATAATAGTATTGCTACTATTCTGATGCAGCAAAATGAGCATGGAGTGGAGCAACCTTTGGCCTTCTTTATTCAGACCTTGAAAGATTATGAGATCAAGTATACCCCTATGGATAAACAGGTATTTTCCATTGTTAGAGCCTTAAATAAATTCAGATATATGTTGGCAAATAACCATATTAAAGTTTTAGTTTCTCATCCTAGCGTGAGAGACTATATAATGGGAATTGAAATTAGTGAAAAGAGAGCCAGTTGGGTCACCAAGATCCTAGAATATGATGTGATCATCAAAGCTACTAAGTTGATTAGAGGTAGAAGATTATGTGAGCAACTATCTCGGACATCAGTAGATGAAGTGAAGTCATCTTATCACTTGAATGAGGAAGAACCTACATCTGAGCCATCAGGTGTGAGTTCTTGGAGAGTAGATATGGCTAGTTTCCTATCCACTAGTAAATACCCCTATGGACTGGACAAAACCAAAAGAAGACATTTTAGGCTACAATCTATTCCATATGCTTTGATAGATGGTGTTCTCTTCAAGAGAATCTTGGATGGTGTCTTGCTAAGATGTGTAGAAGAAGATCAAGTCGATAGGCTTCTTAGTGAGTTCCATGTTGGCCTGGCTGGTGGCCATTTCTCTGCTAGAGCTACAACAATGAAAATAATGAGGGCAGGTTACTATTGGCCCACATTGTTCAATGGTGCCCATGTATGGGTAAGAGGATGCAAAGAGTTAGCTCTCTTTGTAGGAAAGAACAGGTTGGTGACACTCCCACTCCACCCCATTCAGGCTGATCAACCATTTTCACAATGGTGTTTGGATTTTATTGGCATGATAAATCCCCCTTCCAGTGCTAGTCACAGGTGGATTTTGACTGCAATGGATTACTTCACCAGGTGGGTTGAAGCAGTCCGACTCAAGGAGGCCAATGAATCAACTATCATGGATTTCTTGGAAGAAATTGTGACAAGGTTTGGAGCTCCTCATACTATTATTTCTGACAATGTAAAGGCATTCACTGGTTTTAAGATTGCTAATTCAGCTCTTAAATATAATGTGTTCTTGAAGACTTCATCCAATTATTACCCTCAAGGTAATGGGCTGGCTGAATCTACTAACAAGAACTTGATCAGGATTTTGAAACGGACAATGGAGACAAACCAGAGGCAGTGGTACAATAAGATTAGATTAGCCCTTTGGGCCCATAGAATCACATACAAGAGGGCCATTGGGAACTCACCTTTTGTTCTGGTGTATGGAAGAGAAGTCAGATTACCTATATCTCTAGAGCTTCCTACATTAGACCTAGCTCATCAATTGGAGCTAGAAGGAGAAGATGCAAGGTTTGTTAGGATGGCTAAATTGACTGAATTAGAAGAAAAAGGGCAGTCAGTCATGATCACCCTAGAAGAACATCAGATGCAGACCAAGAAATATTTTGATAAGAAGGCCACAATCCAGACCTTCAATGAAGGTGATCTTGTCCTGAAATGAGATGCTGACCGAGCCAAACTTGGAGGACACACCAAGTTTGATGCACTTTGGAGTGGACCTTATGTCATCATCAGCAGCAAAGAAGCAAATGCCTTTATTCTCTCAAGGCTAGATGGTGAAGTTCTGCCAATCTCAGTGAATGGGATCCATCTCAAACCTTACCATTAAGGCTGGTATGAGATCTTGTACATAATGTTTTAGTTTATTTTTGTTCTAGGTTTCCATTTCCCTAAGTGCTTTTGCATTGGCTACATTCTCATTAGGAGAATGTAGGCCTCTTCCTTTTTTGTGTTTTGGAGGCAGTTTTCTGTTGTCTAGACCTATTTCATGCCCCTCTTTTGGACTCCATGCCCAATGGATACTTAAGGCCATTGGCCTAATTGTTTAGCAGGCAAACATTCCTAAGAGGTCGCCAAAATGTTGACCCATTTTCCTCTGTCCAGAGTCAAACAGTTCACCTTGTATATCCCCTGGATATCCTTTGGAAAAATGACCCTGCAAGCTTAAATCCTTCATTTCCTCATGCTCTACCTTGTAAAATTTCCCGAAAAACATGTCTGGATAATCCTTGCACAAAACCCAGAAAAACCTAGAAATCTTTTACCTTCAAGTGTCTTCCATCATAGAGTTTTTCTCATTTTCCATACTTAGCCATTTTTCATGTAGATATCCTGATGATGTCATCTTGTTTCCCCTTATATTCAGACCTTAGTCAATATCTAGATGTTTTCTTAACATCCGGATCTTAACTAAGATCTGGTTCCTTGCGAAGATGACCTTGATATTCTCGAAGATGAGTGATCTTAGATGATATCCCTCATCTCCGCGAATGTGACCATGACGTCATCTGGATCTCCCTTTTCAAAGAAGTCCATATGCCCTGACGCCGTCCGGATATCTTCCCATCCGGATGCTAAGTTATCCTCCCTCATATTCGTGAAAGTGATCATGATGTCATCCATCCCTTCCTTAGACAAAACTCTTCGTATTGATGACGTCACCCTGATCTTGAGTAATATCCCCCATTTTTGCGAATGTGACCCTCTTTGCTAATATGACCCTGACGTCATCCAAGTTTCTTCCTTAGACAAATCCTTGAGCCGATGACATCATCCTCATTTTTCTCAGCATTCTTGATCTTAACTAATATGCCTAATATTTGCAAGTGTGCCCGTGACATCATCCAGATCCCTTTTCCAAAGAGCTGCATATGATGATGATGTCACCCAGTCTTCTGCAATTCCACAAACACAATGAGAATGAATGTGCAGAAATGTAGAAACCTTTTCCGCTATTTCATGTATGCAGTCAAAGGAGGAGGCAAGATGAAGTGCGGAATAGCAGAAAGCTTAGTAGAATAGTTTGAAGGACCCGATATGCCGATGACGTCACCATGATATTCAAAGGGTCATGCAGATATTGAAGGTTTATATGCATCCGGATATCAGCGAGACAGGCCTTTTTGGTGAGACTCAGCTCTCGGTTTCTTCGATATCCCGATGGTAAGTGCATCTAGATATCACATGGCCACGGACCGATCAAGCTCATATCACCCTCCTTCTGCGCGGCCGGAGATGATGACATGTGGACATCCGGATGCTGGTTGACAAAATCTTTGACCACGGATATCTCCCTCGTTTGGTGGAATTTCAACATGCTTCAAAAGGCAAAATTGCCTATTTTTGCCTCCTCTTTCACTTGGTAGGATTTTTGAGGGAATATTCCCACTTTTAAAACTTCCAGATATCAGGATCCGGATATGCACATCCAAATATCAGGATGGCCACTGACTCTGAAGATGAATATGTAGACTCATTGACGAGACATCTCAGTGGCCATTCTGAAAGTTGCAGTGGCCCTTCAAATCTAGATATTTTGCATTTATGGTTGTAGGTGGATGATTCAATAGCTTGAATTGAAGATTCAAAAGATCTTCCATCTGCCTGTTCTAGATATGTGTTATGCCATAACTCCTTGCAGGTCGGCTACTCCTTGCTGGCGATGATATTTTTCGATAGCGCCCATGGGGCAAATTAATTGTGTTGACTTAGGTCATGAACTCAAATGCTATATATACATCCTTGAAAGATGTAATAATGTTGGATACTGGCTAAAGATTTATTCACTATGTATGCAAACATAGCCCTTCTTACTGAAATCATGCGCTCTGATTGAATATATGTAGATTATTTTACCTCTTTATGTTGATTTCTATCTCTGTGTAAATTTGCCAATGGTTTGTCTGTGAATATTGCATTCCTTTCAACCATTTCTCACAGCTTACCTCTGTTAGGATCACTTATATATGTGTATATTTATTTTCTATATCTAGTTATGCTATGTATTCTTCCAGTTCAGTGAGAGATCTCATATTCAAACCTGGTGTATCACCCCCTTTTATTTTCAAGTTCATCCTTCTACCCCTTTTCCTCATAGTTGCATAGATTAGGTTTAGTCTTAGGCTAGCTGGATCACTCATCCAGTAAAGGAACCAACCTCTCTCTGGAGATTTGGCCTCCCTACAGGGTCCCACAACTGGAGGTCATCTCAATGTTTTACTAGATTGTTGGAGTCCTAAAAGCCTTCAACTTTGGGTGTAAATCTAGGTGACAACAATAACCTAGTTAGGAAAGATGAAAGAGATAACAATGCTTACCAGAGAGATGACATAAATTTTTACTGGAGAGGAAACCCTAGTGCATACCGGAATGAAGGATACAAAAGAGAAAGAAGAGGATTTGATAAGAGAACATTTAGAGGTACTTGTTTCAAGTGTGGAGGTGAAGGACATAGAGCATTGATTGTAATCAAGGCAGTACAAGTAAGAGGACATAGAACATTGGAAGAGCAGCCTATGTGGAAGAAGAACCCATTGAGTTAGATGACCCCTGTTTAGTTGGCAAACCTGAGAAAGGAGAATCATTGGTGATGAGGAGAGCATTATTTCAAACAGAGGCAATTGAGGAACCCTCACAAAGGAAAAGTCTGTTCAGAACCAGATGCAAATCCGGAGGTAAGTGTTGTAAAGTTGTAATTGATAGTGGTAGTTCAGATAACCTAGTTTCAGAGGATATGATGACTAAGATGAAGTTGGAAAGGTTGAAACACCCTAAGGCATATTAGATAGCATGGATTCAGGATGATCATAAGGTACTGGTGAGTGAATAATGTTTGGTGAAATTTCATATTGGATCTTATCATGATGAAGTTTTGTGTGATATTATGCCTATGGATGTTTGTCATATCTTGTTGGGTAGACCTTGGCAATATGATAGAAAAGCTATACATGATGGGAGAAAGAACACACATACTATAACAGTAAATGGGAAAAGAATTACTTTGATTCCTTTGGAGGATGATCCTAAAGATGTGGTATGTGGAAATTCTAGAATCTGTTTGGTAGATGGAAGGAAATTTTTGGATGGTTTGAAACAGGAAAGTATGTGTCATGCCTTGATTCCTAAGAAGCCTGAAGCATTGAAGAAAGAAACTGAACCGGATGAGATAAGAGATTTGCTGAAAAAGTATGAAGACATCATATCAGATAATGTACTTGATGGATTACCACCTATAAGGAGTATCAATCATCACATGGATCTTATCCCTGGAGCAAGTTTGCCTAACAAAGTAGCACACCGGCAGAGAATGAAGAACTAAATAGACAGATACAAGAGTTGTTGAGGAAAGGTTTAATCAGAGAAAGTTTGAGTCCTTGTGCAGTACCTACAGTGCTTGCATTGAAGAAGGATAGAGAATGGAGAATGTGTACTGATTCCAGAGCAATAAACAAGATCATAGTTAAGTATAGATTTCCTTTACCTAGGATCGATGATATTATGGATTGTTTGAGTGGAGCAAGATATTTCACAAAGATAGACTTGAAGAGTGGATACCATCAGATCAGAATCAGAGAAGGTGATGAATGGAAGACTGCTTTTAAGACAAATGAAGGATTGTATGAGTGGTTAGTGATGCCTTTTGGATTGACAAATGCACCGAGTACTTTCTTGAGGTTGATGAATGAAGTCTTGAAGAAATTCTTGGGTAAGTTTGTGATTGTGTACTTGGATGATATTCTAATTTTCAGTAAAATAAAAGGAGAGCATTTGTGGCATATTAGATAAGTTTTACAGAGGTTGAGAGAAGAGAAATTGTTGATAAACATCAAGAAGTGTAGTTTCATGAAGGAAGAGTTGATATATTTGGGATTTGTGATTTCTACGGAAGGATTGAAGATGGACGCTGAGAAAGTGAAAGCAATTATTGAATGGCCTACACAAGAGAGCATTGGAGAGGTTAGATCATTTCATGGATTGGCTAGTTTCTATCGGAAGTTCATCAAAAATTTTAGTTCAGTTTGTAACCCTATGACAGAGACAATGAGAGGTGATAGAAAGGATTTCAAGTGGACATCTAAAGCAGATAAAATTTTTGAGTTGTTGAAGAAGAAAGTGACAGAGCAACCTGTTTTGGCATTACTAGATTTCAATAAGGTATTTCAAGCTGATTATGATGCTAGTCGAAATGCAATTGGAGCAGTGTTACGTCAAGAAGGTAGACCTGTAGCATATTTTTGTGAGAAGTCAATGATGCCAGGAAAAGATATTCAATTTATGATCAAGAGTTCTATGCCATAATTCAAGCCTTGAAGAAGTGGAGACATTATTTTTTACCTAAGGAGTTTGTGTTGTATACAGATCATCAAGCTTTGCAATATTTGAACAGTCAAGGTAAGTTGAATCAGAGACATATGAGGTGGGTAGAGTTCATGCAAAGTTATACTTTTGTGTTGAAGCATAGGAGTAGTAAATCAAACAAAGTTACTGATGCCTTGAGCAGAAGAAGAAACTTGTTGACAAAGATGAGAGTCAAAGTGTTGGGTTTTGATGAATTGAAGAACATGTATGAGGGAGACACTGATTTTGTAGAAGCTTGGAAAGCATGTAAAGAACCTGTTGTGACAGATAGAAGTAAGTGGTTGGACTATTTCATTCAAGAAGATATGTTGTTCAGAGGAAGTCAGTTGTGCATACCTAAAAGTTCAATGAGAGATAATTTGATTAAGGAGAAGCATAGTGGTGGATTGGTAGGACATTTTGGCATTGATAAGATAGTAGCCTTGGTGAGTGAAAATTACTTTTGGCCTTAGATACATAAGGATGTTCAGAGATTTATGTAGAGTTGTTGAGTTTGTCAAGTTGCAAAAGGGAGTAGTCAGAACACCAAATTATATAAACCTTTGACAGTTCCAGAAAGACCATGGGAAGACATAAGCATGGATTTTGTGATGGGATTGCCTAAGACATAGAGAGGACATGATTCAATATTTTTAGTGGTTGATAGATTTTTAAAGATGGCTCATTTCATACCTTGTAAGAAGACAACTGATGCAGTGCATGTAGCTGACCTATTTTTCAAAGAGATTGTGAGATTGCATGGATTACCTAAGAGTATAGTTTCAGACAGAGATACAAAGTTTATTGGATGCTTTTGGAGGACACTTTGGAAGAAGATGAAGACAGATTTGAAGTTCAGTTCTACTTTTCATCCACACACAGATGGACAAACAGAGCTTGTGAATAGGAGTTTGGGAAATTGGTTGAGATGTTTGGTTGGACAGAAGACCGGAAGTTGGGATTTGATTCTTTCACAAGTAGAGTCTGCATACAATAATTCAATAAATAGGAGTACCAGAAGAACACCTTTTGAGATTGTGACCAGAGTGAATCCTAGAGGAGTTGTAGAATTGAGAGATATTAGTATAGTGGAAAAGAGGAGTGCAGAAGCAGAAGAATTTGCAGACCACATGAAGACAATGCATAATCAGGTGAACAAGTATTTGGAGGATATGAACAGTAAGTACAAAGAGAAGGCTGATGAGAAGAGAAGGCATAAGGAATTTGAAGTTGAAGATGAAGTAATGGTGCACCTGATAAAAGAAATATTTCTAGTTGGGACATATAACAAGTTGAAGATGAAAAGGTTTGGACCTTGTAGTATACTCAGGAAATTTGATTTAGGAAATGCATATGAAGTGGAATTACCAAAAACATTGGGTATTTCACCTATTTTCAATATTACAAATCTTTATCAGTATCATAAAGCAGAGTTCAGTGACAACATGAAAGAAGACTTGAAGAAGTACTTACCACAACAAGCACCGGAACAGATTGAAGATATTTTGGACAGCAGAGTTAGATGCAGCACTAGAGGAAGACAATACAAAGAATATCTTGTGAAGTGGAAAGGCAGACCAGAAGAAGATTCAACATGGATTTCTCAGGCTGAGGTGGACCGTCTTGGTTCTCCCCTAGACCCAACAAAGTGAGGGACTCACTTTTTTAATAACCCTGGATGTCTAATGCAGGAGCATCCCTGGTTCAAGATTAATCTTGCATCAACCAAAAACATTTGCATTTCAGTTTGTTTGCATTTCAGTTCTTTCATTTTCCAATTCAGTCAGAAGCAGTTTGGTGCAGGAGCACCTACCTGACAGCTGGCCTCCATGAGGCAGTTAGTTTGTTATAGGTCTGGTTAATGTTTCCAAGAAGGTCTTATAAGACCAATGCATGTAATAAGGTCATGTTGACCATACTATACTATTTTTAGGTAGGTTGTTAGGACATCTGTTATGCTGTATGTCCGGTTGGATCCTCCCAGCCGCTTGGAAGCTCCCAGCCGCTTGGAGTCGAGTTGGTAGTACTCGCGAGAATTCCTATTTATGTATTAGGATTGGTTGGTTTTAGATAGATGTTGAGAAGCTAGATTGCAGAGAGTGAGACAGAATACTGTATTTGCATCTTTTGAAATCAAATAAAGAGATCCTGCTTGTGTCCATTCTCTGTTTGGATTCCTTTGTGTAATCAACTTGCTGTTCTGGTGGTTTCATGGATTCGCTGATCCATTCCACCGGTTGATTCGTCGAATCGGTGGAATGGCTATGTACAGTAGTTTAGGGTTTAGTCTGCATTTTGTGTTTGTTGGCATGCAGGTGTGCAGGATCGCAGTCGAGAGGTGTTGAGAACCCTAGCATGGGCATGTGCTAGGTCGTGCTGGTAGTTCGAGTCTGGAAAGTTGTCCAGGAAGCAGATCGGGTCACCTCAGGAGGTTCGACGGATTGAAAATTCGCTAAGGTTGGAAATCTGTCACAACGGCATCATCAGGATATTTTTGTGTATATCCTGCAGTTACTTCAGGCATCATCCGAGTAGATGGAGGTGAGCATGATGCAATCATTTGCATAAGGTGAATGTGTTTTGGGGTGATCATCATCAGGTGTTGCCGAGGAGGAGCGTATCGGCATAAGGTAGAAGATCGGGTTGATAAAACCTTCGCGGGCCGATAATGTTAAGTTTGGTCGACAACAGGATATTGAAGGAACTGCATGTGATGTCATCGTCATCAGGATAATTGTCATCAGGATAATCGTCATCAGGATATCGAGGTGACGTAAGCATCGAAGGAAAGGTGCGTGAAGTGTCATCATCAGGATATATGGGAGGAACAGGATATTTTATATCCTGCTGATGAACATGATGTTGAACATCATGATGCTGAAGATAGAGTTTGGCGGTAAGATGAACAGTGGACATCAGGTGGATGTTTGCGCTTGCCGAATGTGATGATGCTGCTGATAGCCGGATATGATGATGCTGCTGATAGGCGAAAGGTCGAAGGTTTGTCTGTAGGAGGATATCGGTTGGCAGAGAAAAATATGATGATGCTGACAATGTCAACAGGAAATATGATGATGATGATGGGTTGTAGACATACATGCTGTATGTCAAGGTTTTAGTGTGGATGCCTCTGCATCATAGTGGTATCAGAGCTCAGCAAAAGGTCTGGGCTGTTGTGTGTTGATTCTGTCACCGAAAGGCAGAGGTAGAGTTGATTCTGTCACCGAAAGGGCAGAGGTAGAGTTGATTCTGTCACTGAAAGGACAGAGGTAGAGGAGTGAGAGGTTGACAAAATGCCTCCGAAAGGTAGTGGTACTGCAAGGGAATTGCAGGAGATGAAGGAAAAACATGCCAGAGAGATGAGGAAGATGAAGGAGCTTGCTGAAGCACTTCAAGCCAGGCTTGTAGCCCTGGAAAAGAACAAAAAGAGGGAAGTAGAAGACAGTGAGTCTGAAGAAGACGAAGATGCTGTTGAAGAGTATGAAGAGGTAGCTGAAGATCTGGATTCTGAAGACCAGAGATTTGCAAAACTGTTAAAGGCAGTGCAGAGTGATAAACCTAAGGTAAAGGTTGATGTTTCCAAGTATAATGGAAGTTTGAATGAAGATGAGTTACTGGATTGGATTGCTGCACTTGATAATCACTTTGAATGTGAAGATGTTGCTGAGGATCAGAAGGTAAAGATTGCAAAGACCAAGTTAGGAGGTCATGCTTTGGTATGGTGGGATTATGTACAATCCGAGAGAAGGAAACAAGGGAAGTCAAAGATCACTTCATGGGATAAGATGGTAGCAAGGATCAAAGGTAAATTCTTGCCCAGGGATTATGAGATTCAGATGTTTAAGAAGCTACAATTTTTAAGGCAGAAGGAAATGGATGTGAAGGCATATACTGAGGAGTTTTATAAGTTGAGTATGAGATCTGGTCATCATGAGAATGAGGTAGAAAAGGTGGCTAGGTACTTGGCTGGTTTGAGATTGAACATACAGGATGAGTTAGTTTTAGCTAACCCTAAGAGTGTGGAGGATTGTTATCAAATGGCAATCAGGATTGAAGAAAAGACGAATAGGGGACAAGATAAGTCCATGAGAGGAAGAGGAAACAATATGAGGGGAAGAGGATTAGCCCCTACGACAAGGCAAACCAATGAGGGTCAAGAAGACACTGGTAAAGGACAGGGACAGTCTGATTTCAGAGGTGGATGGAAAGGTAATAGAGGCAGATTTGGAAGTGGTAGAGGTTCTACTACATTTTCAGGAAAGTGTTACACCTGTGGTGAGTTTGGACATCCATTTTTCAAATGTCCAGAAAGCAAGGGTTCATCATCCAGAAATGATAGAATGAATGACAAGAGAGTACAACTTGTGCAAGAAGAGAAAGTAGAGGAATGTGTGCAGAGTTCAAACACTTATCAAGGAGATAGAGTTCCTGACGATTATGGATATCTTGAGGAGGGAGAAGCATTGATGCTTAGGAGAATTAGTTTGCAGGCATCAAAGGATATGATGCAAAGAAGAGCTCTTTTCAAGACCACATGCAAGAGCAAAGGTAAGGTATGTAAGGTTGTCATTGATACTGGTTCAACAGACAACATGGTATCTCAGGAAATGGTGGATAAACTGAATTTGGAAAGGATTCCACACCATCACCCTTACAAGGCATCTTGGGTGAGTGATAGTCAATCACTTTTTGTCTATGAACAGGCATATGCGGATTTTCAGATTGGAGCATATCAGGATAGAGCTTGTGGTCCAGTTTTGGCAATTCACACCTTGTGGATCTAGACTTAGCATCGACATTCATTCTTCTACATCATATCAAGAATTCAGAGCATTTGGATCAGTTACCGGAAAGGTATCGCTATCAGAAGATTGACTATTTTCTCAGAGTAGAGCATTCTAACAATTCCTGATAATTAGCTAAAGGAGAAGGCTTGTGGATAATTTCTTGACTTGCAGATCTCAATGACACATCATTCAATGTCCTATGGTTCATGACCAACCTTCCCCAAAGGTCCGTACATTGTTCCATTCATTTGAGGAAGTGTTCTATGCATTTAGGTCCGACCTATCTGTGAACACATTACAACTCTTCATTGGAGTTGGTGACCTTCCTTAGTCGACGCGAAGGAATCTATTGGTCCAGAAATGATATATATTGATGTAATAGATCCTTAGGAAATTAGTTATCAAGTTATCAAGTTCATGATATAGGGATAGCTGATAATTTAGATTTTTTGCGAAGGGAGCTTCAAAGCATTATCTTGCACATGTATGTAATTAGGCCTGTGAGCCCATATTCTAAGCCCGCATGTTGCCGGCCTAATTGTATCTGAATTCTATGATATATTGAATGACTAAATCTACATTTGTTCCATTTATTGAGTTGTTTCCATTGTGTTTAGTCTTGCTACATGGTCCAGATTGTTCATTCTGTGAACCCTCCTACCGTGACTGCACCACTGTTGAGAAGATTCTTTAAACTGAAGGACATAACCGACACTGCTAGCCATTGTTATAATTAAAAGATCGCTTGCAGACCACCAAATCATGAAACATTGGAGTTGAAGGCACTTATCATCATCTTGGACTTAACTCTAGAACTGTAGATCAAAATACTTCAATGCAGAGGAATGCGGAGCATAATACTTTCTCCCTGTCACTACCAAACATACAGGAAAAGCTATTTTCACTCTGGTGAACATAACTCACTCAATTCTTCATACCAGAGGCTCAAACTCGAAACATAGCATCTTCAGATAGACTTCTAAATAACTTACAATCTGCAAACAAAGATACTCATTCTACAGAAAATGCGGAGCATTCTTCTGGACTGTTCTTCTATATGCAATACATTGTTTTCACTGCAACTCACTATTTCTACCGGAGAAGCTAATTTTCTCAATATCCTTAACATCAAGATTACTTACATAAGTAAATACAAAGCATCTCACTTATTACAAGCAAGCAACAAAATAGGAGCACAGTTGACATCAATGCCAACATAAATATGTTGACATCAATGACAACACCGATTAGGCACATACTTTCAACATATGGTTCTTTATATTATTGAAAGAAAGAAATTTGTTAATGCCTATTTTAATATCGTGATGGTGTTTATATATATATATATATATATATATATAAACTTGTTGTTTTATATATTCATGGTTCTCTGTTTTAAAAAAAATACAGACTTTAAATATTAGTTAATATATATATATTTATATATATAGATAGATATATTTATATATTATTAATATTATGTTTTATTGTTATGAGTTAAAGTTTTATTTGAAAATTATTAAGCATTTAAAATAGTTGAATGTCATTTTTAATTCATTTAGGGTTTTAGATTTTAAAAAAAATTGTGTTCGCGCCGCTCTATGAGAGCAAGGCGTGTGGGAAAGACCCTGTCCCCCTCCACAGAGTCAAGGTTCTATGGAGGGTGGTGGGAGCCCGCCCCCTGCTACCCTGCAGCCAGTGTAGGCCTGCGTGGCGCCACATGGTGCTCGACCGGCCCTTTAAAAGTTAAGACTCCTCTGTATTTAATAAAAAAAATATAAACACTTCTTTGTTTTATAAAACACAAGCACTATATATTTTGCCTTCGGCCCTACAACATTTTTGACACAGTCTACTATATATATGAAAATTGGTTTATATTAATTTATACTATATATGAGCTTTAATATCAAGAGTGCGTATATATATATATATTAAAAGAGTGTTATGTAAAAGAAGGGGGTAAATATATATATTCCTAATAAAACTCTCTGTGTAAAATCAGAAAGCCATTGTTTTGGAAACAAAAAAAATAAAACAATTAAACTTGTTGGAGAACTTTTTGGTATGCATTTGAAACTTGAACTATAAAACCTGTGCAAACAATTAGAAATATTAGAAAACAAATAAACTTTTTTATACTAGAGCTTGGAGAAATAAACATGTAGGTTAACAATATGGAAAAACAAAATAAAAAACTTGTAAAATAAAATAATAGTTAGAAAACAATTTGGGGAAATAACCTTCTCACTTGGGGAAGGGATTTTCCCTCTTCTCTCCAACTTGTAACCTACAACCAATAAAACCAAAAGGCAAACAATTGTGAGCAAATAGGAATTATGCATGCTTTTATAAACTAATTTTAGGGCATGATGTGATGCCCTAAGATTTAGAAAATGCCTTAACTTTAAACCTCTTGTTTATTTATTTAATCTCTCTTAGAGAAGTTATGCCAAATTATTACTTAAAGCTTTTTAGTTGTGATTAATTCCTTCCTTTAATTTATTTACTATAGTTCTATAGTTCAAATGTGTTATTTAAATTATTTTAGTTTAAATGCATTAGTTCTATAGTTGATACTATAAATTTATTTAATTCATTTAATTTATTTTGTATAGCTATATAGTTGGGAAAATTATTTAGTTTATAATTTTACCTCTCTCATAGTTGATACAGTGGTGTTATGCTGCTAAAATTTTAATGGAATTTAACCCTTAGTAATGTTATGCTGTCGCAATTTTTAGGATTTGAGGATTTTATTATTTAATTAATTATTTAATTATTTAACTTTCCCATTTAATTATATGGATAAATGTTTTTATTAAAGGCTTGTAATCTTGTTAATTTAGTTGATAGTTATATCTAGGATTAGGTTTCGACTTAGGTCGAAATCGTATCACCTTCACTTAGGAAACCCTAGAGTTGGTTCCTAGATGGAAACCACCCCTCTTAGTGACATTTTTTGTGACACACACCCCCTTAGTTGCTATCATTATCGTAGGGATTGCAAAACAAGTTTCACATCATCCCATACCAGTTTGACTTCCTCACCTTTGTGCGACGTGCCTAATGTGTGGTGCGAATGCAACCACGTTACGTGTGTGTGTCACCGAGCGCACATGTTGCACACGGGGGGATTTTAGAGTCAGGTGGGAATTTTTTTTGATATTTCGTGTCATGACCACATGAAAAATGTGGGCATGACATGTGGTTATCGTGTCATGACCACATGGAAAATGTGGGCATGAAATTTGGTATCAGAACCCAAGTTTAAACACTAGGCATTGAGGGCACATTATTTATTCTACAATTTTGTTTTAATTTTAGGCATCTTGTTCATGTAGGATACCACCTAGACCTAAGACAGGACACTCATGTGCCAGTGAGTCTGGAGGTGCTCATGCACAAGCTCCTCTTTCTGCATCACCATTTGAATCTCGGAGCCAAGAGGTACCCCCTGACATTAGGCCTTAGATATTGCAGGCACTTCAAGCTATTTTGGTGAGACAACAACCTATTGCGGATGGACCATGAGTAGAGATACTAGTGACATCAAAGTTAAGGGTCATGCATTAGCTCAGGTTTTGCTGGAGCTAGGCAGGTGTACCCTAATAATTAAGCAAATTATGAACTTTAAAGGTTTTTGACAATGGCAATCTATTTCTAAATGGCATACAAATGTGAAATAGATGCAAGACTAACAATTAATCCTAATGCTAATGTTTGAAGTTTGAAAATGTGAATGAGTTCTTTATGAAGTATTATTTTACGGTGAATATGACCAGTCCTTTTTGGGCAACAGAGTCAAGATGTGTATGATAAATATGTCCTCCCTTTTAGCTTAAATCAAATTATTTAACACTTTTCAAATGTTTATACCTTGTATAAATGTGCAAGGTTTTCAATTACTAGGCTCTTCTTACAAATTCCAATGATATTTTCCTAGGTTACTGTGATCAATTGAAAGGACTTTTAATTCTGGTGTGAAGGAAACCAACCAAGATGATTTATTTAAAGGGTTTTAACTCCTGGAAGAGACCAATAAACATAAACCACTTAGAAGGACTTAAATCAACTTCTCACATAAACCAATCAAGCAGATCACATAGAAGCAGCAAATGTGCCTTGATAAATTAAGTATATCTTTGATATATTAGTTTAAATAACAAAGGAAAACCATTCTAGAGACAACAAAGATAACATATATGAATAAATATCAAAAAATAATTGAACACCAAAATATTAGACACCAGATTATAATATTCTTCTCCATTAAATTGCTTAAAAAAATTGCAATGTGCATCGGAAGACTTCATTTTCTGGTATATTCTATATAATCTCTAATTCCTACTGATTAGTTTTCCTACTGCTGCTAATTTTTATCTCCCACTTATATTTTGTATTTTTAGGGTTATGACCTGATGCAATACAAGGTGGCAACAACTTGGTTTTACAAAGTTTCACAAACTTATGCTCTTGATTGGCTTCACAAACTCTCACAATGACCCTTCAAAACTAGGTTATTTCAGACCAATTTTAGAAAAACATGGATATCTCCCTCCAAACGCAATGAAATTGAAGAATTCTCTCTAAAATGGGTTTCAACCATTTATCCAGAAAGTAATCCAGGAGGCCGTACTACACTCTTCAATAGGACTATTACCCTAGATGAGGGTTTTTGGCAGTTTAAAGCAATTTTTACAAAAATGGCTGTAACTTTTGCAAAACTCAATAAAAATTTATAAAATTAGAATCAAATGAAATGTGATTCCAATATATTACTAAAAATCCAATTTTATGTCATTTGGAGGCCGTATGGGGCCGTACCATCCTCGGGAACACCAACATTGTAGAAAAAATATACAAAAAAATCTAAATTTTATTCATTATTTTTTCCCTTTCACCTTCCACCACACCTTTGATTGTTGAAGGCTTATTTACATATATAGAGTGACTCCCAATAGGTCACAACTAAATTCCATGTTTTGTGACAATTGGGAAGCCTCTTAATTACTTATTTGTTAAGTTAACATAGAAGATTCTTCATTTATCTTGCATTTTTTTGACCTTGTTTTGACAACAACCCTAAACTATGATTTTAAACACATATGGGATTGGTCATTGTGACCTTATTACAATCATCTTGGTCTATGATGACCTTATTGACATTCAAAATGACACAAAAACCCTTAAATCCTAATAAAAGACTTAGTTTGACACTTTTGCCATAAAAGAGAATATTGGGTGTTCCTGCACCATTACCCTTCAAATATCCATTAGAGGAAACATTTCATTACATTGATTTAATTTTTGTCTTCCCTCTTCATAAATATTTAATTTTAATCTCCTTTTGTCTTCACATCCGATGAAGTTAATTTTGATGATTATTATAATCCTTCCTTTGATGGTGTTTTTCACTTTGCTTTTACTTGTATGTATTTTCACCTAGTTTGGAAAATATAACCTTCGGGTAAGAAATAATTATCCCCTCCATGAGTTCCTCGGTGAAAATATTTTTCTGGCCATTATATGCAGTCTCACAAAAACTATTGTTTTGGGTAAAATAATTACCTAATTGGTGAATTCCTTGAAAAGATATTTTGCCTCCGTCATTCTCAATTATGATTATTAAAATCTTTAATTGGTACATTTATTATGTCTTCCGGGTAAAATAACTACCCACCTTATGATGTAGGGGCATCAGGGGCCTCATAGACATAATTTTTTGTCATGTTTAGTTTTTTAGGTTGTTTGAGTGTTTTGAAGTTTTATAAGGTCATTTATGACCATGTGGGATCATGTTGATCCATTTTTGGAGTGTTAATAGGTTCTTTGATTAAAAAAGTGTAAAAGTTGTCATGTTTCTAAAAAAAGGCACAGTTACAAATCAAAAATCAAGAAATGGTTACAAACAATCAAGAAATCATTATTAAACAATTGGAATTGGTTGTAAATGTATAAAAGCGCCATCCAAACTTGAATCTTGATTGGAGACATTGATTTGTAGTTTTGATGAATGAAAGCAAGCTTTTTCAGTGCATTTCCAACGTTGCAGACCTGTTCCTTCACATTGTATGGACTGTATGGTCCACATGATTGTCTAAAATCAATTGGATTGTGTTGGCATGTGAATCTACTTTCATTTTCTTCTGGTTGCATTCATTTTCATCATGTTTTGAGTTAGTTATTGCCTTTTCTCTGAAAACTAGTCGAAACCCTACCTAGGGTAACCAATGAACAAAATAATGTAATAACTTAGCCTTCCACCTACGGGAAATCTCCAAAATGGGTGGAAAGGTCTGTATAGATGTAATATATCATATTCCAAGTTTGTAGGGGTTCAAGTGGAGCTTTGCACATGCCATGATTCACCAGAAAATCTGATATTTGCATGTATCTAATTGTGGAACACCAAAGACAAGGAAGACTAGTTAAGTAAAGAGCCTAATCTTTCTTGTTTGTCTTTGGTAGTGGTAGAGCGATGTGTGGAGAGGTCTTGTAGACCTGTGTAAAGGGTTTTGGAATTTTCTTGAAGGTTTATACAAGTTTTGTTGTGACTATCCCAAGATGATTGATTATATAGTCATAAAAACCTTAGTGGCTTAGAGGGTTTGTTGAAAATGATCTTATAGGATTTCTCATGAGAAAGGAATGGTTTGTTGAGACCTTGTTATGTGTATTGAAGGTGTAATAACCAATAAAGAACCTTTTGAAGCCCAAGAACTAGATTTAGTCAAGCCTAGGTGACCTATTAGGCCTAATTGGAAAGAGGACAGTCAAAATTTGCCCTAATCTATATAAAGGAACCACAACCCATTTTCAGATATGTGTAGTAAGAGCCAAAAGGGTATCCCAAATAGGTCTTATATTTTTAATATCAGGTCTACAATGAAATTTATGGTCAAACAAGTCATTTTGAAAGGCTACTAGGCTTTAGAGGTAAAATATCAAGAATGTACAAAGTTTCATGGTCTGTTCTAAAGTAAGTCCTTCCTCTACATCAAATTGGTATCAAAGAAATGTTGATCAGTAAGAGGTCACAAATAAGTTGAGTTTGAAGATCAGACAAGATGCCTCCAAAGGTGAATGTGGAAAGAATAATCAGAGAGGTGAGAGACTCTCTTGCCCTAGAATTGAGAGCCATAAGGGAAAGCCTTGATGCAAGACTCACATCAATTGAGACCAACTAGAGAAGAGGAGTGGTCATAGGAGATTTGAGTGACCAATAAGAAGAAGAAGTGGGTGACAATGCACCACAAGAAGAACTTGAAGAAGAAAGAGATGTTGAAGAGAAGAGGTTTGAGAAATTGCTAAAGGTAGTTAAGAATGATGGTTCCAAGGTAAAAATAGAACTTCTAGTATATTCAAGAAGTCTGAATGGAGAAGAACTCCTAGATTGGATAGGAGAATTAGATAAGTATTTTAAGTTTGAGGAGATACCCGGGGGGAAGCAAGTGAAATTGGCAAGAACACAACTAAAAGGACATGCATCCGTATGGTGGGATTATGTACAAAAAGAGAGGAAGAAGAAAGGAAAAGCAAAGATTACATCTTGGGATAGAATGGTTGCAAAATTGAAAGGTAAATTCCTACTTAGTGATTATGTCATTCAGTTATATAGAAGGTTGCAAAATTTGAAGCAAAAAGACATGGATGTGAAAACATACACAGAAGAGTTGTACAAACTAAGCATAAGATCAAGTCACATGGAAGAAGATGTTGAGAAAGTTGCAAGGTATTTGAATGGACTAAAGTATAGCCTACAAGATGAACTAAGTCTCACAAGTCCAAGAACCGTAGAAGAGTGCTATCGGTTGGCCATAAAGGTTGAATACAAGTTGAGAAGTAGACAAGAAAAGTAAAGTAGAGGTAGGGGAAGGACACATTTCATAGGAAGAGGGACTTTTGCTAGTAGAGGACAGTCCCAAAGGTCTCAAGGAGAGACAAGTAACTCACAAGAACAAACATCAGATTCAAGGGGCAGCTTTAGAGGAAGAAGACCAAATTTTAGAGGCAGATTTGGCAATAGAGGAGGCTCAAGCGGATTCACTAGAAAGTGCTACAAATGCAATAAATTTGCAGGCCATCAAGCATGGCAATGCCCTGAGGAGCATTCATCTACTTCTTTTAAAGGTGAGAGGAGAAATCAGATTGCACAAGGTGGAGATGATGCTGAAAGTGTTAATTCCTCATCACAAAATGCAAAACCAGAAGTTGGAGAGTCCTTATTGATGAGAAGAACCTTGATCAAAGTGCCCATGGAGAAGGAACCAACTCAAAGAAAGTCACTATTCAGGACTACATGCAAATGCCAAGGTAAATGTTGTAAAGTTGTCATTGATTCAGGGAGTACTAATAATTTGGTTTCAGTTAAAATGGTAGAGAAGTTAAAGTTGAAAAGATTGCCTCATGCCACTCCATATAAGGTTTGTTGGTTAAACAAAGAGCAGCAAGTGTTAGTGAATGAACAAAGTTGGGTAGAATTCCATATAGGGGGTTATAAGGACAAGGTCTTGTGTGACATCATCCCTATGGATGTTTGTCATGTACTTCTTGGTAGACCATGGCAATATGACAGAAATGCCAAACATGATGGTAGAAAGAACACATATGTCATAGAGAAGGATGGAGTCTCATATACTCTAACACCATTGAAAGATGATCATAAAAGACAAGTGGAATCCAATGTGATGTTGGTAGGAGAGAAGGAATTCATAAAGGCCATGGAATAGGAGAATATGAGTTTTACCATCATAGCCAAGCCTAGGTCTGTTGAGACAACAACAAAGAAAGAAGAGTTGCCTTTGGAAATTCAAAACTTGCTAAAGAAGTATGCTGATATAGTAGTGGATGAAATCCCAAACACCTTGCCTCCTTTGAGGGATATTAGTTACCATAATGATTTCATCCTAGGGGATAGTTTGCCTAATAAGGCAGCATATAAGATGACACCATAGAAAAATGAGGAGATTAAGAGACAAGTCTAAGAATTACTTGATAAGGGGCTAATCAAAGAAAGCCTTAGTCCTTGTTCGGTTCCCGCTATCCTAGTACCAAAGAAGGGAGGTGAATGGAGGATGTGTACTGATTCTAGGGCCATCAATAAGATTACAATCAGATATAGGTTTCCCATTCCATAGATAGAAGACTTGATGGACTATCTAGGTGGAGCATACTACTTTTTCAAAATAGACCTCAAGAGTAGGTATCACCAAATCAGGATCAGACCAGGGGAGGAATGGAAGACAACATTTAAGACAAATGAAGGGCTTTATGAGTGGCTTGTGATGCCTTTTGGTCTCTCAAATGTACCCAACACCTTCATGAGGTTGATGAATGAAGTTCTCAAGCCTTTTATTGATAAGTTTGTAGTGGTTTATTTTGATGACATTCTCGTTTTCAATAAAACTAAGGAAGAGCATTTGCACCATTTAGATTTAGTTTTAAGAAGACTGAATGAAGAGAAACTAATGATGAATTTGAAGAAATGTGAGTTTATGAAGACAGAATTGGTGTATTTGGTTTTGTAATTACAAAGGGCACCTTGAAAATGGATCTAAGCAAGGTTGAAGCTATTCTAAGCTGGCCTCCACCCAAATTAGTTGCCAAGGTAAGAAGTTTCCATGGTTTGGCAAGTTTAAATATAGGAAGTTTATTAAGGGTTTCAGTCATGTTTGTGCTCCAATCATTGATACCATAAAGGGGGATAAGATAAATAAGTTTGTTTGGACTAGTGAGGCTGAAAAGAGTTTTGAATATTTCAAAAAGAGGGTAGCAGAGTAGCCCATATTAGCCTTACTAGATTTTAATAAGGTGTTTACTATTGAGTGTGATGCAAGTGGCTATGCCATAGGGGCGGTGTTGAGTCAAGAGGGCAGGCCCATTGCCTTCTTTAGTGAAAAACTCAATGAGGCTAAGAAGAAATATTCTTCCTATGACCTAGAGATGTATGCTTTGGTTCAGTCCATGAAGAAATGGTGGAATTATCTACTTCCAAAGGAGTTTATAGTCTTTACTAATAACCATGCTCTCCAATTCTTGAACACTCAAGAGAAACTCAGTCATAGGCATGTTAAATGGGTGGAATATTTGCAAGGTTTTACTTTCACCATCAAACATAAGAAGGGGCAGTTAAACAAAGTGGCTGATGCATTGAGTAGAAGGACACTAATGGTGCAAGAAATCCAATTGCAAAGTGTAGGAGTTGAAGCACTAAAAGGTATGTATATACATGATGTTGATTTCAAGGAGATTTATGCATCTTGTAACCAATCTAATGGTGTTCCTCATGAGATGAGTTCTAATTTTTTGATTCAAGAAGGTTTTCTATTCAAAGGGGCTCAACTTTTTGTGCCTAAGTGTTCAATGAGAGATAATTTGATAAAAGAGGAGCATAGTGGTAGCCTTGCAGGTCATTTTGGTCTTGATAAAACCTTGGAGCAGCTGAGAAGGCATTATTTTTAGCCTAAGATGCAAACTGATGTAAGGAAATTTGTTGAGAAATGTGTTATTTGTCAAAAGGCAAAAGGGAGTAGCACACATGTAGGCTTGTATCAGCCTCTTCCTATTCCAAATAGGCCTTGGGAGTCTATAAGTATGGATTTTGTAACATGTTTACCAAAAACACCTAGAGGTTTTGATTCCATCTATGTTGTAGTAGATCGGTTCTCCAAGATGACACATTTCATCCCATGCAAGAGCACAAATTATGCCTCTTATGTTGCAAGTTTGTTCTTCAAAGAAGTGGTAAGAATTCATGGTTTTCCTTTGAGTATTGTTTCAGACAGGGATAGTAAGTTTGTTGGGCATTTTTGGAGAACTTTGTGGAAGAAACTTGACACTAACCTTAGTTTCAATTCTGCCTATCACCCTCAAACTGATGGGTGGACTGAGGTGGTTAATGGGAGCCTTAGTAACCTCTTAAGATGTCTCACCAAAGAGCATTCTACTCAATGGGATATGATCTTACCTCAGGTAGAATTTGCATACAATGATTCGGTGAATAGAAGTGTGGATAAGAGTCCTTTTCTAATTGTTTATGGTTTGCAACCTAGAGGGGTCTTTGAGTTAAGGGATATTAGTGGAATGGAGAGGATGAGTGCTGAGGGTGAGCAATTTTCTATGGCTATGAAGGAGATTCATCAACAAGTCAAGGATCACCTACAAAGCAGTGTTGACAAGTATAAGCAAAGGGTTGATGTACATAGGAGAGAAGTTACTTTCAAAGTAGGAGATTTGGTTCTAGCCCATCTCAAAAAGAAGAGATTTCCCAAGGGACAATACTCCAAATTGTAGATGAAGAAGATTGGACCTTGTAGGGTTGTTCACAAGTTTGGTCCCAATGCATATGAGATTGAATTACCAAGTGGGATTAGCATTTCACTTATATTTAATGTATCTAACTTGTACCCTTTCAAAGGGGATGTTGTTGCAGGTAATGAAGCATGTTCCCAAGCATTTGTAGATGATGAATGGGTCCAAGACCTCCCACCCAGCAAACCTCTAGAGTTGGAGTGCATCCTTGATACCAAGGAACTCAAGAAGACAAGAAACACAACATATCTTCAATATTTGGTCAAGTGGAAGGGTCTTCCTATGGAAGATGCTACTTGGATGTCTGAATCTAATATTATCAAACATGGATATACTATTGCAGACCTACACTCAAGTGGGACTTGAGTTTTTCTTCCCCTTGGGTGTATGATGCGGGGGCATTAGGGGCCTCATAGGCATAATTTTTTGTCATGTTTGGTTTTTTAGGTTGTTTCCTCATGTTTTGAAGTTTAATAAGGTCAATAATGACCATGTGGGATCATGTTGATCCATTTTTGGAGTGTTAATAGGGTCTTTGGTTAAAAAAGTGTAAAAGTTGTCATATTGCTCAAAA
The DNA here is from genome assembly GCA_027924645.1 of Cunninghamia lanceolata. NCBI lineage: Eukaryota > Viridiplantae > Streptophyta > Pinopsida > Cupressales > Cupressaceae > Cunninghamia > Cunninghamia lanceolata. The sequence continues at coordinate 1,997,556 of BSBN01000476.1, forward strand.
AGGCACAGTTACAAATCAAAAATCAAGAAAAGGTTACAAATAAATCAAGAAACCATTATTAAAAAGTTGGAATTGGTTGTAAATGTGTAAAAACACCCTCCAAACTTGAATCTTGATTGGAGACATTGATTTTGTAGTTTTGGTGAATGAAAGCAAGCTTTTTTTATGCATTTCCAACGTTGCAGATATGTTCCTTCACTTTGTATGGACTGTACAGTCCACATGATTGTCTGAAATCAATTGGATTGTGTTGGCATGTGAATCTACTTTCATTTTCTTCTTGTTGCATCAATTTTCATCAAGTTTTGAGTTAGTTATTGCCTTTTCTCTGAAAACTGGTTGAAACCCTACCTAGGGTAACCAGTGAACAAAATAATGTAATAACTCAACCTTCCACCTGTGGGAAATTTCCAAAATGGGTGTAAAGGTTTGTATAGATGTAATATATGATATTCCAAGTTTGCAAGGGTTCAAGTGGAGGTTTACATGTGCAATGATTCACCAGAAAATCTTATATTTATATGTATCAGATTGTGGAACAACAGAGACAAGGAAGAAAAGTTGAGTAAAGAGCCTCTAGAGTCTTGCTTGTTTGTCTTTGGCAATGGTAGAGGGATGTGCAGAGAGGTCTTGCAGATCTGTGCAAAGGGTTTCGGAACTTTCTTGAAGGTTTATACAAGTTTTTGTTGTGACTGTCCCAAGAGGACTGATTATACAGTCATAAAAACCTTAGTGGCTTAGAGGGTTTGTTAAAAATGACCTTATAGGATTTCTCATGAGAAAGGAATGGTTTACTGAGACATTGTTATGTGTATTCAAGGTGTAAGAACCAATAAATAACCTTTTGAAGCCAAAGAACTAGATATAGTCAAGCCTAGGTGACCTATTAGGCCTAATTGGAAAGAGGACAGTCAAAATTTGCCTATGGAAGATGCTACTTGGATGTGTAAATATGATGTTATCAAACATGGATATATTGTTGCAGACCTGCACTCAAATGGGACTTGAGTTTTTCTTCCCCTTGGGTGTATGATGCAGGGGCATCAGGGGCCTCATAGGCATAATTTTTTGTCATGTTTGGTTTTTTAGGTTGTTTGAGTGTTTTGAAGTTTAATGTCATTTATGACCATGTGGGATCATGTTGATCCACTTTTGGAGTGTTAATAGGGTCTTTGGTTAAAAAAGTGTAAAAGTTGTCTTGTTGCTCAAAAAGGCACAGTTACAAATCAAAAATCAAGAAACGGTTAAAATCAAATCAAGAAACCATTATTAAACAGTTGGAATTGGTTTTAAATGTATAAAAGCACCATCCAAACTCGAATCATGATTGGAGATATTGATTTTGTAGTTTTGGTGAATGAAAGCAAGTTTTTTCTATGCATTTCCAACATTGCAGACCTATTCCTTCACTTTGTACGGACTGTACGGTCCACATGATTGTCTAAAATTGATTAGATTGTGTTGGCATGTGAATCTACTTTCATTTTATTCTAGTTGCATCAATTTTCATCAAGTTTTGAGTTAGCTATTGCCTTTTCTCTAAAAACTGGTCGAAACCCTACCTAGGGTAACCAGTGAACAAAATAATGTAATAACTTGGCCTTCCACCTGTGGGAAATCTCCAAAATGGGTGGAAAGGTTTGTATAGATGTAATATATCAGATTCCAAGTTTGCAAGGGTTCAAGTGGAGGTTTTCACTTGTCATGATTCACCAAAAAATCTGATATTTGCATGTATCAGATTGTGGAACAACAGAGAAAAGGAAGAATAGTTGAGTAAAGAGCCTAGTCTTGCTTGTTTGTCTTTGGTAGTGGTAGAGGGATGTGCAGAGAGGTCTTGTAGACCTGTGCAAAGGGTTTTGGACCTTTCTTGAAGGTTTATACAAGTTTTGTTGTGACTGTCCCAAGAGGACAGATTATATAGTCATAAAAACCTTAGTGGCTTAGAGGGTTTGTTGAAAATGACCTTATAGGATTGCTCATGAGAAAGGAATGGTTTGTTGAGACCTTGTTATGTGTATTGAAGGTGTAAGAACCAATAAGGAACCTTTTGAAGCCCAAGAACTAGATATAGTCAAGCCTAGGTGACCTATTAGGCCTAATTGGAAAGAGGACAGTCAAAATTTGCCTATGGAAGATGCTACTTATATGTCTGAATCTGATATTATCAAGTATGGATATACTATTGTAGACCTACACTTAAGTGGGACTTGAGTTTTTCTTCCCCTTGGGTGTATGATGCAGGAGCATCAGGGGCCTCATAGGCATAATTTTTTGTCATGTTTGGTTCTTTAGGTTGTTTGAGTGTTTTGAAGTTTAATAAGGTCATTTATGACTATGTGGGATCATGTTGATCCATTCTTGGAGTGTTAATAGGGTCTTTGGTTAAAAAAGTGTAAAAGTTGTCATGTTGCTCAAAAAGGTACAGTTAGAAATAAAAAATCAAGAAACCATTATTAAACAGTTGGAATTGGTTGTAAATGTGTAAAAGCACCCTCCAAACTTGAATCTTGATTGGAGACATTGATTTTGTAGTTTTGGTGAATGAAACAAGCTTTTTCTATGCATTTCCAACGTTGCAAACATGTTCCTTCACTTTGTATGGACTGTACAGTCCACCTAATTGTCTAAAATTGATTGGATTGTGTTGGCACGTGAATCTACTTTCATTTTCTTCTGGTTGCATCAATTTTCATCAATTTTTGAGTTAGCTATTGCCTTTTCTCTGAAAATTGGTCGAAACCCTACCTAGGGTAACCAGTGAACAAAATAATGTAATAACTCGGCCTTCCACCTGTGGGAAATCTCCAAAATAGATGGAAAGGTTTGTATAGATGTAATATATCATATTCCAAGTTTGCACTTGGGTTCAAGTGGAGGTATGCACGTGCCATGATTCACCAGAAAATTTTATATTTGCATGTATTAGATTGTGGAACAACATAGACAAGGAAGAATAGTTGAGTAAAGAGCCTAATCTTGCTTGTTTGTCTTTGGCAGTGGTAGAGGGATGTGTGGAGAGATCTTGCAGACCTGTCCAAAGGGTTTGGGAACTTTTTTGAAGGTTTATACAAGCTTTATTGTGACTGTCCCAAGAGGATTGGTTATACAGTCATAAAAACCTTAGTGGCTTATAGGGTTTGTTGAAAATGACCTTATAGGATTGCTCATGAGAAAGGAATGTTTTGTTGAGACCTTGTTATGTGTATTGAAGGTGTAATAACCAATAAAGAACCTTTTGAAGCCCAAGAACTAGATATAGTCAAGCCTAGGTGACCTATTAAACCTAATTGGAAAGAGGATAGTCAAAATTTGCCCCAATCCATACAAAGGAACCACAACCCATTTTTAGAAATGTGTAATAAGAGCCAAAAGGGTATCCCAAATAGGTCTTATATTTTTAATATCAGGTCTACAATGAAAGTTATGGTCAAACAAGTCATTTTGAAAGGCTACTACGCTTTAGAGGTAAAATATCAAGAATGTACAAAGTTTCATGGTCTGTTCTAAAGTAAGTCCTTCCTCTGTATCACCTTACAACCCCTTCGATCAAAGTGTGAGATTTACATTTTCACCTCACTATAGTCACACTATATTTTATTTTTTATTTGCACCTTTTTGCGGATATTTATTTTCCCTTTGATGATGTTTCAGTTGTATGCTTTTTGCGTTTCTTGGGATTTTGAAGGGATTGCAAATTACCTCACCCCGATATTCAAAGTCTTCTTGATAATATTTTTTTTTTAATATTCACTTGTCAACCCATCGAAGGGACTATGTAAATCCTCTTGCCGATACTTATAAGTGTCTTCGATACTTTTACCTTCGGTGAATATCTACATATTGAAGGGAGAGAATAATATGTCTCGCTGATATTAGCCACTTTCTCTGATGACCTCTTCAAACCAATAGATTTACCCTTTTCGAGACATCAGAGGGACTCACATTTTACTCACTCTGATAGGTCAAAGTCCCTCCGATAAGATTTTGCTTTGCAATGCTGCGTCGGTTTTAGGGTTTTTATATACATCTCAGGTAAAAAGGTAACTGTACTTTTACTCAGCCTTGAATACATTTCACTGCTTGGAAGACCTAAGGGGTTGGCCCTGTTCATTTTTATGAAGCCCTTTAACAGTCCCGCAAAGGAAAAAACATCGAACGAATTCTTTCGCACACTTAGCATTTTCCTCATTTTCACGCCTGCTGAAAATGTGTTTTAGAGGTTGAGGAAATTTGGTCACAGTGGGCTTGAATGGGAATCTCTTAGCTAGATCAAAATCTGTCTAAATGATGTGCCTATCTTCTTATATCAAAATATTTTCACGTTTAAGATCTCTGTACACAATTCCCAGCATGTGGAGATATTCTAGTGCTATAAGAATCTCTAAATTATAAAACTGTGCATCACCTTCAGAAAAGCAACTTCTTGGCTTCTTTCACTTTAGGCCATACAAGTCCCCTCCTGGGCAGTAGTCCATGACAGCAACTGTAGAGGTGCTTATTTTGAATGAATGATACATTGTAGAAAGAAACTGATGGTCCAACATCTCAAGGATCTCGATTTCATTTTGAATACTTTCGACTTGTTGATCTTTTCAATACAAAGTAATGAGGAGTATCTGAAAGGTGACTCAGAAATATATGCCCTACACTCCTTTTTCCTACTTTCTTTATAATCTCAAAATGCTTATAACAGGCAACTTCATCATTTTTTATTTGGCCCTTATCGCTTTCCATGTTGCACTGCTTGCTTGGTTAGGATTTCGCTTTGCTTTGACATTGGAACTAGTAGCATCTATTTCATTGCAACTACTTTTCTGATTCTCTCCACTCAGATATAGGAGACAAACGTTCATACAAGTGTGAAGACATTGTCTTCTTAGAAGCTTCCTTTGAATTACCAGAACTTGCCATTGATGGTATTGTAGGATGAGTCTTCATTTGGAATGGCCTAGTCTTTCTTTCAAAATAATGTCATGTACAAAATGGATGTGTCAATTTTCTTAATCTAACCTCTTTGATACATATGGAAACATCATCTTACATTATGGGATGAGAATTTAACTTTGGTACAAGCTGCCTCATTCCCAAAATTGGACAATGGCTTGATCCCTTATTTTTCTTTATGGTGTGTGCCATTGATAATAATGTGCACCTAATTTGATGGATTGCATTACATCCCCATTGTGCATTTAATGACTCTGCCATTTTATGATTTTCAGGCCACTTTCACCTTATCCTTTACATTTAGTTTTATTCTTGCAACCAGTTCTTTACTTCCAGTACCTATTTAAAACAATGATCCTCTTCATCTGCAATAATATTTGAACAGTTGAAGCATACACACTGCAAAATAGAAAGGTCTTATGACACAATAATGTTCAACTCATTGTCAATAGGCTCTAACATAACTCATCAATGGATTCCTTTCAACAGACATTACTAGGAGATGGTGAATTTGGAAAGGTCCCAAATTTTCTCATGGGAAAGATATCACACTTTGAAAAATGATTTCAAAGGCACTTTTTGTAGGCATCTCTGGATTTGCAGGATAGGCTTCTCTAAACAGTATACACTTGTACTAACAAAATTTTGTAGGCATAGAATCACACACAGTTTGAGGATATGCCATGAGAAAGTGTTACTGAACTCTGTTATGAGCCTTATGAACAATACTTGTGTGACACAAGTCGGGTACCCTTATGGACCTGGCTAATTTTTTTTTATTTTGAAACAAGTTTTCTATCTCAAATTGAACTGACACCACATCAATATGTTTCTGAGGTGAAAAAATGAAATGGGTAATTATCAAAATCTACTTTCTAGCAACTTGCATAGTGACCCAAAACAAGCCAGGTAGCCTCTAGAATCGCCCTGGAAAACTAGTCAAATCATCTCCTCGAGCCATGAAAATGCATAGGCATGTACACATTTGATCCAACAATTCATTACAACAAACAGTTTGGCAAGACCTATCCCGATGTGAAAAATATTCAATGTCGAAGTAACTTACTCAGCCTTTTTTGAAACTGCACCTGTGAAAACTAATTAGGGCTCACCAAGTCACCATTTTGAAAAAACTATCAAATCATCTCCTCGGAGGATGCCACTTGGGGAAATAGTTTATTTAGGCTCCATGAGCATGTGAGAAAAGGGGTTTCTCTCCAATCCACTTCTCTCATGAAATATTAAAATCCAAATTTGGCACCCTGAAACTTTTCTAGAAATGCAGGACTCATCAAAACAGTGAAAATTCAATTTGCTTTTGATTTTGAAAAAATAGCAAATGATGTGTTGGGGCCTTGAAAATGGACATGGAAGTAGATTACCATAGTGCAAATCTGGGACACCAATTAGTTTTCCATGAAAATCAGCCAGTTGCTAAATATTGGCCTTCAAAATTGACCTCTGGCAGATTTAACAATGTGTAGACAACAAACCTTTCCAGAACCTTCCAACTTGATGCTTGAAAACCCAGTCAAATATGATCATGGGAGGCTGAAATTAGATATGCACACTCACATTTGACAGATGAGTATACCTACCAAGTGGTTTGGCATGAAAGTGAACAGGCTCTGAATTATGACCCTTCAAAGTAGGCTCCTAGGACAACTCTTACAACTATATTTCTAAGTGTTGAAATTAAAATTATCATCATGGGAACCTAAAATTTTGCCAAAAAATGTAGGAAATTTTAGGTCCTAATAGTGGCTCTTGCTTGGGGATGTATGCCCCTTGTGGGCATAGCAAGATTCTAGATCTTTGGTGGAGCAGACCAAGTGCCTTATTAGGTAATAGAGTCTAAATGTTACTTCTGCCCCTAAATTGTTATGGTCTAAAATTCAAACCATAAATGATAGCCCAAGGCCACCCAAAAGAAGGGCTTGCACTTACCTCTATCATATATCTTAGTTTGATCTAATTTTATCAGATTCCTCTTGAAAATACTCATGCAATCTGTACTGTTGTATCCATTGTCATTCAAAACTTTTGAAATAGCACTACCCCCAACATTGCCCATATTTCCTCTATCATTTTCACCATTTTGTAATTCATAATTAGGCACAATCTAAAACTTTTCATCATCATGTGACAAGCCAGACCCAATCTCTATGTGACATTTTATTTCATTAAACTTGCTATTATCCACCAAATGATTGCTCTCTAACTGAACTAGAAAATAGAGAAACTCATATTGTAGGTTAACTTTTATTATCTTTAATGTTGGCACTACCAAATGATACAACATCAAATCCACTAATATCAATACTATTTTTAACATCACATATAGCTTGCCCACATAGTTGTGACCTTGAAACTCCATCACCAAAATAATTAGTTTGCATATTTAATATGTTTGAACCATCAACATCCCCAGATTCAAATAAAGTGTGCATTTTTGGAGTGCTGTTGTAATGAAATCCATGACCACCGGTTGTCTCTCTCTTATTAGAATGTAACCCTGAATATACCTTCTCATACTCATCGTGAAGTTCATCATCCTTGTGACACAAAGTATATTCACTATCAAAGCAAATGTATATTGGGCATGAAATTTCAGCATCATTCTTGTGTGTATAATTTTGATATTCTATAGTCAGAAAATCTGAAATTTGTTCACTGTTGAGTGAACATGCTTCTTCACCTCATTGCTGATGTACTCTTTACCTTTCCCGACATCACAACAATATTCAAGATCATTGAAACCAGATATGGCACTTTCATCAACATAATTATTTCTTTCACAAGCTAATACATCATCTTGATCGTCCAAAAATGTTTTATTTTCATCATAGCATGGATTTGAGAACACATGAAAATCATGTTTTGGCACACCCAGACAGAATGTATTTTGATCTTCTTGTGTTATTTGATCATACAATGGGTTTGAAAAAACTTTAAAATCATTTTTAAGTGTGCATATTTCTTCTTCACTATTTGTGTCACCATGGTCCTCAGTTGTCAATGGATGTGTTGTTTGTTCACTATTAAGCATGCCTTTTTATTCACTTGCTTCATCACTAATGTTATCTTCAAGCAATGTGTTCTCAACAATGTCTTCCATATTGCAATCCTGATCCAAGGTGTAGAATTGGTCTTCCATAATTTAATCTTGATTTAAATCTAAAATATCATCATTGAAAACTTCACTTGCACATGTCTCCTCCATTGACTACATTGTTTGATCCTTTTCTCCATATTCGTCAATGATATCACTATTGGATTCAACATTGATAGCATCCTCATGCCTTTTCTTATCTATGATATGAATCACTTCATCGACTTGGTCAAAAGTAACTGATTTTAATGACGTAGGCCAGTAAATTGAATTAGGCTCATATACTCTCATGAACTACTCGATGATCATGGACTTATTAGGCAGGGAACCAAAAGGTATTTGCATAAAGATATCTATCATTCTACTGAACAAAGAGAGTCCAGATTCTCCTTCATGCCTCTTTATGCCAAAAAATGCATCTAAAGGGGAAATACAATAGTCTAATTTTGTGACGGAGTCTTGGCCCTTTTCTTGAGTATATGAATATTCATCATCTTCCTCCTCAAACTGCTGATTCAGGTATTGAGGTGGGTGGACTCAGACAACAGGAGTATTTACACTTTGAAGACTACTCTCACCTTCTGATATATCATATGTTATTTCATTGCTTGCCAGAATAAACTGAGGCCCTAAAGTTTGTGTATAATTTTCATTATTGTCACCAAATTGACTTAGGAACAAACTTTCGAAATCTTCCCATGAAGATATACTCTGCATGGGTAAGCTTTTACAACATTCTTTTGCATTATCTCTCAATGATCTTGCAAAGCATTTCATAATGACATCTTCTAGATAAATCTAAAAATCCTCAATAAAGTCCCAAAATAGTTCTACATGCCTATGAGCCAATTCGTGTACCTCTACATAAAATTTAGTGATATGATTTCTAAGCTCAACGGGATAACGATTTGGGTAGCCTTGGATATTATTGAAGTTAAATGGTTTATTAATATCTAGGACATAGATTTTTCTTTGTGGACATGGTTGACATGGCTAGCTATTTTGATGAGGGGCTTGATATTGATAATGCCTGGCATATTCATCATATTCATGATTTTAGTAACTCACTAATTTCTGTCCAGGAGGAATTGGATAAATATTTATTTGTTTTGAGGCTTGCGATGTAAAAATGTTTTGTTGTGTATAATGAGGACCACTTCTATTGCCAATATTCTCAACTGTATCATAATGTGTATACGGCAAAGAAGAATTGCTATACATACTTCAACCTTTGACCTTTATTTCTAACTAGAAATGTTTGAGATATCTTTTGCATTCTTCATCAAGTTCTTTTCAAAGTCACCACCTCTTGTTAAAAGAGGAATAAATTTTATCTTTCTGTGTCCTTTTTTCCAGTAGAGTTACCAATCTGTGTTCGAATTCAAAACTTCACTGACTCTGTAATGAGATGGTCTTTAACCAAGATTTTGAATTACTCCCTAGTACAGTCACCAATTTTGTTGGGTTTCAAAAATCCAGGTTGCAAACCCTAAGAGGATGCCAAGCTCTATGGTTAGGTTTGCAATGTTTTTGGCCAACAAAACAGAGCAACCCTATGTGGTTTTGGACTCCCTGATCTTCAGGTTCTATTGGACCTAGGTGGGTGTACCCTAATAATTAAGCAGATTATGAACTTTAAAGGTTTTTAACAATGAAAATCTATTTCTAAATGGCATACAAATGTGAAATTGATGCAAGGCTAACAATGAATCCTAATGGTAATGTTTGAAGTTTGAAAATGTGAATGAGGTCTTTATGAAGTATTGTTTTACAGTGAATATGACTAGTCCTTTTTGGGCAACAGAGTCAAGATGTGTATGATAAATGTGTCCTCCATTTTGGATTAACTCAAATTATTTGGCACTTTTCAAATGTTTATACCTTGTATAAACGTGCAAGGTTGTCAGTTACCAGGCTCTTCTTACAAATCCCAATGATATTTTCCTAGGTTACTATGATCAATTGAAAGGACTTTTAATTCTGGTTTGAAGGAAACCAACCAAGATGATTTATTTAAAGGGTTTTAACTCCTGGCAGAGACCAATAAACATAAACCACTTAGAAGGACTTAAATCAACTTCTCACATAAACCAATCAAGCAAATCACATAGAAGCAGCAAATGTGCCCTAATAAATTAAGTATATCCTTGATATATTAGTTTAAGTAACAAAGGAAAACCATTCTGGAGACAGGAAAGATAACATATATGAATAAATATCAACAAGTAATTGAACACCAAAATATTGGACACCAGATTATAATATTCTTCTCCGTTAAATTGCTTCAAAAAAATTTGCAATGTGCATCGATGTTGGTGTTGGAAATAATCCACACCCGGACTGACGATGGACTGGTCCAAGAGGGGCCAGTAGCTTAGTGGTAGAGCACTCCAGCAGTGAATGGAAGGTCCTAGGTTCGAATCCTAGTTGGTTCATGTCTCAACATGGTATCAAAGCCAGGCCCAGGCTAGGAGCCCCAAGCACTTGAGAGGTGTGGCTTAAGGGGGGGTGTTGGTGTTGGAAATAAGCCACACCTGGACTAACGATGGACTGGTCCAAGACGGGCCAGTAGCTCAGTGGTAGAGCACTCCAGCAGCTAATGGAAGGCCTTAGGTTTGAGTCCTAGCTGGTCCATGTCTCAACAATCAAAAGCCATCATTTTCTGGTATATTCTGTATAATCTCTAATTCCTACTGTTGTTGATTTTTATCTCCCATTTATCTTTTATATGTTTAGGGTTATGACCCTTCAAATATCCATTAGAGGAAACCTTTCATTACATTTGATTTAATTTTTGTCTTCCCGTTTCATAAATATTTAATTTTAATCTCCTTTTGTCTTCACATCCTGTGAAAATAATTTTGATGATTATTATAATCCTTCCTTTGCTGGTATTTTTCACTTTGCTTTTACTTGTATGTATTTTCACCCAGTTTGGAAAATATAACCTTCGGGTAAGAAATAATAATCCCCTCCATGAGTTCCTTGGTGAAAATATTTTTCTGGTCATTATATGCACTCTCACAAAAAGAATTTTTTTTAGGTAAAATAATTACCTACTTGGTGAATTCCTCCAAAAGATATTTTGCCTCCGTCTTAATTATGATTATTAAAATCTTTATTTTGTACATTTATTATGTCTTCTGGGTAAAATAACTACCCACCTTATAACCCCTTCAATGAAAGTGTGAGATTTACATTTTCACCTCACTATAGTCACACTTTATTTTATTTTTTATTTGCACCTTTTTGCCGATATTTATTTTCCCTTTGATGATGTTTCAATTGTATGCTTTTTGCTATTCTCATGATTTTGAAGGGATTACAAATTACCTCACCCCGATATTCAAAGTCTTCTCGATAATCTTTTTTTTTTAATATTCACTTGTCAACCCATCAAAGGGACTATGTAAATCCTCTTGCCGATACTTATAAGTGTCTTCGATACTTTTGCCTTCTGTGAATATCTGCATATCGAAGGGAGAGAATAATATGTCTTGCCGATATTAGCCACTTTCTCTGATGACTTCTTCAAACCAATGGTTTTACCCTTTTCGGGACATCGAAGGGACTCACATTTTACTCACTCCGATAGGTCAAAGTCCCTCCGATAAGATTTTGCTTTGCAATGCTGCGCCAATTTTAGGGTTTGTACTTTTACTCAACCTTCAATACATTTCACTGATTGGAAGACCTGAGGGGTTGGCCCTGTTCATTTTTTACGAATTCTTTGGCACACTCAGCATTTTCCTCACTTTCATGCCTACTGAAAATGTGTTTCAGAGGTTGAGGAAATTTGGTCACAGTGGTCTTGAATGGGACTCTCTTGGCTAGATCAAAATATGTCAAAATGATGTGACCATCTTCTTTTATCAAAATGTTTTCAGGTTTAAGATCTCTATACATAATTCCCAGCATCTGGAGATATTCCAATGCTATAAGAATCTCTAAATTATAAAACCGTGCATCACCTTCAAATATACAACTTCTTGGCTTCTTTTACTGTAGGTGATACAAGTCCCCTCCTGGGCAGTAGTCCATGACAACAACTATAGAGGCGCCTATTTTGAATGAATGATATAGTATAGGAAGAAACTGATGGTCCAACATCTCAAGGATCTTGATTTCATTTTTAATACTTTCGACTTGTTGATCTTTTCAATACAAAGTAATGAGGAGTATCTGAAAGGTGACTCAGAAATATATGCCCTACACTCCCTTCTCCTACTTGCTTTATAATCTCAAAATGGTTATAACAGGTAGCTTCATCATTTTTTATTATGGCCCTTATCGCCTTCCATGTTGCACTGCTTGCTTGGTTAGGATTTCGCTTTGCTTTGACATTGGAACTAGTAGCATCTATTTCACTGCAACTACTTTTCTGATCCTCTCCACTTAGATATAGGAGACAAACATTTAGACAAGTGTGAAGACATTATCTTCTTAGAAGCTTCCTTTAAATTACTAGAACTCGCCATTGATGGGATTGTAGGATGAATCTTCATGTGGAATGGCTGAGTCTTTCTTTCAAAACAATGCCATGTACAAAATGGATGTGTCAATTTTCTTAACCTAACCTCTTTGATGCATATGGAAATGTCATATTGCATTATGGGTTGAGCATTTAACTTTGGTACAAGCTGCCTCATTCACAATACTGTGCACCTGATTTGATGGCTTGCCTTGCATCCCCGTTGTGCCTTTTATGACTGCCATTTTATGATTTTCAGGCCACTTTCACCTTATCCTTTACATTTAGTTTTATTCTTGCAACCAGTTCTTTACTTCTAGTACTTGTTTAAAATAATGATCCTTTTCATCTATAATAATCTTTGCACAGTTGAAGCATACACACTGCAAAATAGAAAGAACGGTCTTCAAAAACCCAATATGATACATGGGCCTTGTTAACTCAAGGTGTTCAAAATGCTTAGGGCATTTGGCCATGTCAATAAGGTTAAGACAATAGATTTGTCTTATGGCACAATGATGTTCAACTCATTGTCAATAGGCTCTGACACAACTCATCAATGGATTCCTTTCAATAGACATTACTAGGAGATGGTGAATTTGGAAAGGTTCCAAATTTTCTCTTAGGAAAGATATCACACTTTGAAAAAATGATTTCAAAGGCACTTTTTGTGGGCATCTTTGGATTTGTAGGGTAGGCTTCTCTAAACAATATACACTTTTACTAACAAAATTTTGTAGGCACAAAATCACACACAGTTTGAGGATATGCCATGAGAAAGTGTTACTAAACTTTGTTATGAGCCTTATGAACAATACTTGTGTGACACAAGTCGGGTCCCCTTGTGGGCTCGGCTAATTTTTTTCCATTTTGAAACAAGTTTTCTGTCTCGAATTGACTCGAAACCACATCAATATGTTTCTAAGTTGAAAAAATGAAATGGGTAATTATCAAAATCCGCTTTCTAGTAAATTGCATAGTGACCTAAAACAAGTCAGGTAGCCTCCAGAATTGCCCTAGAAAACTAGTCAAATCATCTCCTGGAGCCATGAAAATGCACAAGCATGTAGACATTTGATCAAACAATTCATTGCAATAAAAAGTTTGGCAAGACCTATCTTGATGTAAAAAATATTCAATGCCGAAGTAGCTTACTCAGCCTTTTCTGAAACTGCACATGTGAAAACTAATTAGGGATCATCAAGTCACCATTTTGAAAAAACATCAAATCATCTCCTGGGAGGCTCCCACTTGGGGAAATAGTTTATTTAGGCTCCATGAGCACGTGTGCAAAGGGATTTCTCTCCAATCCACTTCTTTCATGAAATATTAAAAGCCAAAGTTGACCCCTTGAAACTTTTCTAGAAATGCAGTTATCAAAATAGTGAAAATTCAATTTGCTTTTGATTTTGAAAAAATAGCAAATGAGGTGTTGGGGCCTTGAAAATTGACATGGAAGTAGATTATCATAGGGAAAATTGAGGATACTAATTATTTTTCCATGAAAATCATCCGGTTTCTAGATATTGGCCTTCAAAATTGACCTCCCTGGCAGATTTAACATTGTGCAAACAACAAACCTTTCCAGAACCTTCCAACTTGATGCTTGAAAACCTAGTCAAATCTGATCATGGGAGGCTAAAATCAAATATGCACACTCAAATTTGATAGATGAGTATACCTACCAAGTGGTTTGGCATGAAAGTGAACAGGCTCTGAATTATGACCCTCCAAAGTAGGCTCCTGGGATAGCCCTTACAACTGTATTTCTAAGTGCTGAAATCATGTGAACCTAAAATTTTGCCAAAAATTGTAGGAAATTTTAGGTCCTAACACTATCCTCGGATACTTTTTCTTGGAGTACTTTTCTTGAGCGTTATAAGGCACGATTCCTATCAGAGCACTATCGACAACGCCGCATCGATGAGTTTCACGACTTGCAACAACGGGCATCCACAGTGGCTGAGTATGAGAGTCAATTTATAGAATTGTCATATTATGCTGAGTATCTTCAAGATGAAAATCTTATTGTCAATAAGTTTATCAGAGGCTTGAATCCTAGGATAGTATGACTAGTGCGCATGACTGACCCCCAAACCATGAGTGAGGCCGTTGAGAAGGTGTACATTGCTAAGGAGATTCATGGGCAGAACCATGTGTCATGCACATAGTTTCAGAATCGTAACTAGCAGCAGGATCAAATTTTCTATAGACCCCCACCCCCTCAAAAGGGTGGGTATACAGCTGGATCATTACCTCCTAGGCCTCGACCGCAACAGAGGTCTAGACTCCAACAGAGGACACAGGGTGGCCATAATCAAGGATGGAACTCATAGGGACCACGAAGAGATTAGAGACATCAAGCACAAGTTGTAGGACCATCACGTTCATAGCAGTCTTATAGAGGCACCCAAAGTATCGCAGGTTGATTAGGAGCTCAACAGTCTAATAGGACACAATCGGTGCACATTCAGATGAGAGGACCTTGCTATGTATGTGGTGGCACTGGGCGCTTAGCTAGAGAGTGTCCCCAGGGGTATACAACAGGAGGACAACATGTTGGAGGTTCTGAGCAGACTGTAGGAGATGTGGGTAGATCCCACTGTGTGTTCGCATCGATTGATAACTTCTAGGTTGATTATCAGGCCTCGATCATTGAGACCCCAGGTATGATTAGAGATATTCCTATTACTGTATTGTTTGATTCCAGAGCTTCAGACTCCTTTATATCTCCATCATTAGTGGAGCGTTGCAGGCTGGTGGCCTCTAGGCAGGATATTAGTGGGAGGTCAAGTTAGCCATAGGGGCCAAGATGGTTGTAGACTCAATGGTTCAGGATTGTGAGATAGATCTTGGAGCATTCACTACGGTTACAATAGACCTTAGGGTCATACGCTTAGGGTCTTATGGAGTGGTGCTAGGCATGGATTGTCTGGCAGTTCATAGAGCCAAGCTTGATTGTCACCAGAAGGTGATAGGTTGCCTCGACGACCATGGCACATCAGCAAAGACTTTGGGCATTCAAAAGCCCATAGCCTTGCATATGATTTCTGCTAAACAACTTAAGCATTGTATGTGGAAGGGATGTTAGATGTTTACAATCATGGTTAGTGATAGATTAGAGGATGAGTTAGAGGCTTCACTTGATGACCATCCTATCCTTAGGGAGTTTGCAGATGTGTTTCCACCTGAGCTTCTAGGGATGCCACATCATCGAGAGATGGATTTTCACATTGATATTATACCTAGTGTCGAGCTAGTGTCTCGTGCACCATACAAGAAGACTACTCATGAGCTTACGGAGCTCAAACTTCAGCTAGAGGAGTTGCTATTGAAGGGTCACATTTGTCCTCTTGTCTCACCTTGGGGCGCACTGGTCATCTTCATTAAGAAGAAGGATGGGTTTCTTCATCTATGTATGGATTAGAGGTAGTTGAATAAGGTGACAATGAAGAACCGTTATCCTTTGCTTAGGATCGATGACTTTTTTGATTAGATGCAAGGAGCTAGAGTGTTCTCTAAGATAGATCTAAAGTCCAGTTACCATCAGCTATGCATTATAGAGGCGGATATTCATAAGACAGCCTTTCGGACTTGTTGTGGTCATTATGAGTTTATAGTGGTACCCTTCAGTTTAATGAACACACCTTTAGTTTTCTTGAGTCTCATGAATGGGGTGTCTCACACTTACCTCGAGTAATTCGTGTTAGTTTTTCTTGATAATATCTTGATTTATTCTCAACCTAAGGAGCATGAGGAGCACTTGCATTAGGTATTACAGTGTTTGCGAGATTAGTAGCTTTATGGCAACTTGGTGAAGTGTGCCTTCTTCCGTAAGAGGTTTAGTATTTGGGGCACATTCTATCTAGTGATAGTATCTAAGTAGATCCATTGAAGATTAGAGCGATCATGGATTGGCCAGCACCTACCATGTGACAGAAGTTAGGAGCTTCATGGGCTAAGCAGCGTATTATCGTCAGTTTGTTGAGGGCTTCTCTAGGATAGCTCATCCTATCACTTCTCTTCAGTGGAAGGGGAAGAACTTCTTGTGCACTAAGTAGTGTGAGATGGCCTTTGGGGTCCTCAAGGAGCATCTCACTAGCACTCCTATTCTTGTAGTACCTGATCTCGCAGCAGATTTCATGGTATTCACTGATGCATCATTAGAGGAACTGGGCGTAGTCCTTATGTAGGATAGTCGAGCGATGGTGTATGAGTCACGAAAGCTTAAGACCCATAAGATGAACCACCCTACTCATGATTTAGAGCTTGTAGTTGTAGTTCACGCTCTAGTTAGATGGAGACACTTCCTTTTGGGGTGTTGTTTTGAGTTGCACCCAGACCATCATAGTCTTCAGTATATCTTCATGCAACTGAATCTAAACACCCATCAATGGTGTTGGATGGAGCTCTTATGTGAGTATGAATTTTATGTGTCTTACATCAAGGGTAAGGAGAACATGGTTGCTGATGCCTTGAGTCGGAGGCGACATGAGATCTTGACCTTGACCTTGAGCATAGACTTGAGAGGGTGCATCTTGCAGCATCTACCAGAGGATGAGTGGTTTCTTGAGGTTTAGCAAGAGATTCAGTCACAGAGGGCCCTTAAGGGAAAGTTTGTAGGGTATTCTATTGAGGCAGATGGACTTTTACAACATCAAATTCTCATCTATGTACCCCTTGCAGGAGATCTTTGCACAGTGGTTTTGACATAGGCTCATAGAGCACCTTATGCAGCACATCCTGGGGTGAAGAAGATGCACATCGATCTTAGACAGTTATATCATTGGGTAGGGATGAGACATGACATAGAAGAGTTTGTATCTCATTACCTTGAGTTCCAGAGGGTCAGGGCTGAGCATTAGCATCCAGCAGGACTTCTTTATCCCCATGAGATACCTGAGTGGAAGTGGGACACCATTTCCATGGACTTCATAGTCGATCTACCTTTGTCATCTCATTGCCATGATGTCATCATGGTGATGGTTGAAAAGTTGACCAAGGTGGCACAATTCTCACTGGTATGTACAACATACAATGCACCTGTAGTGGCGAGGGTCTTCTTGAATGATATAGTGAGACTTCATGGAGTTCCTCATCACATTATTTCAAATAGAGATTTGAATTTCACATCAAATTTTTGGAGAGAACTATAATAGGCATTGGGCACCTAGCTCAATTTCAGTTCATAATATCACTCTAAGATAGATGGGTAGATTGAGAGGGTGAATCAGGTTCTAGAGGACATGCTTTGCATGTATGTTATGGATCACCAGTTGAGATGGGAGGACTATTTGTATCTAGTTGAGTTTGTTTACAATAATGGGCATCATAGCTTGTTAGGTATACCTCCTTATCAGGCCTTGTATGGCAGACCTTGTAGGACTCCTTTGAGTTGGGACCACATTGAGGATAGAGTTGCGATTGGTCCAGAGTTGGTATAGGACATGGAGTAGCAGGTCACTTTGATTAGACAACGATTACAGGAGGCACATGATCGTCAGAAGAAGTATGCGAATGCCAAGAGATTGGATCAGAGCTTCTTGGTTGGCAACAAGGTGTTCTTGAGAGTGCAGTTACATAAGAGTCCAATCTGTTATAAAAAGGTCTCTGAGCTTGAACCAAGATTTGTTGGACCTTTTGAGATTTTGGAGTGGATAGGACTTGTAGCTTATTGTCTAGCTTTGCCACCTAGCCTGTCGTGTATCCATGATGTGTTTCATATATCTGTGTTGAGGCGTTATGTTTTTGATGTGGCTCATGTGTTGAATTGGGGTGCTTTACAGGTAGAGTCAGACGGACAATTAGCTTTGAAGACCATTCACATCTTGGCTCGTCAGACATTGGCCCTTAGAGGACGAGAGCTAGACCAGGTCAGAGTACAGTGGGACTGAAAGGAAGCTAGGTGTGCGGAAATCACTTCCTACACTAATCTAATGAGGAGAGGACTATGCAAATTCAAATTAATCCTTACAACTACAGCAACATAGAACATCTAATAGAGATATTGCAATAATACACATGAACCAAAAAGAAGATAGAAGAAGAGAGATAAAGATATAACGTGGGGAAAACCCTTATCAGGTGAAAAACCCCACACTCAGAAACCTACACAATGTATTATCAAAACAGAATGTTGTTTACATTACACTTGCAATGCAAGCTTCAATGGTCTTCGACACTCGTATCTGGAGTCAATCCGGTAGCATAACAGTACCTGTCAATCCTGTAATACATCTCCAAGCACCTGATTACATAGAATATACAAGGCAATATTGGTCCTATCTTGGGATGGGCATCCAACTTGGCCTCATGGCCCAAAACCCATGCCTAAGGATACTTGGTCAACATTATAGAATGTGCCTAACACTTGTCCACATCTGCCATTCCAAAGAGGTTGCCTATTTCCAAAATGGGCTATGACAGATGCTCTTACGACCGTCATAGAATCTGTCATAGCGGTTACAACTTACAGTTGTAAGAGAATCTGTCATACACAGGCTATAAATAGCATATTCTCTTACAACATGTCATAGTCCACCTTGGGGCACCCAAATATGCCTTTTTCAAAGATGCTTCATGACACATGTCTTCACCTGTCTTACAAGCTTCTATTTCTGACTCTTACATGTCATAGATTTTGTCATAGGAATCCGTCATAACCGTTTCGGTCAATATTCCCTTACACAAATTGAAAGATGCCAACACATGGAAAAATGCTCCTACCACAAAGTGGAACACCTATCTCCTCATGTGAGAACAAAATTACAAGTTGTCATCTTCCATGTAGGATGACACATCACCGTGCCACATCCCACAATATGACAATATGGAATTTACAATTAATTTACAACATAGGCAATGAATTAATAAATACAAACACAAATAATGCAAGGAATTACCAAGGTTGAGACACCTTAATTCCCAACATTCTCCCACTTGTCGAACACCTTGTAAGAGCCAATAGAATAACATGTTTTAACTACTATAGGCCGAGAGGCCCATAGACTCCGAACACCATCTAAACTTCTTTGTTCCCACTGGTTTCGTCAATGCATCTGCAACATTCTTCAAAGTATCTGCCTTCTCCAAGTTTACCTTTCCATCCTCAACCATGTCTTGCATGAAGTGAAACTGAACATCAATGTGCTTTGTTCTAGCATGGAAAGTTGGATTCTTCACAAGACAAATTGCACTTCGACTATCACAACTGATCGTGATCTGACTTGCATCAACACCAATATATGAACACAATCTCATAAGCCAAATGGATTCCTTACAAGCATGAGTTGCTGCCATATACTCATCTTCTGTCATGGACAAAGCAACCATAGGTTGCCACTTACTCATCCAACTAATAGCACCACCAAACAGTGTAAACACATAAGCACTGGTGGATCTCCTGCTATCAATGCCACCTACCCAATATGAATCCACAAATCCACGAATATCAATGGAATGCGGAGGTCCTATAGCATTACCATGATAGCATATGGAATACTTGGAAGTACCCCTCAAATATCTGAACACTCGCTTAACTGCATCCCAATGAACTCATCCAGGATTAGCCATAAATCGACTAAGGAATCCCACTGCTTGGGCAATGTCTGGTCTTGTGCAAACCATAGCATACATCAAACTGTCAACAACACTAGCATAAGGTACTCTGCTCATCTCCTCCACCTCACTAGGAGATTTTGTACAATCCTCAACAGAAAACTTTGTCCCCAAAGAAACATGAACATACAATGGTCTACAATCTGTCATGCTGAACCTGTCCAACACAGTCTTCACATACTTACTCTGGCTTAACCAAAGTTTTCTGTTGGTTCTGTCTCTTCTAATTTCCATTCCTAGAAAGTACCTGGCTGCCCCTAAATCTTTCATTTCAAATTGTGTTGACAACTGAGATTTAAAATTAGAAATCATATTCTTACCCTTCCCAATGAGCAACATATCATCAACATACAGTGCAATAATGAGAATACGATAACCATCAAACTTATAATACACACAGTGATCCGATTTTGATCTCACAAATCCAATTGACAACACAAAGGCATCAAACTTCAAGTACCATCTCCTAGGGGATTGTTTCAAACCATACAAAGACTTCTTAAGCTTGCAAACCAAATTTTATTTACCTTTCACCATGTAATGCTCTAGCTGTGACATGTAGATTTCTTCCTCCAAATCACCATGAAGGAAATCTGTCTTCACATTGATCTGTTCTACCTCTGAGTCATAAGCTGCTGCAAGAGACAACAGGAATCGAATGGATGTCAGCTTTGCAATGGGAGAGAAGATCTCACCATAATCTATACCCTCCACTTGCGAATACCCCTTCGCAATCAATCTAGCCTTATACTTCTCAACACCACCATCCACACCAAATTTCTTCTTGAACACCCATTTGCATCCAACGGGTTTCTATCCAAGAGGCAAAGGCACCAAGTCCTAAGTTTGATTCTTTTCCAAAGAAGCCATTTCATCCTCCATGGCCTCCTTCTAGGAACCTGCATCTTTCATGTCCATAGCCTTTGATACAGTTCTAGGTTCATCACTATTAGTAAGCAAAGAAAAAGCACAACTAGAATCAAGCAATGTAAAACCAAACCTTTCAGGTTGCTTTCTTATCCATGTAGACCTCCTAAAGAGATGAGGTTGAGGTTCAACTTCTTCATCTAAGCTTTCAGAGATTTCAGAGCTCTCCTCATCATCAGGTCCAACATTGTCTTTCTGTTCAGTCTTCTCAGGGGTAGCAAGAAACTGAACAACATCCTCTTCCTTTTCTTTTTCTTCTAGCTGTAAAATAGTGGAAGAAGGTGTAAGCTCTCTGAAGATGACACTTCTACTATACAACACTTTTTCAATCACAGGGTCCCAAATCTTGTATCCTTTCACACCAACACCATAGCCAATGAAGATACACTTAACAGCCTTGTTCTCCAATTTTGACCGCATCTCCCTAGGCACATGTGCATATGCCTCACAACCAAAAATATGAAGATGCCTTATTGAAGGCTTTCTACCAGACCACACCTCCATGGGTGTCTTTCCAACAAGAGTTGATGTAGGAGATCTATTTACAAGATAGCAAGTAGTGGCAACAGTTTTAGCCCAAAACTTTTCTTCTAGGCCAGCTCCACTAAGCATACTCCTAGCCTTCTCCATCAGTGTCATGTTCATCCTTTCTGCAACTCCATTTTTTTGTGGGGTGTATGGAGTTGTCTTATGTCTTTCAATCCCAAGTTCCTTGCAATATTTATTAAATTCTATAGAACAGAACTCACCACCATTGTCAGTTCTCAAACACTTAATCTTTTTACCAGTCTAATTTTCAGCAAAGGCCTTAAACTCCTTAAACTTACTATAGACTTCAGATTTGCTTCTGAGAAAATAAATCCATGTCCTTCTATTGTAATCATCTATGAAAGATACAAAACATACAGATTTTGATAATGAAGGAACATTAACAGGACTAAATACATCAAAATGAACAAGGTCCAACACACCAGAAGACTTATGAGAACTCAAATAAAATTGAATACAACTTTGTTTGCCATATATGCAATGTTTGCAAAAGTCAAACTCAAGATTACAATCATCTAACCCCTCAATGAGGTTTTTATTTTTTAGGGTACATAGACCCTTCTCACCAATGTGGCCAAATCTCTTATGCCATAACATTGTCATTTCAGCAGGAAGCTTTACTTCCAAGGCATGATTACAAACATCAGAGCTAGAAACAACAGATTTCTTAACTTCTCATTTAGATGGTGGGGATGAAGTGACTGCTGCCCTCTTCCTTGAATTAGAAGAACTATTGTATTGTGAAATACATGCCTCCAGCTAAAACAGAGTACCTCTCCTAGTACCCTTAGCAAGCACCATAGCTCCTCTAGTCATCTTGCATCCTTCTTTCAAAAAGTCAACCTACACACCTGCATCATTCAACATACTTACAGAAAGTAGGTTCTGTGTTAAGCCTGGGATATGCATAAACCCAGAGATCCCCTTCACTCATCCATCAAGGAATCAGAGAGAGACTCTTCCACGACCAACAATCTTCATATGAGAGTCGTCACCCAAGTACACCTTTCCACCATAGAACTCTTCATACTTAGTAAACCAGTCTCGATGCGAGGTCATGTGGAATGATGCACCAGAGTCAATCAGCCACACATCATCAGATGAATGGGTTGCCAGGGCTGCAATGAAAGCATCACCATCATCTTGTGATTTGTCTGAATCTGAATCTAGGGTCTTGTTCTTCTTTTTCTTTTCTTCTTTATATTCCTTTCATAAATGCCCAAATTTACCACAGTTCCAACAGATAGCGTTGGACTTTCTAGAAGATTTGGATCTCCCACAGGATTTGGATCTACCCTTCTCAGCTTTCTTGTCCTTCTTTTTCCCTTTCTCCTTGGGTCTTCCATGAACTGCAAGAGCCTCTTTTCAGAAAACAGTGAAGAAACCACTTCATCCATTTTGAATGTGTATGTGGTGCTTCCAATAGCCATGACAAGGTGATCCCACGATTCTAGCAAAGAACAAAGCAAGGTCATACACCGATCCTCCTCCTCCATCTTCACACCAATAGATGTCAATTGTGCAACTAGCATGTTAAAAGCATTCATATGTTCAGCAACAGATCCTCTATCCTCCATTTGAAGAGAATACAACTTCTTTCTCAGAAAAAGTTTGTTAACTAGGGATTTGGCTTGATACACATCTCCCAACTTCTTCCAAAGCAAGTTTGCAATTTTCTCCTCATGGTCATTTAACAGGACAGAATCAGCAAGACTAAGTCTTATGAGACCCTTAGCCTTTCGATCCTTGAGATCCCAATCAGCTTGTTACATTACAGCTGGTTTAGTTCCATTAACAGTTTCCCAAAGGTCTCGATCAACAAGCATGTCTTCCATCTTGAGCTTCCACAGCTCGAAATTAGTGCCATTGAATTTCTCCACTTCAATCCTTCCAGTTGTGCTTGCCATCTCCTTGCTGCAATAGAATTCAGAATACTCTATGTAGACTCCCACTCAACTTAAGATTAGTTCAAAAAACCCCTACCCAACAGCTAAGACCAAAACTAGCTAGGCTCTGATACCAATTGAAAGGAAGCTAGGTGTGCAGAAATCACTTCCTACACTAATCTAATGAGGAGAGGGCTATGCAAATTCGAATTAATCCTTACAACTACAACAACATAGAACATCTAACAAAGATATTCTAGCAATACACATGAACTAGGAATAAGACAGAAGAAGAGAGACAAAGATATAACGTGGAGAAAACTCGGGTGAAAAACCCCACACTCAGAAACCTGCACAATGTATTATCAAAATAGAATGTTGTTTACAATACACTTGCAATGCAAAATTCAATGGTCTTCAACACTCATATCTGGAGTCAATCTAGAAGCATAACAGTACTTGTCAATCTTGTAATACATCTCCTCCTCCAAGCACCTATTTATATAGAATATACAAGGCAATATTGGTCCTATCTTGGAATAGGCGTCCAACTTGGCCTCATGGCCCAAAACCCATGCCTAAGGACACTTGGTCAACATTGTATAATGTGCCTGACACTTGTCCATAGTTCCCATTCCAAAGAGGTCACCTATTTCCAAAATGGGCTATGACAGATGCTCTTACGACACTTATGACCGTCATAGAATCTCATAGCAGTTACAACTTACAGCTGTAAGAGAATCTGTCATACATAGGCTATAAATAGCATATTCTCTTACAACATGTCATAGTCCACCTTGGGGTGCCTAAATATGCCTTTTTCAAAGATGCTTCATGACACATGTCTTCACCTATCTTACAAGCTTCTATTTTCGACTCTTACATGTCATAGATTCTGTCATAGGAATCCGTCATAACTGTTTTGGTCAATATTCCCTTACACAACATGAAAGATGCTGACACATGGTAAAATGCTCCTACGACAAAGTGGGATGCTTAACTCCTCATGTGAGGACAAAATTACAAGTTGTCATCTTCCATGTAGGATGACACATCACCATGCCACATCCCACAATATGACAATATGGAATTTACAATTAATTTACAACATAGGCAATGAATTAATAAATACAAACATAAATAATGCAAGGAATTACCAAGGTTGAGACACCTTAATTCCCAACAGGGACCACTATGATGAGGTTTCGGCCACTTGGGAGGATGCTACACATTTGAGGGCACTCTACCCTCACCTCTTTGCTGACTTCATGAGGAATTTTATTCATAGGGGGGAGGATGTGAGGCCTACTCTTATTACACCTTCTATTTTGATTATGAGTCTTGTTGTTTGTACTATATTTTGACATGTGGACATTTTGGAGACTATTGATCTCATATATTTAGACATTCGTTGACTTTATTTTATACTTTTATTAGATAGATGATTTATACTATGATGATGCTATACCTTTACATGCTAGATTATATTTTGATTCTATGATGTTGAATGTGATATTATAATTGATGCAATTGAAATGGTATAGTTAGATGATTGGATTGATGAAATACTATGTGATTTATGATCCTCATTGTGTTATTTGAAATACGACTGATTTGAGAATCAAGTGAATTTTATCATGTGATATATCTGAGAATGTATGTACTTGTGCGATCATGTGTGCATAATTTAATTTTCTTCAGCTATGATGCACCTTGGGCTATTGATGTGTTTCTGTAGTGTGCAGGTATTTTCCATGACTAATGGAAACTGGAGGTCATACTAATAACCCCAAGTATTATCCTTGTAAAACCAACCTAGTCCCTAAGGTGGACTAAGGTTAATTGTGTTTGAGCATGAATGTAATGTGTTTACCTTTTTTTTAATTTTTAATTTGAGTCTCCTAAGGTTAACTTAGGTTGAGTAGTTGATGAGTTATCATCTGTGTCATTTTCGTTCATAAAGTTTATGGGTTTTTTAATTGATGTTTTTTGAGCTTTTTAAGGTTAATTTCATGTGTTTAACGTGCCTAGGTCAAGTACCTATGGTTTAGGTACCTTGTAGACCTCAAATCATGAGTTCTAGCTCACTTTTGACCCTTCTTTTTAGCCTTTGGAGTTAGGTGACAAGATTTGAATTTTGGGTTAAGGTTTGGATGGCTTGTCTCATTCAATCCCACAACCCAAGGTTCTTGAGTTGGCTTGGGTGAATCCCAAGGGTTCTCACATGTGTGAGCACACCATGTAAGAACCTTTGGGAAGTGAACCCTAACTACTTCCCTCTTTCACATGTCTCACACATGTGTGAGGAGAAATGTGGGGAGAAGTGCCTTGGAAAAGGAATGAGAGGTTGACAAGTGTCACCTCTCTACTCCTCCATATCTCACACATGTGTGAGAGCACTTTTGGAAAGTTGTGCATGTGATAATGAATGGGAGGGTGATAAGTGTCACCTCCTTATTCATTGGGAAGGTGATATGTGTCATCTCCTCATTCATTGGGAAAGTTACATGTGTCACCTCCTCATCCATTGGGAAGGGTTTTGAAACCCTATTTATATCCCTCTTTTTGAGAGAAAAAGGGTTCTTTTCTTTTTGGTTTGATTTCTTGACTTTGGGAAGGAGAGCTTGAGCTTGGAGAGGAGAAATTATTGCAAGGATCTTAGAGTTAGGCTCTTGGAGCTCTTCACCAACATCCTTCAACACTTGAGGCTTGAGAGATAGGCTCTCAAGGCTTCAAGCCTTTATTATTCTTGTCTTTTTTTTATAAATGCATGTGATATGATATGTTTTGTGTTCTTGTGATTTTCCTTGTTGTTGTAAAGGGTTTTGGGTTATTGTAGTAACATCTCCATGTGAGAGAGCTCACCTTGTAATGGGTAAGAGAGGAGAGAACCTCCTCAGGGAAAACCTCTTCATGTAGAGGTATTTTGATGGCTTTGGCCTTGTTTATGGAAGGTTATTATGCTTTGGTGTATGACAAGAGTACCTTGGTATTTTGGTGATATAAGTGTTCATAGAAAGAGGCTATGTGTTGGAGTATTTTGAGTGAGTTTTATTGGTTGGTTTTCCCCTTGAATTGAGTGATTCCACTCTCTTTCCCTTAAAATATATGTTAAATGGATTTAGTTTGTGAGTCTCCTTGGGTGGGTTTGTTGTTGAGTTTTCATGTCTGTGTATGTGTACTTGAAACCTCTTAGTATGAGTATGCACCTGGTTATTTTGTGGGCCTCCTAGCTCGGGGGTGGCTTGCTTGCAAGCCAATGGTTGGGAGGTGAGCTCCCCTTGGCCTTCGGAAGACTTTCTTGTTTTGCAAGTTTATCTCTTGGATGAGAGTTTGAGATTTGGTCTCATGAGGTGTAGAGTGTTCTAGTTTGGGTGTTGTAAAATGAAGGCAATGTGTATGCCTTGGCTTTGAGCCTTGTAAGGGTATTATAGTTCAAGAGAGTAAATCTCTCTTTAGGAAGCCTATTGTTGTATTTAAATCCCTTTGTAAATAATTGTTCATTTTAAATAAATGTATGGTATTGGAGTTTTCACTATCTTGTTCTTTGGAAAAATACAAATAATGTGTAATGTTATCTCTCTCCCTCTCTCTCTATTTTTTCATATTAAATGTATATAAGTTTGCTTGAAAGGAAAAAGAAAATATCATACTTCTATTATTTGATTGAATTAAAAAAATAGGCTATTGTTTTAGAATATATATATATATATATATATATATATATATATATATATATATATATATATAGTGCTAAATAAAAGGCCTATGGTTCTTTATATTATTGAAAGAAAGAAATTTGTTCATGCCTATTTTAATATCTTGGTGGTGTTTATTACGTCGAGAGGTGTTCTACACTCACAGTAAGGGTTGAAAGATTCAGATTCTTGTAACCAGTAAACAAAAATCCAAACAAATAAAAAAATTAGCAAATAAATAAAATCAAATAAAATAAAATTCAATGCATGGCGTAGTGGATCATAATGAAACACCACAATAAATAAAATTGAATGCATAGCCATGGTGGCATGGGAGAATAAATAAAATTCAATGCATGGCCGTAGTGGCATGGGAGTTACAAATAGAATAATAAAAAAAAAAATCTAATGCATGATGTAGTGGCATGGGAGTTACAAAAGGGTTCTCTATTTTTTTAATCAATTTACTACACATAGTGGAAATAGGTGCCTCTAGAAGGATATCTCTCGATGTACTTTAGATATAAAGTCTGTATTTTTTAAAAAATAGGGAACCATGAATATCTAAAACAACAAGTTTATATATATATATATATATATATATATATATATATATATAAACTTGTTGTTTTAGATATTCATGGTTCCCTATTTTTTAAAAAATACAGACTTTAAATATTAGTTTATATATATATTATGTTTTATTGTTATGAGTTAAAGTTTTATTTTTAAAAGTGTTAAGCATTTAAAATAGTCGAATGACATTGTTATTTCATTTAGGGTTTTAGATTTAAAAAAAAAAAGAATTGTGTTCACGCCGCTTTGTGAGAGCAGGGCACGAGGGATGGACCCCCATCCCCCTTCACAAAGCCGAGGCAGCGAGAGCTCGCCCCCCCTGCGGCCCCGCGGCCACAGTAGGCCTGCAGGCTGCGGTGCCCACGACGCCACAAGGCACCTTTCTAGCCCCTTAAAAGTTAAGACTCCTTTGTATTTAATAAAAAAATTATAAACACTTCTATGTTTTGTAAAACACAGTAACTGCATATTTTGTCTTCGGCCCTGAAACATTTTTGAAACAGTCTGCTATATATGAAAATTGATTATTAATTTTTACTGTATATGAGTTTTAATATCAAGAGTATGTATATATATTATCCCTTCTTTTACACAACACTCTTTTAATAAATACTTATTTATATGTGTGTGTATACACACACACACACATATATATATATACTCCCTTCTTTTACACAACACTCTTTTAATAAATATTTATGTATATGTGTGTGTGTATATACACACACATATATATACATATACTCTCTATGTAAAATCATAGAGTATATATAGATATACACACACATATATATATACATATACTCTCTATGTAAAATCAGAGAGTCATTCTTTTGGAAAATAAAATAAAATAAAACAATTAAACTTATTGGAGAACCTTTTGGTATGCATTTGAAACTTAAATTATAAAACCTGTGAAAACAATTAGAAATATTAGAAAACAAATAAAGCTTTTTAAACTAGAGCTTGGAGAAATAAACTTATAGGTTAACAATATGGAAAAACAAAATAAAAAACTTATAAAATAAAATAATAGTTAGAAAACAATTTGGGGAATATAACCTTCCCACTTGGGGAAGGGATTTTTCCTCTTTTCTCCAACTTGCAACCTGCAACCAATAAAACCAAAAGGCAAACAATTGTGAGCAAATAGCAATTATGCATGCTTTTATAAACTAATTTTAGGGCATGATGTGATGCCCTAGGTTTTAGGGTATGCCTTAACTTTAAACCTCTTGTTTATTTCTTTAATCTCTCTTAGGGAAGTTATGCCAAATTATTACTTGAAGTTTTTTAGTTGTGATTAATTCCTTCCTTTAATTTATCTGCTATAGTTCTATAGTTCAAATGTGTTATTTAAATTATTTTAGTTTAAATGCATTAGTTCTATAGTTGATGCTATAAATTTATTTAATTCATTTAATTTATTTTTGTATAGCTATATAGTTGGGAAAATTATTTAGTTTATAATTTTACCTCTCTCATAGTTGATATAGTGGCATTATCCTACGAAAATTTTTAGTGGAATTTAACCCTTAGTAATGTTATGATGTCAAAATTTTCAAGATTTGAGGATTTGATTATTTAATTAATTATTTCATTATTTAACTTTCCCGTTTAATTATATGGATAAATGTTTTTATTAAACGCTTAAAATCTTGTTAATTTAGCTGATAGTTATATCTAAGGTTAGGTTTCGACTTAGGTTGAAACCGCATCACCTTCACTTAGGAAACCTTAGGGTTGGTTCCTGGATAGAAACCACCCCTCTTAGAGATGCTTTTTGTGATGCACACCCCCTTAGTTGCTATCATTATCATAGGGATTGTGAAATGAGTTTCGCATCATCCCATACTAGTTTAACTTCCTCGCCTTTGTACGACGCGCCTAACGTGTGTTGCGAATGCAACCACATTACGTGTGTGTGTCACCGAGCGTGCATGTTGCACGCAAGGAGCTTTTAGAGTCAAGTGGGAAAATTTTTTGATATTTCATGTCATGACCACATGACAAATGTGGGCATGACATGTGGTTTTCATGTCATGACCACATGATAAATGTGAGCATGACACATTAGCTAAGAAATAGGTCTCAAATATTTGAGTATCTTTACTAAAGGTTCTATTGATTCTTCTCTTCATAATAATTTACAAGCTTTATTTATTAATAAGTTTCTATATATATTTATATTTTATATATTATGGGTATAACAACTTTGTTTAGATTTTAATGTCTCCATACAAAATATGTAACTATGACTAGACAGTTTGCACCATGTTTATGGTAGCGTCCTTGTCATATTTCCTATTAGATTTTTGTCTATCGTAATCTTTGTTGTTCTTGACTATAGGTTGGCATCTAAAATTTAAAACACTAAATCAAGTATGTCCATTTTTTCCTTCTTTTTCTTTTCCTAGCTTTAGTAAAAAATCATCTCTTTACTTGATAATCTAAATTTAAATTTTTTTTTCTATTCATTAAAAATATTCTAGTTCCTTTTCAGAAAAGTAAAGCTATAGTCTTAGTTTAAATCATTTCATTTAAATCTCCATCTCTTCTTATGGATAATAATTGAATATAGTTTAATAAAATGGGAGAGTCAAATTATCACATCATGCAATTTTGGTTATTTCTTCATGTTGGTTCTTAACTTTCACATTATTTATTTCTCTTTGGTAAATAACTGTTAGTTATTTTCCACTAAAAAATAAATTATTTTTCTTTTTTGTAGTTTCTCTTGTCCAAACTTCATTTTGGTGAACCTAACTTTATAAATTAAATGAACAACCTCCCTTCTTCTCAATCTAAAAATAATATAAAATAATAAAGACATTTTATGTTTTGTTTCTACCTTTTTTCCAAGAATCTAAAAAAATCACATTATTTCTAGACTTTGGTATTGTTTAAACAAAGGACACTAACAAAAGGGTTGTAGCTCAATTGATTGATCTATTGGTAAGTGTGATGGTATGCTCCTTGATTATGCCATACATCAAGGTTAAAATCTTCTGAAGGCGCAATAATAAGGGATGAGGCGAGGATCATGTCTTGAGCAACTTTGGCAGAATGGATATCCCTTAGTCCTTGGCTCTCACCTAAAGAGATATTATCTTAGACTTGTGCTCCCATATTAGATACAAAAAATGATTTGGGTTTGACATGAAATGCTCTAACAAAAAATATAGAACACTACCACAATCAAGTAGACTATACTGCATTTGTAGAGGTGTCATTGCTCATTTTTCTAACAGACTCTACTTCTCCCTATTTTTACTTATGTTGTCAATATTTTCTAACACCTAAAAATTTCTTAGATAGATTCTTTAGTTGAATCATTTTTCCTTTTATGATTCCTTCTTGATACTCTTCTAAACTAGTCACCTTTAATTTTGTTCCTCTTTGTCGTAGTGCCTACCCAACTCTAGACATGCCTTCTCTTGGCCCTACATCCCTCCCCTTCTCACAAACCCATTATATGTTCCCCCCTTTATTGATTCTTCTGATGGTGCCTTTGACCATGAGGATACCCTAGGTGAATCCAAAACCCATGCTCACAGTGAAATCACTGAATAAGTATAGGTA
This sequence comes from Cunninghamia lanceolata, assembly GCA_027924645.1. Lineage (NCBI taxonomy): Eukaryota > Viridiplantae > Streptophyta > Pinopsida > Cupressales > Cupressaceae > Cunninghamia > Cunninghamia lanceolata. Next base: position 2,028,921 of record BSBN01000476.1, read on the forward strand.
TAGTAGCAGTATGTTCACACTAATGAGGGGGATTCTACCACATCTTCTATTCTAGATTTGTTGGGTACCCTCTTCATTTCCCATCTTGAGGCGTTATATATTTTTCAAAGAATTGGTCCTATTATCCATGCTCATGTCTTTATAGACCTTTCTCTTCACACTTCTACTACACCTTCTATTGGCCTTTCTATCCCTCCACCTCCCCCTCTACCCAAACCCAAATATCTATGCCAATCTTTATTATATCTAAAATTTCAAACTCTAATTTAGGGGTACCAATCCTTTTCTTCTTTTCTTTTTCCTAGCTTTAGTAAAAAAATATCTCTTTATTTCATAATCTAAATTTGAAATTGCTTTATTTATTTAGTAAAATTGGATTATGGTACTTTTTTAGAAAAAAATAAAAAAGAAGTTATATTCCTAATTTAAACTATCTCATTTAAATCTTCATCTTGTCTTTCGGGTAAGAATTGAATGTATTTTAAATGGAACACCATTCAATTCTAGTTATTTATTTATGTTTGTTCTTTCACTTTAGCATTGTTCATGTCTCTTTTGTAAATAACGGTTAGTTATTTTCTGCTAAAAAACTTTAAGAGAGATTAAATAAATTATTCTTCCTTTGTAGTTTCTCTTTTCCACGCTTCATTTTCATGAACCTAACTTTATAAATCAAATAAACATCATCCCTTCTCAATCTAAAAACAATAAAAATCAACCAAAAAAATTTATGTTCTATTCTATTGTTTCCAACATTCTATCTAAAAACTCACCTTATTTCCTAATTTTAGTATCCATTTAGACATAGGACACTACCATAATCAAGTGGACTATACCACATTTATGAATGTGTTCTTGCTCCTTTTTTCTAACAATTCCTTTTATTATGTTTTGCACTCATTTTATCCTCTTTTCTATTTGAGTGATTTTGACCCCATTTTGACCTTTGTTTCCTCCTTCCTAAGCCTTGTCCTATCTTACCTATGTCACCCTTGTCTCTTTCCCTAGTGTCTTCCTTTTTATCAAATTTTTCTTTCCTTTTTTCTCTTTTCCTTGGTGTTTTCTCCTTCTTCATGTTCCCTTACCCCTTTTCCTAACCAATTAGCCACATTTTTACCCCCTTGACCAAATCATTTAACAAGTTATCATCTTCTAACATAATTGTAAATCATATCTCTTAGAACTTAGAATATTGCATCTCATATCTTACCTTGATTTATAACCACCACCTTTAGATGGCCGCATTTTTCTATTAATCTATCACTAAAATTGGACTTCCTCGGTCTCTGGGACCAATTCAAAACCTTGGGTGTTTTGGGAATGATCTTGTCCTTTCATCCAATCATTAGAATACAAGGTTGATTTAATTAAGATTCTCAAGGTGAAATACATTTTCTCCCTAAATTCCCTCCAAAAATCTATAAAACAAGCCTTTATCTCCCTCATTTTAACATAGAAATCACTAAGTTCTCACTTGTTGGCTATTGTTGAGCTATTTTTCATAAAGGAAAAAGGAAATGTTAGTGTTTATTTTATTGCAACAAAGTGTTAGCTTCCATCCTAGAGTGCAACAATATTTTAGGGCCCCATGACATTCTCTACAACAAATATGTTCATGATAGCTAATTATTTTAAAGGTTTTGCATTATATGAGATAGGTTTATTATTGGTTATACTAAGTTTTCACTCCATTTATTTCCTAATTTATATTTTCCATTATGTTTCCATACCTTATCACTCTTTATCCATTTCCCTCATCTCTCATATCCATTTTATCTTTCTTTTCCATCTCCCACTTCCCCTTGCCTCCTTTCAAGCCATAAAAACCCTAGTTTAGGATTTGCTTCCATTTCCTCTTTAGGTCTCATCAAATCTTTACCAACTTAGTGTTTTATATTTCCCATTCCAATTATCCTTAGACTCATATCAATCATTTATTTTTACTTCCATTTATTTTTCCTTTTCATCTCTTGCTCCCTCTTTTTCCTCTAAAACCCTAATTAGCATAGTCTAGTTTTTGCTTTGGTTTTCCTTTAAATCTTAATAAATCCTTCTCCAAACTAGAATTTTATCTTTCTCATTTCAATCATATTTCTATCCATTACATCCTTCCTTAGATGTGTTTCCATTTATATAGTTTTTCTATCTACCTGCTTCGCCTTTGTCTAGTTGTCTTTTGTTTCCATTTCCAATAACACACATAGTTTCCTTTGTATATATGGTTGGATTTAGTTATATTTCTATTTTAGTATATTAACATTACCATATAATAGGTAGATATATATTTAAAATAATACAAGGGGACTAATTGAGGTAGACTCCCTATTAACCATTCTATTTTATAGTCCAGTTTCCTCTTTAAAATTGGTGTTTGCAAGTTAAATACAAAGAAATCTTGATGAAATATTCAAGAGACCAAGAGGAGAGTATGCTATAAAGGACAATATGAATCTCCTTGTAAATTTTTAGCCATTTCTAACATATTGGATCAGGTCACTTCTAAGACTAGGCCACAGTCTAGGGCTTAAGTAGAGGACCAAGCCACTGTCTAGAGTGTAAGGAGAAGACTTAGCCACAACCTTGGGTGTAGACCTTCCAAATGGCTAGGTCCCTGCATCAGTTTTAGTTAAAATTTTAACGGTATCTTCCTAATGACCTACATAACCCATATCAATGGTGTATGACCCTTTGTATCAGGTGTATTCTTTACATTTTTCTATCCTTTAGTTTATTTAAGCTAGATTACGATATATTTTAGTATTTTACTCCATAATATACTTATTGTTGGTAGGTGGCGACTGATCAAGAAAGTACTGTACACTAGCCATGTATCCTCGCCGGGGTTAAAAAATCCTAGGGCCGACTTAAAAAATCCTATGTTTTATGACCGACATAAGAAAACCCTAATTTTTGTAACCGACAAAAAGGCTTGATAAAAAATGGCCAAGGGTTAGGGTTTGTGTATTGTATTGTAGCATTTGCAGCGGTATTGAGTTGCAGGGATTGCTGATTGTAATCGGTTTGATTTACTGGATAATAATATTGGACTCTCTGTTTGGTGGATGTAGCCCGAGTTTGGGTGAACCACGTTAAATCTTGTCTCTCGCTGTTATTAATTCTGTGTATTTCCATTTCTCTGTTTAATCTTTATTTGCATTTAATTGATATCTTCTGCCAGCTAACCCTAACAAGTGGTATCAGAGCGGGTTGTGTTCAATTATCGTCTGCAAGAAAGTCTCACGGTTGAGTGGGAGCAATGGCGGACGAGGGTAAAATGAAGGTTGATAAATTCAATGGGCAGAACTATCAGTTATGGAAGATGCAGATGGAAGATTACCTCTATCAAAAGGATTTATGGAGGCCGTTGGAAGGAGTAGCCAAGAAACCGGCAACAATGTCTAATGAGGATTGGAATCTTCTTGACAGAAAGGCACTGGGAACCATTCGGTTATGCCTGGCACCGTCGGTGGCATTCAATATAACAGAAGCGAAGACAACAGATGGTCTGATGAAAGCTTTGGCTAAATTGTATGAAAAACCCTCAGCCTCAAATAAGGTATTTCTCATGAAGTAGTTGTTTAATTTGAAAATGGTTGAAGGTGGATCTGTGACAGGTCATTTAAATGAATTTAATACGATGGTCAGTCAATTGACTTCTGTAAATGTAAAATTTGATGAAGAAGTTAGAGCTCTCTTGATATTATGTTCATTGCCTGAAAGCTGGGATAGTTTGGTAATGGCGGTTAGTAACTCTGTTTCTGGTTCAAATACCCTAAAATTTGATGATGTTGTTGGTGTTATTCTGAGTGAGGAAATTCATGAGAAAAGCTCAGGTGGATCCAAATCAGGCAGTGTTTTGAACGCAGAAAGCAGGGGTAGATCAAAGGAGAGAGGAAAAGGTTCTGGAGGTCATGGGAAGTCACGAGGAAAATCAAAGGACAAAAGATCCCAAACCAGAGGACAGAAGGATTGCTGGTACTGTGGAAAACCAGGTCATCTGAAAAAAGATTGCTGGTCTCGAAAAAATAAAGAAGGAGACAAACAAGAAGGCAATAAGGAAGCAAATGTGGTAAGCAATAAGTCTGAAGATGATGTTTTGATTCTTTCCCTAGATAATGCTGATGATTCATGGGTTTTAGATTCAGGGGCCTCATTTCATGCTACGCCCCATAGAAGTTATTTCCTTGATTATGTCCAAGGGGATTTTGGGCTGGTTTATTTGGGAGATAATGAACCCTGTCAGATTGTTGGAAAGGGAAGAATCAAGATTAAGTTGCAGAATGGGAATCATTGGCTACTACAAGAGGTGAGGCATGTTCCAAGGCTCAGTAGGAATTTAATTTCAGCAGGGCAGCTAACTGAACAAGGTTGCACTGTTACATTTACTGATAAAAATTGGAAGGTTTCAAAAGGTGCCTTAGTAGTAGCAAAAGGTGTAAAAGTAGGCACCTTATATCTTTGTACAGGTCATACTGTTCCTTCTACTTTAGATTTTATAGAGGAAAAACAAACAGGTTTAGGAACAATTGCTGTAGGTTTGCAGGAAGAGACTGGAAAAGTTGCTGCAGGTTCTGAAACAACACTGTGGCATAACAGACTTGGGCATATGAGTGAAAAAGGTATGAAGGTACTTCATTCTAAGAAAGTTTTACCAGGTCTAAAATGTATTAATATGGATTTCTGTGTAAGTTGTGTATGGAAAACAAAAGAGAGTCAGTTTTCTCAGAGATGGGAAGCAAAAGAAAAATGAAAAGTTGGAGCTTGTGCATACAGATGTATGGGGACTAGCTCAGGTATCTTCTTTTGGTGGCTCTCGGTATTATGTTACATTCATAGATGATGCAACTAGGAGGTCTGGATTTATTTCCTTAGACAGAAATCTAATGTATTTGAAACATTTAAGAAATGGAAAAGCTTGGTTGAAAATGAGACAGGTAAAAGATTAAAATGTCTCAGATCTGATAATGGCGGTGAGTATTGCAGCAAAGAATTTGAAGACTATTGTTCCTTTAATGGAATTCGTAGGCAGAAAACGGTTCCAAGGACTCCACAGGAAAATGGAGTGGCTGAACGCATGAATAGGACAATAATGGAGCGTGTAAGGACCATGAGATTGCATGCTAGACTGCCTTTAAACATGTGGGCAAAGGCTGTCAACACTGCTGTATATTTAATTAACAGAGGTCCTTCAGTTCCTTTGGGCTGTGGTATTCCAGAGGAAGCATGGACTGGCAAGAAGGTGAGTTATTCTTTTCTGAAAACCTTTGGCTATGAAGCATTTGCACATATAGATTCTGAAAATAGAACCAAACTGGATGCGAAATCAAAAAAATGTACCTTCGTTGGATATGGCATTGATGAATTTGGTTATAGGCTTTGGGATTTTGAAAATCAAAAAATTGTGAGAAGCAGGGATGTTATATTCAATGAGAAGGTGTTGTACAAAGATCAGTTGTAGCAGCATGAGAAGAAAGAAAAGGATTATGTGGTGCTGGATGATACTCCAAATAGTGATGTTCCAGTGGCTCCTCATGCTCCGCAACAGCAACCAGAAATACCACAAACTCCAGTGAATGTTAGACGGTCAACAAGGATAAGTAGACCTCCTGAAAGGTTTTCTCCCTCTTTGTATTCTATTTTGTTAACAGATGCTGGTGAACCAGAAGGGTATGATGAAGCTATGCAGGTGAATACACAAGTTCAGTGGGAGCTTGCCATGCAAGAAGAAATGGACTCCTTGCTGAAAAATCAAACTTGGTAATTATGTAAGTTACCTGTAGGTAAAAAGGCTTTACCAAACAAATGGGTTTACAGGCTGAAAGAGGAAGATGGAGGTAAGAAACGATTTAAGGCCAGGTTAGTTGTAAAAGGATTTGCACAGAAACAGGGCATTGATTTTGATGAGATATTTTCTCTGGTTGTCAAGATGACTTCTATTCGTACTGTTTTAAGTTTTGTGGCTGCTGAAGATTTGCATTTGGAACAGCTAGATGTGAAAACTGCCTTTCTCCATGGTGATTTAGAGGAGGAGATATACATGGCACAACCACAGGGATTTGAGGTCAAAGGTAAGGAGAAACAAGTGTGCAGATTGAAGAAAAGCTTGTATGGCCTGAAACAAGCACCTCGGCAATGGTATTTGAAATTTGATAGTTTTATGGCTGAGCAAGGCTACAGTAGGTGTAATTCTGACCATTGTGTTTATTTTAAGAGGTTGGATAATGACAGCTACATCATTTTATGTTTATATGTTGATGACATGCTTGTAGCTGGGTCTAACATGGATCACATCAGAGAGTTAAAACATCAGTTATCACAGTCATTTGATATGAAGGATTTGGGGGCAGCAAAACAAATCCTTGGAATGAAAATTTGCAGAGATAGGAAGAACAGAAAATTGACTCTATCTCAGGCTGCTTATGTTGAAAAGGTGTTGCAGAGATTCCATATGGAGAATGCCAAAGCTGTCAGTACACCTTTGCCTAGTCATTTGAAATTGACTAAGGAGATGTGTCCAAAGACACAAGAGGAGGAAGAGAAAATGTCCAAGATACCCTATGCTTCAGCTGTAGGAAGTTTAATGTATGCCATGGTATGCACAAGACCGGATATTGCACATGCTGTCGGAGTCATTAGTAGGTATATGAGTCATCCCGGATTTGAGCATTGGAATGCGGTCAAATGGATTCTCAGATATTTGAGAGGTACATCTAATAAACACTTATGTTTTGGGGGCTCTAATACTGATTTAGCAGGTTATGTAGACTCAGATTTGGCAGGGGATATTGATACCAGGCGGAGTACTACAGGTTATGTCTTTACTGTAGGTGGAACATCAGTGAGTTGGATTTCTAGGTTGCAAAAGGTGGTTGCTTTATCCACCACAGAGGCAGAATATGTCGCTGCAACAGAGGCAAGCAAGGAGATGATATGGCTACAATCTTTCATGGAAGAATTGGGTAAACAACAGGCTAACAGTTCTTTGTATACAGACAGTCAGAGTGCCATACATCTTGCAAAGAATTTTGCCTTACATTCCAAGACCAAACACATACAGTTGAGGTATCACTTTATTCGGTCGGTGTTGGATAATGGACAGTTAAGGCTGGAAAAGATACATACAGATGAAAATCCAGTAGATATGTTTACAAAGGTAGTGAAAAGGGAGAAGCTGAGCTCCTCTTCAGCTTCGATTGGTCTTCTAGACTGAACACAATAAAAATTGAACAGTAGAGTCTAGGGTGCTTATTTCCAGTGGGAGCTGCATGCACAGCGGTGTCGTCCAGGATCAGTCTCCAAGTGGGAGATTGTTGGTAGGTGGCGACTGATCAGGAAAGTACTGTACACTAGCCATGTATCCTCGCCGGGGTTCGGGGGCGGCAGCCCCCGAGAAATGGGGGTTCGGGGGCGGTAGCCCCCGAGAAAATTTTTTTAGGGCCGACTTAAAAAATCCTATTTTTTATGACCGACATAAGAAAACCCTAGTTTTTGTAACCGACAAAAAGGCTTGATAAAAAGCGGCCAAGGGTTAGGGTTTGTGTATTGTATTGTAGTATTTGCAGCGGTATTGAGTTGCAGGGATTGCTGATTGTAATTGGTTTGATTTACTGGATAATAATATTGGACTCTCTGTTTGGTGGATGTAGCCCGAGTTTGGGTGAACCACGTTAAATCTTGTCTCTCGCTGTTATTAATTCTGTGTATTTCCATTTCTCTGTTTAATCTTTATTTGCATTTAATTGATATTTTCTGCCGGCTAACCCTAACACTTATTTCCTTGACATGTGTCCATATAGAGAAATGATCAATAGAAAATTCTAAAGTCTTAAAATTTAGGTCTCTATGACACATAGGACTAGTCAACAACCCTAGGACTAGGTCATACCATTAGGCATACCACTAGGTATCATAGAGGTCCTTTCATTAGAATTTTCTTAAATTTGGTTTGTGGTGTAGGGGTACCATGTCAACTTTTGTAAATATAGTCTTATGCTAGGTGTCTTGTGAGTCCAATAAGGTCATGATAGACCATGTTATCATGTAATTAGTCTTCATATTGTCATATTTTGTAATATTTGTTCAAAAGTTAGCATATTGTAAAGTTATAAAAGTGGGAAGGTGAAAAGTCAAAATTGCAAGAGTTACGAATGTGAAGAGTCAAGTAGTTAGAAAGTCAGTTTGAGTCATTGGTTTTGGTTTGAAAAGCATAAAGAACCCTCACAAACTTGGAGGCAAGGTGGGAGTCCTGTATTAAAGTTCAAACAATAATAAAACTTTGTTTCTCTGCAATATTGTGTAAAATCTGTTGCTCTCAGGGGACTATATGACTCTATACAGTTGGTTTTTTATCCAAATTGCATTCTATTTAATGGATACATAGAGTAGAATCCTTTTGGTTCTTATTTGATTGAATTTCATAAAGGTTTAAGAGTTTTATTGGCATTCTTCTGGAAACGGATCTGTGATACCTTGTTTAAGGGTTTGATAATGTAAAATGGAGGTTAAGAGTAGTAGTTCGATGAAATAGCATGGAAGGAGTGTGGGAATTGATTGATTAAGCATGTGTAGGCCCAGTAGGATGTGTCTGAGCCATGGGTAAGATTAAACAAGGTTAGGAGGTCACATCTTCAATAAACCCTCTTGTATGCAAGCCTAAATAGGCCAAAGGTGAGGTTTTGGAGTTGGGTGAATTTGTAAGGGTTTCTATTAATAAAAGTTGTGGATTTAATCTATTTGAGATCTACCTCAACCATTGGAGTAGACTTTTTGGATTGGGAGAGTGTTTGGTTGGTACTTGCTTTGTAAAAGTGACCTAATTGCCCCTTTAGGACAGTGAGACAATCAATTTTTGGGGTTTGTGTTGCAAAGTAACCTATACTACATTTCTGATATGTTTTAAAACTCCTTAATGGGTATCAAAAATCCTTTCACAGTCTTGAGTTGAGGTCTGTAACAAAATAAATGAGTGACAGGCTATATAGGGATGGCTACTAGAGTTGAGACAACTTAGTAGGAAAAAACATCCAATTGAAGATCCCTGGCTCTTGAAGTGGGTAAATTGTGTTGGATTGACTATAATAACCTAGTTGAAGGTTGATTTAGATGTGGGTTAAGTACTTTGGACCTTGAGTGCAAGAGTTATTGTTTTGAACCATTTCAAGGAAACCTAATAGGCCTAATTCGGTCTGAGACAGTCAAGATTTGAAGGTGTTGGTCCAAAACACCTATAGCCCATTTTGAAGTATCTTTTTAAAGAGCCAAAAGGGTACCCAAAAGTGGCTTTAGATTTGGGTTCTTACACCTACCCTGAGAGAAAAGTTCTGACAGTCCATTTTGGAGGGCTACTAGCATTGGGAACAGTCTGTGAGAAAAGGACCAATGATTGTTGCAAGAAGGCTCTTGTGAGGAGTTGGTTGAGTGAGTTATAATCATTGAGGTGAATAAATAATGTATGTAACCTTGTTTGATCTTGTGGACCTAAGGAACCAATAAAAATGTGCCTTGTGAAGTAAGTTGCCCTAAATTGTTTGCCTTTGAAAGTTGAGGAATTTGTCTTTGAGCCCATTGTTGTGAAATATGCCTCCATTAGATTGAGTTTGAACCCCTACTCTACATCAGTTTGGAACCACCTTGTGTTGTTCTAAGTCTATTTATAGTGGTAACCACTCTCTACGGGTGCATCTAGACCCTTCTTTTTACAATTTACTATTTCCTAGCCTAGTGTATATGAGTTTTTGTTTCCACTACCTAGTTCACTTGTCTCTCATGTATAGTTAGTCCCAACTTCTATTGTTAGGTGATTAGTAAAAAAAAGCTTAATTTGCATAATTTAGAGGATCTTTTTATGTGTTGTATTCTCAATAGATTATTTTCTTTTTTATTTGGTAGTAGGCCTAGTTCATGTCCCCTATATGTTATTTTTGAAGAGTGAGACCTTATCCTTCTAGGACCATCCCTCGTTATAGTCCACGTGTGAATCTATCCATGGCTAGTCCTTCCTCTTCATATTTTATTTTGTTGATGACACCATGACCTTCTTTCCTACTGTACACAACTTTACTCACAAATAACAATTAGACTTCTAAATATTAATAAAGATCACATCTCAACTTTAAGAGGTTAAGAATGAAAGTAACCCCCATATAGCCACAAATGCTTCTAACTTGATTTATTCTTTAGGCAATCTTATCTTAATTAATCTATCTAGGCTATAGTTTCTACAAACTATTGGGCACATTATGAATGCACATGCTCCTTCATCCAATATTTTCCAACCTCTTAAAACTATTTCTCTTACTACATCACCTATAGTTCCCATCCCATCTAGTGCTCCATCCACCACTATCCAACCTCTTCTTCAACGTAACATTCCACCCTTCATTTTTATTGATATTCCTTCTTTTTCTATACCATATTTTGACCCATCTATTTCTCCTTTTATCTCTTCCATTCCTCTTCCACCTACTTCTCACACTACACACATCCCCTCCTATACCCATATGGTTATGACCACCATCGCATCATTCCTACATCCTCCTTGATTTAACCTTATGTCCAACATACCTACCTCATTCTACCCTCTTCTCTCCACTTCAACTCATCATGTTTCATGTTATCCTTCAATTCCTCAAGCTTACTCTTACACCCCTCCCCCATTACCTAATCTATCCTCTTCCTCTAATCCCACTATGTCTCATGTCCTGCATCAACTTTAGTAGGTGTAACAAAAATTAGATTCCTTACCAACCAATTTAAGAGAAATAGAAATGGACCATGTCACAACCCCCTTTCCTATGACATTATCACTCACCCATTCCCTTTTAACTTGCTCAGAGTGTATTAATAGGATATTAAATTAGTCTATCTATTAATGTTCTAACTAGACTAACTCAACAATCTAGTATATAATTAAAACAAATAGAGTTCAAATTGTTAATTTGGTATTGTGTTTATGAGAAAGTAACATGTCTATCTAAAATAAATGATAAATCTAGTGAATTGATTACTAATAGAAAGTGAAAAATGATTTTAATTGATAAAATAGAATCTTAAAGTAGTAAACAATAGATTCAAACCAGAAATTTAATTAAGATAAAATTACAATTACTAGACCATAGCACAACTACATTGTCATCTATACAAATGCACTCTCATTCAAGATCAATAGAAGGACGATAGAACAAAATAAAACTTGTAACTCCTACACATAGAGAAAATAGAAACAAATAGTACATGATACAAAAAATAACTATCAAACTATAGAATAATAGTGAATGCAATTTTAACTAAATTTATTTAAATCCAATGCTAGAATGATAGAGGAGTTTTAGAATATGAAACCTATGTACGAGAATATCACCAAAAAGGCTTGTGGCTAGGACAAAGAGAATGGAAGCAACTACTAGGGAGCTTGCCAAAATGGTCAAGCCCCTATTTTGGTCTTTTGATCTCCATAGGAAATCAAAAGGAAAAAGGATTGGAGTTGGTTGCGTGCTCATCTTACATGTGTTTAGAACTAAGAGAAATACTTAGTAAATAAAATGTGAGAATAACAATAATTATATCTATCACTATCCAAGTATGTATAGAAATAAGAATAAGAGATGGGATGAAATATCTACAAATGCCAAAAAAAATCTAAAGGAGTATCAAAGTAATATGATAGGGGATTTTGTATTAGATATCCAAGAAGGTGGAGAGCATAATAGGAACCTTCAGATGACCCAAATACTCACAACTGAGTAAAATAGAATAGATATATAGTGACACTAAGAGGATATATGCATAGTAACATATAATAAACTAGAAATAAAAAGAAGAGCTATAAGTAAAGAGAGATAGATATAAACAATGACAATATCACCTTGTTATGAAACTTGTGAATAGAGAAGTTTCAAAATGGGTGCAAAAATTTGTTCGTGTTCAAGGAAATGTCTCTCCAAAAAAATCCATCAAGCAAGGATTAAAGAATGTCACTGAAGAGAAGATGCAAGCTTTCAAATATTCATAAATAACTACTAATAAAATGCAAGTAAAAACTCACATAAGATAGCTCACAAGTACGTTAAGATGACAAGAGTGTTGTAACAAAATCAAAGTAGCATGGGATCTATAGCAAGCAGGAGCAATAAAACCATCACCAATCCAATTGCATGAGAGACCTCAAAAGAGAATGTTAGTATTTCAAATGCACCAAATCATCCATTGTTATTCTTGGCAAAGAGGTTAGAGGAATCTTGTTTAAACGCGATAGAAGTTGTGCAAAGAGGTTAGATGAATCTTGTTTAAACTTAATAAAAGTTGGGCAAAGGATGGTCACGATAAAAAATAAGTTGAACATCATTGTACTAGCCATTAAATAAAGTTTATATGGCTATACCATCATGAGATGGAATCACAAATGCACATATGTCTATGCAACTACATTTGAGTCTTAAAAGACTCCAAGTAAAAACATTACAAAATGGTTACACTAAGTAAAATAAACATAATGACATTATAAGTTCATGATAGGAAACATAAATACACAAACACACAAAACATTTGGCATTTAGGATAGGAAAATGGCTAAGGATAGGCTAAAATGAGTCCTATAAACATGTTATGGGAATGAGCACTAAAAGGGGTACAATTTATAGTGTTGAAACTATGGGGTATGTATTTTTTAACATTACATTTTGCCCCCACTTTAGTGGTTTGATGTCACTACGTGATATTAGCTAGTTAAAGTATGGAAAGAAAATATTAAAAATAAAAAATGTGAAGAATACATAATAGTCTTCGAATGAGGAATTCATTCCCCTAGGTTAAGACCTATAAAATAAACATGCAACACAAAATATGTTAAAAAAAATAACTTGCAAAAAAAAGTATGTCAAAAGAACATAACCTAAAAAATAAAGTATTCCAACAAATCAAATATAATCCGTATATAATATATGTAAAAGAAAACTACATAAAACATGGGTTAAGAAAAACTATGGATCTACCCACAAAAAATGCAATCAACATGGATGGCAAGATTTTCTAGCATGCTCTATTTCTATAAAGTGAAAGGACATAATCCCAATGTGCTTTATTGTTAGGAAAATATGCATATGATTCGTAGTCTAGCATGTTCTATTGTCAATAATCATATCAAAGGTGTAATGAATCAATTGTATTAGTGTGCTTTGTTTCTAGGTGATCCATACACAAATGCAATACTATGGATTACATGTGCTAGTGTACTCTATTGCTAGGTAATCCTAATACGGGTGGCCATTTCCAAGCATTTTATGTACTTGGGACCATAAATTCTTGATGTTATAAAAGCATGCCAAAAGTGTGTAGGTGGTGGATATCAATATATGCCCCTTAAAATAATTACATAAATCATGTCTATGCAATTGATTTTAAGGTAGAAAAAAGGGGAAGAAAAAACCCTCAAAACTCACATGTAACAACTTGCATGTCCCCAATGTTAATGCATTTTCTCCCTTGGAACAAGGAAAATAATGAGATGTTGCTTAGAATAAAATGGAATGGTACACCTTAAATTATGTCTAAAGAATGAAATAAACAAAAGTGAGGCAATCTCACATGCAACATAGGAACATGAGAAAAAAACACAAAGGGATTTGTATGTGTCAAGGTCAGTATACATTTGTAATCTAACAAATTTGTAAGGGAATTGGCATTATTCCCCAAGGCATATAGAATTACAATCACAAAATAAGAAGGTACATGACAAGTAGAAATAAAAAAAATTAAACATTTCTAGTTGGGTCAACATGATTCTATATAACAAAAACAAAATGCTTTGCATCATCCTAAGAAAACCAAAACAAAATAAAAAGAGAAAAAGACACACAATTATCCTAAGATTTTGGGTTAGCATGGATGTGATCTAAATATCTCAATACTTTGTGTTGTCCTAAAAATGTGCTTAATATAATCTAACAGACAATTATATATAGGAAGAATATGAGAGATAGATAGATAAAAATAACATGGCACTCCTCTTATATCCATGTGCTTACAAGAGTATCATGGGTCCTCTAGGAGGAGTAACATATACATACATATACACATGCACAGAGAAATACACATATATATGTATATACACATGAAATGAAGTAGAAGTGCCTACTCATCAAATCCATCATCACTATCCCAATCAGTCATCCAGTGGCTAAAGACTATCAATTTGTGTTAGAGTTAATAAATGACGCATATTAGGAACAATAAAAGGAGAACATGGGCATTTTACAAATGCATAGGGATAAAAGTCCTTTAGGATACGTAAATGAGTGAATATCATTGATAGAGAAGGAATGTTCATAACCAATCTAAAGAGATGCCCATCATCTGAATAGGTTGCTAGCTCAAGTGGAAAGGATTCCACAAATCTAGGATCCTTAGAATGTTAATAGTCATATTGGTTCCAGGATTGAAAGGTTATGGGAGATAATCCATGACATCCTAAGGAAGAGGGGATGTTAGAGATACAATAGAATTAGAAGAACTTGTAAGCTTTGGTTGGGGCTAGTAGTGAGGTGGGGTGGGGTAATGTTCATATTTACATTTATTTGTTGATGGAGGAGGGATAATACTATCAAGAGTGGATTAAGTGTGATGGGAAAGGAAGGGTGAAAGACCTGGGTGAGTGGAACAAGATTAGCAATAATAGAGCTAGTAATGACACTAAAATTAAGGAAAGTCACTATCTCTAGAGGGGAGGGATGTCTAGAGTTTGTGGAATGATAGGAGGGAGAGTATACTGAATAAGGAAAGCCTCAATTCTCTTGAATTTTTCTTCTTTTGTTTGGTCATGATATTTATCCTTGGGTTGGGGTTGGGGAGTGGGTTACGAGGTGAGTTGGCTACATTAGGCCTAAGGGTCTAGGTGATCGTAGTGCTTAGATTTACTTTGTAATTTATGGGAGGATGGGTCCTAAACTTTTTTAATTTATTTATCTTTAAGTTGTGAAGGCTCAAGAGAAGAACTGAAAGTGAATGGGGAGGATGAAACAATGACAGGTGGGGATGGTGAGGGAGGATGTGGGGGGAGGCTTGATTTGCTTAATAGTGCAAATTGATAGACAAAATAATGTGTCATTACATGGTCTTAGCAGAGCGGACTTGATTGACCAAAAATAAGTGAGGGAAAAATGTTCTAAAGTAGAGACTATTGATAATGACTATAAGGAGATAATATTATCATGGGAAATTCTAGACCTTGGTAAATAAAAAAAGGGATGGTCTATATCATGTAGAGCCAAGGATGGCCTAAGATAATGTAATGTCAATTAAATGTGGGAATAAAATGACATAAAACATTCATTCTCTTAGGTCATGTTGTCTCCCAAAATAACTACAACCCTAAACCCTAAAACATTCACAAATCATCTAAGCCAGTGATGGTCGTTCTAGATGACTGGAAGAGGTTTATCAACAAGTTCAAGGTGATTTTGGGCAACCTATAGGAGTGGGTTAACTCCTTTGCACTTCAGGCTCAGCTTAACCCTAGGAGGGATATTCCAAGGGGGATACCTGGACAGGTATTAAGTTCAAACCAGATGAACAACTAAAAAATAACAGGACAACCAAACCCAAACTGCCTTCTAGGCCCCAAAGACTGTCACTGGACCTAAAATAACTAATGGTCACTAATAACCCCTATATAGTTGATAAGAGGGCACTCCCATTGACAATGGAAAGTGCAGGTATGCTTGCTTGCAAGACATACAAACTAACTACTTTCTTCACACATGATAAATTTGTTCTAATCTTTTAAAAGTGTGGGTTATCATTGAGAACTTTAGACTAGTGCTAAATATATTAGGTTACAGAGTTCACAGTTCAACAGTGTCATGCCCACATTTCCCATGCAGTCATGACACACAACACATGTGTCATGACCACATTTGTCCTGTGGTCATGACATGAAATATCAAAAAAATTCCATGCATCCCCAGAAACCCCCTCGCACACATCAGTGTGCTCAATGGCAATACGCATAAGGTGTAAACATGTCAATCAAATTCGAGGTAATATGACCACACACGCATTCCCCTATGTGATGAAAGTTGACTAAGGGGGTCAGTGCGATGCGAGAAGCATCGCCATTAGGGTTAGGATCAAAAGATCAAAACCCTAAGTTTACCTAAGTGAGTGAAAGGATTTTGACACAAGTCGAAATCGAAAGACTAAATCAAAAGCATAAATGAATTAAATAATGACTTAATTACGATCAACAATTTTACGGAAAGGTTCAATCTTATCTCTACGCAAAGTTTAAATCTCCAAGGGTAGTTATCCCTGAATCCCAGAAAATCTAGCAGGATAAGGCCTCACCGGTGTGAATAGGGATTATTCTAATAAAATAAATTTTGATCAAAGGTTCCCCTAAGCTCACTAGATAAATTAACAAGACTGACTAATTAATTAAGACGACTAATTTGAATTAAACGACTTAATTAATAAATTATTATTACACACTAGATTAATTAAATTAAAGCACTAAATTAATTAAAATTAAAAAATAAAATTAACCTCATTGATTAATGACCACATGCAATAAATTAAATTCAATTGAATTAAAATTAATTACGTTTCAATAATTAATTTAGAAGGGACATTAAATAGAATAAATAAACCCCACCTCAAAATAATTAAATTAAACCTTAATTCCCTCTAGATCAATTAATTTAATCTCTATAGGGCTAAACAATTAAATTAAAGAATCTACATTCCAACCCTTAACAATTAAAATAGTACTTCATAAAAATAACATTACTAAATGAATAAAACACCCATAAAAGAATTTTCCCTATCTCCTAAATAAATAAAAATAACAAAAGAGTCTAAATAAAAAACAAGGGAAACAATAATACAATCTAATTTTAAAATCCATGCCCTAAAAAGCCTCACATTAAAAAAGTAATTTCCTTATGGAATTGAGTCAAAACCCTAGCCTCCATAATCTTTTCCCATTTTCTCTCATTCTCTCCATTTTCTCATTTCTTCCTCTTTGTTTTTGTGTTGCAGGTTTGGAGATGGGGAAAGCCATGGATGGAGGCTCTAAGGAGGTATATACATTTAGTATATACGTTATTTTGAAGCAAACCTCTTTTTTTTAGGATATATATATATATATATATATATTCTGGAATAAATCAGAGATTGAATATATATTTTTTTCTTGAAAGTTTATGTATAATCCACAGGATATATATATTTATAACATTAAGTATATAAATACAGAGAAGCAAGGGCAACGTTGTGCTGAAGGCCAAACCACAGACTATGAAAGTATTGGTACCGCTGCCCAAAAATAACAACTGTGTTTCATTTTATATACTGCAAGTTTTAAAGTTTAGCGGAGGCGTAGAGGATGGGGAGGGTGCCGAACCCCCACCCCGGGTTCGACCCCCTCCCCACCCCCTAGCAAAGCAAGACAAGGGCGGCGACAGTTCTGGTGTCGCCCTCCCATTCCAATAAACCCCATCTCCATTAAATTTCACACATTTAAAAAAAAAAAACCCTCACTGCTATTTTTGAAATGGCCATGAAATATTTCATGAGATCTAAAATGCATTTAAATACTATTCTCTGTGTAACATTTATCTATTGAAAAAAAAATAGTTCAGTGTGTATATATATATATATATATATATATATATATATATATATATATATATATATATATATATATATAATTTCAACCAAGGGACTTTAACATAGTTTCTCTCAAACACGCTATTTTTCCAGCAACATTAAAAAAAATATAAACATATTAACTATATAAGTATATATATATATTTACACATTACACAAGGGTAATACTCACTTATCCAAGTAGATTATTTTTTTGGTAAAGAAGAAAATGCATCATTCTATACTACACACATTCCTTTTTTGAAATAAAAAGGTAGTTATACTTGTTTTAACAATGTAATATATATAAAAAAATACTATCTCTTCAAACTTATACATATTCTTTTTTCTTATAAAAATAAAACAACAACCATATCTTTCCTATTTTTTTTATACCACTAATTGAAAAACAACAAGGTAATATTTTTTTTTTTTTTTTGAAAGAAACATAAGAAGCTACTAACAAGTTTTGAGCATATAATTTTTTTCTCTTTGAATGCACATTTTCTCACTCACAACATTTAAACTAGCAACTAAATTTGGGTTTCCAACTTCAAAATAAAATCCATACATTACAAAATGTAAACATTTTACTTTACATTGCAAGAGAGGAAAAATCTTCTCTTATTTTGAAAACAATTACACAAGGGACCAAACTTGGCCATGGCTCACAATAGCCAAAATGACATTGAACAACAACTATAAAATGTCCTCTCCTCCAAGCTCCAATGCTACAAAACCTACAAATAACAAATATGGGAAGGGGGAAAAAGACACTAAAAACCTCTCTCCTCCCTACCATAGACTCACTCATGAGTCACCCTTGAGCTTGGAGGTCATCCACACACAAGGAACATTCACTCCACTTCACAACAAAACACTCAAACAAAAGCAAGAAGAAAACCCATGGCCTGCACAAAATAAAACTCATAAAAATTAGTTTACAGGGGTAGCGGAGTGGACATCACTCAACTCAAGAGTGCCACTCCAAATATCTCCCAAAAACCAATATTCACAAGGCCTCAAGCCATCACATAAATACCAACTTTCACAAAATTTTCCCATGGCTCTCAAGCCATTCAACATGCTCATTTTCACAACTTGCCCTCAAGGCCAAAATACCACAAGAAAAAGGATGTGACCCCGAGGAGGTTCACTCCTCCCCCACCCCACACATGTTGAGCATTTTCTCCAAATGGAGAGGCTCTTACAACACCCATAAAAATCCCCACAAAATCAAAATGTAAAAACACACACATACAAACCATCACACAAGAAAATATAAATTACATAAGGAAAGGCCAAAGCCTTGAATCCTACCTTTAATAGCCCAAAAGGAAGATAGTTGAAGAAGAGCCCTTCCAACTCCACCTCCAAGACCTTCTCCAAATGAGCCTCCAAAATCTCTCTAACCCCCTCCCCAAAATTTAAATAAAACTCAAAAATTGAAAACAAATCAACAACCCCCTCTCTCTCTTCAAGAGGGATTAAAATAGGCTCTCCTCATGAGCCTTGAGGAATGGGGAGGTGACACATGTCACCTCCTCACTCCTCCACACAACCACTTGCAAGCTTCATGGAATGTGGTGGTGACACATGTCACTCACCCATTCCACCAAGTCTTTCCCCCTCTACTTGTGCTCTCACACGTGGGAGAGAAAAGTGGAGCCAAAGAAGGAGTGGGTACTACAAGTGCCCCAATCTTCTCCTCCTACGAAAGCCCACAAAACCCCAAGGTACCCTCACCAATTGTGGGAGAGCCTTGGAGTTAAATCCTCCACAATTTAGGGGTCTTGAAGATTCCCCCAAACCTTGGAAAGAGGAGTGGATGAGGTTGAGTGTTTAACCCAACCTTCCACTCCTTCTCAAACCTCCATTCTCGTCACTTTACTTTAGGGTGAAGTTTAAGTGACCAAATGGGAGTTTACCTAAGGTTATACAAGATTAAATGGCCCTTAGACCCTAGGGGTACAACCCAGGGTCACTTTTAACCCATTTTGAGCACCATAGGGTGAGTAAAAACACATAAAAAGGGGTCACAAAAAATAAAACTCAAAATAAAAATTAAATGAACATTACACCTTTACAACACCAAAAAAAATCAAATATAAAAGGGGTAGACCTATCCCAAACAACACCACACAATAACATTACAAAATTTCATCATGCAAACATAGTTGATCTTGGTTCCTCTTGGAACTAGATTGGCTTATACGAGAAATCACAATATGTGTGAGATCATCTCCGATTATCCGTGGCTTGGTTAGAACACCTGCGCACTTAAATAAAAGATTAATCCAACATGTATATCATAGCCGAAGCAAAGTAAGTATATACTCACACCATCAAATAATCATGTAAAACAGTCATAAAATCACATCACAATAAATTCATAAATTGCATTTCAATAATCCATCTCAAAATAACATTGCATAATAAATCCATAATAATAATCACATAACTAATATCTCAATAATCATATCATAATGCAAATCACATGTCAACTCATCGTCAATGAATCAAATCAAGATCTATTCTCATCACAATCATGCTAAACATAATAAATCAAAGTAAAAGCATATAGTCTAATAGTCCTACATATCGGGATCAACAGTCCCCAAAAGTATAAAATATGTCTCCAACAGTAATATAAAATGATCTAAATAAGGGAGTGAAAAGGTAGGCCTCACAAACAGAAGGAAGAAAACAACAAGAGAAATAAAACGTGCACTTTTTGAATATTCAGATGCAAGAAGAAACATCAATCAATGGAGAATATGCTTAATAATCCTTCATCAAGATACAATCAGTCATCTATAATCATTAAAGAGATCATCACATAGCATGTAATGTTTTAAGAATTTGTTCATTCATCTGATCAATGGTTACAGTCATACCACTAAGTGTGGCAAGAGAAAATCCTATAAGAAATTTAGGATTTCCTTAAAATATTACATAAGAAGAAGGAGAAGTCCATACACTAATAGCTGAAAACAATATAAAAACCTTTCATTATCTGTGTCTTCACTACTGAAAAACTGGAACCTTTCTATTTTTTTGAAACCCTGGAGAGCTCTACACTAGAATGCCTAAAAATGCCCCAACTAACCAACCCCTACTACATCTTTTATTTATGCATATATAGCCTCTGATTTCACTTGACCTAATCTAGGTTGCAATAAATTCCCTCTTGCGGGCTACATCAGAAAAAATCATGGCGAGAAGGGACATTCATCTACCAGCAATAACAACAAAATATCTGGAAGGGGTAGCTAAGAAGATGAAAATCTTCATTATTTGACCCCTGAATGTTTCTGTTGATTTGAATCTGCAATTTTCCTGCCCTCAGGATGCCTAACAGTCTTCCTTCAACTATGGAGTTCTAGATCACATGGCCATGGGCCCCTAATATATATTGTAGCTATCTTTTTCACAGCCCCATGAAAGTAACATGACGTCACCCATTTTTACTCAGTGCGAGTGTGAAAAAACCTCCCACATAGACCTTCGCCCGCTATCCCGCAAGGAATCAACATCTTGAAAAGATTCCTTATGGGCTGGCAAGAAACAATCATTCCGGAGCCTTTGTAAAGTCTATGCTTCCTTTTAAATCTACAACCCAGAAAGCTACCAAGTGTTTTGATTCCAAAGCCGCATGGAAGGAGAAGAGCCATCTCTATTTGGGCCTTACGGAAGGAATATGAGCCCTCCACATGGCACCATGGTATAGGCGCTAGAAAGTGTGCAGTGAAAAGGTTAAGTCATTGAGTCGAGCATTTTTAGAACTTTTGAACCACAAGTCAGGAGTTTAGAAGTTAGGAAAACTCTCAACCTCCTGACAACAAAGGCTTGAAAAGGCCTAGACCATCAATGAAAGGCTTGAAAAGGCCTAGAGACAAGTCGGGGAGTCGAGCGGTTCGCTAACTTTCGAACCTAGTGACTTAGGTTCTAGAAATTGAAAATCGCTCGACAACAAAGGAAAATAAAAGGGGTCAGTCACTTCACAGTTTAAAAAGGCTTCAAGTGAAAACTTAGGCAACTGGTAACCGAGACAAACAGTCAATGAAGAAATATATCATAAAGTAGAGAAATGATTGTAAGCCTTAGAATTTTGAAAGAAAAAATATGAAAAAATTTATTGGGACTAACTCAAAACCCTAAAACCTAAAAAGGTGTCAACACTAGCTCTGGTTGGGGACGTGTGCTAGGAAGTGGCATAGCGAGAATCCAAAATCTCTGAGCAAACCAAAACAATGACACAGGAATAAAAATAAAATACCATCAAGACCAGAGATGGTCATGACTACTCGGAGTCAAAATATATCAGATATAACAAGGTTTTACCACAAAATTTGAAGAAAAAACATTACCTATGAGAATTAATGTTTCAAATGCTACCCATGAATACGCAACTCCAGCAATTCTCCTTCCAAGTTTTTGACATAAAAGGTGTCCTCACTGGCCCTTTTATCAATCTAACATGGGCCTACCCATAGTGGCTCAAACTTACCATGTTTGCCCTTGTCTTCTGACTTTGCATTCCAGGGAAGAACCAAATCACCAGTTTGAAAACACCTCTTAACCACTCTCTTGTTGAATAGATGCTCCATTTGTTGCTGCCTTAGCAAGTTTTTGTCATGTGCCACCCTTCTGACTTCATCCAACTCTGGTAACTCATGCATTCTCAATGCCATAGCATCATCTTCATCTTCTTCTATTTGTTGCAGCAATTGATACACAGGCAAATCTAGTGACATTAGCATTTTGGCCTCCTTCCCATATACTAATTCAAAAGGACTCTTTCCTATAGCACATTTATAGATTATCCTATTAGCCTAAATTGCATACTTCATCTTGTCATCCCACCTTTTCTTGTTCTCATCTAAAGTCCTCTTTAAAATTTTCATGAGGTTCTTGTTGTTGGACTCATCTTGTCCATTACTTTGTGGATGATATGGTGATGAATGAATCAAACTTATCCCATACTTGGAACATATATTTGCAATCTCCTAAGATCTAAAACACATGGCATTATCTGCAACAATTCTAGATGGCACACCAAATCTAGTTATTAGATTGTTCAACAAGAACTCAATCACTACCTTGGATGTGGAATTACGAGTTGGAATAGCCTCAAACCACTTAGTAAAGTAATCAGTTACCACCAATATCCACTTGTATCCATTGCTTGATCTCTCCTGGATCTCCCCTATGAAATCAACGCCACATTGCTAAAAGGGTGCTTCAATGGTAATACTCATAAGGGGAAGAGCACCTTGAAACTTCAACTTACCTACAAATCTTTGATAGGCATCACACTTTCTAATTTGTTTTGCAACATCTTTGAAGAGACTAGGCCACCAAAAGCTTGCTCTAATGATCTTATGTGTTGTGGTTTTAGCATAAAAATGCCCACCACAAACTCCTCAGTGATATTCATCAATAACTTCCTCAGACTGTTGTTGGTCTAGACATTTTAACAACAATCCCTCATGATTTCTCCACATTAAAATAAATTGGATCAAGACATACCTTTGGGATTGGAGTTTAAGTGTCCTTTATTGAGTTACGCTCATGCCTGGAGGGCAATGCATGTTGACCAGATAAAAGATAATATCCCTATACCATGAGTCGTCTGTCAAAGCACACACATCAACAAATTGAGAAACATATACTTTTGTTTATCTTAGCTACCTCTAAGTTAGAATTTTCCATCAACTTAGCTAAACCCTGGCCTCTAACTAGTTTGGTAATCTATATGTCCATGTCATATTCCTGGATCCTGTTGATCCATCTGCACCTCCTACCTGAAGCTTTACTGTATGAAAATATCCTTCATAGTTGTGTTTGGCACATATGCTATGATCTTGGCACCTGTGAAGTAAGATCTAAAATTCTTTATGGCTTTAACCAATGCATAGGCATACTTCTCCATTATGGAATAATTCAATTCAGCAACCTGTAAATATTTGCTAAAGAATCCTATAGGCTATTCAAATCCATCTTTTTTTTTTTGAAGTAAAACAACAGTAATAGTGTAAAAAGAAGCAAAAGAAAACAACTGAAGGGGTTTAGAATAATCTGGACTTATCAGTATAGGTGCCTCCTTGATATCCTTGAATGCTTCAGATGGTTCTTGCTCCCATGTAGTATAGATTGCCCTTTCTTGAGCATTTTAGAAATGCTTTAGTTTTTTCAGCAAAATTAGGAATAAACCTCCTAACAAAGTTGATTTTCCCAAAAAAAGACTATATCCCTTTAACTAATTTGGGCTAAGGAATGAGATCAATAGCCTTGACTCATTTTGGATCTCTCCTTACCCCATCTTTTGACACAATGTGCCCTAGCAACTTGCCTTCTTCAACTCCAAACTGACATTTTTTAGGATTCAAAGAAATCCCATAGTCTAAGCACCTTTGAAAAATTACTTCAAGATGCTTGCAGTGCTCACCCCTTTCTTTTGAAAATGTTGTCAGGTCATCCTAATAAAGAACAATGATCTCATCAATGAGACCAACAAAAGCTACATCCATAGCTTGCTGAAATGTAAACCCAGCATTCTTTAAACGAAATGTCATTCTTAGGTCTACATAGGTCCCGCAAGGAGTGGTGAATGTTGTTTTGTGTTGTTCAGACTCCTTAACCAACACCTGGTTGTATCTAAAGAATCAATCCATCATTGACATCAGTTCTGAACCAATAACCTTTTGTAATAAATGGTCCATGCTTAGGAGAGGGTAGTTATCTTTTAGGGATTTAATATTCAAATTCCTGAAATCAACACACAACCTGATTCACCCATTCTTCTTTCTTACTGGGACAAGGTTGGATACCCACTCAAAATGTCTGATAGGTTTTATAATGCCTCCCTCTTTCATCTTCAATAGTTCCTTTTTCATCTTGGGAGCAATGGTAGGATTTATAGGCCTCTGTTTTTGCCTAAACGGTTTTGCATCAAGTTCAAGTGGAATAGTATGTTGGAATAGATCCTCCCTATAAGCTTTAAGCTCGTCATAGAACCATGCAAAACACTTCTTGAATTTGCTGCGAAAAGCAATCAGTATCTGCTTCTCATGAGGTTTCAACCTTTTTCCAATGTAAACTAGTCTAGGTACCTCCCTAGTTCCAAGGTTTACACCTTCAACATTATCCTCTATAATAGGTTTACTTTTACTCTTCCATTGGTCTGAATTAGCAAACACTCTTTCTAATGATACCAGCCCTTTTGAAATAGTATTTGTCTTTAATTGCACAACCTCTATACCAAACAAAGTTTCCTCACCATCTATCACTTCCATCATTGGCTGCCAATCAATCAACTGATTTTCAAATTCATCCATGCAATTCATAAAACTAAAAATTTGATTGGTGTCACTGAAAACCTGCCAACTATAAATGTTATCAGGAATTGTTGGCCTTGTGAGTACTTCCACAGCATAGTGGTTATGGGTAAAATTCATTTGAAGGTCAAATTTAGAACCAATGACAATAAGGGAATTAGCTCCTTCATTTTTTGTTCTTTCAATCCATTCAATGCCAATGGCATCAAACAATTCCATTATGTCCTAGACTGCATTTCGGTACCCTCTAAGTCTTTTTTCTTTGGCAGAAAATATCTTTCTAATCTATTGTACAATCAATTATGAATCACCAAGTATTCTCAGACATGTGATTCCATGTTTATGGGCCATATTTAAGCCTAGCAATAGTGCTTCATATTCATCCACATTGTTGGTGCACTAAAAATCAAGTCTAAAAGACTTGCCAAACTAATCATCGTTAGGTGCTATCAAGACAATACCAGCACCTAAACCTTCCCTTGAATATGCACCATCAAAATATAGAGTCCATAAAGCAGTTGTATCATAAATAGGAGTAATAAGGTTAGAAGGTAAAGCCTCCAAATTAGGATTATCATCATTGCTATATCCCATGAAATGGTCTATGTCAGTTTCAAAGAAATTTTGCATGATCATCCTTTGTTTTTTATCTATCCTCTATGTGTTCATTTTCTACCTTTTGTTCCCTATATAAATTCACATCTACACCCTGTACTGGAATAGTGGCATATGAGAGATCCATCTAAATACTTCCACCCATAGAGGCTGCCCATTTTCTTGATAGCAGTATGCCCCACTTGGCTAGGCAATCTACTATGATTATGTCCATCAAAAATGACTTGTCAAGATATGCAGCTAAATTGACCTCAACATCCGTGACAAGACCAATCATATTTACCTCTCTAGAGTCCATAGCAAATCACTTGCCAAAAGACTTAGATACTTTCAATCCCAATTTATTCATTATAGACAAGGGCATAACATTACTAGAAGCAATAGAGTCAAGTATGCAGTTGTGTAATAGCCATCCATTTATGATCAATGTGGTGAAAAAGGGGTCAACTCCCATCTTGTTGTTAACAACAGTTGATCCTAGATATACTTCTATGGTCTTATCATCACTGGGTTCAACAACAGGTTGTTTTTTTACTTCTATGGTAGCAATAAAAGACCCTGCTCTATCCCTATGCTTAGGGATCCTAAGGAGTTCCACTATTGGCACAGAAATTCTAATTTGACTAAAGACTTGAGCCATGTCAATAGGGAGATAATTTGGCAAAGGAGTATCAAATGAAATAGTTACATCATTTGCAGAAGGAATATAAGGTATTACTTGAGAGGATGAGATATCCTTACCTTCTTCCTTCGTCTTTTTTTTCTCCTTTTCTAATTCCTTTTGAACTTGAGGCTGATATTGTTTATTGTAATCTTTTGTATACTGGACCCCTAGAATGGGTGAAGTAACAGGTTGCAACTTTGATGTTGGGTTCTTTTGTACATATTTCTATTTTGTTGCTATAGGCTACACTAGAGGCTTCTTCTTCTTAGGAATAGTCTTCTTTGGAGCAACATTACTTCTTTGGCCCACATCCTCCTTCTGCTTTTGTTTTTTACCAGCCAATGTATCTTGTTTTTTCTCAACAACAGGATAGTTCTGCATAGGCACCTACCTGTTCATCAACTGATAACCCCCTTGAACTTGCAAGATGGCATCATCAGTGAGAGATTTCACATCCTTTTCAAAAAGTCTAGATTGTTTATACTTATTTTGCATGAGATCCCTCAAGTGCCCAAAATCATGAGCGAGCAAGTGATATCTCTTCTGACCTTCATTACGATTATATTGGAAAATATGATCATCATCCTCATAGCTGTCATAATTTATATCATGACCAATCTGCTCAAACCCCTGGGTGTCAAGCTGATTTATCTCCTCCTCATAATATTCAACTCCACCCTCTTCATTAGAAAATTCCTCATCTTTATTCATTGAATGAGCAACTGCACAGTTTGTTGGGTCATGGGTAAGGAAACACACTTGACACCAAAGAGTATCATCTTAAAAATTTGCTTGATCCTTACTCAATGGATCAGGGGTATCCCTCTCAAGTTGTTTGAAGCTGACATGCCTAGGAGCAGCTTGTCTGTTATTTTGTTGTGGTCTATTAGACCAATATGTATTATAGGGTCTGTTATATAGTCTTTGACCTTCATTGAAATGTGTTGGAGCACCTTGATGTGGTAGCCCTTTGTCATTTCTAGCAACTTTGTAAGATAGGTCTTTCATAACCCCCGTAAGCTTATCCAACTTGTCTTCAGTTGTGAGGGGCTTGCTAGAAATTGCCCTTTCTTGTTGAGAGATCTTCACATCAGATCTCTTAACATGTTTTCCAGAGGCTCTCATGTTACTTTCAATAATTATAGCCACAGCATAAGCCTCCCTTAGTGTTTGGGGACTCTTGTCCCTTAAGAAATAACTAATCTTAGAATCAAAGGCACCACAGTATAAAACTAAACACATGGATTCATTAGGTCTCATTTGAGGAGGTACCTTTCTCATTGTCATAATGAATCTGTCATTGAAGTCAGCAACAGTTTCATTAATTCCTTTCCTAATTGTTGTGAGCTCATGGATGGCAAACTTGGGGTCAATCCTATCCCCATATTGTACTTTAAACATTGTCATGAACTCCTCCCATGAGTCAATACTATTATTAGGGAGTGCCTTGTACCATTTTTTGGCACTTTCTTCTAATGAATGCACAAATAGCTTCATCATAACATCTTCATCCTCAATCTCATACTCATCTATGATATTCATGAATTGTCTCAAGTGTTTCTCACCAGTGACCACATTATTACCTTGAAACCTAGGAATTTTCCCTCTAATCCTAGTTGGAATGGGATTAGGAAAATTAGGTATGCCAATAAAATCAAGTTGCTTGTACCTTTTAGCCCCCAATGGTTGTCTTTGTGGAAGAAACCTTTGTGCTTGTCTTCTGAATGGAGGTCTAACATTATGAATATTAGCATGTTGCTTATTCATTTGATCCTATAGGGGTTGAGTGTGCAAATTTTGAGCATGGACATTATTTACACCCTGTTGTCCCACTTGTTGTTGTTGTCTACGATTGGCCTGAAAGTTATGGCCCTGTTGATTATGTTATAGATGTTGTTGTCTTTGTTGTTGTTGATCATTCTAGTTATTCTGCAAATTATTTCCTTATTGTTGGGCATTCAAGTTTTGGTGGGCCGGTTGAACAAGCTAAGCTTGTTGTTGATCAATCAAGGCCTGTATCTCTGTTTGCTTGTTTCTGATATGATCAAGCAAATCTAGCTCATCATGGATTCTTCTTTCTCTTTCTTCATCATTAGGTTGTTGTTGTTGTTGATCTCCTTCATTTGGGATGGTATCATGTTGGCTTTCATTTGTTCTGGTAGGAGAACTAGGATGCTTGATATTTTGATATGTTTCTTCATTACCACGGGGCATCCCAAATGTCCTTAAGTAGGGTTCATTAGATCTATCCCTACTTCTTCTGCTAATAATGTTTTCATTTCTCTGGACATCATACCCATCAGTATTCATTCTCCTACTTGTTCTAAGTATATTATCAACAAAGTCCTATGAAGTATACTGATATTGACTTCTGAGGCCAACAAATGGATTATCTTAGGTATTTCTTGAGGGTACCACACCAGGTTTTCTTTCCCTGCATCTATTTCTTCTATGTCATGTACTACTAGAGGATTCCCCATGTCTAGGATGTCCTTGGTTTCTTCCTCTATTCATTTCAATACTTCTTGAAAATTGATTTTTCTAGGTTTGATCAATGGAGTCGCCACTTCCCGACCTAGAAGAACTGTCTAAAATTTTCAATACCTTAACAAGTTGTAACAACTTGACCAGAAATAAAAAGATCCCCAACAACGATGCCACTTAATGTTGTCTCCCAAAATAACTACAACCCTAAACCCTAAAACATTCACTAATCATCTAAGCTAGGGATGGTCATTCTAGATGACTGGAAGAGGTTTATCAACAAGTTCAAGGTGATTTTGGGCAACCTATAGGAGTGGGTTAACTCCTCTACACTTCAAGCTCAGCTTAAACCAAGGAGGGATATTACAAGGGGGATACCTGAATAGGTATTAAGTTCAAACCAGATGAATAACTAAAAATAACAAGACAACCAAACCCAAACTACCTTCTAGGCCCCAAAGATTGTCACTGGATCGAAATGAAAGGAAGCTAGATGTGCGAAAATCGCTTCCTACACTAATCTAATGAGGGAAGGGCTATGAAAATTTAATTTAATATTTATAATTATAGCAACATGAAACATATAACAGAGATATTACAACAATACACATAGAACCAGAAAGAAGACAGAAGAAGAGAGACAAGATATAATGTGGGGAAAACCCTTATTGGGTGAAAAACCCCACACTCGAAAACCTGCACAATGTATTATCAAAACTGAATATGGTTTACAATACACTTGCAATACAAGCTCTCAATAGTCTTTGACATTCATGTCTGGGGTCAATCCAATAGCATAACAATACCTGTCAATCACATAATGCAACTCCTCCTCAAAGCACCTGTTTATATAGAAAATACAAGGCAAAATAGCCTCTATCTTGGAATGGGCGTCCAACTTGGCCTCATGGCCCAAAATCCACACCTATGGACATTTGATCAACATTGTAAGATGCATCTGACACTTGTCCACACATCTCGTCCCAAAGAGGTTGCCTATTTCCAAAATGGGCTATGACAGATTCTCTTATGACTCTTACAACCGTCATAGAATCTGTCATAGTTGTCATAACTTACAGCTGCAAGAAAATCTATCATACATAGGCTATAAATAGCATATTCTCTTACAACATGTCATAGTCCACCTTGGGGGACCCAAAGATGCCTTTTTCAAAGATGCTTCTTGACACATGTCTTCACCTGTCTTACAAGCTTCTATTTCTGACTCTTACATGTCATAACTTCATCATAGGAATTTGTCATGACCGTTACAGTCAACATTCCCTTACACAACATCCAAGATGCCAACACATGGCAAAATATTCCTACCACTAAGTGGGACGCCTATCTCCTCATGTGAGGACAAAATTACATGTGGTCATATGCCATGTAGGATGACACATCACCGTGCCAACTCCCACAATATGACAACATAGGATTTGTTGGGAATTAAGGTGTCTCAACCTTGTAAATTCCTTGCATTTATTATTGTAATGTAATTTATTTACTTAGCCTATGCTATAATTTTGTTGCACATCCCATTTTGTCATCTAGTGTGAAGTGGCATGATGAGTTGTCACTCCACTTGTAAGGTGACTAGAATGGTCAACTCACTCCATGTGGAGATAGGCATCCCTTTTGTGTGGTAGAGGTTTTCTTCCATGTGTTGGCATCTTGACTAGTGTGTAAGTGAATCTTGACTGAAACGGTTATGACAGAATCTATGACATGTAAGAGTTAGAAATAGAAGGTTCTATGACAGGTGAAGACGTGTCACAAGGCATCTTTGGGCGCCCCAAGGAGGGTTTTGTCATGTTGTAAGAGAATATTTTATTTATAGCCTGTGTATGATAGATTCTCTTACAGCTATAAGTTATAACAGCTATGACAGATTCTATGACAACTAGTTGGTGCGTAAGAGCATCTGTCATTGCCCAAATTGGAAATAGGCAACCATATTGGGATGGGGTGATATGACAAGTATCATGACCATGTTGTAGTGTTGGACAAGTGTTCCTAGGTGTGGGTTTTTGGCCATGAGGCCAAGTTGGACGCCCATTCCAAGATATGTTCAATTTTGCCTTGAAAACTTTATTATAAGCAGGTGCTTGGAGAGGAGAAATAGGAAGTGATTAATAGGTGTTGTTATGCTGCCAGTTTGTCTCCAGATACGAGTGTCGAAGACTTCTGAGAGCTTGCATTGCAAGTGTATTGTAAACCATTACAATTTTGATAATACATTGTGCAGGTTTTGGAGAGGGGTTTTATACCCAATAAGGGTTTCCCCACGTATATCTTGTGTCTCTCTTCTTATGTCTTGCATTCTTATGTTGTTTGTTGCTGCAATATCTATGTTGTTGTATTAAACATTCTATAATTGTAAAGGTTAAAATGAATTTGCACTCTCCTCCCCTCATTAGATTAGTGTAGGAAGTGATTTCCGCACACCTTGCTTCCTTTCAGTTGGTCTCAAATCTATTCTCTTCGGTCCTAGTTATTGGATAGGGGTTTTGTGTACTAATCTTAGGTTGAGTAGAAGTCCGTGCAGAGTATTCTGAAATCTTGTTGCAAGAATGAGATGGCAGGCACATCTAGAAGAATAGAGATGGGGATGTTTAACGGCCCAAATTTTGAGTTACAGAAACTTAAGATGGAGTGATATGGAGTTGATCGTGTGGTTACATTTAGTATGATATTGATTCAGAGCTCCTGTTTGACAGTATGCAATAACCCTCATACATGGTGGTTATGTTCTATCATTCTATGGTTGTTTGCAGTAAAGTATTCATGTTGGGTATTCATTCTTGGCTCCCTAATCACATGGAGAAACTTGGGTTGTCATGACTGTGGTTTGATGTGCTTATGTTGGGTGCTTGGTTTTAGTCCCTGTCATTGGAAGACATTGTCTTGTTAACCCCGAATGCATGTAGGCTGTGGAGTTAATCTTTGATGGTTTGAAAGCTTCTAGAACAACCTAGCTCCTTCGTATGCTTGTACATGGTGATGGTTGTGCAATTGGCCTACAAGTGGGCCTAAAGTTCTTGGACCTCTATTTCATTTAGTTGGTTGTACTTGCATGTCTCAGTTTCATATTGATTTGATCTGAGGGTTTTGTATATATTCTGTTCAAAAATCTATGGTTATGCTTATCTATGTTATTCCATTATTCTAGTTTAACTATATTGGTGTTTTTCAGATTTGTGTGTTTTCCAAATGATAAGTGGATATGGATCTGCATGTATGTCAGTGACATGGTGGTTTTACAGGTTTTACATGGTTAATCAAAAATTGTGGTTTTGTAAATCTGCAGACAAACTATTTTTCAGATTATGATTCCTTGAGAGTGTTTCTAGATGTAAGATAGTTGCATATTTGTATGTATGCTTCGTGCATAATGTGAGGAGGTTTGTATCTTTCTCAATGTGGAGATGTTGGTATGTGATTTATCACACACCATTTCTTCATCATATGCTTGATTAGTTCCTTGACTATGATCACTCATTTGTGGACTTGTTGGTAAATTGAATCTAGAATTGATTTGATAGTTGAGTCTTGAAGTCTACAGTTTGTCTTCTTTGGTATCTCAGTTTGCAAGTTACTAATGTGATGATGAGTTTGCATGTTTCATGTTTGGGATCTACGAGTTATGCAGTTTTGTGGGTTGATCACCTATTTGATTGCAGTGGGATGACTCGGATGTGGACTGTCTATATCCACAAGATTGTTTCAGTATTTATGCAGACTTTGTTAGTTGGCCTTGTCTGTAGTCATTTGTGTATTTGGTATTTGCTTTGGGATGAGAGGATGGATAATTTGAGTGCATGGATAGTCAATTATTGGGACTTATAGCACATTTATCATAATGTCATGGATAGCTTGGTTACACGGTTTAGTGTAAGCTTTTGATAGTAATGGCTTTATCTTCTTGACTTGGAGATCTTGGTTCTACTTTATTCTTTTGTGTTGTTGATATTACACAGGACAATTATTAGATTGTGTTAGAGCCATGGATGATCTTCATTGAGAGGATGGTTATCATAATGCCTTGATAAGCTCTGTATCACAGTTTCAGTGGGAGCTTCAGCAGTGATGTTGGATTCATCATAAGTGATGGATGATCTTCTGCAGTGGATATTGGTGTCATGGAGGAGCTCTTGGTTTTGAGATTTCTTTGACATTTTCATTTTTGTTGTCAGGAGATGGTTATCTTCATATGTTTGAGATGTTGAGATCTTGATTGAGGTGTCGGGTTTATGATTTGTCAGTATGACATGTTTATCCTTTGTTTAGAGATGTTGTTACTATGTCATGATTTACTCTTGATGCTAGCCTAAAGTTTTGGCATGATAAATGTTCTCTTGAGACAGGATGTATGCATCATTGTACGCTTTGTTGTATGTGATCTTCTTACGAGGACATGGTTAGATCATGATGTCATGATGGGCTTCTTGATCATGCAAATGTGCAATGGGAGTTCTAAAAATGATCTTGTCTGTTCTCTTTGGTTTTGAGTATTAATCATTTGCTTGAAGCTTCATGTTTTTGCAGGATGCATTTGAAGTTGGCATGTATTGGTTGATGGATGCTCATGGATAGTAGAGAGAATTGAGGTGAGGCTTGAGATCTCTTGTTTTAGGGATCATTTGTTGGAATGGTTAAATTTCAGTAGAAAGACCAAGAAGCCTTCACTTGTTATGGGCGTGAGTTCATATTTGAACTTGAGAGGAGATTGTTCTCAGAGAGAGTATATGAGACTTGGCGTATCTTAGTGGATCATTCTCATTTCCCACTCTCAGTTCACTCGGCAGAAAATGTTCTGATAGGTATTGCCTAGGTTATTTCATATTCATTTTGTTTTATACTTTAATTTCTCATGGCTATGAATCTTGAGCTACATTTATTGGTTTTGGAGGTTTCATTTGAGGGATGTTAGCATGGTTATCTTCTTGATTCATATGTTTTGTTTTATGATGTTCATTTATGAGGAGTTTAGGAGATGTGATTGGGCTTATTCCTTGTTATGAAATGGTTATGAGTTTGATCTACATTGATTAGAGAGGCTTACATCGATATTGATGTTTATTTGATCTTATGAGATTGAATGGTTGGGTGTTGTTAAGGCTTTTCAGCTGGGGTTTTGTGAAGGAGATCATACTTGGCACAACTTAGCACTTGGTGGTGTTGGCAGAAGGACATGATATGGTTTGCAGTTTCTCTTTATGGTCTCATATTTCTTCCTAGAGGTTCTTATTCATCTAGTATGATCATTGGGTTTGTGGTCATCTACTGTTGTTGTACTCTATTGTTTTTTTGGCAACAGTATGTGTTTTTTTTTATGTGGACTTGGGAGAAGTGGAGGAGATCAGAGGTGAGAGAGTAAGCAGAAAAATATTTGTGGAAGTATGCTCTGTTTTGCAGTAGTTGGTTGTATTTTGCAGATCATTGTGATTGTTCTTTGTATTATATGTTTGGATTATAAGCCATCTTTTTATGTAAGTGCCGATTGGTCGACTTTGATTTTCTTTGGTTGGCATTGCTCAGGCACTTTGATTCCTAGGATGTATGTATATCTTTGGTAGATTGTTTGTCATTGGACTGTAGTATCAAAGGTCTTCATATTTTTTGCACATCAATGGTTTTGGTGTGTTTGTTATCATGGGAGACGGTAACTTTGTGTAGGACAGTGGATTATACAGGGATGAGAGTTGCAGTATGGGCTGAATATGTCATGTGCAAAAGTTCTATCAATGGTGGTTATTTAGTTGGATGTAAGCAACTAGCTGTGGTTGTTGTTCTAACTATTTTGGAGCTTACGTGCTCGGTCTTGTTTTGAAGATGTTTGGACTTCAAAGTTATGTTCTGTTAACTGGTTTGAAGTTGGATACATTGGTGTGTCTATGTGGCATTTAGTGTTTCGTCATATTTTTGGCATTCTAATCCTTTTGTCATGTTGGTGATCACTTGGAAGATGTTACAATTGCTTCTGTAAAGCTAGTGAGCATAGTGGAGTTTAGTTGAGCTGAGTATTTGGTAGCTACTCATGCTTGAAAGAAAGCCATTTGGCTTAAGATATTGGTGTTGGTGCAAGACAGTTTATTATCTGTCATGACAGTCAGAGTGCGATGTTGCATATGCATTAACAAAACCAGTGGGCACAGAGAAGTTCAAATGGTGTTCAGAGTCTATGGGCCCCTCAGCCTATAGCAGTTAAATCCTGTTATTTCTATTAGCTCTTACAAGGTGTTCGACAAGTGGGAGAATGTTGGGAATTAAGGTGTCTCAACCTTGTAAATTCCTTATATTTATTATTGTAATGTAATTTATTTACTTAGCCTATGTTGTAATTTTGTTGCACATCATGTTTTGTCATATAGTGTGAAGTGGCACAATGAGTTGTCACTCCACTTGTAAGGTGACTAGGATGGTCAACTCACTCCATGTGGAGATAGGCATCCCTTTTGTGTGGTAGAGGTTTTCTACCATGTGTCGGCATCTTGACCAATGTGTAAGTGAATCTTAACTGAAACAGTTATGACAGATTCCTATGACAAAATCTATGGCATGTAAGAGTCAGAAATAGAAGGTTCTATGATAGGTGAAGACATGTGTCACAAGGCATCTTGGAAGAAGGCATCTTTGGGTGAACCAAGGAGGGTTTTTTCATATTGTAAGAGAATGTGCTATTTATAGCCTGTGTATGATAGATTCTCTTATAGTTGTAAGTTATGATAGCTATGACAAATTCTATGACGGTCGGTTGGTGCATAAGAGCATCTATCATTGCCCAAATTGGAAATAGGTGACCATATTTGGATGAGGTGATATGACAAGTGTCATGACCATGATGTAGTGTTGGACAAGTGTCCTAGGCATGGGTTTTGGGCCATGAGGTCAAGTTGGATGCCCATTCCAAGATATGTTCAGTTTTGCCTTGAAAACTTCATTATAAGCAGGTACTTGGAGAGGAGAAATAGGAGGTGATTAACATGTGTTGTTATGCAGTTAGTTTGTCTCTAGATATGAGTGTCGAAGAATCTTGAGAACTTGCATTGCAAGTGTATTGTAAACCATTACAGTTTTGTTAATACATTGTGTAGGTTTTGGAGTGTAGGGTTTTTTACCTGATAAGGGTTTTCCCCACGTATATCTTGTGTCTCTCTTCTTCTATCTTACATTCTTATGTTGTTTGCTTCTGCAATATCTCTATTTTTGTATTAAACATTCTGTAATTGTAAAGGTTAAAATGAATTTGCACTCTCCTCCCCTCATTAGATTAGTGTAGGAAGCGATTTCCACACACCTTGCTTCCTTTCAAGACTTGCATCCAAATTATACAATAGGCAATAAATAAATAAATACAATGAAATAATACAAGGAATTACCAAGGTTGAGACAACTTAATTCGTAACATTCTCCCACTTGTCAAACACCTTGTAAGAGCCAATAGAATAACATGATTTAACTGCTATAGGCCAAGAGGCCCATAGACTCTAACCACCATCTAAACTTCTTTGTGCCCACTGGCTTCATCAATGCATCTGCAACATTCTTCAAAGTATCTACCTTCTCTAAATTTACCTTCCCATCCTCTACCATGTCTCGCATGAAGTGAAAATGTACATCAATATGATTTGTTCTAGCATGGAAAGTTGGATTCTTTGCAAGGCAAATCGCACTCTGACTATCACAACAAATCATAATCTATCCTGCATCAACACTAATATTTAAACACAATCTCTTAAGCTAAATGGCTTCCTTACAAGCATGAGCTGCTGCCATGTACTTAGCCTCTATCGTGGACAAAGAAACCACAGGTTGTCGCTTACTCATCCAACTAATAGCACCACCAAACAGTGTAAACACATAAGCACTGGTGGATCTCCTACTGTTAATGTCACCTGCCCAATCTGAATCCACAAATCCATGAATATCAACAGAATGCGGAGGTCCTGTAACATTACCATGATAGCGTATGGAATACTCGAAAGTACCCCTCAAATATCTGAACACTCACTTAATTGCATACCAATGTACCCGTCTAGGATTAGCCATAAATCGACTAAGGACTCCCACTACTTGGGCAATGTCTGGTCTTGTGCAGACCATAGCATACATCAAACTGCCAAAAGCACTAGCATAAGGTAGTTTGCTCATGTCCTCCACCTCACTAGGAGATTTTGGACAATCATTAACAGACAACTTTGTCCCCAAAGAAATAGGAACACATAATGGTCTACAATTTGCCATGCTGAACCTATCCAACACGGTCTTCACATACTTACTCTGGCTTAACCAAAGTTTTCTATTAGTTCTGTCTCTTCTAATTTCCATTCCAAGAATGTACCTGGCTACCCCTAAATCTTTCATTTCAAATTGTGCTACCAACTGAGACTTAAAATCAGAAATCATATTCTTAACCTTCCCAATGAGTAACACATCATCAACATATAATGTAACAATGAGAATATGATCACCATCATACTTATAATACACACAGTGATCCGATTTCGATCTCACAAATCCAATTAACAACACAAAGGCATCAAACTTCAAGTACCACACCCTAGGAGATTGCTTCAATCCATAAAAAGACTTCTTTAACTTGTAAACCAAATTTTCTTTACCTTTCACCATGTAATGCTCTGGCTGTGACATGTAAATCTCTTCCTCCAAATCACCATGAAGGAAAGTTGTCTTCACATCCATCTGCTCCACCTCTAAGTCATAAGTTGCTACAAGAGATAATAGGAATCGAATGGATGTCAGCTTTGCAATGGGAGAGAAGATCTCACCATAATCTATACCCTCCACTTGTGAATACCCCTTCGCAACCAATCTGGCCTTATACTTCTCAACACTGCCATCTGCACCAAATTTCTTCTTGAACACCCATTTGCATCCAACAGGTTTCCATCCAGGAGGCAAAGGCACCAAGTCCCAAGTTTGATTCTTTTCCAAAGAAGCCATCTCATCCTCTATGGCCTCCTTCCAGGAACCTGCATCTTTCATATCCATAGCCTCTGACACAGTTCTAGGTTCATCACTGTTAGTAAGCAAAGCAAAAGCACAACTAGAATCAAGCAATGTATAACCAAACCTCTCAGGTTACTTCCTGATTCGTGTGGACCTCCTCAAAGGCTGAGGTGGAGGTTCTACTTCATCTTCTAAACTTTCAGAGCTACTAGAGCTCTCCTCATTTTCAGGTCCATCATTGTCTTTCTGTTCAGTCTTCTCAGGGGTAAAAGGAAATTGAACAACATCCTCTTTCTTTTCTTTTTCTTCTGGCTGTAAAATTGTGGAAGAAGGTGTTAGCTCTCTGAAGATGACACTTCTACTATACAACACATTTTCATCCACAGGATCCCAAATCTTGTATCCTTTCACACTGACACCATAGCTAATGAAGATACACTTAACAGCCTTGTTCTCCAATTTTGACCGCTTCTCCCTAGGCACATGTGCATATGCCTCACAACCAAAAACACGAAGATGACTTATTGAAGGCTTTCTACCAAACCACACCTCCATGGGTTTCTTACCAATAAGAGCTGATGTAGGAGATCTATTTACCAGATAGCAAGCAGTGGCAACAGCTTCAACCCAAAACTTTTGTTCTAGGCTAGCTCCACTAAGCATACTCCTAGTCTTCTCCATCAGTATCATATTCATCCTCTCTGCAACTATATTTTACTGTGGAGTATATGGAGTTGTCTTATGTCTTTCAATCCCAAGTTCCTTACAATATTTATCAAATTATGTAGAACAGAACTCACCACCATTGTCAGTTCTCAAACATTTAATCCTTTTACCAGTCTGATTTTTAGCAAAGGCTTTAAACTCCTTAAACTTACTATAGACTTCAAATTTGCTTCTGAGAAAATAAATCCATGTCCTTCTACTGTAGTCATCTATGAAAGATACAAAATATATAGATTTTGATAACGAAGGAACATTAATAGGACCAAATACATCAGAATGAACAAGGTCCAACACACCAGAAGACTTATGAGAACTTGAATAAAACTGAACATGGTTTTGTTTTCCATATATGCAATGTTTGTAAAAGTCAAACTCAAGATTACAATCATCCAACCCCTCAACAAGGTTTTTATTTTTCAGGGTTCTAAGACCCTTCTCACCAATGTGGCCAAATCTCTTATGCCATAACATTGTCTTTTCAGCAGGAAGCTCAACTTCCAAAGCATGAATACAACCATCAGGACTAGATACAACATATTTCTTCACTGTTGGTTTAGATGGTGGGGATGAAGTGACTGCTGCCCTCTTCCTTGAATCAGAAAAACTATTGCATTGTGAAATGCATGCCTCTAGATGAAACAGAGTACCTCTCCTAGTACCCTTAGCAAGCACCATAGCTCCTCTAGTCATCTTGCATCCTTCTTTCAAAAAGACAACCTGCACACCTGCATCATTCAACATACTTACAGAAAGAAGGTTTCGTGCTAAGCCTAGGATGTGCATAACCCCAGAGATCCCCTTCACTCGTCCATCAGGGAATCAGATAGAGACTCTTCCACGACCAACAATCTTTAGATGAGAGTCGTCACCCAGGTACACCCTTCCATCATTGAACTCTTCATATTTAGTAAACCAGTCTTGATGCGAGGTCATGTGGAATGATGCACCAGAATCAATTAGCCACACATCATCATATGTATGGGTTGCCAGGGCTGCGATGAAAGCATCCCCATCATCTTGTGACTTGTCAAAATCTGAATCTGGGTTCTTCTTCTTTTTATTTTCCTCTTTGCATTCCTTTCAAAAATGCCCAGATTTACCACAGTTCCAATAGAGAGTCTTGGACTTTCCAGGAGATTTGGATCTCCCACGGGATTTGGATCTACCCTTATCAGCTTTCTTGTCTTTCTTTTTCCCTTTCTCCTTGGGTCTTCCATGAACCACAGAGCCTCTTTGGCTGCCTTAGAGGACTTTCTCCACATCTCTTCAGATAATAGCAAAGATACCACTTCATCCATTGTGAAAGTGGATGTGGTGCTCCCGATAGCCATCACAGGATGATCCCACGAGTCTGGAAAAGAACAAAGCAAGGTCGTGCAACGATCCTCCTCCTCCATCTTCACACCAACTGATGTCAATTATGCAATTAACATGTTAAAGGCATTCAGGTGATCTGCAACAGATCCTCCATCCTCCATCTTCAGAGAATACAACTTCTTTCTCAGAAAAAGTTTGTTCACCAGGGACTTGGCTTGATACACATCTCCCAACTTCTTCCAAAGCAAGTTTGCAGTTTTCTCCTCATGGACATTTAACAGGACAGAATCAGCAAGACTAAGTCTTATGAGACCCTTAGCCTTCCGATCTTTGAGATCCTAGTCAGCTTGTGCCATAACAACTGGTTTTACACTGGATACGGTCTCCCATAGGTCACAATCAACAAGTATGTCTTCCATCTTGAGCTTCCACAGCTCAAAATTAGTGCCATTGAATTTCTCCACCTCTATCCTTCTGGATGTGCTTGCCATCTCCTTGCTACAATAAGATTCAAAATACTCTGCACAGACTCCCACTCAACTTAAGATCAGCTCAAAAAACCCCTAACCAACAACTAGGACTGAAGGTGATCAAGCTTTGATACCAACTGAAAGGAAGCTAGGTGTACGAAAATTACTTCCTACACTAATCTAATGAGGGGAGGGCTATGCAAATTCAATTTAATCTTTACAATTATAGAAACATGAAACATATAATAGAGATATTGCAGCAATGCACATAGAACCAGAAAGAAGACAGAAGAAGAGAGACAAGATATAACGTGGGGAAAACCCTTATCAGGTGAAAAACCCCACACTAGCTCGAAAACCTGCACAATGTATTATCAAAATTGAATATGGTTTATAATACACTTGCAATGCAAGCTCTTAATAGTCTTCAACACTCGTGTCTAGAGTCAATCCAGTAGCATAACAGTACCTTTCAATCACATAATGCAACTCCTCCTCAAAGCACCTGTTTATATAGAAAATACAAGGCAAAATAGCCTCTATCTCGGAATGGGCATCCAAATTGACCTCATGGCCCAAAACCCATGCCTATGGACACTTGGTCAACATTGTAAGATGCATAGGACACTTGTCCACACACCCCATCCAAAAGAGGTCACCTATTTCCAAAATGGGCTATGACAGATGCTCTTATGACTCTTACGACCGTCATAGAATCTGTCATAGCTATCATAACTTACAGCTGTAAGAGAATCTATCATACATGGGCTATAAACAACATATTCTCTTTCAACATGTCATAGTCCACCTTGGGGCACCTAAAGATGCCTTTTTCAAAGATGCTTCTTGACACATGTCTTCACTTGTCTTACAAGCTTCTATTTCTGACTCTTACATGTCATAACTTCATCATAGGAATCTATCATGAACGTTATGGTCAACATTCCCTTACACAACATCCAAGATGTCGGCACATGGAAAAATATTCCTACCACTAAGTGGGATGCCTGTCTCCTCATGTGAGGACAAAATTACATGTGGTCATATGCCATGTAGGATGACACATCACCGTGCCCAATCCCACAATATGACAACATAGGATTTGCATCCAAATTATACAATAAGCAATAAATAAATAAACACAATGAAATAATACAAGGAATTACCAAGGTTGAGACACCTTAATTTTCAACACTAAAACAACTAATTGTCACTAATAACCCCTATATAGCTGATAAGAGGGCACTCCCATTAACAATGGAAAGTGCAGGTATGCTTGCTTGCAAGACATACAAACTAAGTAATTTCTTCACACATGATAAATTTGTTCTAATCTTTTAAGAGTATGGTTGATCATAGAGAACTTCATACCGGTGCCAAATATATTAAGTTACGGAGTCCAAAGTTCAACAGAAGGAAGAAAACAACAAGAGAAATGAAACATGCACTTTCTGAATATTCAGATGCAAGAAGAAACATCAATCAATGGAGAATATGCTTAATAATCCTTCATCAAGATACAATCAGTCATCTATAATCATTAAAGAGATCATCATATAGCATGTAATGTTTTAAGAATCTATTCATTCATATTATCAATGGTTACAGTCATACCACTAAGTGTGGCAAGAGAAAATCCTATAAGAAATTTAGGATTTCCTTAAAAGATTACATAAGAAGAAGGAGAAGTCTATACACTGATAGATGAAAACAATATAAAAACCTTTCATGACATGTGTCTTCACTGCTCAAAAATCGGAACCTTTCTATTTTTTTGAAACCCTAGAGAGTTATGCACTAGAATGTCTGAAATTGCCCCAATCGACCAACCCCTACTACATATTTTAGTTATGCATATATAGCCTCTGATTTCACTTGACCTAATCTAGGTTGCAATAAATTCCCTCTTGTGGGCTACGTTCAAAAAAATCATGGCGAGAAGGGATGTTCATCTACCAGCAATAATTGCAACAAAATATCTAGAAGGGGTAGCTGAGAAGATGAAAATCTTCATTATTTGACCCCTGAATGTTTATGCTGATTTGAATCTGCAATTTCTGGCCCTTAGGATGCCTAACAGTCTTCCTTCAACCATGGATTTCTAGATCATATGGCCATGGGCCCACGATATACACTGCAACTATCTTTTTTGCAGCCCCACAAAAGTAACATGACGTCACCCCTTTTTACTCAGTGTGAGTGCAAAAAAACCCCCCACGTGGACCTTCAGCTGCTACCCCATAAGGAATCGGCATCTTGAAAAGATTCCTTGTGGGCTGGCGGGAAACAATCATTCCAGAGCCTTTGTAAAGTATGTGCTTCCTTTTAAATTTACAACACGAAAAGCTGCCATGTGTCGCGATTCTAGAGCTGCATGAAAGGAGAAGAGCCATGTCTGTTTGGGCCTTACAGAAAGAATTTGAACCCTCCATGTGGCACCGTGGTATAGG
The DNA here is from genome assembly GCA_027924645.1 of Cunninghamia lanceolata. NCBI lineage: Eukaryota > Viridiplantae > Streptophyta > Pinopsida > Cupressales > Cupressaceae > Cunninghamia > Cunninghamia lanceolata. The sequence continues at coordinate 2,071,600 of BSBN01000476.1, forward strand.
CAACAGAAAGTGTGCAGTGAAAAGGTTAAGTCGTTGAGTCGGGCATTTTTAGAACTTTCGAACCAAAAGTCAGGAGTTTGAAAGTTAGGAAAACTCCTGACCTCCTGACAACAAAGGCTTGAGAAGGCCTAGACCGTCAATGAAAGGATTGAAAAGGCTTAGAGACAAGTCGGGGAGTCAAGTGGTTCACTAACTTTCGAACCCAACGATTTAGGTTCTAGAAATTGAAAATCCCAAGACAACAAAGGAAAATAAAAGGGGGCAATCACTTCATGGTTTAAAAAGGCTTCAAGTAAAAACTTAAGCAACCAGTAATTGGGACAAATGGTCAATGAAGAAATATATCATAAAGTAGAGAAATGACCGTAAGCCTTAGAGTTTTGAAAGAAAAAATATGAAAAAATTTATGGGGACTAACTCAAAACCCTAAAACCTAAAAAGGTGTCAATAGGTGCCACTTGAATGGATAGAGTAGTCAAACCAAGAATATAAATGGATGTTTCATTATATGTATGCAAGGAAACATCAAAGGCCAAGTAAGAATCGCATTGGAGGCAAGTGATAGACAAGTGTTCTTCTATGCCAACATTGAAAGTGCTCATTGTATCCACCATGATTCTTGGAACAAGCTTGTGGATCAGAAACCCCTCAATGTATAGAGGACCATGACAATCCTTATTAGGCATCTTGTCTAGAGAGAGTAATGATAGGTGTAGAAGGAGATTGAGGAATGGAATAACCTTTGTATCAATAGAATGATTTTAATAGGTATGATAAATTCATGACTAATGTTAGAAGTAGGAACAAGACATCATCACCATAGGATCTACACAATTATGGAATTTTGGGGAAATATATTGGTAAAATCTATAAATTTTGATTTGGAGGGACAACTAACTAGTTACCCCAATTGTTCACACCCATAACATGAATGATGTTGGAATTGATAAGATCTATGGAATGTTAGGAAAAAAGGTTTTGAACACCTTGGACAAGAAAGAAATATTTTAATTATGTAAAATAAATATTGATTTATGGTGCAGCTTTGGAGATGTGTTTAGCCACATTAAATATTTATTTGGGACTTGTAAAATTGTATTAGACATTGGTTATATATTTTATGTGTGGGAGACATAATACAAATATTTAATATGTGAAAAATATTTAATTTTGAGGTTAATGGTTTTGAGACACATGGTTTAGCTAATAACACATAGTGGTCTTATTTGAGTTTGAATCTATAAAAGCAAGCGCATGTTTAGTGGTTGAGATTAGTTGTCATTTGTATTGAGCTCTCTTGTAGTGTGGATATGTGAAGCAGGGCATGGGATGTGTGGTTGCATGGTTACCCATTATGCTTGGCCACATGGAGGATGCATTGGAGGAGCTTGATGCTTCAAAAGTATTCATGGAGGATCCATAAGTGTATTATAATGTTTTCATTACTGAATAATACATTGAGTGTGGATGCTTTTGGAGGCTGGGTTTTTCCCTCACGAGGGTTTTCCTATGGTATATCTTGTGTCACCTATGATGGTATGTTTGTTTATTCTTTTGAATGGTGGATTCTAAATACTTATTTGCATGTTTTTCTCTCTTGGGGTTATGTGGAAATGTTTATTATTGCTATAATTTTTTCCATTCATATAATGTGTCACAATCACATGCACCTCTTGGTGTCATGCCTAGGGACACGATAGTATTTACAAAATGATTTATGATCATATATTTTGGGAAGAGTAATATTTGTGTCTAGAGGTTAGATGGGTGGAAGCTAGACAAGGTTTTAAGAGAGGATTTGTTAGAAAATAGCATGGAGTGGGTTAGTAAGTTTGGTAAAATAATAGTTACATTGTGGGTGCAAGGATATCATCAATGTTGAAGAAGAGGGTGATGTTGTAGTATCATATTGGTTCACATTAGGTGGGAAGTGGTTTTGCAGTAAAATAAATTGTCCATTTTTATATTTAGAGGAATGGGATGTAGAAGGGGCTAGCAAGGTGGTAGTGCAGGTGAGGTAGCTAAAGGAAGTGTCTCAAATTGGAAAATTGTCTTTTTCTAGTCCCTAAGAGTAGTACACAAATGTAGGAAGGAGTAATTTTTCATTAAAATAATTTTGTCTTGGATTTCTTGGTAAGATTTCTAATGAAAACACACTAAACATTAGAGTTTAGAATCCGTGGGTATGAAATTTGAGAGAGAAGTGATTGATATTGAAGAATGATGTCAATGACTCTTTTATTGGGACCTTGCTGACAATGGACTTGAGACTAGTAAAGTCACTTGAAGGATAATGTTAAACTAGAAGTGTTGTAAAAAGAGATGGACCATCTCATCTTGAATGAGTGAATAGAATGATTAGGCAAGGAACACAACCAATCCAGTGTGGTCACCTTAAGAGAGGAAGGGAATAAATTGACCAAAAGTTTATCATAAAAGATGAAGTCACTGTATGTGGTTGTGAAGCAATGACACAAATTTTAGGGTCCCATTTTCCATTGTACTTTTCAAATAGGGGATGAAAACTGAGGAAAAGTTTTTGTGAGTATCTCTAGGAAAAGTGGGTTACACCAAAACTACATAGTAGTGAATAGTTGAGATGAAAAAGAAAGAGTGGATAATTATTGCTAGATAGTCCCCATATTTTGCATAAGTTGGTTAATGATAGGGTCATTCATATGGCAAGCTGAAGTGGAAATAGTAGTGCTAGCAACAATAAAGGGTTGTTAAGGCAATGGATAACTAGGAATATATGGTCTAGTTGAATAAGTGAAAGCGAGAGGCTAGGAAGGTGGAACATAGATGTTATGGAGTAAAAAGTGGACACATGTCTTTTTAACTCCTTGTTTAGCTCCTAGGTCCCCATGATAACATTATACATTCAAAATATTGATCCTGATGTAAATCTGCCTGAAACCAATGTAAATTGGGAATAAGGGGCCCATGTTTAATCTTACCCCAAACTTAAAAGGAACCCTAAGACTTGGGCGCCAACACCCAAGTCTCTCCTAATTGGTCAGGCTAGATTTGATCACATGTCAGCATAAGACCTTTAAAAAGGTTTCTCTTTGTCGGCTCTTTTGGTTTAATTTGATGAATGTTAATGGGAAATCATATATCAGTGTGTTTTTGAATTCATTAGGAACCTAGATAGAGAGAGCCAACTTGAAGCATTGGAGTAAAGAACATTCAAAGCATTCATTGTGATTCTACAGTGGATTGGTATTGTCATTGTGTGTGTTGTTGCAGGTTTAAAGTTATCATCTATCTCTCCTTGTGAGTTGAAGAGACTTCATCCTCCTAAGAGTTTCATCACATAGGTGATATCATTGTTGTTTATCATCGTTTGATTCATCATATTGATTTTGTGTTTAGCCTCTGCCCTGCAAGGGCACACCCTCTTTACCTATCAACAGTGTTGGGAAGCTTGAATGCTATCCCAGGATTTGACTGAGGCAATTCCCTAAACACCATAACCCCCAAACACCTTCTCCTCTTCTTGTGTGTAGGTTACAGGTGCAAGATCCAAAAAAGTGAGGATACAGGAAGACTGGGCAATGATCAGGGTTTTGGGATCCGATAGCAGTTCGAGAATATTCCTCTATAGAAGACTTGGGCACCACTGCCCTAGTATTCCTACCCTTTTTGACACTAGATCTGGCATCAGGGCAGTCTTCGTAGTATTTTTCTAGTTTACAGTTTCCAGATATTCAACTGTTCAGGACTTGGGCAATCCTGAAATAGTCCTTCGATACTCCCACTTTTGGGACATAGGTTCTGATATCTTATTGATCATTCTTGTGCAATTGGTTTTCAGTTATCCATTGTACATTTTCTATTATAATGAGATCTTTGTAAATCTAGAGTTTCATGCATTGATTGACCTAGGGTTTGATAAAAGGCTTAATTGAATCAGATCTTCCATAGCACTCCTAAGTACATGATCTGTAGCTGAGTCCACCTTCATTGGGTAGTGATTTGGCTAGGTCTTGTCCCTAAATGTTATTGTGGAAGAGGGTTTGATCTAGTGTGCATGCTAGTCTTATCATTCACCTTTTTCATATATAACATTTTGGTGAACCCATAGCTTCGAACACTTACATCTTGTTGATAGTTAGATTCAGATATTGCATGCATTTATAGCATATTTTTAATTATCCACTTGAAAATATTGCATTATTTCATTTCAATGGTTTGAAAATTCATAATTTTGCAATTACACATTATGTATTTCAACAAGCATAACTACCTTAATCTTCATAATCTTATTGATCATATTATTGGCTAGTGCATTGAGTGTTATAAGACTTTGCATGAGTTGTATAACCCGCTGCCCTAACACCAACACCTTGGTAAGAAGAAGTTGTAGACTAATGGGTTCTAGTGCTTTCAATAGCAACGATATGCAAACATCAAAAAATCCATTACACAACTACTTTATGAAAGGTGAATCAACATCTCTACAATATATCATAAACACCAACATGTTGGAAGAACAAACCTTTCATGATGTTGAAGATGTGATTGATATAGTTACATAAGTGCTTGAAAAGCAACTCAACAAACTAGACAAACAAATAGATGATTTTCAACAAATTGTGAGAGGGGCACATCTAGCTCAAGCAGTTGATACCTATTGTTGATGGTATAAGAGGATTATTTCAAGGACAAGAAGGTGTTGACATGCTCCATGGACTAGCCCACATAGTGGATCATAATATCATCCTAGTGGCTAGCCACGTGAATGTCATAGAAAATATGTCACCATCAAAATATATAAGCTCACAAGTATCTTACCCATACCGACTACTGGAATATCCACTTTTACATCATCAATTCTCACCACTAATCCACAATATTGTAGTAATGCTACCACTACCATGGGAACATCTAATGGGAACAATTCATAAAATTACAAAGTCATGGCATTTAATTATCAAAACTTACCACCTCCTGTATCCATACCCATGAATAATTATTCTCAACCACCCATCACCTCCACTCATTAGCAACCACCTCTCAATTTCATGATTGCAGCATCAAATACTCTTGTCTCAAATCTGCAAACCACATCACCCAATGATGCTCTTCTAAACTAACTTTTGCAAAGTATGCCATCCTTGCAGCAAAAAGTGACAAATTTGACTAAGGCCTCCTCTCAACCTACTCTACCAACATATCATGCTTGCGGTCCTTTATCTTATACAATCCTAAGAGCTCAAATGCCTGACAAATTTGAGACTCCTCTCTTTGAAAACTACAGTGGTAAAGGTGATCCTAATACTCATGTGGCAGAATTCATAGCAATGTGTAGTGATTTCTTCTTTGACGAGGCATTGTTAGCAAAATTCTTTCCTTGATCTCTCAAAGGTACTACTCTGGAAGGGTTTTACTCTTTACCTCCTAATTCAATACATTCCTTCTCATATCTAGTTGATCAATTCTTCCAACACTTCCAAGCAAACATTGGAACTACTATCTCATTGATTGATTTGGTCCATTGTAAACAAGGTTCGAAAGAGAAATTAATGGAATTTATCATTCGATATCAAGCTCTCTTTTCGCAAATACAATATCTGATTACAGATGAGGATGTTCAAAAAGTATTCATTATGAATCTACAACCGAACATACATGATAAAATAATTTTGATGAAGTGTAGTTCCTTCCAACATCTATGCACAACTCTCTGAGATTACCAACTTTTAGCTAGTCAATATGAGAATCATACCTTATCGGCTCCTGTTGGTCAATCCATAGCTGGAACATCTCAAATTTCATTTAAGAAGCATAACAAGAATTTTATCAAGATCAATGGGCAATATTCAAACAACTTTCAATCACAAGTGTACCATTACTAAACCTAATCAGACACCATTTCAATTTAGACAACAAAGACAATTTACTCCATTATCGGATTCTCTCCCTTCAATAATGACTCAAGCAGTAAACAATAGTATCTTGAAGCTTCCTCTTTCTTGTCCACTAGATAGTAGCAAGATGCAAGGACCTTCATTTGATGCTAATGCCTATTGTCATTGTCATTGCTTGGCTGGGCATGACACTGAAAGATGTATGCATCTTAAACATGAAATTCAAGACCTCATCAATTCTAACATAATACACGGGACTGGTGTGAATGACAATGGAAATAAGTCAATATCCCCTCTGAATCAAAATTTACAAATCTTCACTAATCCTTTTCCTAAGCATAATGAAAACAAACATGGTGGAGCAATAGAATGAAGTAGAGCAAGAAGACGAATATCTTGATTACGATGAAATAACTGGCATGATAGAAGTAGATAAGACAACAAATTAAGATCTACCTCGATCACGAGGAAAAGGTATCTACACTGAGGTTCATCCTCCTTTATCCCTTTATGGATCAAAAGATAACCAAAATGCACAAGATACACAAATGGATCAGCCCACATGTAATCACTTGAAGCAAGAGAAAGTTGTAGCGATGAAAAGCATCCCATTTCATTTCGAGTGGTTCATTCATCACGCAAAGCAAAATAAGAAAGGAAAAGAGCAAGGTGTGAATCGTCTATTGAAAAATTTAATGATTCACCTCCCCGCAAGCATCAGAAGATTTCACACATACGCAATCATGTGAAACAAGCACCCCACGACTACTCGGGTAATGAAAATCAAATAGGTATGAATCTCTTATCTATTATGCCACACTTGATGGAGCACCTCACCAAGATGCTCATAAGTTTGGCCTCCCCTTATATGGATATATTTATATGTGCATGTGTGTTGTGTTGTGTAAAATGTTGTTTAGGTCTCCTTGGATGACCCTTGATACTCTTGTAAGGTCAAGGATACAAGGAGATGACCTCTGTTGTGACACTTCTTCTATTTGTTTCTCCATTCTTCTATTCTCCTCTATCTTATTGCAATTGTTGTGTGTGGTGCCTTGGGGGCATAACATTGTGGAAGATGTCTTGGGGGCATCTTCTAACATTGTGTTCCTAAGTCACTTTTGTCTCCTTTCTCATCTTTCATGTTTTCATTCTTTTGTGGCTCTACTAGTCGATGGATGATGATAACAAATAAATATTGATAAGGATTGTGTGTCCCTACAACAAGAAAATAAAAATGGACCTAGTTACTGATGGGGTTAATAAGTTACTAATGCTTGACTAGTAGAATCACCTCATGTAGTGAAATTCTTGTAACAAACCTTTGCAATACTCTAATTTGCTTCTAGGCACTTTGAAATGTTTTGTATCTCACCTTGTAGCTACACTCGATTCTAAGATACTTGAAGTATAAGATCACAACTATACTCAGTTTTGAACCCATAAGTGTATCCTTGGTCTATTAAGTGATTCATGTATAAGTTCATAATTTGATTTGGTTGTTATCTTAGCTTAGATTTTCTAACCAAATCTTATATATTGTTGATCAATGGTTGTTAGTAAATGATATTGATGTGTCTGTTGGGAAGAATCGGTGATTGTTAGCACATGTCACTTTGGGGCATGGATTTTGTGAAAGATCCCATTCCCTTGTGTGTTTTTCAACTTTACCTTAACTCATCTATATCTCCTTATGAATTGAAGAGCCTTCATCCTCCTAAGGGTTTCATCACATAGGTGATATCATTGTTGTTCATCATCATTTGATTCATCATATTGATTTTGTGTTTAGCCTCTGCCCTGTAAGGGCACACTCTCTTTATATATCAATGGTGTTGGGAAGCTTAAATGATATCCCAATATTTGACTAAGGCAAGTCCCTAAACACCATAACCCCCAAACCCTTCTCTTCTTGTGTGCAAGTTACAGGTGCGAGATCCAGAAAAGTGAAGATACAGGAAGATTGAGCAAGGATCAAGGTTTTAGGATTCGACATCAGTTCAGGAATATTCCTCTACATAAGACTTGGGCACCACCACCCTAGTCTTCCTACCCTTTTTAACACTAGATTTTGCATCAGGGTAGTCTCTACACTATTTTCCTAGTTTACAATTTCTAGAGATTCAATTGTTCAAGACTTGGCGGTCTTGAAATCATCCTTTTGTACTCCCACTTCCAAGACATAGGTTCTAATATCTTACTAATCATTCTTGTGCAATTGGTTTCTAGTTATCCACTATACATTTTCTATTATAATTAGATATTTGTAAATCTAGGGTTTCATGCATTGATTGACCTAGGGTTTGATAAAAGGCTTGATTAAATCAAATCTTTCCATAGCACTCCTGAGCACAAGATCTGTAGCCGAGTCCACCTTCATTGGGTAGTGATTTGGCTCAGTCTTGTCCTTGAATGTTATTGTGGAAGAGGGTTTGATCTAGTGTGCATGCTAGTCTTATCATTCACATTTTTCATTTATAACAATAGATACGTGTAGAAATAGGGTTGGTAGAAATCCCATGAGTGTGATGAGAAGAATAGGATCTTGTATTAGGAGGAGAGATGACTGTAACGTAAAAAATTGCATACCCTTGCAATTTATCACTATATTTTTTCCTTGCTTTAGTGTTCATTCCCTTAGTTTGATTGTAGGCTCGTTTTAGCCCTTGCATTAGCCTTTTCCTTCTCATGGTGCTTAGGCCTTGTTTTCAGTGTTGCATTTTCACCAATTTTGTTGTCATTTTTGTGTTATTCATGTGATGTTCTAGTGTCTTATCATTTTTTATCCCAAACTATTCAGACACTAGTGCATTGTGTAGACGTCTGCATGACACGCTAGCGTCCCATGACAATTTTGTGAGCATTTTTCCACTTGTTGTTTTTTCACATGTCGATGGTAATGTCTCGAGAATCTTTCGATTGATTCATTTCCTACTTCATTTTCCCTCCTCTTATCATTTTTTGAATCGATCATTTTGCAATTACATTCCTCGTGGCTCTCTCTTGGTTTTTCTTTCTTACAACTTCTTGCATACTACAAATTTCTACAGCTCTCTACAACTTGCTACAATGCTCTACCTTTTCTTCAAGCCCTTTGAAGGTGATATTGTTCTTGTTATTATTTTGTTGTACAAGCATTTGTTTTTGTTGTGCTCTGAGCACCTTGGGATTCTCACATCCTACCAAATTTCATTTAGTCATTGTTCTTAGATCTAAAAACACTTAGATTAAGAACACACACATATTTCTTATCTATCTTGGTTGTTGTGGAGGTCGAAAGACCAAAGTAGGGTTTTGACTGAGGCAAACCCCCAAACAACCTCAACCATTTTTCTTGTTTTGTGTTGTGCAGGTTAAAGAAGATTTGAACGCATGAGAGTTTGCTCATTTCTCTCCTTTTATCTTGTCATTCTATTATCTTAATTATCTTTCATTTAAATGCATTATTTATATGATTCCTTTGTGTATTGTGTTGTTGGGTTTTCATTCTTGTCCTATTTGTAGACTAGGTGAAATTCTAGACCCATATCATATTGTATAGTATAGATTTTTATTGTTTTGTTGTTGTACAAACTACAACACAAAATACATACATCCTCACAATGCGCTAGAGTCCTAGATCAAAACTCCCATCCTTTGGTGACAGGTTCTTCTTTTCTTCTTCTATCCTACTCTGTAACATAATTTTGGAATTCGTACTTCTATTTTTAGTTAGTTCATGTTTTACATTCCAACTTAAGTAATGTAATGGAAAAAGTGATTTATTCACTTTTTCTTCATTGCGGTTTGGTGAACCCAACTGTCCAACTTCAAGATTATTCTTTTTCACTTATCTCCTCCTCATTTCTAAATGGATTTTTTAGTATCTTTTCTTTTATCACTTTCCATCTTTGTTAATAAGTTTCAATAGATTCTCTTAAAAGCATGTGAAAGTGAGTTATCTTGTCCTATGTCACTCTTTTTCCTTGATCCCTCTCCAAATATCCCTCCTACTTATGAGGATATTTTGGTGCAAGAGGATGAAATCATTGACACTTTTCTTAATGTTACTCTACCTTCCCTTCATTCCAATGCTCACCCTTCTAGAGATGAAGCATTAGCAAATGAAGAGTTTCACCTCACATCAGATCCCCCACGGATAGATGTCGAGCATAGTAATTCTACATCTTATCCTACATCTTGTATTTCTCAAGTAGATAATAATGTTAATATGATCATCATTAATGGATTTATTCCTCCTACTAAGGGGATGTTGGATAAGTGTATTAATGTTCAAAATCTTGCTTCTGCTCCTAAAATTATTGTGCATAGGGCATCTAATACACCCCCCTCTCTCGTCATGTGATCACTGTCTGGGGTATTCTTGAAAATCCTTGACCTTCAAATCACCTTTTAGAAATTGCAAATTTATAACTCTAAATGTGTTTGGGGCTCCTTACTACCATGTAGTAGCCTATACATATAATACTTGGCGAAACAAATAGGTTACTCCTATCCCTTATTCCCTTCCTCCACCACATCCTATTCTTCCCCCAACTCTCCATCTCACTCAAAAGACTGTTGGAGATCAGTATAATCTTGTCAAGTAGCTTTGTGCTACTCCTACCAAGATCTCTCTTTGGGAGTTGGTTCAAACTTCACCAACCTATCACAGTATTCTCCAGGAATCTTTACATAAGATCCTCGTAGCATCTTCTACTAGGTTGAATGATGTAGTTTCTTTTCTCATTATTGTTGGAATTAACAATTTCAAGGTGAAACATATTCTTATTAATAATGGTTATGGTCTTAGTGTTTGTGGCATAGACTCAATGAATCATATTAATATCAATACATCTTTTCTCTCTCCTACTCTTTCCATCTGTTGATTTGACAATGTTGGTAAACAAACACTAGGAACAATCACACTTCTGATTGAAATGGGCTCAGTGACCTTGCCTACCCTAGTGCATGTCATGCCTGGGGAGTTATCCTACAATCTCCTTCTTGGTATACCGTGGATCCATGCTATGGATGTAGTGCCCTCAACCTTACATGGTTCAATCAAATTCATCTTTGAAAATAAAACTAATACGATTAAAGTTGATTTGGATCCTATGTAGTACTGTCGACATGCAAATTTTGTGAATTAGCCTCATACTTCTACCAATCTTGAGAACCTAATTCCTTTATCTTCCACTAAGGATGATTCTCCATCCTCAACTCCAACTCCAGAAGTTGATAGTGGCATTGATTCATCCCTAAATTCATGTTCAAGTGATGATCGGGGTTCCTTAGATTTTACACCCTCCTTTGTTGGAGAGTATAAACTCTACCACTCTCTTTTTGGCATTCCAACAAATTCTTCTAATTCTTCATTTCTAAACAGATATCCTACTTCAACAAAGACTTATTCCCATTCTACTCCTACACTTTCATGTGACTATACTTCTTGCATTGATTACACCACTAATGGTGATCCTTTGTCCTTAGCAGTCACATTATGGTTGTGGTTTTCATATTCTCTCCAGTATCAGTTATAAAGGTAATGGATGTGGACGAGAAGAATTGGGTATCAAGATCCCTTTAGAGCCTAATCCACATGGCTCCGCATTAGGTCTTGGATATCGTCCTACTCAACCCTCTAAAGCCTCTTACTGTGACTACATAAATGTTAATATGATTTCCACGTTTCTAAGTTCTTCCCCTCTTTTTGATTTGGAGACAAGTTATGGGCTCAGATATAAAATTATTTCTAAACATGGATACAATGGAAATGGTTTAGAGCATGTGGAACAAGGAGTTAAGGTCCCTATGGAACTTACACTGCACTTCTCTTCTATAGTGGGTTTATGTCCCATCTTTCTCCTCTTTCTACATCCCCTCCTCCATTGTTCGAGGTCTCTATGACTTGTTTCCATAAATCAAACCTTTCTCCGCAACAAAAAGGTTTGCTTCCTACTCCTTATATTATTTCTAAACAAGAGCACATCTTGTTAAGGCTTCTTAAATCTTACTTGATCACTCTTCCTCCTCATACATGCAAGAAGTTTCCACACCACATTCAACAAGCACTTTCTTTCTATGCATATCATCGAGTGCTTAGCCATTCTACCAATGAATGCCATGCCTTGAAAGATAAAATACAACTCCTTGAAACATTTTCTTTCACTCTTCCATTTGATGAAGCACCTATTTCTTCTCTACATGACAGGTGATATTGAGCATGACCTCTATATGGTTCATGGTTCTTCCCCTATTTTCTCATGAGATTATTGTGTTGCTACCCACTATGTGGCACTTGTAACTTTCTCTATTTGCTCATTGCCATTCATGGTGGTACAATCTCACGTGCAACCATACTTCATTTTTGGTAACAACACAATATTCTTTTTCATGGTTGTCCTCACCTGTATTCTAGGGGGCAAAGATAACTTCTTCTAGGGGTGTGCATCCCTTCTAAGGATCTACCATCCTCTTTCTTCTCCTTTTCTTTACCTTAAAATATTTGCATATTATACATGCTAATATTTTAAGGGGGGCATCTATTCTCTCCTCACATGTGCATCCATACATGCACCTTGCTATATTTCCCCCTTAAGTTGTAGCTTATTAATTCACCCTCTCTGTGGTATTGTTTATTTTAAGCTCCTTGAAGCATTCACCCCCTGTGGTGTTGGTGCTTGATAAGCTCCTTGAGGCTTTGATTTTTGATATGCTCCCTGAGGTGTTGGTAGCATATGATCACCTAGCATAATGCAACTTTCTAGTATGTGATCCATGTAGTATATATGAGACACCTAGCACAATACAACTTGCTGGCATATGTGCTTCATATGACATACCTAATTTTTACACTCATGGTCACCTAGCATAATACACCTTTCTAGCCCGTGATCCATGACGAAATTGTGATTTGTATGACCCCTAGCGACAGAGCAAGCTAGTGTCTGAGTCATGTACTCTTCTTTGTTTGTATTGATTGCTTCCTTATCTATTTGTATGCATTCTTTCCTTGAAACAATCAATTGACTCATTATATTATTATATCTCCATTTAAGAATTCCTCTATTTACATGTTTTCTTTGTTTTTATTGTATTTTGGGGGATGATGCATGGTATTGAGACAACCTTTCACATTGAGGTCTCTTTCACTTTGCTGATTCAAAATTCTTCTTTGTTTTCTATGTGGGTTTCCCCTCTTCAAATTGTCATTTGCATTTATATATGTTTGTGATGCTCTGACATAGTAGTTTTGCAAGTTTATGCTCTAACACTATTGTCCTACATGTTTTTGTTGTTAATGTACTTGTTTTGCAGGTTCTTAGTCTTGGGGATTGATACCTCTACTTGGAGAGCTCTACTTCCTCTACAATATCCTTTTGGTGTTGTGATGTTATTTACTTTCAGCTCTATCCTCTTTACTTTAGCATGGATATTCACATAGTGTCATAAGCTCGCAAAAGTGGGTGCTAAATGTAACATGAAAAATTGCATACCCTTGCAATTTTACACTATATTTTGGCCTTGATTTAATGTTTATCCCTTAGTTTGATTGTAGGCTCATTTAGCCCTTGCATTAGCCTTTTTCCTTCCCATGGTGCTTAGGCATTGTTTTCAGTGTTGCATTTTCATCAATTTTGCTGTCACTTTTGTGTTAGTCATGTGATGCTCTAGTGTCTTTTCATTTGTGAGCCCAAAATGTTCAAACACTAGCGCTTCACACAGATGTCCGCATGACGCACTAGCATTTCATGACAATTTTGTGTTTTGTGGTCATTTTTGAGCGTTTTACCACTTGTTTCTGTTTGCATGTCAGTTTTAATGTCTCAAGAATCTTCCAAATAGTTCCTTTCCTCCTTCCTTTTCCCTCCTCTTCTCATTTTTTTGAATGGATCTTTTTGTAATTACATTCCTCTTGGCTCTCTTTTGGTTTTTCTTTCTTGCAACTTATTGCATACTGTAGATTTCTACAACTCTTTACAACTTACTACAGTACTCTACCTTCAACTGTCTTTCTCTCATTGGCTTCTTCAAGCCTTTTTAAGGTGATATTGTTCTTGTTATTATTTTGTTACAAGCATTTACTTTTGTTGTGCCCCTGAGCACCTTGGGATTCTCACATCCTACCAAATTTCATTTAGTCACTATTCTTAGATCTAGACACACTTAGATTAAGAACACACACATATTTTTTATTTATATATCTTGGTTGTTGTGGAGGTTGAAAGACCAAAGCAGGGGTTTGACTGAGGCAAACCCCCAAACAACCTCACCAATTTTTCTTGTTTTGTGTTGTGCAGATTAAAGAAGATTCAAATGTATGAGAGTTTTCTAATTTCTCTTGTTTTATCTTGTCATTCTATTATCTTCATTATCTTTTATTTAAATGCATTATTTATATGATCCCTTTGTGTATTGTGTTGCTGGGTTTTCATTCTTGTCCTATGTGTAGACTAGGTGAAATCCTAGACCAAGACCATATCGTACAGTATGGATTTTTATTGTTTTGCTACTGTATGGACTACAACACAATGCACAAACGTCCTCATGACATGTTGACGTCCTAGATCGAGACTCCCATCCTTTGGTGATATGTTCTTTTCTTCCTATTTCCTAGTTTGTAAAATATTTTTTAAATTCGTACTTTTATTTTTAGTTAGTTCATGTTTTACATTCCAACTTAAGTAATGTAAAGCAAAAGTGATTTATTCACTTTTTCTTCATTACAATGACCAATGTAGTGATGATGTTGGAATTATAGATGTGAGCATTAGGGGTAGGCATGGACATATGAATTTGTGTATGGGACAAGTATGAATTGGTCTCACCTAAATGACCAAACAATATGCCCCATAACTTGTAAAATATCTAAGTCCTCGGGATTGTTAGCAAGAAGACCTTTCAAAGCATCAATGATGGGATTGGTTACAACAAGAGTAGATTAAATAGTAGCAATGTGAGTTTGTAAGAATGTGAGGTTTTTATCAATACATCTAATTTTTTCATAGGTAGTAGAATTTTGAGCTCCCTCATGGTCAAACAACTCTTCCCCATGAGAGTTAACTCTTTAGGAGTATTTGACAAATGGGGAAGGTTAATGAGCATACCATAAGGATAAGTCGACAATGAGGTGGTACTAGTGGAAGAGGTCATATTAGGATTCAAATAACTATGATGAATAGGGATTAAGGAAGATCCTAATTATGTAGTAACTCATAAATTGAAGTAACATATAGTTTAGCACACAAGAATGAGAAGGTTACTATAAAAAACATGTCAAGTTCACCAAAATGAAATAGGTAAATTTAATCTACTCAGGGTGTATTTATAGTAGATTAAATTACTCTATCGACTAATGTTCTAACTAGACTAACTCAATAATCTAGTCTAATTAAAATAAATGGAGTTAAAATTATTATTTTGGTATTTTTGTGTTTATGAGAAAGTTAGGGAGCTTTCTCATAAATGGTTGAACCCCTATTTGGTCTTTCAATCTCCATAGGAAGTCAAATGGAAAAAACATTGGAGTTGAATGTGTGTTCCTATCCTACATGTATCTAGACGAAGAGTGGCACTTAGTAAACTAGCAATTGGACCCACAGGTTCAATGGGCACGCTGAAAATCTTTTACAATCAAGCAACATACAAAGCTTTGGCCTACTTGCAAGGCACCTACAAAGGCAATGCAATATACACCCTTTAGACAAAATAAAAGAACAAAAATAAAAACTACCTAAATATGTACCGTAAATTTTTTTGAAAACCTCAATTGACAAGCACTTAAACTCGCTGAAGGATTTAAATTTATTTTTGGAGTTGTGTGTGAAGCTCCCTCTTTGGTCCCATAAACTCAAAAGGACCTAATGTGGAGCAACAAGGGTAAGTGGTATGAGCTTAGGGGTTCCATCAGTCGCATGGCCAAACATGTGACTATGGGCTTCCACTCTAATCTCTTCAAGGTGCTAGTAGTGAGATGGCCACAAACACCCTATTCAATGTCAAGATTGTTGTTGACTGTTAACAAGTACTCTCCACTAGTGGATATCTACATCCATGACTATCCAAATGGTTGCATCAACAAATCAAATGGTGAGCCATGTGAATGTATGAAAGAAAGGAAGTAAGTCAACTATTTGGTTTCTTATATTGAGATTAACAGAAGAAGATAGCTTGTGAGCATTTATTGAGAAGTCCACCAGTAGGAATTTGTAATCAACATCGTTCTTATGAAAGGAGACGAAAACATTTGTTGTGCATGTGGAGGGCCTCTTAATACACTAATATATTTATCATCTAATATTAAATTAATACTTATATTCAATAAATATAGCATATAGTTTTGTAATATATGCCATAAGGATAAGATGACAATGAGGTGGTACTAGTGGAAGAAGCCATACTAGGATTCAAATAACTATAATGAATATGGATTAAGGAAGATCCTAATTATGTAATAACTCATAAATTGAAGTAACATATAGTTTAGCACACAAGAATGAGAAGGTTACTATAAAAAACATGTCAAGTTCACCAAAATGAAATAGGTAAATTTAATCTACTTAGGGTGTATTTATAGTAGATTAAAGTACTTTATCCACTAATGTTCTAACTAGACTAACTCAACAATCTAGTCTAATTAAAATAAATGGAGTTAAAATTGTTATTTTGGTATTTTTGTTATAATTGGAGCTTTCTCATAAATGATCAAACCCCTATTTGGTCTTTCAATCTCCATAGGAAGTCAAATAGAAAAAAACATTGGAGTTGAATGTGTGTTCCTATCTTGCATGTAGGGGAGAGGAGCCGGAACATGCACACCCAATTTTCAACTTTTTTTTGCAACTTGTTTACATAAATAAATTAATAATAAACCATATAAAACAATTTTTTAAAAAAAATTTATGTTTTGACACGTGGGAGGACGGGATTCGTCGGTTTGAAAAAAAATTGCAATTTTTGTTATGCGACCGAAACGTAGGTGGTTGGAGTGCCAGTTGGTGCATGGCACGATGTCCAAAGTGGAAAGCCCTGCCATGTCATCGCATGCCACTCCTCCACCATAACACTCGACTGCATCGCATTAATGTCTCGCTGCCCCTTCCAATTCAATCTGTCACTCCACATTTACTTCACATCCCCTCTTCGTGCTTCCACGGCATCCCGTGTAAATTTCGATAGGACCTCCATTCAATGCTCGCAGTGCCTCGCACAACTCGCCAACTTCAAAGCCTTTCAATCTACCAAGTTCTTTAATTTTCCCTACTTTTCCGCCAGTAGGTGCTCAGTTCAGCTCTCTGCAACTTTCATTCTACCACCACAACATGCTACGCTCTAACTCCATTGTATGTGATTCTTGGCGCGGGTTATCAAACGGGAAATGCAGCTCTAGCTCTGCCATACCTCCTTCCGAGTTCACCAATGCCATGCAGGTGAACAATATATCCAACTGTTTACATTCTTTTCATTACTTGCGAGCTAGGCTCTCTGCTAAAGGGTTTAACGTAGTTTAAATGCAAGTGAGGAAGCTTGAAGGCCATGGCGTGCTCGTCAATGTTCGCGGGGGCAATTCTTTTGACCCAGGTGAGCATGCTCACTAAGGTTGCCATTATTCAGTTTTGTTTTCTTTACTCTGTCTTTGTGTTTGTTTTTTTTACTTTGGTTGTTGTAGATTTCCTTGTTCATAACAAGCTTTCGTGTTTTTGAACACTATGCATTCTGTGTTCATCAACACACAAATTAAATAGAAATTATTCTTTTGTTCAAGCATCGGTGTCTTTAAAATTGATGTTGTTTTTTATTTCAGGACAGAAAAAATTCTGGGGTTGTTTTTATTTTCATTACAGTAACAAATAATATTGTTTGTTGTCGTTTGGTGTCATACAAAAATCTGGGGTTGTTTTTATTTTCATTACAATAACAAATAATATTGTTTGTTGTCGTTTGGTGTCATACAAAAATCTGGGGTTGTTTTTATTTTCATTACAGTAACAAATAATATTGTTTGTTGTTTCCGTGTCATAGAAAAATCTAGGGTTGTTTTTATTTTCATTACAGTAACAAATAATATTGTTACTTGTTTCGGTGCCATAGATAAATCTGGGGTTGTTTTTATTTTCATTACAGTAACAAACAATATTGTTGGTTGCTTCGGTGTCATAGATAAATCTATGGTTGTTTTAATTTTTAGTACAGTAACAAATACTTTTTTTGCTTGTTTCGGTGTCATAGATAAGTCTTGGGTTGTTTATTTTTCGGTTAGGTTTTCTCATTTAATTACGTTTTTTCCATCTTTTACAAAGGTTATTTCATAGGTTATCACTGTTTATTTGTCACAAATATTTTTCTTTGTCTATATCTCATAAACAATATATTGCAAATATTACAACCATAGGTTAGCATTTGTGTTTCCCTAGGATTTATATTGCAAATATTACAATCATAGTTTAGCATTTCTATTTTCCTAGGGTTTATATTGCAAATATTACAGTTATAGATTAGCATTTTTGTTTCCCCAGGATTTATATTGGAAATATTAGCCATAGTTTAGCATTTTTGTTTTCCTAGGGTTTATATTGCAAATATTACAGTCATAGTTTAGCATTTGTGTTTCCCTAGAGTTTATATTGTAAATATTACAGTCATAATTTAACATTTGTGTTTCCCTAGGGTTTATATTGCAAATATTAGTCATAGCTTAGCATTTGTGTTTCCCTAGGGTTTATATTGCAAATATTACATTCATATTTTAGCATTTGTGTTTCATAGGTTCTGCATTATCATTCAAACATATATAAATCTAGGGTTGTTTTAATTTTCATTACAGTAAAAAATAATATTGTTGCTTATTTTAGTGCCATAGATTAATCTTGGGTTGTTTATTTTTCGGTTAGGTTTTCTCTTTTAATTAGGTTTTTCTTTCATCTTTTTCAAAGGTTGTGTCATAGGTTATCACTGTTTATTTGTCATAAATCTTTTTCATTGTCTATATCTCATAAACAATATATTGCAAATATTGCAATCATAGGTTACCATTTGTGTTTCCCTAGGGTTTATATTGTAAATAGTACAGTCATATTTTAGCATTTGTGTTTCATAGGTTTTACATATCATTCACTCTGGTTATCTTATTCTCATAGGTTTTGCATTATCATTTGCTATCGTTTTCTTCAATGCTAGGCATAAATTTGGGGGTTTCTCTTTTTACGTTTTTATTAGGTTTTTGTTTCATCTTTTTAACAAGTTATTTCATAGGTTATCACTATTTATTTGTCATAAATGTGGTTCCCTATGGTTTATATTGCAAATATTACAGTCATAGGTTTGCATTTGTGTTTCCCTAGGGTTTATACCACGAATATTATAGTAATAGTTTACCATTTCTGTTTCCCTTGGCTTTAAATTGTAGATATTACAGTCATAGTTTAGCATTCCTGTTTCCCTAAGGTTTTTATTTGTCATCAGTTTTAAATTTATCATAACTACAGATGCAGCGTTACTGTTTTGATTTGTAATATTTTCTGATCATATTGCAATTTGTTTTGTATTTATGCTTCTTGTTTCCACCTATGTTCAATTGACAGTTTCTCATTTTGAGTTATTATTTTTTATTGAATTTGCTATCATTCACTCTAGTTATCGTATTCTCATAGGTTCTGCATTATCAAACTATTAGGTTTTCTATGTGAAATTTGTCAAACTCTTACTATTTTCCATTCGTAAGCTTTATAATGTTCTTCATTAAGCCATTATACTCATAGGTTAGCAGTTGTGTTTCCCTATAGTTTATATTGCAATCACTACAGTCATAGTTAAACGGTTTATGTTGGTTTCTTAGGTGCAATAATTGCATTAATTCAGTGATGCAAGATAGTTTTTTGTGGTGCCTTAGACAAATTAGGGGGTGTCTTCTTTTTCATAGGTTCTGCTTCACCAATACAATCATGCAACTATTGTATCCTTTTTGGTGGCTTACATAAATTTTCCATTGGTGCCATAGATTAATTTGGGGGTGCTCTCCTTTGCATAGGTTGTGCTTCATCAATTCAATCCTCAAACTAATCTACCTTTCTTAGGTGCCATTGAATCATTTGCCACAGTGGTTCATCAGTCCTCCACAAGTTAGTTAAAAACTCTTCCATAAAAAAGCACTATGAGATCAAACACAAATCAGATATTAAATGCACATTTAGTCGTATATATTTGTCAAGAAAACAAGCTAAGGCTGGTAGCCAAACAAGTGTAAGTGTTTTCAAATTGTATCTGACATAGGTGAGAGAAGTCAGAATGTGCGCACCCAATTTTCAATGGTCCGCGTTCAATGCCATGTGGACCAGTAAAAAAATTGCAACTTATTCAGGGAAGTTTAAATTTAAAACGGCATTAACATAGAACTTTGTACCCTTCCCCATAAACATTATAAAGAGAACTGTCGCACCAATCCAGGTGTCACTTCCACATTACTGACAACTACACAACTACAGAACAATGTCACCTCAGCACAATTCAAACCCATTTGTCCAAAGTGCTAACCCATTACAATGATTTTTCCCACCATAGCATAACCCAAACAACATGGCAATGCATCGGCATGTCTCATCAAACATAAGACCTACAACATGTATCAACAGGAGTCTCTCCCATCTCGCCAAGTAGGGTGCGCACGTACTGGCTCCTTCCTCTAAAAATCCACCTGCATCTAAAAATACAAGCTGGAAGGCCGCCATTATTCATATAAAAATTTATGGAAACAAATGCAAACAATACACCAAATCAATCAACTCAAGAATAATGGCCCAGATCAATCAAATCTGCAATTCATATCACCCAGAATTCAAATTCGAAACAGGACTGGGATTTAATTCGCCACAACAAAGAAGCATCAATCATATTGAAATGATTCCCAATTCAAATAGCCCTTGAGGTGTTTTCTTCACATTGATGCCAGAATGTGTTGGCTTAAGGTCTCTGCAACTTCAATCCCACCACCACTACATGTTACACTCGGACTCCAGTGTCCCTTCCAACTTCTTTATATACATGTATATGCATATGTATAAACACATACATAGACAAATACATATGTATATGCATATGTATAGACACATACATAGAGAAATACATATACATATGTATATACATATACATATACTACTTCCATGACATCTCACGTAAACTTCAAGCCAACCTGCATTCAATGATCCCAGTGCCTCGCACATCTTGCCAACTTTAGAGCCTTTCAATCTACATCAATTCAATCATGGCAACTTTAGAGCCTTTCAATTGACCATCTTCTCGAGTATTCTTCACATTGATGCTAGAATGTGTTTGGGGATGTTCTCTTATGCATATGTTCTACTTCATCAATTCAGTCCTTCAGCTATTTTATAGTTTTTAGGTGCCATTGATTAAATTGGGGGTGTTAGCTTTTTTATAGGTTCTGCTACATCAATTCAGTTATGCCATTGATTAGTTTGGGGGTGTTGTCTTTTGCATAGGTTCATTATCATCAATCAAGTCCTGCAACTATTGTATGCTTTTTAGGTGCCATCGATTGATTTGGGGGTGTTATCTTTTTTTATAGGTTCTGCTACATCAATTCAGTCATGCAGCTATTCTAGCTTTCTTAGGTCCCATTGATTAATTTGGGGGTGTTGTTTTTTGCATAAGTTCATTATCATCAATCAAGTCCTACAACTATTGTATGCTTCTTAGGTGCCATTGATTGATTTGGGGGTGTTATCTTTTTTATAGGTTCTGCTACATCAATTAACTCATGCAACTATTCTAGCTTTCTTAGGTCCCATTGATTAATTTGGGGCTTTTCTTTTTGCCTAGGTTCATTAGCATCAATCAAGTCCTGCAATTATTGTATGCTTCTTAGGTGCCATTGATTGATTTGGGGGTGTTATCTTTTTTATAGGTTTTGCTACATCAATTCACTCATGCAACTATTCTAGCTTTCGTAGGTGCCATTGATTAATTCAGGGCTGTTCTCTTTTTCATAGCTTAGCCTTCTTCAATTCAATCCTCTAACTATTGTATCTTTTTTAGGTGCCATTGATTCCTGCTTTCTTTTTTATAGGTTCTGCTTCATCAATTCATTCCTGCAAGTATTGCTTGTTCATCAAATAGCAATAGACCTTGAAAGATGTATATTTGTTCAAGATATACGTGATCTACCATGGATGTTTTGATCCATGGACATCATGTATATCCTAAACATATAATACTTCTATTCATGTGTTCATCATTGCACATTGATTTTAATATTTGTATGGTTGGAAGTTAAAAGTGTTTTTGATGGAGTATAAGTTGGCCACCCTTTCACTCCACTACCTCGCATTAATCTCTCACCGCCCCTGCCAATTCTTCTATACAGTCCTCTTTAATTACTCAATTGAACAATTACTAAAATCCATTCATCCATGTTACAACCTTAGATTTATCTCTGGCACTGAAACAACCAACAATATTATTTGTTACTATAATGAAAATAAAAACCCCAAATTTATCTATGGCATGCATACATTGGTTACTTGCATTGTTATGCTTACGTTGGACAAACGAACATTATTTATATGTCTGAATAAATATTAACAGCAAAATAAATATGTATAAACATATATATATATACATATTCATATATATGTATATGTATATATATTGTATACATATTTACATGATTGAATAGATGAAGCAGAACCTATGAAAAAGAGAACACCCCCAAATTAATCAATGGCACCTAAAAAGGATACAATAGTTGCGGGACTAAATTGAAGAACAACAAGAAAATAGATATATGTACATATATGTATATGTATACTTATATGTGTATACATATACATATATGTATATGTATATTTCTATCTATACATATATGTATATGTGTATGTCTATGTATATGTATATACATATACTTACATTTGTATAAGTCTATATATATGAATATGTATATACATATACTTACATATGTATAAGTCTATGTATATGAATATGTATATACCACATGCATAAACATATACATATATGTATATGTAACAATAAAAAGAAGCTTGAAGGGACACTGGAGTCCAAGCGTAGCATGTTGTGGTGGCGGA
Source organism: Cunninghamia lanceolata (assembly GCA_027924645.1). Taxonomy (NCBI): domain Eukaryota; kingdom Viridiplantae; phylum Streptophyta; class Pinopsida; order Cupressales; family Cupressaceae; genus Cunninghamia; species Cunninghamia lanceolata. Next base: position 2,094,551 of record BSBN01000476.1, read on the forward strand.
TGGAAGTTGTAGAGACCTGAACCAAGCACCTTATGGTGGACAAGTTAGGAAAATTCAAGAAGATGGTAGATTGAAAGGCTCTAAAGTTAGCGAGTCGTGCGAGGCTCTACAAGCATTGAATGGAGGTCCTATCAAAGTTTATGCAGGATGTCGTGGAAGCACGAAGAGGGGACGTGCAATAAATGTGGAGTGAAGTACTGAATTGGAAGGGGTGGCGAGACATTAATGTGATGCAATGGAGTGTTATGGTGGCGAAGTGATTTGCGGTGACGTGGCAGGGCTTTCCACTTTGCACATCGTGCCACGCACCAACTGGTAGTCCGACCGCCTACGTTTCGGTCGCATGGCCAAAATTGTATTTTTTTTCCTGACCAACGAATATCGTCCTTCCACATGTCCAAACATTAAAAAAAAATTAAAACTGTGACTGTAATATTTGTAATATAAACCGTAGGGAAACACAAATGCTAACCTATGACTATAATATTTGTAATATAAACCCTAGGGAAACACATTTTTGACAAGTAAACAATGAAATAGATTTATGACAAATAAACAGTGATAACCTATGAAATTACGTATGCAAACCTAACTGAATGATAATGCAGAACCTATGAGAATAAGATAACTAGAGTGAATGATAATTTCAAATTGTCAATTGAACATAGGTGGAACAAGAAGCATATATACAACACACATTGCAATCTGATCAGAAAACATTGCAAATCAATACAATAACGCTGCATCTGTAGTTATCATAAATTTCAAATTGTCAATTGAATATAGGTGGAACAAGAAGCATATATACAACACACATTACAATATGATCGGAAAACATTACAAATCAATACAATAACACTACATCTGTAGTTATCATAAATTTCAAACTGTCAACAAGAAGGGTGCAATTGTAGATATGAAAACTAAAAAACTGTCCAAAACATCAAGTGCATATGAAATCCAAATAAGGCCACATCTAGCTACTGAGATAAAGAAATGGTGGTTGGCTTCTCGGGGTGCCACTGGCCAAGTTCTCATCCCCTTCCACTCGATGAGGAGTGTTTCTTACATGACTGGGAGATGGACTGGAAAAATGGGTGCAAGTGACATGTGTTGAGGGCGGTGGTGTAGACATTTGTACATCATGAGTGCCAGTGTGATTTGAATATTGAGTGCACTTGAAGTCAGATTGGGAGATGGTTGAATAATTCATTGCCGTGGAGAATTGAGGGATATTGATGTTGAGAATATCACGGAATACTCCATTACTTTGAGACAAGGGATTAGCAAGGGCCCTTAACTGCCTTTCTCTTTGTAAAGCCCTCTGCGCATGCTCAATCTCTTTTTCATTTCGGTCCTGTTCCTTTTGAAGCATCTCTAGCACCTTTTTGGCATCTCTATCCTTCTTCTGTTGTATTTCTACTGCTCTTTTTCTTTACGTTGTATCTCCCTCTCTATTTTGGCCTGCTCCTTCAACTCCTTTGCCACTTTATTTGCTGCCTTTTTTTCCTCGTTCTCCTGTTTCTTTCAGACTTTTAGCTCCTCAACCTCTTTCTTCCTTTGCTCTTGCTCCATTAACAACTTCATGTAGTCATCTATCGTCAACAGTTGAGACTGTCTACTCAACCAAATTGCACCACTTTTTGATTTTTTTTACGAACAGTGTGCACAGGCAGCTTGAGGAAATTGTTGATGTGCAGAACTGTTTCTGTTTGTTCTGTCCAATCCAACTTTGACACAATGTTCTCCTCCATTGCCTGTGAGTCTTCGGTGAAATCTTGATCGCCTCTTAAATTTGAAGTGCAAGGAGCATAGTAATGCACAACTTCAGATAGCTCGATTGCAGGTGGTGGTGATGGGAAAGTAAAAGTACCCTGCATTTCTGGGACATGCAAATCTATGCCTTGATTCATTGCCCCCTCCACCAACCAGGATGGTGCAATTCATTCCGATGGAAGACCTAAGCTATTATTGAATTGGTCAACAAGGCTGTCTGCCACCACTTTTGCAACTGAATCAACATGACAGCTATCAGGAGACTGCTGTGATTCTGTCGCAGTCTGCAATTGTTCATTTGGAAGAGTGGACTACAATTGTGCTACATCCTCTCTTGACTCAGCAACTCCTCAAAGACTTAGAATGTTTTCCACTGCAAAAGCATCCTCGTCAACCTGAAATGTGTCGCTGGGATGCATGTCTTCTATGAGTTCATCTAGATTGAGTGGCCATATCCTAGTCCTTTTAAATCCTGCCTTGATGTTGTCAACTATCAAAGCTCTAATGAGTGCTTTGCTGCCTAACATTGCAAGTTCTGTCCTCCTCACTTCAATGTTGGGAAATCTTGCCATAAATGTTGCACGTTCTGATTTGAAGTAAGTTTTAAAAGGTGAAAAGACACTCACATCCAACGGCTATAGCTTATGTGAAGTGTGTGATGGCAATGTCAGTAAATCTACACCCAACGCTCTTGCTTCTTGGATGGTTTCAACTGCTATATGGCTTCCATGCCCGTCAAAAATGAGCAAGTGCCTATTGGTTGGTGACACACCGCCTAGAACCGAGTTCTTGAAGTGGTTCAACCAATCTATGAACAAATCTTTAGTCATCCATGCATGGGGCTGGCTGCCATGCAAGCACCCGGTTCGCAATCTACAATGTAGTTATTTATGTTTTGTTTCCCCTTAAACAAGTAAAACCCTGGAATGCTCTGCCTGGCAGCATTAACACAACATAGAATGGTTATCCATTCACAACTCTTTGGAATAATGTAAGACACATTTCTGCTACCATTTCTAGCCAGCATTTTCATGGACCCATTTCTGTCTGCCTAGATGTCAGTTTCATCGCAATTCCAAATGCGATGAGGACCATATGGTAGTGCTTCATATGCTGCAAACAAAGTATTGTAGAAAGTTACTACAACAGCAGGCCTAAGGCTGAGTGCCCTATTTTTGTCTAGGCCTTCAGCAATCCGCAACACAATTTCAGGATGTCTGTTCTTGAAACCTGTCCACCATGACTTCCCCGGGAACCCATTGGTGAAAGGGTTTGGCCTATTTTGACAGATTTGAGCAACCTCTGCCTTAAGATTGACTATCTCAAGACCATGGCCAACCTCAGCCATTTCCTTGCACCATTCAACAATCAGATGTTCTTCCTCGGTAGTGAGGACTGTTGGTGGACCTTTCTTGGACGTTGTTGTTAGACCGCCAAGCCATTTGGAGAGTGTGGCTATTGGGATTTTCCACTTTTTGGAAGCTCCCCTTATTCACATGTCATTTTCCTCCACGTCATATAGTGCCCCTTTCATGTCCTCTGAAGACCACAGATGTTGTTTCATTGTTTCCTTCTGCGGTATTCAAGGTGTAGGAACCTCATTATGCGGTGTTCGAGGTGTAGCAATCTCATTTTGTAGTATTCGAGGAGTAGAAATCTTGTCTACCGCTGCAATAGGATCATCTTCTAGGGAAAAAAAACAACCTTGTTTGTGGGAGGGCAACCTCCTTGTGGCTCTTTTGTTTCTTTTAGTTCCTCTACGGGTCACCACTGCATTGCCCTTTGCCATCTGCATAGAATAAGTACAGTCAAAACTAAGAAGGGAAAACAACATATATTTACTTGTTGTGACAAAAATATTTTCATAATCAATGACAGTTATGTTTATGTATGAAAATAGTGATGCTTGAATAGAAGATTAATTAGTTTCTGTATGTGTTTTTTTCTTTTTAGTTTGTTGCATTAATATTCTGAAATACTGTTAAATATTGTTTACAGACGTACATTTATTTTGTAGTGAGCAACATAAGGAAAAGAGGAGTGACAAGCACAAAATTACACAACTGCTAACCTATGACTGACAATATAAACCATAGGGGAACATAATTGTTTAACTATGACTGTAATGGTTGCAATATAAATAGTAGGGTCACACGATATAAAGCTTACGAATGAAAAATAGTAAGAGTTTAACAACTTTTACATCTTTTGTGTATGACGAACTCAAAAACATGCATAAATTCATTCACATGAATTATTATTATTTAAGAGTGTAAATGATGTAATATTTGGAATGACTGAATTGATGAAGCATAACCTTACGAAAAAGATGAAACAAAACCTAATAAAAAGAGAAACCCTCAAATTTATGACTGGGATTGAAGAAAACCTAACTGAATGATAATGTAGAACCTATTAAAATAAGATAACCAGACTGAATGATAATGCAGAACCTATGAAAATAAGATAACTAGAGTGAACGATAATGCAGAACCTATGAGAATAAGATAACCAGAATGAATGATAATGTAGAACCTATGAAAATAAGACAACCAAAGTGAATGATAATGCAGACCCTAGGAGAATAAGAAAACCAGAGTTAATGATAATGCAAAACGTATGAGAATGAGATAACCAGAGTGAATGATAATGCAGAACCTATGAAAATAAGACAACCAGAGTAAATGATAATGCAGACCCTAGGAGAATAAGAAAACCAGAGTTAATGATAATGCAGAACGTATGAGAATAAGATAACCAGAGTGAATGATAATGCAAAACCTATGAAAATAAGACAACCAAAGTGAATGATAATGCAGACCCTAGGAGAATAAGATAACCAGAGTTAATGATAATGCAGAACGTATGAGAATAAGATAAGCAGAGTGAATGATAATGCAGAACCTATGAAACACAAATGCTAAACTATGACTGTAATATTTGCAAGATAAACCCTGGGGAAACATAAATGCTATGAAACACAAATGCTAAACTATGACTATAATATTTGCAATATGGAAGCTGGTGCATAGGTTGGCATTTGTGTTTCAATATAAACCATAGGGAAAGACAAATGCCAACCTATGACTTTCATGGCTATAATGAAGAACAATATAAAGCTTACGACTGGTAAAAACTAAGAGGAATACCTGGGACAATATGGATGCTGCTGAACTGGATTCTGTGCTTGTCACTCCTCCGTTTCTTATGTCACTCACTATAGAATAAGTGAATACATCAAGGTTTTCACGGCTATTTGAATTGGGAATTTTTTGAATTTTATTGATGGTTGTTTGGTGTGGCAAATTAAATCTCTGTCCTGTTTCAAATTTGAATTCTGGATTATATGAATTACAAATTTGATTGATTTGGGCCATTAATTCTTGAGTTGATAGGTTTGGTGTATTGTTTGCATTTGTTTCCATAAAATTTTTTATGAATAATGGCGGCCTTACACTTTAAATTTTTTTATGCAGGTGGGTTTTTAGAGGAAGGAGCCAGTACGTGCGCACCCTACTTGGCGAGATGGGACAGACTCCCGCTGATACGTGTTGTAGGTCTCATGTCTGATGAGACAGTGTTGTTTGGGTTATGCTACGGTGGGAAAAATCGTTGTAATGGGTTAGCACTTCGATCAAATATGGGACAAATGGGTTTGAATTGTGTTGATATGACATTGTTCTGTAGTTGTGTAGTTGGGAGTAATGTGGAAGTGACGCCTAGATTGGTGGAACAGTTCTCTTTATAATGTTTATGGGGAAGGGTGCAAAGTTCTATGTTAATGCTATTTAAGTTTAAAGTTCCTACCATACGCTGATATGTAGACACAAGTTGAAAACAAGATAACATGTTTGTGTAACTTATGGGGGACCGTGCTTACATGTTATAATAAAATGTGCATTTAATATCTGATTTATGTTTGAGCATAAAGTGTTTTTTATGAAAGAAAAAATGTGTAACTTATGGGGGACCGTGCTTACGTGTGAGCCTCAACGTGCACCGGTCCTATCGCACGTTAGGGCCCCACGCACGTTCCGGCTCCCCTCCCCTATCTAGAACGAAGAGTGGCACTTAGTAAATAAAATGTGAGAATAACAATAAAGAGCATCTGTTGGCGTTGAAGCCGAGCAATTTGTGATTCCACACTCTTGATTTTCAGAAGGGGCAGAGCGTGTTTATTTTGGCAGGCGCAGGCAAAACACGTATTCGAAGCTTCTACAATTGTTTCCACTTGCAGCGCGTGGAAAATCGAGTTTGTGAAAAGGCTGGGGAGCTACGACCAAATGGATGAGAAATTCGATTTTGTTTTTGACACCATAGGGGAGTGACTTTACAGCTTGTTTAATAGTTTTGTTCCGATGAATCGGAGAGAGTTTTTTTTTGTTCTTTTTCGTTTAAAAAAACTCTCTTATCCAGAAGCTTTCTTAATTAAAACGTCAGTGTTAATATCAGCTATGGGGCTGCTATAATTGGTAATTGAAAGGGTATGTACAAGCACAAGAATGGTTCACATTTAGCAGAAATTTTATTTTAACAACACTGCAAGCCAGCTGCAAGTAAAACAAGGCATTCTGAAGTCTGCAAGTATCACGAAACTGCCGCAGTATATTAAAGAAAAAGGTGTCTAAGTTAAAAAAACAATTGTAAGGAATGGTAAACTTCCCTCCATCTCAGAGAGAATTGTCATTACTGTAATTATATATCCCTTCAAAGTTGTAAAACTCCACATTGGGAAGTACTGAAGTTTCTCAAATGTAGAAAAAGCAGTTTATCCAACTTGACTATGTTCACAGCATAAAACATTTTGTAATCAAATGAATGCTTTCGGTAGGATAAGAATTTACCCCTATTCTTAAATTCAAATTTCATATTTACCACGGTTAAGGTTTATGTCATGATAGAAGGCCAAGTTAAAGGGTTGAAAAGTTGAAAAGAGACATTGCAGATCTTCCACATTCCCTAACAGGCAATATAACAGCCTTCTCAGATCACATAGATTGCCGGTAAAACTGGCAAAAAGTGACCAATTTATAGATCTGAAAGATTAAAAAAGCACACATTACCCGGTTCACTTTGATAGATTTAAGCTCAAGATTTCCAGAGAGTCATGATAGAAGCCATCTCAACTAACACGCTTTGATAGTATTAACTTCTGGCCCCTGGGCAAAGCACTCAAGAAGTGACTACGTTAAAAAGTTGTGAAAAAGGTACGTACAGGTTGCAGGTCCTATACTTTTCCTGTGATATATTTTGAGCTCAACATTCTCAAAAGGAATGCTAGCAACCTTCCCTATCAGTTAGTTGAAAAGAGGAAAATAAATACACACATAATACAGCCATTCCTATTGTCTAGTAGAAAAAAGTTCGATATAAGTGATGCCACTATTGACTACCTAATCTTTTTAAATTGAAACAGAAGACATACACTAGCTAATCCTCTCGTATATAATGAGTGATCTTGGTGGTTTACTTTTCCAGTAGGAATTCATACACATCAAGTGGCTACAGAGACTTATTTTGAAGGAAACCTGACTATTGGTAGCCAAGCGTGACTTTGCGGCAATTATAATAATCATTTCTATAAATATACAATCCTCAGCATCATCCTTTAGTAAACTGTACATAGGTAACAAAATTCACCTATACAGTTTGTAGCCCTTGATGTCAGACATTAGAGTCAGTTTATTGAAAAGCGAGATATGCCAGCTTCTAACTTGTCAAGCAATAAAGCTAAAGGTAATTTCAAAAATCCAAAATCCCTTTCCACTCCTAGCTGCCAAATTGCATTTTGCTGGACAAAAAATGCACAACAAAAGTGAAATTTCACTTTCAGCTCCAAATTTTAGGATATGCCATCTGCTCAAGTTAGTCATTTAGAAAAGAGACCCAAACTTCCGGACAAAAATGGGCAACAAAATAGGCACCCCAAACAGATTAGCTTTTCCACATCAATCTGTGAGCCTTGGACAATTTAACTTTCTGGCTGTATAAGTATATTTTCTTATACTTGTAGAAAACCCAGAAAATTAGGTAACGAAATTGACCGCCAACATCCCTGTGCATCAGTTGTCCTTTTTTTAATAAATAGCTCAAGCTATTCCAAAAAGAGATTAGGTAATCTTAGATACTTTGGCCATCCAGGGGCTGCCTCAACTACTTGATGGCATAATAGGGTTTCACTACATACAATTATTCATCCCCTCACGATGATGCTGTGGCACCGGTTTACCACGAAATGGCCTTACATGATTATGACCTTGTTTGGGTAGGTCTTGTAATTCCGGTACTTGAACTGTGCGTTGCTTCTTGGCTGCAAAAAGCATTACTAGTTCATTAGGTCACTAGATTCATGGGTTGTCACGCACTTCATAATTTAAGTGTTTCAGATACAAAAACAATAATGCATCCAGCATTAAAATACAAACCCTTTTCTGCTTGTTGGTACCCTTCTTGAAGCCTTCTTTTTGCTGCCTCAATCTTCACTCTTACAGATTTATCTTCAGGAGAGTTTAACTTCTGAAGAAAAGAAATCACAAGCAAGACTTCAGAAATAAGTTGATTTTCAAAGTCTAGCTCCAAATAAGCAAAGTTTGTGAGCACATGTTTTGAACTATAAGATTCATGTAAATGAGAAATTCAAAAATTAACCAGAAGACATAAACATCTTCACTTCCTACATATTTGGAAGCAGGTCCTGGGTACATCATTTGTGGTTTAAACTTACTACCTAAATGCAATCAATGTTGGCATCAAAATTCAATTTCAAAATCAAGTAATGGTCTATAAATGGCACCATTCATCATGGTTTATCTTCAATTGCATTTTACTGTAATAGTTTGCTTACATGTTGAGAAGGAAGAGAGCTAAGCTTGATCTGCTGCTTGTTGGAATCTAACTTTTGCTGCACATTCTGTTCATAGGACCTCCGTTCCTGGCTTACAATTGGCAGTCTTCCAGGACCAGAACTGGCATTCCTTCTTAACCCCCCATTTTTTGTTTTATCTGTCACAGTTTCTTGTTTGCTACACTCCCTTTTCAAATAATATGGGTAGTCTGGCTGCTTTCTTTTAGGCACTTCTTGTACTGAAAGTTGCTTTTCACCCTCTTCATCGCCATCATTCTGAGTTGTTTCAGGAATACGAGGGTCTGTGTTGATTTTAAAAACAATAACAAAGATACCAAGTCAACATAAAGGAACAGCAGAATGAAACTGAAGTATTCAGAAGCAGTGACATTGCATCGACTAAGACAGAAGTAGTCCATAAGCCTGTGTTTTCATGTAATGAATTATGAAATACAGCAAAAGCAAAGGAACACAATAGAAATGGGGAAAAAGAACTTACTTCCATCATCATCCATACCATCAAAGAACTTTAATCCCAATCACATGCAAGTTGCAACAAACATCATGTATATCAGCGCCAATATCAACAAGCTCAAATAATACAAAAAAAACAGTTATCAATCAAACATTCTAGGGTGCAAGAATTTCTCATAAAGGAAGAGAAATGTTTATCATCCCTTATTCAGTGTGCTTGGCAAAGCAACATATATTATAATATAACTATATTATGGTACAAAGACCCATTTGACTTTCATGCTTTTACTACCTGGGATATTTCTATTGAAGTGGTCTGCGTTGCCAGAAAGGCACCATCCTCAAGTGGAGGGGAAGGGACTCCATTTTTATCATCAGCGATTGCAGCTGAAATAGAGTCTGTAGAGGTTCCTGCAAATACAAAAACTTATGCATATTATAGAAGTTGTGCTTTCACAAAACCTACCAATAGAATGGAAGAAAAAAGAATAGGGAAAAATTAAATAGTCTAATCCAACCTGCTATTGCAGCTCCAGCAGTTTTCATCCATTCATCTGCAAGCTCTTTCCAGCTACTGCAGTGCACCATACAAGAAGCAATAAAACGATAGTAAATATCTTAAAACAAGTAAAACAATGCACATAAAAGCTGCCACTAAAATCAAGCATCCTCTATTAGTTCTAGAGCTGCTTCCTTCAATGATGATGAATAAGAGAACTTGCTATGACTCCAAATGATTTTGGAATTAAAAAAAGTTGTAATTCATCCCTAAACTCTCCACTATTTTCTACATTTAGAAAGAAGATCTTTTCAGCTTCTTTAGTGCAACATAGAAAAGCATAGTAAATATTTAGAACTAGCTCCAAAAGGCTGTCATGAAAATCAAATATGCTTCCAAAAGGCTGTCAGTTCCTACAATTTCAATGAATAAGAGAAGTTGGAACAACAGGAATTGGTTTGGGCTTAAACAAACGCTGGAATTCATCCATGGATTCAACATTTAACTAAAATGACCTTTCAACTCTTGCATGAACCAAAAAGGTAACAAAATTTCCCTTAGGCAAGTCTTGATTTACCTGACAAGCTTCTTCGCCATAGAGCAAATGGTTTTTGACTTGTGCTTCCGCAACCTATTGACTTTCCTACCAATGTCAGTTGCCTGCAATTTATTGGATATTCAGACAAGATCAGAAAAATGTTTGACATCAAACCATGTTCTGAATCTAAGCAGTCTTTTCTTAACAAATAAAGGGAAACTTAACCTAGACATTAATGTTCACGAGTGGCTAAGAATGGACACTGGGACAAAAGAAACGTATGCAATAGAAGCCCAGAGCATCATATGCATTACCAACCAAAGAACAGTAACATAAAGCAGTAAAATTTTCATAAAGAACAAAAACACGCAGCAGCAAATGTTAGTCACGTAGCCCTAAAAAGGGCACTAAAGGAAATACCCGCTTGTCCTAAGACACATACCTTCAGGATTTCAACAGACAATTGCATCAACTCGAGTCTTCTCAATGACTCGTTTAGCTGACTATCCGACTGCAAGACAAAATGTGGTTTTTGAGAGACATGAGGAAACTCTAATTTCAATACCAGAAATTCAAAATGAGCTGAAATAATGGAAATTTAATGTGGTTCAGATATATTAACAAATCCTAATTTCGTTGCCACAAATTCAAAATGAGCAGAAACAATGAAAGTTTAGTGAGTCATTAAGATAACATGAGCAAACCCTGATTGAACACCAGAAATTCAAAATGAGATGGCAGGAAATGAAAATTTTACCTCATCCTGATTTGCAAGAATGTCTTTGATCCTGAAGACCTCTCTGAGAATTTGGGATTCTTCCTCAATTTCTTCTGTCAGGGCTTCAACCTCGTCATAGCTGTAATTGCTGACCCTATTCCTGTCTGCATCATCAGTACTGCTGGTGACTTCATTATTATTGGAACCCTTATTAATACCGTCATCATCTGGTTGAATAACAGCAGCATCACATTGGCAGCACCTGAGAGTCGTAGATGTCAAAAGTCTCTCAGCGATCTTATCTCTCCTTCTAAATTCATTAGGGCAATCAGACGCTGCAACAAGGATTGCATGTTCAATTACACTGCATATATCAGCCTCCGCGCCCTCAACAAACTTACGCCATTTTTCCACACATCCCATTTTATGCATTGTCATTTGACCCCAATTCCCAGGTCTCCTCAGAACAAAACAACCCCTGGACTCGTGTTACAGATAAGTATTAAAGATGCAAACGCACCCAATATACCAACAGGTAATTCAAATTGACCAACCAAGAACTAGAAGCCGTTTGAATATTGGATGACCTTATACCAATCAATCAATCTTTGCTTAGAAACCTCAGAGATCAGGTCTTGGGAGTGACCTAATTTGTTTGGAACCTCACAAAATAAAACTATGTTCACCAAAAACAATCCCTAAAACGTAAAGGTCAGCTCATGGGTATGGACTAATTTGTTTGAAAATCAATACAATCTTTGACATAAAAACTCAGTGATCGGGCCTCAGTTATTACTAAAATTCAGAAAAACAACACAAAATGGGATGAAACTCAAAACCCAAACGTTTTTTGATTGGACAGGACAGGTTATAAAATAGATTTAATTTTGTTTGCAGAAAAAATAGAATAACCCAAAAAATAAGGTAATGGATTTTTAAAAAGGAAATGGATATATGAAACGAAGGGGTTGGATTGAATTAGAAAGGATTCTATATTTTATTTTGTACAAATCTTCTTTAATTTCAATTTTTAGAGCTTCAGAATTTGGAGCCGAGAAAAAGCTATTATGTAAGCCGCAAAAATGTTACAGTAGAGATGAAATTTTGAATCTTAAAAAATGACGGATCGCGATGGATTTTTGAAAATCGCTGAATTTCAGTACAAATCAGCAAAACGCACGGAATATAAGATGGCAGCAGTAAAATCTGGTCAAAGTTGCGCACGAGTTAACGAGACGCTTTAACGTTTAAAGCTACGCAAGGTTTACCGCGAACCTTTCTCGGGGCGAAACTTGAAAAGTTAAACAAAGCGGGTTAAAATGTAAACCGCTTTTCCCAACAAGCGGGTTAAAATGTAGACTGCGAAATCTTCTTGCCAAATAAGATCTATCTTTCCTTAGAGCAGGAAATCTTTCTATTTTATTTTTTTTAATATTATTTACGTCAACACTTGTATTAGGAAATCCTTTGTGGGCCCTTTTTTTTTTTTCTATTTTTTTATTTTTTTTAAAGATAATGGAGTGTCGTCTAAAATGTTATATTTATTTTTAATTCTATTATTACAGCCATATTATACACTTTGAAAATATGGTGTAAACTAACAAAATTCTTTTAAAGTTACATTTAATTCTATTTCTTGCGGACTCCAAGCGTCTATAAAATAAATCATATTTAGTGGGGGAAATCCATCAACGCCTTTCTAAAGGCTTGTGGCAGATTAAACATTCTACCTTCCTATATTGAATAACCGTGCCATATGGAAAATTTGGAGTTCATATTAATTTTTTAACTAGGGAGTAATTTTAATGGCAGTTTGGTTACCATTTATCATGGCATAGAACAACTTATAATATTATTAAGAAATTGATGCCATATAAAACAAACATATATAAAACTATAATATAATATTATAGAATTCTATATTTAGATTAAACATATTATATGTTTAATATTTATATTTATATTTATTTATATTTTAATTATATTTCTTTTATATAATATAATATTGAATACAATTATATTTATTTTTATATAGTATATTTAATATAATATAAATTATATTAAATAATTCTAAAAATATTAGATTATATAATAGTATATTTTTAAAAAATATATTTATTTACAATTTAATCATTTATTTATTAATTTAATAACTTTTTTTACATTTAACTAATTTTATAATTAATATAGTGATATAATTTTTATAGTACTAATAGTAAGTAAAATTAATATGACTAATTACACCCAAAGCATTCCCACAATGAATTGGGCCTGGCTATTTTGAGAGGTCAATGGTTAAGAGCTTACTAGAGCCATGCAAATAATCATGTCATAAAGTCAATTTGCTAGGGGTTTCACTGAGGAGAACTTGATCCTTACAATTACATAAATTCTCAAATGTGTTTGTAAACACCACCTATCTTTACAAGTTTTCAAATATTAAAGACTAGCACTTGCACCTATAGGAGGTTCAAGGAAGATGCCGATTAGAACAACCAACGATGAAAATTTTCCCGGCGTCAACGTGAGACAATTTCGAGCACTATAATGCTCACATATAAAAGCCTATCGACTAATTAGGATGAGAAAAGTTCAAAAGTATGTGAATTAATTAGGATGAGAAAAGTTCCAAAGTATGTGAATTGTCAAATTATTCTTGTGCGTACAAGTTTAAATCTATGCACATGGTTCATTTTTGCACTCATGAAAAATTTGGAGTTCATATTAATTTTTTAACTAGCAGTTTGGTTACCATTTATCATGGGATAGAACAACTTAAAATATAATATTATTAAGAAATTGATACCATATAAAACAAATATATATAAAACTATAATATAATATTATAGAATTCTATATTTAGATTAAAAATATTATATATTTAATATTTATATTTATATTTTAATTATATTTCTTTTATATAATATAATATTGAATACAATTATATTTATTTTTATATAGTATATTTAATATAATATAAATTATATTAAATAATTCTAAAAATATTAGATTATATAATAGTATATTTTTAAAAAATATATTTATTTACAATTTAATCATTTATTTATTAATTTAATAACTTTTTTTACATTTAACTAATTTTATAATTAATATAGTGATATAATTTTTATAGTACTAATAGTAAGTAAAATTAATATGACTAATTACACCCAAAGCATTCCCACAATGAATTGGGCCTAGCTATTTTGAGAGGTCAATGGTTAAGAGCTTACTAGAGCCATGCAAATAACTTGATCCTTACAATTACATAAATTCTCAAATGTGTTTGTAAACACCACCTATCTTTACAAGTTTTCAAATATTAAAGACTAGCACTTGCACCTATAGGAGGTTCAAGGAAGATGCCGATTAGAACAACCAACGATGAAAATTTTCCCGGCGTCAACGTGAGACAATTTCGAGCACTATAATGCTCACATATAAAAGCCTATCGACTAATTAGGATGAGAAAAGTTCAAAAGTATGTGAATTAATTAGGATGAGAAAAGTTCCAAAGTATGTGAATTGTCAAATTATTCTTGTGCGTACAAGTTTAAATCTATGCACATGGTTCATTTTTGCACTCATGACTATGATTAGTTCATTTCTACACTCATATATTTGATCTAGCCAAATTCTAAGAACAACTATATTTAGATTGTGTCATTCTTCTATTAACACGTCTAAGAACTTGCAATTCTTAGTTATAGTTCATAAGTTATGGTTGAAACCTAATTTTTTAGTAAATAAATTTATTTTATTTTATTTACATTTTAGTGAACTCCACTTCCTTACACAACTCAACCTAGGGTTTTTGCCTTAGGTTTTATGCTTCCACATTAGAGTCATTATTTATATTTTTTGATTATATACTTTTCATTTTAAATTCGTTTGGGGTTTGAATCTAACTTTATTTGTGTGCTATCTTGATTAGTGTTTGGGCTATTATTGTTTGTTATCTCTTTGATCCTTATCCATGCACTTTCACTATTAGATTTTTATTGTTGATGTCTTCTCTCCCTTCCTTACCAACCTCATTTTTTATGTCATTGTTCTTTATGATGACACATCTTTTGTAACCTATGATAGCGACTTAGCTACTACTTCATTGCTATAGGCACTTAATGCGTCTAGGGATCTTGATTCATGTGATGTTGTGTCTAACAAACATTCTTTTTCCACCTCATGACAACTTATCATTTACATCTATGGATTCCCCTCCAAGTGCCTCTCTTGATGGTGCACCCTTTCCACATGTAACTATGTTATACTTGTTCCATGTGGAAAGAAGAAAACATTATTTTGCATATGGAAAAATTTAGAATATACATAGTTTGTAAAATTGAGTTGCTATGAGCAGTAAATAGGGGGACATATTTTGAAATATAGCAATATTAGGAAATTAGAGTATTTATATCCTTGATTTTAAATATTTTTCTAATATAATATAAGAAGAAAACATTATTTTGCATATGCAAAAAATTAGAGTATACATAATTTGTAAAATTGAGTTGTTAAGAGCAATAAATAGGGGGACATAGTTTGAAATATATATTTATATCCTTAATTTTAAATGTTTTTCTAATATAATACTATATATAATATAAAATATATTATAAATATAAATTTTTAGTATTATATTATATTATAATATATTTATTATTCAGTTATATTTACCTTTTATATAATATTAAATATAATCATAACTATTATTATATTCTAATTAAATTATTAAATATATTTTAAATATACTATTATATTATAAAATCATATATTATATATTCAAGATCTATATGTATTTATTATTAAATTAAAATTTTATTTTATATATAGATTGAATTAGATAGATACAACCTATTAGTAGATCTATTTCTTCGATCCAACTTGGCCCATTCATCTTCATCCATTGCTGATGGTAGAAAATTGAGTGCAACATTTATTATGATCCACTAATTTGTCTCCACTGAAAGATCTTCAATCTTCAATTTCCACAACTCAAAGTTTTACCTACTAGGCTTCTCAATCTCAATTATCAAGGTGTTGCCCATGACTTTTGATTTTCAAATGTTATTTCAAATCCACATTAATTATCCCACAATTAAATTAAATTACTTTTCACAAATTTTAAATATTAAATTACTCATAGTCTTCGTGAAGTATATGTGATGTAATTAAATATTTAGATAAAATAATTGTAAGGGAATAACATCTCTTTTGCATAAATTTAGTTTGACTTCATAAATGCAAGAAATAAAAGTATGTACATAATTTAGGTTTAACTAATAATTTTATTGGGAAATGATAATTATAATAAATGAATTTTCAAAAATTAAGAAAAGAAGATCAAGCAATTAGTTTTTCAAATAATGATGAAGAATAATTTTATGCTACATAGAATTTGGTCATTTTAGTATAAAATAGATATTCTTGATCTACTTGTTGTCTCAAGAATGTAATAGTCAATGGATTTCATGCATGTCAGATCTACATTGTGTGTTCTTGATCCCACATTTCAAAAAAACATCCTAATGTGTGGAACCATTCTACTATCTATTGGATTGATCTACCAAACTATGTACCTGCACAACTTGATTCACCCTTGTATTCGATGTCTATCAATGTGAAAGGACTAACAATATTGAAAAATACCTTGGGGAGATCACCAGATGACAAGAGTTGTGCTCTCCTAGGTTGGCCCCCTTGATTACACCGACTTCACAATTGTTGAAGAATATTCAAGACAAGCTCAAGCATGAAAGTGTCCTAGATGATTTCATGCAAATTTGACTTGTTCTTCAATATAATTTTTTTTAAGGATATATAAAGTAGTGGAATTTTGAGAGAGAGATAGAGATAGAGAAAGAGTCTCAACAACACATATCACTACATTCTTTCAATTCTACTAATGGATGGATAAAAACCATTCACCATCAACAATATTGTATGCTCTCATCTCAAAAACTTACTTATTACTTTTATCTACATGCTATCTTGGCTAGCAAATAAACATGATGTAGGTGGTGACCATACTTATATTTGCAAGAGAATTCCTATTAAATGTAGGTTTGAAAATACATACATGCTTCAAATAGTATGCATAGGTGACAACTAATGGAATGCAAGTGAACACAGGTGCAGTGCATGAACAAGAATATAGAAAGGGGATCATGCAAATAGAGACTACACACCAAACATGAAAGCTCACACATTTGAAGTGGCTATTAAGCAAAACATAGGGATCTTGAAATCCATAAGATTATGCAAATTAATTCACAACACTTGAGAAAATAAAAATGGCATGGGCCATAGAGAGAGAGAGAGACTACCCTTTGATCAGTCATTTCATGCCAAAATTCAAAAGATGACACATGTAATGAGTATTCCAAATTGGAGGTTAGTACTACATTAAAGAACATGAAGCTTGGTATGGGTTGGACTATTTCATCTAGCTCCATTAGAGCCTCATGAAATGGTACTTTTTATGCAAATGATCTAATGATAGAGAAAAGAGAGTGAATTTCAATTAGTTGTTTCATGCCAACGATCCAAAGATACTACTATTAGAGATAGCTACACTTTTGTGTGCAATGGGTACACTAAAGAGGTCTTTAAGATGAATTATAAAGTCTTTAAGCAAATGGTGTGTCTCCCTAATTATAGTTCCCAATGGGCATGTCATCTTCAAATTGTTGGTATGAAACGAGTAATTGAAAGTCACTCTCTCTTTTCTTTATCTCTCTTTCCCTTTATATCTCTTATCTCTAGCTCTCTCCTACTCTATCTCTCTTTCTCTATTCCTCTTTCTCATTCTCTCTACTTTTGTAAAAGTGCCATTTCATGAGGCTCCAGTGGAGCTAGATGATCTGGACCAACTCATACCAAGCTCCACTTTTTTACATTATAAAAGTACCATAGTTTGATCTTTAATGTAGGGTTTTCCATTAGAATGCTTGACCATAGCCCCAAGTCTATCACAGAACAAATCGCTTTGTTCCACTATGTTTATGCAGTTAAACTACGTTTTATAATCTCATGATGGACAATGATATTTTATTTTAGGAAATGTCTCTTCAATTGTCATGGATGGTAAAGGTAAAATCTAAAAATAATTATTCATATGAAGGTTATGCATGTAGCCATGTTTTCTACTTGAAACTGAAAAGGACTTCGAATCCATAAATTTTAGTTCAGCTTCATACATAAATAAGGATATAGTTTTCCCATACACCCTTTGGCATATTATACACATATTCAAAGTATAAGTATGGTGGGACTTGTTCAAACTCTTTAAGCTTCCAGTACTGAGCCAAAAGATGATTTGGAACTCCAAATCCAACCAATCCTTTAAAATGGTGTGGAAAACAAAAATTTATATCTTTATTCTCTATAGACAAACCTTTGGAAGACATACTTTATTTGAGATTTATCTTCTCAAATGGTTTCTTGTGATGGGTTTCATAGTAATCCTTTTCTAAATATATACATAAGTGATATATATATATATAGAGAGAGAGAGAGAGAGATTGGCATAGAGAGGAATAGAGAAAGAGAGATATTTTTGATGGTCTGTCTGTCCATTTTTCATGTGTCGGTTTCTATTTTAAATGCCTTAGTGTCAATATTTAGGGTTTTGGAAGAGATATAGAGTTGGAGAGAGAGAGAGAGAGATTTCTGATGCCCTGTCTACCCATCTTCCATATGTCAATTTTAGTTTTTTAATGCCTTAGTGTCAATATTTAGGGTTTTGGAATGTAAGAGGAAGGTAGGAGAGGGGAGAGATAGAGATAGGAAGAGATAGGGAGAGGAGAGATAGAAAGATATAGATATAAAGAGAGGGAAGGATAAGAGTTATATAGATAGATAGATAAATAGTTAGATAGATAAATAGATAGATAGATAAGGGGAGAGGGACAAGGAGAGATATATATAGGCATAGGGGGAGAGATTGAGGGAGAGATAGAGATAGAAATAGAGAGGGAAAGATAGAGAGAGGGAAAGGGAGAGGGAGAGGGAGAGAGAGATATAGAGAAAGGAGAGATAGAGAAAGGGATGGGGAGATAGAGATGAATTAGGATGAGAGAGAAATAAAGAGGGACACATAGAGATATAGAGAGAAGGAAATTGATAGAGATAGAGGAATAGAGAGATAGACTACCTTTTGATCAGTCATTTCATGCTAACAATCAAAAGATGACATGTAATGAGAAGTCCAACTTCGAGTTTAGTACTACATTAAAGATCATGGAGCTTCATATGGGTTGGTCTATATCATCTAGCTCCACTGGAGCCTCACGAAATGGTACTTTTAATGTGCGATCCAATGTTAGAGAAAAGAGAGTGACTTTCAATTGGTCATTTCATGCCAATGATGCAAAGATGCAATGAGCTATTTTGGGAGATCAATGGTTGATAGTTTATTATAGACCCATATAGACGATCCCATGAAAATAGATTCTCTTTTCAATTCTTTGTACAATCCTTATTGCTTCTCTTATATGGCATTTAATAAAGCACTTCATTTTTTTATCCATGAAATTCTTTACTAGACATCGATCCTATGTAAATACTTTTGGTAGATGGATACCTAGATTGGATAGATATTGAGCTTGTACTCATGTAAAATGGGCCATAGAGATATTGAGGTTATATATACTATACTAGATCATGACTAATGGAATGCAAATGAACTTCGAGACACTCGAGAAAACAAAAATGACATGGGCCATAGGGATACATGACAATCATCATTCACTTAAAGACATGGCAATTGAACTTCCACAACTCATCAGCATACCCATTGCACACCAAGGTGCAGTATTATTTTAGATATATGTTGTAAATCATGGTAGATGGTGTCTTTAGATTTGTCTTTTATGTTAATTCAATTTATGGTATATGTATACACAAATTCAATTTCAATGTGAGATTTGACTAATGTTTTCCAAAATCAATCTACTTGTTTTTAGAGTTCACATTTGTGTTCACTTTGATATATAGACCTACAATGCAATAAAACATATGGTGTTGACATTAACAAATATTTTTAAAGACAACACTTGTCTCTTATAATTAAATATAAATAAAATTACTTAAATATAACTAAGTATGAACTAGTATATTTATATTTAAAAATATTTTTTTATATAGTTTTTTAAAATCTTTTTAGCTTATTCTCTTCCAACCAATTTCTTTTTTCAATTTTATTTTTTATTTTTTCCATTTTTTATATTTTTATTTTTTCCAATTTCTTTTTTGGTTCTATAGATTTTCTCCACTTTTTCTCCTTCCAACAATTTCCAATTTATTTTTTGGTTTTTATTTTTTATTTTTTTCCAATTTCTTTTTTGTTTTTTTTTTTTTTCCAATTTCTTTTTTTGGTTCCATAGTTTTTGTGATTTTTTTATTTTTTCCAAAAAAAAAATTCCAATTTCTTTTTTGGTTCCATACCTTCCAACAATTTCCAATTTTTTTTTTTTGTTTATCCAATTGTTCTTTTTTTATTTTTTCTAATTTCTTTTCTTTTTTTTCCAATTTCTTTTTTGGTTCCATACTTTTTGTGATTTTTGGAGCATTTTCTCCTTCCAACAATTTCCAATTTATTTTTTCATTATTCATTTTTTTTTAATTTTTTCTCTAGTTTTTATTTTTTATTCTTTATTTTTTCTAATTTATTTTTTGGTTCCATAGTTTTTGTGATTTTCTCTAGCTTTTTCTCCTTCAATCCTTTCTAATTTCTTCTTTGGTTTTTATTTTTTTTATTTTCTGGTTTTTCTCCTTCAACCGTTTCTAATTTCTTTTTTTATTTTTTTCAGTTTTTTATCCTTGACAGTTTTTAATTTCTTTTTTTGTTTTTTATTTTTTGTTTTTTTCAATTTCTTCTTTTTCTCTTCAATCGTTTCTAATTTCTTTTTCTTTTTGTATTTTTATTTTTATTTTTATTGTATTCTTTACAATAGTTGTGGTGTCAGTTCATTTTTGTCAATAAATTCAAAATTTATTAAAAGAATGCGGTCAAATTAATTTAAGTTTTATTTGAGAAAATTAAAAATATATATTTTACCATTTCTTTTTATTTTTTTCCTTATAAATATAAATGAATATTTAATAATTTTTTTAAATAAAAAATTATTTTATGATAACTTTGTATTAAATCTTTCTTTAAAATTTTAAAAAAATTATTTATTAGTTTTTTTATTTTTCTCTTTTCAAAAGAATAATTTATATTTTTGTTTCCTCAAAAAATAAAAATAAAATGTTTGGAAGTAAAATTGAATAGTGAAGGCAGGGCCTAAATTTGATGGTCGTATGGTCTATTTAGTTATTTTTTCCATAAAATACAATCAAAATTTTAGGAAGATTGTACAACATGAAAGGGGAGATTTCAAATAAACAGTCAAAATTCTATAAAATTAATCTTATATATATATTTAGTTTACATATAATTTTGTTTATAATAAAATGTGTCTTGGTATTTAAAAAATAAGTTTGAATAGATGATTGTCATCACGGTCGACCTTGTCTGTCAAGCAATTTTTTTGTGATGGTCATCTATTTGAAGTTGTCTTTCAAATAGTAAAGCCTACTAATTTTAGGAAAATTATATATAGGCTAAAAATGTATATAAGAAGAATTACATAAAAAAAAATTACAATTTATCTGAAATCTTGTCTTTCAAGTGATACAATCTTCCTAAACTTTTAATTGTATTTTATGGCTAAAATAACTAAATACGACCATACGACCATCAAATTTAGGCCCTGATTGTCATGAAAAATTTGCTTGAAGGCGGGGTTAACCATCAAATTTAGGCTCTGAGTGAAGGGAAAATTTTGAAGGTAGGTTCAAAATATTCAACATTTATTTTTCTATTAGTATATGTATTATGTGGGAATAACAACTTGCCCTAATTGGAAGAGTCATGAACTCCTAAGAAGCTAGATTATTTCTAACTTATTTTCAAGAAAATCTATACTTCATATTTATCCCATGATGAAAGAAGTAGCTCCTCTAAGGTCAAATTCTTTTACATTTAATCCAAAAATGGCACATATAAAATTTGACAATCAACTTATATATTGATGAACAAGTATATATCAAGACTGCTAATCCCTGAATATATGGTGAAGTATTTATCAATCCCTTATATGATGGAAGAGTTGAAATAACTTTGTTTGATTCCTTGATTCTTCAATTACATATATGGATTTCAGGTTATCAACTTAGTATGGTAAAGGGCCATTGAGAAGAAACATTAAAATAAGTTTCTATATAGATAGTTAGTGATGGAAATATAATTACTTGACCCAAAGTGAATAATGTTAATGGGAGTAGCATGCATCATGCATCAACACTAAACATTGTTATTGAATCAATAGTACTAGCAAATTGATAATTAATACGTATTTTTATCATAATTGGATTAGTAGTATTGCGTAGATATAAGTAAGAAGCATCATGTTTATATTCATTAATCCATTTAATTTTTTAGAGTCCTCTTATGTTGTGTGTAATTGATCATTAATGCTCTAGATGATTCATTGTACAACTACAAATTATGATTCATTTTGAATAATGTAGATGGTGCTTTATTTGAATAGTAGAGATTTTTTATAATTTATTTGGGTATCATTAAAAGACATTAGTTATCATACTATAATTATAAGAATTCTATGAAAACTAAATGGGAATGTCACTTGTCAATATATATTATTTTTCTAATGGTATTTTTACTACCATTATAAGTAAATTTGGTATGTCACTTTTCATTATGTAATTGTATTAAGACCTTGTGTCAAAATAGACCCAAAACTAAATGAGAATTGGTGCGGGTATTGCTAATTTCTCCATTACAATTATGTGTAAGCTTATAAGGTTGAGCTTTAGAGTTTCCACCTCTTTTGTGGAAGAACACTGACATAATATTCTTGACATTGAATATTATTGCCAACAAATTATATGCCCTTTAAATATAAATATATTGCATGGATCTTGAGCTAGCTTGTATAAATATATTACCTCGTAATGAAAAATCTAATTTAAAGTTATATGAATCAATAGAGGAAAATGTGAAGAGTAAAAGAAGTAAGAGCCCAAAATAGATGGCTAACAATAAGAGCTTTAAATTCTAAATAAATCACAACCAACATTTGTTAGTAAAATAAAATCTAACTAGATTTGGGATTATGGATTAGTGTTCCCATCCCAATTATTAGCATGAATCTTACTTTTCAATTAATTACTATACATTTTAATATAACAATTAATTAATTATAAGCATCCTAATTCTACATCGAACTTTCTCTGGTCAAAGGGCCTAGCATTGAAACATTTGTCCATATTAGCTATGCCTAAAGAACTCTCTAATTTTGCATATCAAGTGTGAATTTGGACCTATCTATCAACAACAAAATTCAATAACATTAAGTGGATCCCCCATCCTTTTAAAAACAAAAAGTAGTTCTCTTACCAAATCGTTTCTATCTTATCTATCCAAATTGTTGACTCATAATCACTTTCTCTCCATTAAACCAAAGAAACATGATTTGGTTATTTAAATTATAGTTGCAATTATGTTCATATTACCCACAAGAGGTCTCCATCACCCCAGTATATTACATTCATTGACCACTCATACTATAATGCACTAAAATATGAAGGTTATGATAGCCATTGCCTCATGATCAATGTTAGACCTAAGAAAAGATGCCACAATATTCACCCAATGTGACAGGAAGCTAGTCCACCAAAAGCAATGAATGGAGTTCAATAAAAATTCTCAACTAAAATAATTCTTAAGAAGATAATGGAACAAAATATTTACCTAGCTTGCATATAACACTAAAGAAATCTAACATAATAAATTTTAAACCAAAATGACTACAAAAGAGACCAAATTATTTCCTTAACTCGCATTAGAAATCCACACATATGCACAATATACCCAAAAAAATCACCAATTTGACTCCAAAATCCTAATTCACTTGAATTGGATGTTTTGTCACATTAATTATATGGTAATTAAATAAATATTAAAGGAATGTTTATATCCATAAAAGTTGCAATACCATCCCTATTGCAAGATAATAAATTGAAGTTAATGATTTGAATTGAAAGGGGAAAGGGATTATAAATATTTTACAAACTATAAGAGACATGAAAATGTGCAAAGTGAATTCAATGAGAACCCATATATTTCTATAAATGCTTGTGTGAAGAATAGAAAAATCATAGGAGCTAAAAAAAAATTGAGTAGAGCTACTAATTCTAACTCATTTATATAATGCGTGTATTAAGTTGCAAGTATGAGAAACATCTTTTACCAAATAGGATTAAATTTTAAATAATGCCAATACCTAATTTGCATGACTTCAAACCAAGAAATTGGATTTTAATTTGCATGATCCTAGTATGCTATATTCCTAATTATAATAACGATAAGCACTTGTGGCATGCTTAACCTTAATAGTTTCATTTATTAGTCTTAGTTATTCTTTAAGATGACTTAGTTAGTATGAAGGGGTGTGTCCCTACATAGTTATGCATATAAATAAGGAAGAGAGACTCTCCCAACACATCGTATCTTCTAATATTGAATTCACATGTTGTTTTTTGATTATTGGAGGTCACCCCCTCAAAGTGGTTTTATATTTTTATAATTTTTACATTTATTTCTAAGAAATATCATAACACGTAGTTGGGTTGATAAAGCACATGACTTGAAACTACTTTTAAATGATGAATACTAACTTATAAAAAGGAGATCCACCCAAGATTTCCAAGAGAATGACATGGTGTAATAAGTAATAACAACATGTCTATTTGTTTAATACTATGATGAGAATGAAATTTATAAAAAACCAAACCTACAAAGATCCTAGTATAAACTCTCAAACTTTACATTGTGGAGTTTAGGACCCAACAAGTGTGTTGGCAAGAGAAATAATAGGACACAGTCCGGAGATGTAAGCCTAGCTTACTCTTATGTAGTCTTTATACCCCAACAGTGACAATGATAGAATAACATATATTTGCGGTAGGAAATAACATAATACGATAAAATTATCTCATATTCAATATATAATAAATATCATAAATGTTCAAATATTACACGATAGTTCTCATATCATATATAGATTCCCTTTTCTCATCATATCCATATCTCTTCCATATCTTCCATCTTCCTCTCTTATTATGCTTCTTCACATTATCATGCTTCATCATGATCCATGTTCTTCTCTCTCACATTCCTCTTCCTTATATAGGCTCTTAATACCCTTTCATAGTGTTTTTCCCTTATGTCCTTTCCTAAATATTCTTAATTAACTCCCTTCCATGAATTCACCCTTTCCTTTATGATATTTATCCATATTAAGGCTTGTTAAGGTGTGTTAGGGTGCATTTAAGGCTATTTATGGCCTAGAGGACCCATAAATGGGTCTAGGGATGACCCAAATGGGACCGCAAACCCTTTGCAACATATGATAATGTCATATAAGGTACAATGGTGTAGTTTGCAGTACTCCTGATCACCTGCTGACATTCTCCTCGAGCCTAAAACATTGTCTTGTCCTTAAGACAACCAAAAATATTTCTTCCATAATTATTTCAGTCAATAACAATCTCAGTATAACCCACCACATTCCATCACATGATCATATGTTAGCTCGTGGCATTGAATCAGAACTCTATCATAGGTCATACACATCATATCAAGATTTCAGATCTAGGCATCAGGTCATCAGAAGTTATCTTTATTCGAAGTGTTGTCAAATTTACATCTTAGGATAGTCAAGTACTCAGTTCAACGTGCAGAGTTCGCAACATCTTCTCGTTACTTTTGGTACCCAAATAAACATCTCACAAGGTAGTATGACACCAGAGGCAAATTCAATTAGAACCACAACGTGCTCCTTCAACACTTGGAGCTTTATTATCGGATTTAGGTTGACCAACATGTTTCATAGAGCATCAGGAGTTGGAACCTCCACATCTTTTTTCCCCATCTTCTTTACTATGTTTTATGTGCCTCCTACCTTGTTCTACCTACTCTCCAAACTATGGGTCCATATTTTCATCTATGGTAAAATGTGGTATAAATAATTTTGTAATTTTCATTAATCTTAATACCCTCTTAGTTTTGATTTGTGGTTGATTTTCTTCCTTTGCCATGCTCTTTGGTACTTTCTTTTGTATCTTCCACCTGCTTAGGACCTTCCATGTTTTTGTTTCTAGCTTATCCAATTCCAAGGCTTCCACAAAATTCTTTTAAAGCACAGGTTCCTACCCTTGAGTACTAAGGTTTCTTGACATATGATATACCTGTGGAGATAAGTTGACTTGATGAATCTTATCTTCGTCCTAGTAGGGCATGCTACCATTCTCCTCCTGAATCTGTGGTGCATTATTGTTCTTTGCAGTATGTTTACTAGCTAAATTCTCAATCTTTCTTAGGTTGTGTGCTCTTCTAGCCGTTAGTATTTTTCTTGATCTTCTTGTTGATTCGTTCCATATTCGTCATTATCTTAAAATCGATGTTATGGTCATTATCTTCAACATATATCTCTCCTTCATAATTTAGATCATTAATTTATTTCCTAGGAATCTTTCCCAGTGAATATATCATCCTCTAATTTTCATCTTCACTATCTCCTTCCTCTTGCACTACCACTTCTATATATGCACTGGCCATATCAGTATACAAAGGGATGTGCACTACTTGATTTGTCCCAAAAAATGTCATCCTTCCTTATGGGAGTCAAAAATCCCATTGTAGTTCACAAACCATTCCAAATTCAATAGAATATTAAAGGTTTCAAAAGGCTTCTTCATCTCAATAACTTCAATGTCTATCTTTCTCTTTATTCCCAACATATTGACTTCCACATTCCTGCAAGTATCAATGGTGGTTCCGTCAGTTAAAGCAATGTTATATGGAGTATCATGTAGTGTAGGTCTTCCAAGTTCTTCCCATACCCGTTTAGGCATAATATTGACTATTACATATTTGTGCATCTCAGCCCAAATAGGCAAAACTAGGTTTCAAAGGGGATTTTTTGTTTTAGCCCATGGTCTAGGGGTCATCCTGTTAGGTTTTGAGGGGGTTTTAATATGTTAAAATATTTGATAAATGTTTCCATTTTTTACGTTGATTCAAGAGAAATGTCTTCAAGATTTATTATGTCCCAAGAAGCAAAGGAATCATGTTGTTGTCATATGAGGAAAGGCTTCAGACAAACTATAGAAAAGCATCAAGTGGCAATCATAGACTGTTTAAGTTCAATCAGCATCAAGGAGTAGTAGCATGTCTAAGATGAAAGAGAAGTCAACACCCATGAGAATAGTTAAGACTGTAAGGAGCAACAAACAATAGGATAAAGGGTCTAGAGCAGTCATGTTGACAAAGGTCTAGGATAGTAAGACAACAATGATGGGTTTGAGTATGGTGTTTAGAGGACTGAGAAAGCAGTCATAAGAAAGACAGTCAAGAAGTGGGATAGTCATTAATCCTTCTCAAACATCAAAAGGCACAAGAAAGCTTGATGGAGTTGTTACAGAGTAAGCTACCAAGAGAATACAAAGGGTAATACCAAGGGGTATACAGTCTAGCTGAGAGCATTGCACACAATAAGTCAAGGAGCATTTTGAAGAACTAGACACCTGGCGAAGACTATCAAAGTGGATATAGTTGGCAGAGTGCAGAGGTGCTACGAAGTTATCAATGAGTGTCAAAGCATAATGAAGGTTAGTCTAAACTTCTTGATAAGCCTGTCAGATGATGAGGAGCACATACACTCATGACTTGCTAAGGGCATTGAAGATGACATCTTATGGTTTCCTATTGCATTTCCCATGTACTCATGCATGATATGAGTGCTTGATAGGAGTATTTCTACAGAGGAAACCCCATCCATCATTCTGAGAAGGGCATAGTCTAGAGGTTTGCATCTCAAAGGACATTACTAAGGTTTAAAGGTTTTATCTAGGGACTGTCTCATAGGTAAGGACCTTTTATTCAAGACAGTGAGGATAGTGAACACTATGAAGAGCAGAGATAACAGTATTTTTGTCTTCCCTCTTACTTTGAGCAATCCATAAGTGACAAAGAGGATAGTATTAGGTATAGTCTCAAAAACAGTGAATACCATGCATAAGAAATCCATGAGCAAAGTTTGAAGGCAATGTTATGTTTCTTCATGTCTGACTATAGATTTCAGTGAGAGATAACAAAACTTAATGCATACACAGGGGATAGATATCAAAACAACCCCCCAAGGTCCCTGATTTTGTGTGAGAAGGTATGGTGTAAGTGATAAATACATTTTTTGGGTCTAATCACTTCAATATCTATCAATATTGTCAAGGAAAATCAGTGATGTAATGAGACAAATGACCAACTCTGCCAAGTAATCCTTAAGCCTGCACCATCATTATGAAACATTGGCAAACTTACTAACACATTGCAGAGGTCTGTTACAAGATAGAAGAAGTCTGATAAAGGTGCATGCAAATGTGTAGCAGGGTTTAGGAGACAACAAGGAATAGTCATCCTTGGTTGTCATGATGTAGAATAGTCATCTTGATTATCATGATGAAGATAGTGATTAGAGAAGGACTTACAAGGATGCAGTCCAAAGGATGGAAAGAAATGTATGAGTTAATATATGACAATGCATAGTGGTATGGTGAGCGTAAAGACATCTTAACAATAATCTAAGAAAGATAGAAGGGTAAGAGCTCACTACTGATCTCGGGATGCCTACTCCCCATATAGGAGGTCATTCTAGTTGTCATTTCACTAGAATCATGCATCAGCTTGTTAAGAGTTGTTGTAGGGTCCATACGAGATGGGAAGGGCATCATACATGAGCAGGAGACATTCAGAAATAAGTAGGATATATGTATTTATTTCTTAAATTGGATACAGAATAGTCAGGGCTAAGCATGGAAGTAGATTATAGTTTCAGGTTGATTCAACTTTATTCATTACAGCTTGCTTAGTTCTAGATGATCAAAAGGTACACACAGTTTATTAAACTTACTTATGATTATTAGCAATTGTATTAAACAATAAAAATTTTAGATGCTCTTTCCTTATGCAATTGATAGTTTTGTAAAAGAAGAACAACAGACAATTCATTGCACAAAACAACTGCTTATATTCACAAGGAAATCTTGTTCAAAGTTCCCACACAAGCTGTGGGAGTTGACTATAAAAAGATGAAATGAAAAGAAGACATATATATCTAAAACAAGAAGCATAAAGAAGAGAAGGGGATCCATCATTGCCTATGGGATGAATCCCCTCACTTGTAGCTGCACTGCTCTCCAGTTTCAGCCTTTAGAAGCAACTGTAAAGGGAAGAAGAAAACATGGTTAGAGCTCAGGACATCCTTCAGTTAATTATGTTAAAAGCATCAAATGTACATGTGTCCTTTTCAGAAATATCAATAACATGAAATGAAAGGAATAAAGAACCCTCTAGATGCAGACATGCATAATAAGAAAGGAGAAGCATTTTTTAATGGCATTTCACACCTCAGTAGCAGTTGCTTGGTAGAAAGAAAATGGAGATACTCTGTCAAGCCCAAGAAAATGACAAAAGACAAGAGCTTTCCATGCAAGGACAAGGTTTAAAGTTCATTGATGAGAGCAATGTAGAGGTTTGATAAACATCCATAAACAATAAGAGGAAATCACAGTCTACACAATCCAAGATGAGGCCATAGTTATAAAGTCTGTCTGCTATCTTTTAGAGTGAGCTATCAATGCAATAGAATCAATGAGTCCTCAGAGATGATTATCAATACAGAGCTTATAAGACTATTTACAAGCAAAGGAGAACTGTCATAAATCTCCATGGTGGTTTTCATGTCAAAGAGAAATAGACATCATAGAGTCTCTACAGAGATAAAGCATAGATATGGAGAGTTCTCTGTAAAATTATGCAAAAGGAGATACAGATTTGTAAGGGTTTAGACATGTCAAAAGGAGTATGAAGAGTAGTCTTGAAGAAACAGTGGGCAGGGGTATGATAGATATATGCTAAGTCCATACAAAGAGTTAGGGGTTTTGGAAGGACTGATAAGGGTAAAATGGGCCTACAGACTCAGGAGTAGGCCCTTCTACTAGTTTCTTTGAGATCAAGCTCCATGGATGATGCACCAGGGCCATCAATCATTTTTGAAACTGGTCATGAAAATACATCAAATGATACCTTTGCCGCAGCATCATAAATGGTTGGAGACTTGTTTAATGTCAATACTAGTAGTAGCAATGATCCTTTATTACATTTTGGTCCACTTTTAAATCCAAGGTCTCAAGAATAGGGGAGTTAAAAATCTTGTTTAGAATACCAAGCAATAGTCATAGTGAGACAATGAGTATGCAAGAAGGAAGCAATAGTCACAAATACAAAGGAAGCAACAGTCAAAGTGGAGAATAGTGTACAGTTCATAGTGATGAAGAGGGACAGTCATTCAAAGATGAAAGGATCGGTTCATAGTGAAGTTTTGCAAGAGAAATATGGAGGTCTAAAATGATTGTCATAAAAATGAAGAAAACAGTCATCAGAAGATTAGGAAAAAGTCATCAAACTGTCATAAAGGAGCAGAACAATCAAGACAACAAACACAGGAAGAACTTGCAGACTTTAACTATATGAAGAGGTTTAGAACAATATATAAAAGTTTTGAAGGTCATGTTTAGATAATGCAAACTCTATGAAACCTTATAGAGCCTTGAAGAATTCTTTGATATCTATAGGAATCTTTACATGTTATGATGAGTTAAAGAAGTCTGCACAACTATCATAGGAAGTCATGCTAGGTAATAAGAAAGGTAGACTTTATATTGCAGGGTTTTTGAGTAGTCAAAACACTATGGTATAATGCAATCAAAACCATAAGAGATCTTGAAAGAATGCACAATATTAACTTCCACAGAGGGGTATGTGCAGGATCATGATGGGCCAAACTATACCTCTAAGTGGCAATGAAAATACAAAAAATCAGACTTTATCAAGTTCATGTGAAATTTTGAATGGATTATCTATACATTTTGAAAAAGATGTAAGAATGAAATTTGTAGAGAATTGAATCTAGTTTATAGGCTACTATTTTTTTTAAAACAAAAACTAAATTTACTTAGTGAAAATTGAATATTTCAATGAACAGCTATTAAATTTTTCAGAAAAAAATAAAAAGTGGGTGTGTGTCCAGCCAACCTAACTATGAGTAAAAATACTTTTTTTTTTGAAACTTTCAAAATAAGTAGAGGACTCATGTCCGGATGTGATGCATATTTATTTGAAATTTTTTTCTAATAAAATAATTAGTTATGATTTTTTTACTGTGACTTTTTTTTTAAAATAAAAAGTAATTTTCCAGCCAGCCTAACTCGATAAAAAAAAAATCAAAATTCAAAAAACAAAAAATTTAACCTATAGCCAGAAAAGCATAGAGTGTGACGCAGGTTTCGGATCTCAAAAAGGTGAAATGGTTTGAAAGTTATGGATGTTTTTCAATCAGTGTGTCCATCAGGATTTCAGAGACACGGTATATTGGAAATTATTAATAATTATTTAATAAAATGATAACCAAATAAATCTTATATTTTTAGAAAGCTAACAATTTTTTTCTATAAACCCTTTTCGTTTTATCAATTTTGCATTAAAAAAAAGTCGTCAGCACAAAGGGTGAAGTTCGAAGAAGAGACTAAAACATTAAAACACGTTACAATCCATAAAAAGTCAACAATCAAAATGGATATCCATCTTGCTTTGTACCAAAGCAAGACGGATATCCGTTTTGCTTCGGTAAAAGCAACTAGAAACGAATATCCATTCTGAAAACGGATATCCGTTTTGTTGATTTAACAAAAAAATTTTGCCATTGGTTTTGGATGAAGAGAAGCAACATATTTTGTACCATTGGTATTGTTTCACCAAAGATACAATCCATGGGTATATCGTTTATGTATGCGTGGACATTTCATGTATATCCTGCTATCGTTTATCATGGTTGTAAATGGTGAATGTACATGTCAAAGGATACAATGGTTGACCGGCCATATCGGGAAAATTGGGAAAAGATACGTTAGTTGACCGGTGATAACAAGTCATGTTATGTATAGGCTAAATCGAAGACATCGGACTGACAATAGTTATCAGAGAGACAAACTTCCATTGAGCCGACAACATTGATCTCACAGATCAAGTCATATCGGGGTGACAATCATTAAGTGTCACCGATGGGTTATTTATCGGCACATCGGAAGAACAGTTGAGAACTACACCGATGAGAGGGAGTCACACCGACAGAAGGAACATCGAAAAGAGATGGACTCTCAGAGGCGAGAAGAAAAGTGTCACCGATAGAGGCGGTCTGGCCGATGGTGTAGTTCGGTGTTTATTCTTTCGGTGTGAGATACGATATCGAAAATCGAAGAGAATGTCTGACCGATGTAGAAGTCTTACCGATGACTAATGGACGGTAAACACATCGGGGAGAGTTATAACGTCAGAATGCAAGTAAAAAGTCTCACCGAGGGTATTGGTCTTATCGATAGACAAGGGTGGTGAATCTCACATCGGAGTAAGTGTGTATATATCTTGCAATCATCTTATTCCATGAGACCACATTTCTTTGAGGCATTTTTTCAAATAGTTCATGTGTCTTGTCTATGCTTCCACACTTTCCGTACATGTCTACCAGAGCATTTCCAACTAGAATATCTACAAAAATCCCACTTCCATTATGCTTTGATGAATGTCCATACCCTATTCCAAAGCTCCCATTTTGGTAGAGGTAGAGAGGATGCTGACAAAGGTTGCAGAATCTAGCTTTACACTTGCCAATTGCATTTGCTTGAAAATTTCTAAAGCCTTTTCAAGAAACCCGTTTATGCATATCCTACAATAATGGTAGTCGAGGAGACCACATTTCTCCAACTAGACTTCTACCAATTCAGAAAATGTGTGCTTCTGGACCAGTGTTTGGTACAAGAAACATACCAATAGAGTGGTTGATGCGGAGGAAATTCCACAGTTCACCCTAAATGGCGCTGTCGGCCTGTATCGGCCAAACCCTTTCGACGTTCCCCTGAAAAAACCCCTATCCGTTACCAATTTGATAGGGAGCGCGCTGCGAAAACATAAATGTCTTGCCGATAGTAAAGAAAGAGTGTATTTCAGTCTCGTTTGGACCTTGGGAAGGATATTTTAAAAGCTATTTGAGCAATTGGTGGGTTAATGGGTATTTTACACCTTGTTTGTAAGCTTTTGATGTGTTGCTCTGCATCACTTGTCTACAACATACAAAGTTTACCTTTCTCACCCATACCTTCAGTATATAAAGGACATTAATAGGGAATTTGTAATTTCCACTCAGTCAGTGCAATCTAGGAGAGGATAGATTGTCTAAAGTTGTGATCTATTTCCATTTACACTTGCCATAACTACAAATGCTTAGTGTTTATTCTCAACCCTGATATATGAATAAAATGTGACCTATTGTTCTAATAGGCCTATAGGGACAAAGAGGTGATAAAAGCCTTTAATTTTAAACATGACATGGTTTTGAT
The DNA here is from genome assembly GCA_027924645.1 of Cunninghamia lanceolata. Lineage (NCBI taxonomy): Eukaryota > Viridiplantae > Streptophyta > Pinopsida > Cupressales > Cupressaceae > Cunninghamia > Cunninghamia lanceolata. The sequence goes on from BSBN01000476.1 coordinate 2,127,978, forward strand.
AACTTCCCATATTGGTAAGGTCCTGGATGACAATCCTTTGATGCACCTAATTATAATAGGTGTTATGATAGTCCTTGGTATCTTTTCATTTCTTTCTTGAATGGCCTGCAAATAAGACATAAGACATATTAGATCCTTCATAAATAAGAATTCTCATACATTACATTTAAACTTAAACTCCCTAAACATCCATCAATCCATCCATTAGTATCAAAATGCCATGAATATCCTATGATCAACCATTCTAATTCCTAGGATAGTCATATATTGCAATTTTGCTTCTCTATACTAAAATAGCCCAAGGAATATCTAACCTCGAATTTGTATTTTAACAATCTAATGTCTTTACGAATAACATTGAGTCTTCTTTTGGGACAACATTTTTGCCTTTAGAAGCTCCTCATTTGATGATAGCCTAAAATCAAATAATGGCTTATATCCAGAGCTTTATTAAGTTGATACCTAGGTGGATTAGTGTGTAAACATTGAAATTAAATGGTAATTCACAAGTTTATTGAATAATACAATGAATCCCTAGTATAGAATCCAAATGTACATAATAAACCGGATATCTATTTTGTAGTAGGCATATGGACGTTGCAAGTGTCCGTTGCAAAGAATTAGGTTTTCCAAAATGGATATCCGTTTTGGAAAAGCAAAAAAAAGACAAAAGGAATATTTCTGGGCCCAACTTCTGCAACCAGAGACCCTCTGCTGTTGAAATACTCGTGATTTCTAGCTATGACAGTGAAAGGAATATTTTTATGCACTTTTGGAGACACAATTTTCTTGTTACAATCATAAGGGTGATATTTTTGTTCCCCTAATGGGGAGCAACAGTCGTCGTAAAGCAAAAAGGAGGAGGAAAGTTACATTGGAGGAAATTGAAGCAATTAGGAAAAAAGATAGGGAAAGGAAGAGGATTGGAAGGGTGGGTTGGCGGATGCTCATCAAGGTGAATCTTCTTCTTTACCATCTAATGACATGCAATTTGAAGATGTTAATTTTGATTATAATAAAATGTTAGATAAGAATGAAATTCACCATGATATTGCAAATGAAAATATTGAAAAATGTTATGAAACACCTATTCATAATAGCAATACCATGGACAAAGAAGAAGAAGAAAAACGAAGACGTGCACTTGAAGAAAGTGGATATGAACATCATGATATTGAAATTGCACTCCATAATCCATTTGTTGATAAAATTGATGAGGTTGAAAACATGGATGAAACAAGAACAATCAATGTATCTCCAAATTTCATAAGAAGAGAGGACATTTGTCAAGAAGAGAATAACCGTGATGAAATTGGAAAACACCCAAAAACCCCAAAATGGTTACTTGAAATTGATGAGAACATAATGGAAAAACTTGAAGGCAAGAGGTCATCACGAATGGTTCGGTTGTGGGCTACAAAACTCTTCAATGAATACTTTGAGAAGAAAACATTAACCGAACAATGCCAACTTTTTGTGCAATTATTAAAGATGTACAAAATGAGACCTTTACTAAAGAAATTAAAGATTCGGTTAAACAAAGTGTCCGATCAGAATAAAATTATTGTAAGAAGCCTTTTCAATGCACTCAATTCTATTGGAAAGACTAGCAAGGAGAAAGATAAAAGAGCTGCCCGTAGAGTAATAACAACCTCAATAGTAAGCAAACAATTAAGAAATGCTCGATTAATGAGGCAAACTTGTGTTGACTTAAGATTGAATCGTAAAACATTGTCAAAAGCACTAGCATTAAGATCAAGGCTAGATAGTCATGTTGCCAATGATACTTGGGCTTTCAGTGGTAGGCTTCCACAAGTTGACAAGAAGCTAATTGATAGCACAAAGGAAGAAATTGAACGATTTTGGCACACTAACTCTAGGGTATCACCGAATGCAAAAGATGTTGTAAAGTTAAGAATTGGTGATAAAGACCGCACACCACATCCTAAACATTACTTGGAATGTAGCCAAACAACATTGTACAAACAATATTGTGAAACTCACCCAGGTATGACAATCTCACAAAGAGCATTTGAATCTCTTAAGCCATTTTATTGTGTTCCTCTTAAAGTTCGCAATACATGTTGTTGCAAATACCATGTAGAATTTTCTATGTACCATGAATTATTATGCAATATTCGTTCTACTTTGCACACTAACAAAATGTTACAGGAGTGTGGTGCAATTCAACTACCAAAGTCATCTAGGGACTTATTGGATTTATTTCTATGTATTAGAGATGATGGTTGCATGTTCTGCAAGAATGATTGTTTAAATGAAAAGTGTTTACAATGTGGTGGGTTATCAAAGTTTGTATCATGTTTTCATGAGGGCAACGAGCATGATTTTGGAAAGAGAATGGTTGAGAAAAAGAGATATGAGACAGTGAAATACAATTTGAAAAGTGGAGGTGAAGGTTCTAGATGTGAGTTGATTGTAAGAGAGGTAAGTATTGCTGATTTTATTGATGATTTTAAGAAAAATCTTTTCTACAAGTATGTCAGACATAGCCACAGGTCTCGATGGTTAGATCAACAGTTCAGGATGTGTAAATACTCTTTCCCGATTGGAACTATTGTCTCTGTAGTTGATTTTGCAGAAAACTATACATTGCAACCCCAAAATGAAGTTCAATCCCAGTACTACAATTCTATTTAGATTGCTATTTTTGTTCACATCACATACAGACATGCCCCCGAGAGTACAGAAGAGAACAGGAAGATTGTCAGAGAATACCATTTTTACATGAATGATGATCGATCTCATTCAGCAGAATTTGTGCAATATTGTTTTCAACAATTTTATGGGTTCTTGCAAGAAAAAGATATTAGAATAGATCAACATCTCATTTGGTCAGATAATTGCACTGGTCAATTCAAGAATGCTCGTAATTTCTATTGGTTGAGCAAAATGCATGTAGAGAAGGGTATACCTCATATTTGGAATTTTTTTGAAGCCGGGCACGGAAAAGGTGAACATGATGGAGCAGGTGCATGCGTGAAGAGAGCTCTTTTTAAAGAACAACTAAAGATTAGAGGTGGTGCTACATTCAGTGATGCAGATTCCATTGTTAAGTGGTGTAACTATGCATTGTCACGAGGAGTGGCTCTTGATTCTGAAGTGCGCAGGTTCTTTTGGTTGGTTGATGATGGGATAGCGATAGAGAAATTGGAATGTCAGAGAATCAGTGAATCATCAAAGATGCATTCATTTCAAAGCTCAAATGCAAGTACATGGACTATTTGGACACGAGAATTAGCTTGTTTTTGTCAGAGTTGTATTAAATGTAATTGGAACAATTGTGAGTCAAGTGAGTGGGTAGATGCATGGATTCCACAATATTTAGTCCCTTTATATGAAGGTCAATCATCTTCCATCAATGACATGGAGAGCTCATTTGACTATGAACATCTTTCAGACCTTGTACAGCCAGGTCATGTTTATGCAGTTGTTGCACCGCATGGAAATGAAGAGAGGTCAGACTATTGGTTGGCACGATGTGTACAGGGAAAACAAAAGCTAACACAACCTATGACAGATGATGATGGGTTCACATATCCTACAGGATCAGTTGTTATTGCTGGGACTTGGTTACAAACATATATGGTTAAAAAGAATGGCATCCCGGCCTTTGAAGACTTTGAGAAGCATAAAACCATATTGATGTATTCTCACCTAGCTGTAGCAACAAATGTCAAGTTACTAAAGCATCGTGGAAGACCAAAATCAAAAGAACTATGGACAATTAGTAATGCTGATCATGAAGCAATATTGGATACTTTGAAGGTAAGAGATGACCCCTCAGGTACGCTTGACTAGCATTTAAACTTCCAGATGGACAAGTATGACATTTTTTATCTTAACTTTTCTTGTTTTTTCTATTTTTTAGAATTGTTTTATTAAAAATCTTGTTACTTTAATAACTATAATGCATGCTTTTGACTATACAGGACAGCGAATAAAGTTATTTTAGATGGCATCGTAGATTATTTTGCATGGCATCGTAAATTATTTTGTATGGCATCGTAGGTTATTTTGACTATACTCGAGGTATGATTTTTAGTTCTCATTTGTATTTCTTAATACTGCACATTTGTATCTTTTTCTACATAAGGCATTCTATGAGGTGACATGTATTTGATGTCTTTTGCCAAATAGTTCATGTGCCTTGTCTATGCTTTCACATATTACATACACGTGTCACATGGCAATTGCAACTACAACATCTGACAAAATTCTCATTTCTTTGAGGTATTCCACCAAACAGTTCATGTGCCTTGCCTATGCTTCCTTACTTTGCATTCTTATAAAAGTCCTATAACAGTCATAATTAATCTAGCCTTGATCTTGCCATCATTGTATTCCATGAGCTGACAGTCCTATAACAGTCCTATACATGTCTACTAGGATAGTTTTAACTACAACAGTCCTACAACAGTCCTAAAATAGTACTAGAACAGTCCTATAATAAGCGCAGCATTTAATGTACATATTTATGTTATTCATGTTTACTTTTAAATCTGCTTGTTCATGCTTCTCACAGGACGTCACCTCCCCTACCCATCCAGCTCTATAGAAGAAGAGAGACAACAAATGATCAAAAGGGATCACTAATTGGTGGCAAGTGATTGATTACTTATGTCATGTTATATATTTTGAATATTAAATTCTACATTAATGTGCACGTTGTTTGATTGTATTAATAGGTGGAAATTCAAAAATCTCTATCGAGGAGGTCTAGTCAATGAGCGATGGAAGATGAGTCATTGACTGGTTCACCATCTTCATGGCCTAGCAAGAGCCATAGATTATTTGATAGCAATCCATAGGAGATTTGATTTTGGGACATTTTGTTACATATGTGTATTTGGCTTTGTAAACATACTTTTGTATGTTATCGATGTATATCATTGTATATACCCATATGGTTTTATTTGTACATGCCTATATGGCTTGATATATACACTATACATTATTTTCATGACATTATGTGCATATGTATATATAAGATCCTAATTTGGCACAAGTAGGGAGAATGCTTGCACAGGTTATGGAATTTGGTTTTAAACGTTCCAATTGTATTTGCTTCAAAGTTTCTAAAGCCTTTTCAAAAAATCCATTTTGTGCATATCTTGCAATCATTGCATTCCATGAGATAGCATCTCTTTGAGGTGTCATGCCAAACTATTCACATGCCTTGTCTATGCTTCCACACTTTGGATTTACACCCGCCAATTGCAGTTTCTTAACATTTCCTTTCAATCTTTATCAAAAATTCCATTTTGTGCAAATATTGCAATCATTGCATTCCTTCATTTACAACACATGATTAAATAAGAAGATGCATATTTACAACACTTAAGACCTTCATGAAATGATACATTGGTTTCTTGATATTCAATCATGCATTGGAGATCTTCAAAGTGTTAAATATGTTTGAAGTGATGAAGAAACTTGTTATTTTGATGTATTTCAACTCCAAACTTCCACCTAGAAATGAAGGCGCTAATCCTTTATCAAACTAATCTAAAAGTGCGCCTTGGTACTTAGGGCACTAGATTATGATTGATCAACCTAAAATGTGCGCCTAAGGCTAGATAGTGAATAGGAAGGATAAAATGCATCATCAAAGGAGTTTATAGTTATTGAAGGCATCAAATGATGACTTGGGCGCACATCTACCTCTCTACACCATATGTGACTAGTGCCAATTATTGAATAAACAACCTAGAATGAGTGCCTTACTATTTGAGGTGCTAGTTCATGTTTCTAGAACACCAAAAGTGCGCGGCACTAGCTCTTGCTCAAGCAACCTTGAAAGTGCGCTTTCACAAGGAGGTTAAAATGTATTATCAAAGGATTAAGTTGAATCAAGGAATCATCATTGAAGACAAGTAAAACATGACTGTGAATGAGGCGCACTTTTCATCATCTTAACCTCACAATTGCGCCTTCCATTGGAAGCTCATATTGTGCCTAAAGGAATAGTACTGAGATATCATCCATGTCAATGATTGAGAATGTGTCAACTGGAACAATATTTTTTGTTCTACTCATCGTGGGGTCGAACGGACTGCGCCAACGCGTCGGGGTGGGCGGGTAAATGCTAGTGGAGGTCTCGTTTCGTGCGCCAAGCGTCCCAGTCATTCCGGGCAAGAGGCTACCGGCAAAGTCCCTTAAGATCCCTGAGACCAAAAAACTGCCAAAATTTGACGGGGCAGTTCTCAGAATTCGTGAAAGTTGGGAATGTTCTGTTTGGACCTACAAGTGCACGTGACATCCTTCCACAATAACCTCTCTCATTTTTGGTCAACTCCATTCTGTTTGACCGTGTTGAAATCAAACGCATTAGCGCAAAATGCTTCAATTTGATGTAGTGGAAAGGTGCTATGTGCGACATTTTTCATTCCATAGCTCGTGGGGTCAAACGGACTACGCCAACGCGTCGGGGTGGGCGGGTAGATGCTAGTGGAGGTCTCGTTTCATGCGCCAAGCGTCCCAGTCATTCCGGGCAAGAGGCTACCAGCAAAGTCCTTTAAGATCCCTGAGACCAAAAAATTGCCAAACTTTGACCGGGCAGTTCTCAGAATTCGTGAAAGTTGGGAATGTTCTATTTCGACCTACAGGTGCACGTGACATCCTTCCATAATAACCTCTCTCATTTTTGGTCAGCTCCATTCTGTTTGACCGTGTTGAAATCAAACGCATTGGCGCAAAATGCTTCAATTTGATGCAGTGGAAAGGTGCTAGGTGCGACATTTTTCATTCCATAGCTCATGCGGTCGAACGGACTGCGCCAACGCATCGAGGTGGGCAGGTAAATGATAGTGGAGGTCTCGTTTCGTGTGCCAAGCGTCCCAGTCATTCCGGGCAAGAGGCTACCGGCAAAGTCCCTTAAGATCCCTGAGACCAAAAAACTGCCAAACTTTGACCGGGCAGTTCTCAGAATTCGTGATAGTTGGGAATGCTCTGTTTGGACCTACAGGTGCACGTGGCATCCTTCCACAATAACCTCTCTCATTTTTGGTCAACTCCATTCCATTTGACCATGTTGAAATCAAACGCATTGGCGCAAAATGCTTCAATTTGATGTAGTGAAAAGGTGCTAGGTGCGACATTTTTCATTCCATAGCTCGTGGGGTCGAACGGACTCTGCCAACGCGTCGGGGTGGGCAGGTAAATGCTAGGGGAGGTCTCGTTTCGTGCGCCAAGCGTCCCAATCATTCTGGGCAAGAGGCTACCGGCAAAGTCCCTTAAGATCCCTGAGACCAAAAAACTGCCAAACTTTGACCGAGCAGTTCTCAAAATTTGTGAAAGTTGGGAATGTTCTGTTTGGACCTACAGGTGCATGTGGCATCCTTCCACAATAACCTCTCTCATTTTTGGTCAACTCCATTCTGTTTGACCGTGTTGAAATCAAACGCATTGGCGCAAAATGCTTCAATTTGATGCAGTGGAAAGGTGCTAGGTGCGACATTTATCATTCCATAGCTCGTGGGGCTAAACAGTTTGCTCCAACACGTCGGGGTGGGCAAGTAAATGCTAGGGGAGGTCTTGTTTTGTGTGCAAAGCATCCCAGTCATTCTGAGCTGTAAGCTACCGACAAAGTCAAAAGTTGCTAGGATTGAAATTTTGCATTCCACAGGTCCTGGGGCCGAACGGTTTGCGCCAACACGTCGGGGTGGGCGAGTAAATGCTAGGGGAGGTCTCGTTTTGTGTGCAAAGCATCCCAGTCCTTTCGAGCTGTAAGCTACCGGCAAAGTCACACTTTGCCGGTAGCTTACAGCTCGGAAGGACTGGGATGCTTTGCACACAAAACGAGACCTCCCCTAGCATTTACTCGCCCACCCCGACGTGTTGGCGCAAACCGTTCGGCCCCAGGACCTGTGGAATGCAAAATTTCAATCCTAGCAACTTTTGACTTTGCTGGTAGCTTACAGCTCGGAACGACTGGGATGCTTGGCGCATGAAACAAGACCTCCACTAGTATTTACCCGCCCACCCCAACACGTTGGCAGAGTCCGTTCGACCGCACGAGCTATGGAATGAAAAAAGTCGCACCTAGCACCTTTCCACTACATCAAATTGAAGCATTTTGCGCCAATGCGTTTGATTTCAACATGGTCAAACGGAATGGAGTTGACCAAAAATGAGAGAGGTTATTGTGGAAGGATGTCACGTGCACCTGTAGGTCCAAACAGAACATTCCCAACTTTCACGAATTCTGAGAACTACCCCGTCAAAGTTTGGCAGTTTTTTGGTCTCAGGGATCTTAAAGGACTTTGCTGGTAGCCTCTTGCCCGGAATGACTGGGACGCTTGGCGCATGAAACGAGACCTCCACTAGCATTTACCCGCCCACCCCGACGCGTTGGCGCAGTCCATTCGACCACACGAGCTATGGAATGAAAAATGTCGCACCTAGCACCTTTCCACTACATCAAATTGAAGCATTTTGCGCCAATGCGTTTGATTTCAACACGGTCAAACGGAATGGAGTTGACCAAAAATGAGAGATGTTATTGTGGAAGGATGTCACGTACACCTGTAGGTCCAAACAGAACATTCCCAACTTTCACGAATTCTGAGAACTACCCCGTCAAAGTTTGGCAGTTTTTTGGTCTCAGGGATCTTAAAGGACTTTGCTGGTAGCCTCTTGCCCGGAATGACTGGGACGCTTGGCACATGAAACGAGACCTCCACTAGCATTTACCCACCCACCCTGACGCGTTGGCGTAGTCCGTTCGACCGCACGAGCTATGGAATGAAAAATGTTGCACCTAGCACCTTTCCACTACATCAAATTGAAGCATTTTGCGCTAATGCGTTTGATTTCAACACGGTCAAATGGAATGGAGTTGACCAAAAATGAGAGAGGTTATTGTGGAAGGATATCACGTGCACCTGTAGGTCAAAACAGAACATTCCCAACTTTCACAAATTCTGAGAACTGCCCGGTCAAAGTTTGGCAGTTTTTTGGTCTCAGGGATCTTAAAGGACTTTGCTGGTAGCCTCTTGCCCGGAATGACTGGGACACTTGGCGCACGAAACGAGACCTCCACTAGCATTTACCCGCCCACCCCGATGTGTTGGTGCAGTCCGTTCGACCCCACGAGCTATGGAATGAAAAATGTCGCACCTAGCACCTTTCCACTACATCAAATTGAAGCATTTTGCGCTAATGCGTTTGATTTCAACACGGTCAAACGGAATGGAGTTGACCAAAAATGAGAGAGGTTATTGTGGAAGGATGTCATGTGCACCTGTAGGTCCAAACAGAACATTCCCAACTTTCACGAATTTTGAGAACTGCCCCGTCAAAGTTTGGCAGTTTTTTGGTCTCAAGGATCTTAAGGGACTTTGCCGGTAGCCTCTTGCCCGGAATGACTGGGACGCTTGGCGCATGAAACGAGACCTCCACTAGCATTTACCCGCCCACCCCGACGCGTTGGCGCAGTCCGTTCGACCACACGAGCTATGGAATGAAAAATGTCCCACCTAGCACCTTTCCACTGCATCAAATTGAAGCATTTTGCGCCAATGCGTTTGATTTCAACACGGTCAAACGGAATGGAGCTGACCAAAAACGAGAGAGGTTATTGTGGAAGGATGTCACGTGCATCTGTAGGTCCAAACAGAACATTCCCAACTTTCATGAATTCTGAGAACTGCCCGGTCAAAGTTTGGCAGTTTTTTGGTCTCAGGGATCTTAAAGGACTTTGCCGGTAGCCTCTTGCCCGGAATGACTGGGACGCTTGGCGCACGAAACGAGACCTCCACTAGCATTTACCCGCCCACCCCGACGCGTTGGCACAGTCCGTTCGACCCCACGAGCTATGGAATGAAAAATGTCGCACCTAGCACCTTTCCACTACATCAAATTGAAGCATTTTGCGCCAATGCGTTTGATTTCAACACGGTCAAATGGAATGGAGTTGACCAAAAATGAGAGAAGTTATTGTGAAAGGATGTCATGTGCACCTGTAGGTCCAAACAGAACATTCCCAACTTTCACGAATTTTGAGAACTGCCCCGTCAAAGTTTGGCAATTTTTTGGTCTCAGGGATCTTAAAGGACTTTGCCGGTAGCCTCTTGCCCGGAATGACTGGGACGCTTGGCGCACGAAACGAGACCTCCACTAGCATTTACCCACCCACCCCGACGCGTTGGCACAGTCCGTTCGACCCCACAAGCTATGGAATGAAAAATGTCACACCTAGCACCTTTCCACTGCATCAAATTGAAGCATTTTGCGCCAATGCGTTTGATTTCAACACGGTCAAACAGAATGGAGTTGACCAAAAATGAGAGAGGTTATTGTGGAAGGATGCCACATGCACCTGTAGGTCCAAACAGAGCATAAATTACTATCACGAATTCTGAGAACTGCCCGGTCAAAGTTTGGCAGGTTTTTGGTCTCAGGGATCTGCAAAATATTTTTCATCGCGGGCTCCATGCTCCAATTTTTAAAAAAATTTCCCGCTCAAGCCTTTTCTTTAAAAGGTGATAAAGTTTTTTTAAAAACAAAAACCACCGAACTTGACCGTTTGCCTTGATTTAGACTTTGCCACCCGATGAAGAAAGATGGGGCCAGTGGTCACAATGTATAATAACCCTTTGGCCGGTCAACATAAGTGAAATGACCTTAAATCTTAGAAATTGAACAAACTTTCTTTAACCAAAACTTGAAGAGTGACTAACCAGTGACAATCAAGGTAGGAGAACAGAGATCTGACAATAGCTCAAAACATCCTCAACTGTGAAACAATATAGTGTGTGGCATGTATAGTCTTATGCACCTTTAAAGGAGAAAATTGTATGCATAAGGATATGTTTACTAAGCAAGTTCTATGAAGATGGATAAGGGAATGATAGAAGACAGCACTGAGAGATGACAAACTACAAGAAAAACACCAAGGTGATCAATACTCTCAAATACATGAATCTTGTATATGAATACACATGAAATGCATGAAAGCCCATGACCAATTTCACTGCCTCTTGTAAATCATATCATCTGTTTCACTAAGATCAAATATGATTATGCCACAACATGATGTCAAATGAACTCCATTACCTGTATCAACAATACCACTGATAAACAACTCATCACATGAGAGATATACACTAAACAAGCCAACTCAACTGACAACACTTATTCTGTCCATATGATCAACTGACAATTCCTAATGTATGAAGGCACCAATTCAAACTCAAAACCATATTGATATCAAATATTCATCCTAAAGATATCCTGAAACACTCTGCATCCCTGAAACATTCTCGAAACTCTCTTGAGAACATATTATCAATATGAACACACTAAAGTAACTCCAAACCATCAATACCTTTTTGACTCAATGACAAGCTGACTCCATCAGGTTTATGCATATTTATACATGATTTGAGGGAAACCAATAGTCTCCAACTGACTCTTGAGTACTTGACTATTCATCTTCCATACTTTTGCATTTTTTTTACATTTTTCATATGACAACTTTGACATATTTACAAAATTTGACAAGATGAAGACTAAATACATGATGAAATGGTTTATCATGACCTTATTTGATTAGGGCATATATAAGGAATTTTTTCATATTGATTCTATTGATCTAAAACCATTCTCAATGCTAAACATATCATCAATGGACTAAAGAACTATCATCATAATGTATGGCATCATGGGAAGTATCATGACTTGCACATAAGGAATTTAAATTATATTGTATATCAAGGTGTATATACATTAAAATCTAGTCCATAATGGTAGACATATACAAAAATTTGGCAAATATGCCAACTCAAAATATTTTTTACAAAATGTTGCATATGCCATGTCTTAAAATCTATATACAATCTACATGCCAGATAGCTACATCAAATACTACAAGTCCACTTGACCCTCAATCTGTGATGGATCCACAATTTGTGATGGATCCACAATCTGTGATGGATCCTGAAAAAGTGTCCTCTTTGTACCAAAATGTCTAGTAATTGATGGAGGTGAAGTTTCCTGCATTAACAAGTCAAAACACAAGTTAAAGTTAGTAAATAGATTCTTATCTACTACAATTAAGAACTTTCATTTATTTAGAAAAACTATCAATTATTTAGAAAAATTCAATTCAATTACCTCAACTCTATGTTGTTGTTCGGACAATCGTTCTGCAAATGATTTTCTCTTAAGACGATCAGGTGTCCTAGTGAAGCATGATGGCAAAGGTGGCACATCACTCACATTCTCAACAGACTACATAAAAGCAAAGTAACATTGAAATAAATTAATATATAATTATTAAACAAAATAGGAAATGCATACATTTAAAATAGGAAATGCACTACACAAAAACTTATCTACTAGAAAACAAGCACATACCACCATCGAGGCCTCCTGCATCAATTAAAAAGGACAAGAATGTAAGACTCTAAATGACTATAATCAAATATTTAAGTTTTCTAAATTATCAATTAAAGTACAATTCAATCAAATTACCTCCACCCTTTGTTGGCGTTGAGAAAGCCGTTCTGCAAATGATAGTCCCTTGGGTCGATCAGGAGTTCGAGAAAAGACTATTGGCAAAGATGCCACATCATTCACATTTTTGATTGGCTATAAAATAAAATTAACATCAAGATATAAATTAATATATAATTACTCACAAAGAAATAAATGCATAAAAAAAAAGTTAATGTGTACAACAATTTATACCGGCAAGTCCAAGCCAAATTGGATGGCAGACAAAGTTGCATGATGAACTTCTGTCAACTCCTCCTCTGTCATCAACTGTTATCCCACTTAGATACATTAGTACTAATAAAGTTGTTTATATATTCAAATGGAATAGACCATAAAATTTAACTTTAAATTTTACCTGCACAAAAGATTGTTCATGCATTGCTCCTTCTCTAATGTTTACTGATCCAGTAGCTTCTACTCTTGTCCCTGACCCCTCAGCTTGAGTTCTGGACCCCATTGCCTCATCTCGTGAATGGAGATCATACTCTGATGTGTTCAACGGTGGCTCACTACTCTCCATAATAGGACCCAAGCATAAATGATTGCAAGAAATGCAATGATGGGGCACACATATATGTCTGGACGATGACAATCTAGTGGTACCAGGTGATCCAATATCATCACCTTCATCATGTGCTTGTGCAAACTGAGATGTCTGTATGATCAAATGCTCGGTCAAAGAGTGTATGGCACTAAGGCCCTGTTGTGTTGCACTTGCAACAACGTCTGGGTGCTGCATTGGGGGTGGAGAAGGGATAGCAAGAGGGGGAATATAGGGACCTTGTACTTGTCTAATTGCCCCAGGTCTATCTTGAGGCATTCCTCTGCCCACTTCTTGAAACTCTCTAAAATCAAAATAATTAACATGTTGACCCATGACGAACTCTGCATAGAGTTTACGGAGGAAATACAAAGGCACATCTAAATTGTTGTTGGGTGGTTTATCAAAAACCATCCACCAGCGATCCCAAAAGTTTTGACTAATGCCCTCATGAATACACCATTTGATTGAAAATTTGGGCTTACGGACATCAACATGCAATCCGGTTTTAGGATTGACAAAGTGTTGGGCCAACATAGTTTTTGTAATCTCTAAATCTTTGACTTCCTCATATGACAAACCATCAGCATATTCGGCCTTCTTGGCTTCTCACCATTGCCGAAATGATTCATGTTGGGTGGACAAGGTTTGAATATGATTAATGATTCCCTCTAAATTTGATGTCATTATAGACAATCGAGGGTGGCGGTGATACATTTCTATGATCCTGCTTATATGATCAATATTTCTTTGAATATGCTCTTCTACTATTGGAGGGGGAGGGTTTGGTGGTGGAGGGTTTAGGTTTTCATTTTGTGCATCCATTTTACCTAATTAAATTATAAAACATACCCACTTAGCATAAAAACCAAAAAAATTGCTTAAAAATACAAAACAAACCAAAAAAATGCATGAAATCTTACCTCTTTGGATCGGATATCCGTTCCTCAGCGCTGATATCCATTTTTTTGAAGATGAGACTGCGTTTTTGCAAGCCGCGGGTTTGCAAAAATGCAGTCTTTTTTGCCATTTATGATCTCCAAAACGGATATCCGTTTTCCTTTTCCTTATTGTATTTCATTTTTTTTATTTTATTATTTTAGCATTGCATACATTTTAAGTATTTAGGCATTTTAGCTATAAAATACTATCAAAATTTATATAGGATTATGATGATATATATATTTGATTTTTATATGATTTACTTATACTAAGGTATCTCATAGTATTTTAAAGGCACTTTTGAATAGATACAGGAGAGAGGTAGATGCGGGTTAGGGGTTAGGGATTAGGGCCATTATTTAGGGTTTACGGATTTAGAGAGAGAGAGAGAGACTACTTTTGACATGCAACCGTAAACCCTAAATAATACCCCTAAACCCTAAACCCAAGTAACCCTAAATAATTCTTCCAAATACTAAACCCTAACCCCTAAACCATAAACCCTAAATAATTCCCCTAAGCCCTAAACCCTAAACCTGAGAAAGGGAGTCCTAGTTTTCTTGTTTCCATTTGCTTCGTCGATAAGGGAGAGGGAAAGATAGAGGGGAGAGATAGGATATATAGGAATGATAGGGGAATGACTGGGATGCATGATTAAACCTAACCCCTAACCCCTAACCCCTATTTCCTAACTCCTAAACCCTAAACTTGAGAAACCATAAACCCCTAAATCCTAAACCCTAAACCTCTATCGAGCTCTATCTCCCTATCTCACTATCTCCCCATCACTATCATTCCTCTACCTCTTAATCTCTCTCCCTATGCTTTAGCCATGTCCCTCACTCTATATCTCCCTATTGGTCCTCTCTCTCTAAACACTAAACCCTAAACCTCTAAACCTTAACCCCTAAACCCTAAACATGAGCAACCCTAAACTCTATCTCCTATCTCTCCCTTATCTCCCTATCTCTATTGTCCTTCTACCTCTCAATCCTTCTCCCTATTTCTCTAGACATATCGCTCACTCTCTATCTCCCTATCTCTCCCCTTTGTCACCTCTATCTCTCCCTATATGTCTCCTCTCTCTTTCTATCTAAACCCTAAATCCAAAACCCTAAACCTCTAAACCTAACCCCTAACCCCTAAACCTGAGAAACCCTAAACCCCAAACCCCTAAACCCTAAACCCAAGTAACCATAAACCACTATCTCCCTATCTCTCCCCTATCTCCCTATCACCTTTGTCCCTCTACCTCTCAATCTCTCTCGCTCACTCTCTATCTCCTTATCTCTCCCCTTTGTCACCTCTATCTCTCCCTATCTGTCTCCTCTCTCTTTCTATCTAGCTATCTCTGAAACTGAGAAACCCTAAACCCAGGTACACCCTAAATCCAATCAACTCTAAACCTATATCTCCCTATCTCTCCCCTATCTCCCTATCTCTATCATCCGTCTACCTCTCTTGATCTCTCTCCCTATGTCCCTGGCCATGTGCCTCACTCTCTATCTCCTTATCTCTCTCCTCCATCTCCTCTCTCTATCTCCCTATAATTCCTCTCTCTATAAAGCCTAAACCTCTAAACCTAACCCCTAACCCCTAAACAATTTAAATCCTAAACCCTAAATAATGCCCCTAAACCCTAACCCCTGACCCCTAAACCTGAGAAACCCTAAACCCCTAAACCTTAAACCCCAAACCCCTAAACCCTAAACCCAAGTGACCCTAAACCACTATCTACCTATCTCTCCCCTATCTCCCTACCACCTGTGTCCCTCTACCTCTCAATCTCTCTCCCTATGTCTCTAGCCATGTCCCTCACTCTCTATCTCCCTATCCCTCCCCTCAGACTCCTCTATATCTCCCTATCATTCCTCTCTCTCTATAAACCCTAAATCCAAAACCCTAAACCTCTAAACCTAACCCCTAACCCCTAAACAATAAATCCTAAACCCTAAATTATAATGCCCCTAAACCCTAACCCCTAACCCCTAAACTTGAGAAACCCTAAACCCCAAACCCCTAAACCCTAAACCCAAGTAACCATAAACCACTATCTCCCTATCTCTCCCCTATCTCCCTATCACCTTTGTCCCTCTACCTCTCAATCCCTCTCGCTCACTCTCTATCTCCTTATCTCTCCCCTTTGTCACCTCTATCTCTCCCTATCTGTCTCCTCTCTCTTTCTTTCTAGCTATCTCCAAATTTGAGAAACCCTAAACCTAGGTACACCCTAAATCCAATCAACTCTAAACCTATATCTCCCTATCTCTCCCCTATCTCCCTATCTCTATCATCCCTCTACCTCTCTTGATCTCTCTCCCTATGTCCCTGGCCATGTGCCTCACTCTCTATCTCCTTATCTCTCTCCTCGGTCTCCTCTCTCTATCTCCCTATCATTCCTCTCACTCTATAAACCCTAAATCCAAAACACTAAACCTCTAAACCTAACCCCTAAACAATTTAAATCCTAAACCCTAAATAATGCCCCTAAACCCTAACCCCTAACCCCTAAACCTGAGAAACCCTAATCCCCTAAATCATAAACCCCAAACCCCTAAACCCTAAACCCAAGTAACCATAAACCACTATCTCCCTATCTCTCCCCTATCTCCCTATCACCTTTGTCCCTCTACCTCTCAATCTCTCTCTCTATGTCTCTTGCCATGTCCCTCACTCTTTATCTCCCTATCTCTCCCCTCAGACTCCTCTATATCTCCCTATTGGTCTGATGCAGAGCACACAGTGGAAGCTCTCAAAACACGGTGAAATACCCATCAAAACCAATAGTTTAAATAGATTAAAGCTTAATCAGCTTTAAGAAACCTTCTCAAAGTCCCAAATAACATCAAATCATATACATTCTTCCTATCAGCAAGATAAACACTATCGACCAACTCAAAAATTCTTATACCGATGCTCCGATCACTCCATTTTTGACGAGCCTTTGAACCTTTTGTTGTGACATATATCCATCGGCCCAACTTTAAACTAGTCTTCCGATCTCCCATACCACCCATTTCTCACTCCACAACCTGTATTAACACATGATTAAACCTAACCCCTAACCCCTAACCCTTATTTCCTAACCCCTAAACCCTAAACTTGAGAAACCATAAACCCCTAAATCCTAAACACTAAACCCAAGAAACCCTAAACCTCTATCTCTCTATCTCCCTATCTCACTATCTCCCCATCACTATCATTCCTCTACCAGGTCTCAATCTCTCTCCCTATGCTTTGGCCATGTCCCTCACTCTATATCTCCCTAATTGTCTTCTCTCTAAACACTAAACCCTAAACCTCTAAACCTTAACCCCTAAACCATAAACCCTAAACCCTAAATAATGCCCCTAAACCTTAACCCCGAACCCCTAAACCCTAAACCCTAAACGCGAGCAACCCTAAACCCTATCACCTATCTCTCCCGTATCTCCCTATCTCTATCATCGAGCTCTACCTCTCAATCCTTCTCCCTATTTCTCTGGACATCTCACTCACTCTCTATCTCCTTATCTCTCCCCTTTGTCACCTCCATCTCCCCCTATCTGTCTCCTCTCTCTTTCTATCTAGCTATCTACAAAACTAAGAAACCCTAAACCCAAGTACACCCTAAATCCAATCAACTCTAAACCTATATCTCCCTATCTCTCCCCTATCTCCCTATCTCTATCATCCCTCTACCTCTCTTGATCTCTCTCCCTATGTCCCTGGCCATGTGCCTCACTCTCTATCTCCTTATCTCTCTCCTCGATCTCCTCTCTCTATCTCCCTATCATTCCTCTCTCTATATAAACCCTAAATCCAAAGCCCTAAACCTCTAAACGTAACCCCTAACCCCTAAACAATTTAAATCCTAAACCCTAAATAATGCCCCTAAACCCTAACCCCTAACCCCTAAACCTGAGAAACCCTAAACCCCGAAACCCTAAACCACTATCTCCCTATCTCTCCCCTATTTCCCTACCACCTTTGTCCCTCTACCTCTCAATCTCTCTCCCTATGTCTCTGGCCATGTCCCTCACTCTTTTTCTCCCTATCTCTCCCCTCAGACTCCTCTATATCTCCCTATCATTCCTCTCTCTCTATAAACCCTAAATCCAAAACCCTAAACCTCTAAACCTAACCCCTAACCCCTAAACAATAAATCCTAAACCCTAAATTATAATGCCCCTAAACCCTAACCCCTAAACCTAAGAAACCCTAAACCCCAAACCCCTAAACCCTAAACCCAAGTAACCATAAACCACTGTCTCCCTATCTCTCCCCTATCTCCCTATCACCTTTGTCCCTCTACCTCTCAATCTCTCTCGCTGTCTCTTGCCATGTCCCTCACTCTTTATCTTCTTATCTCTCCCCTCGGACTCCTCTATATCTCCCTATTGGTCCTTTATCTCTCTCTAAACCCTAAACCCTAGACCTCTAAACCTTAACCCCTAACCCCAAGACCCTAAACCCTAAACCCTAAATAATGCCCCTAAACCCAAGCAACCCTAAACCTTTATCTCCCTATCTCTAATATCCCTCTACCTCTCAATCTCTCTCTCTATGTCTTTGGACATGCCTCTCACTCTCTATCTCCCTATCTCTCCCCTCTGTCTCCTCTATCTCTCCCAAACTCTTTTAGTCCCCTCTCTCTATCTCTCTTTAAACTGTAAACCCTAAACCCCTAAACACGAGCAACCCTAAACCTCTAAACCCTAAATAATTCCCCTAACCAACCTCTAAACCACTTCTCTATATAGGTGCAACTAATACCACTTTTTCATTGTTCAACTTGATGTTCATCTTGTTGGTTCTATGTCATATAATGTTCCACATCGAGCTCTTTATCTCAGTCATCCGGTTGTTCTTTATCTTGCTCTTTATTCTCATCAACTGGATGTTCCTCTGTTTCCTGATCTTTTCCAAGATCCAAATACACTTCCTGTTGTTCTTCTTGATGCTGGTCATAAGGATGTGTCACTTCACCTTGTTGCTTTTTAAAATAACCAAGAAGAGGCAATAAGAGGCAACAAATTGTTACTTTTCTTAGGCAAATTTAAGTTTTCTAATTACTACTGAAATCTTTTTAAAATAATGTAAAGAACATGCGAAGCTTCAAGGAATCTTTTTATGGCACCTGTGCTAGCTTTTGTCCTCAAGGATCCAACATTTTGGTATCCTCCTTTGTAGAAATTAGAACATCCTCTTGATGACAATGGGAAGAATAAGGATGCCTTGAGAACTTGGAGATTTTATGGAGAGTGTAAGAACCTTCAAATCCTTAAAATTGAAATGGAAAAGGCTCACAAAGTTAGGATTGTAAAAGTATAATAATTATTGTGGGGGTTGTAATGAAAATATGGCTTAACTCTTTTGAGGTGACTCACTATCCATGATGTGTTGGGATCAATGGAAAATGGAATAAGAGATATTAACAAGAATTTGACATAAATGGAAGAAATGGATAGTCTCCCCTAAAAATGATGGCGAGAGATGTATTAATAGTAGAAGAAGCAACATGAATGGTGGGGTTGGTTGGGAGTGGACTAAAGAATTGATTGAAAGATTATAGAAGACTAATTGGGAGTGGACTAAATAATTGATTGAGAGATTATAGAAGACTTATTAAGAGTGGACTAAAGAATTGATTGAGAGTCAAGAGGATAGGAGAATTAGTTAGGGGAAGTAATGGTTCAATCAGGGGTGGAGAGAACTCTCAATCACAAGAATAAATGATGCCAAAATGGATGGAACTAAAAGAAATCATGCATTCCAAAAGATGACAAGGTTGCCCCTTTCATATGATACAGTCTTTCTAAAATTTAGATTGTATTTTATAGCTAAAATGCCTAAATAGTAAAATGCTAAAAATGCTAAAATAATAAAATAAAAAACAATGAAAACAATAGAGAAAAGAAAACGGATATCCGTTCTCAAAACGGATATCTGTTTTGGTTTGGCACCAAACCAAAAACAAACCAAAATAGATATCCGTTTCAAAGTCAAACTTTGCCAAGTCGCAAATTTGGCTAAGTAAAAACGCGATTTTTTTCCTATTGCCACTGTTTGGCCCGCGATGATCCTGCACATACCCAGAGAGCCACAAATATCTTCACAATACAAGAGACACACAACTATAAAGAA
The DNA here is from genome assembly GCA_027924645.1 of Cunninghamia lanceolata. Taxonomy (NCBI): domain Eukaryota; kingdom Viridiplantae; phylum Streptophyta; class Pinopsida; order Cupressales; family Cupressaceae; genus Cunninghamia; species Cunninghamia lanceolata. The sequence continues at coordinate 2,148,106 of BSBN01000476.1, forward strand.
AAGTTGTGGATTGTGACTCTTCATAGTGTTTTTCAGAGGTCCAATAAAAAAGAAGAGGTTCTTACCATCTTGTGCTTTCCTGAAGCACAGACGAAAGACCCAGCATAGTGTCAAATGAAGAAGCATCGGTTTCATTCCCATGGTGGTGCTCTAGTCTTCCTAGGAGCCAACAAAGTAAAAAGAAAAATAATAGTTTGCTACTAGGGTTTCAAACCCTTAGAACAAAAGTAAGGAGTGACCTAATCGTAGTCAACTAAACCATGACTAAAACCTTTTCTTTTTAAAAAAAAACCAAAGGAGATATAATCATGAGCCCGTGGGACAATCATGCTAAGGTTTGAAAAAGGAGAATTAATAAATTACTTTAACACTTATTAAGGTAGATTGTTAATTGTAAATTACCTTAAGGCTTATTAAATTAAATTAATAATTACCTTATAATCAGCAAAAAGGAGATGATTGGATCAATCAACAAGATTTATAAAGCATGCATTTAAGTAATCTTTATGATGATTGTAAAATTATTATATTGCATTATTCAAAGGGGATAAGACTTTCAATTTACTAAGGCTTTTAGTTAATTTAGGCATGTTTTAGAGGCCCACTTGGTCAAATTGAAAGTTAGGAGGAGTTCAAAGCTAAAATCACTCATTATGGAGCAGTTTGGAGCCCTTAAATATAGGCTTTTTTGCCTTGCATGCCCAACAACATTGAGTTCATGAAGTTGATTGAAGGCATCATTTCCAACCATCTCATGCAAGTAGAGAGGAGTTCAGTTCAATGTGAGTTGACTTCCTCAAAACTAGGCCTCTTGGAGGAAGACTTTTTTGGTAAAAAAGAAAAGGCACAGTGGTGCTTTTTTCTTAGTTCTTCCTAGTTTTCTTTGCTCACAACAAGAAAACTCTATATTGTAACTCAAAAATCAGTATTATTCATTTGTTGAACAACAATATTTTTATGTAATTTCAAGCATTTTCAGAAATTTTTGTAAGGAGATTCCTATTTTTCTCAAATAAAAGCAACATCTTGCCTTCTCAAAAAATTGATGTGTTAAGTGATTAATTGAGTGATTTTGATGCAAAATTTTTGTGATTTTAAATAAATCCTTCAATTTCATGTTTCATTCTTTAAGATTAATACATAAAATAACTAATTTATATAGGTCATAGGTTGAGTTAAATACTTTCAGTTGTTTGTAGTTGTGAAAACCATTAGTTTTCCTTCGACAAACATAACCTCCCTATGAAATACTAATGTATAAGCATTGTTCAGATTGAGTTGTGTGAAATAAAACACTTCGTATTTGTGGCCTCTTGTCACTGGATTAGTTCTTATTCCAATATTTTGTAAATTGTTTTAGCTTTTCTAGTATATTTTATTTTTCTACAAAGTTGGCCAATTCTTTCAGTGATAGATCTTCCTTTTCTAAGAAGCAAGCCTTGTGATAGTCCTCCCTTTGTTTTTCTTCTGTAATGATCTTCTTTTCTGTCTCTCTAATCAAATCATGTGTCTATTTGGTGGGGAAGTACTCTTCTTCAATATCTTCTTCCTTTGATTCTTTTGAGATCAATATTTTGTTTGCAGTATCTATTCCCCTTCTGGTAAATATTGTAACTTTATTATTCTTTGTATACTCAACAATGGCCTTCTTCGTAAGATTCTCTTTCTTCTCTAGATATTATTTTTCTAACAATTCTTCTTCTATTAGGATTGGTTGTCTTGCTTTCATTTGTTCACCATTTATGTGTGCTATTAAACATTTCCTATCCACATGTGGTTCTTCCTTCGGGGTTTTTATCATCACTTTTACTCCTTTGGATGTATTAGGTCTTGCTAGGTTATCACTTTTAGTGGGTGGAATTACATTTTTGAAATATTATTATGCTTTCTCACATCTAAACAAATCATGGTCTGGGCTACTACAAAACCCATAGGTTTCTTTCTTATCTTCTATACACTCATTAGCATAATGTCTTGTTTCTCTGAACTTATAACATGTTGCATCATCTCTCCTTCTTCTATCTCTACCATGGCCTTGGCCTCCTCTATATCCTCCAAATTGATTGCTTTCATCATTATTGTAATTGCTTCCATATGGTGCATTGTTAAGGTTTGAATTTTGAATAATGTTCATGTTTCTTTGATTTCTCCATGTAGGTTGTTTATAACCCTGATCCTAAAGATATAATGGTCTTTCCACCTGTCCTTTTACATATTCCATGGTATTATTTTGTGCTTTGCTCTTATGATTTGCATTATATCATGATTCACTTGCATCATCATATTCTCTTACCCTAAATAGTTGTGATAGACAATCTGGTGTTTCATTATCATCCCATTATCTGCATAATCCATAATGTATTGTATTGTTCTTTGTAGGTAGTGCTTTGATATCCACTTTCATTACGATGGCCTATCTTTCTCCTTTCAATTTTGGACATTCATTCCTGATGTGTCCATCCTTTGTGCAATAAGAACACCATATATTAGGCCTTTTTTCTTCTTGTTTTGCCAAAATCTCTCGTTTTAGTTTCAACTGCTCCAATTCCAGCCTCAATCTTTCTAATTCCATGTTTTCCTTATTTTATCTTGTTTGTGCCATGTTTGTGATTCAATGTGATAGGCTAATGTAACAACTTATGCATATGTTTCAAAAACTATATCGCCCAGAGATGCTCCAACATCTAGGCTTATCCCGGATGTAAACCATCCAATCTTCTACTTCTCAGTTAATGGTTCCTCTAATTTACAAATTGTTTCCTTGAACCTTTTGTTAAATTCCTTTATAGTTTCTCCATCTTTCTGTATTAATTCTCTCATTTTTCTTACTCCTTCAGTAGGTATCTCTGGAGTTTCATAATTTTCCAAGAACTCCTTAACTTCATCCCATGTTTTGTCATGTCTAGGGCATGCCTTTCTGTACCATTTTAGAGCATCATTCCGCAATGTCCTAGTAAAGTCAAATAATTTGGTTTCATCCCTGGTTATACCATTTTGACTCCAAATTGATTCTAAAACAAAGACATGCTCTGCTACTTCATTTGTATCCTTTTCAAATACCGATAATTTAATTATAGCCTCCATTTGTACTTTCTTTTATTTTTCTAGAAATTTTGGTGTCTTGTGGTGGTTTTCTTTCTTGCTTTTCTCCTTAGGTTTTGGCCTTTATATTAGAGTTTTATGTTCCCTTCCTTTATCTCTCTGCAATTTAATGTCAAAATACTCTTTTGCCAATATTTCCTCAAAATCTTTCTTAATCTCTTCTTCTCTATCTTTCTCACTGTCAACTTGATCCTTTCTTTAAATTCGTCTTGCTTTATAAGGCACCTGGGGTGACTCCTGGTCGAGAGGGTGTCTCTTCAAATTGCCTTTTCATTCGCGGGGATACTTTTCCATTTGTGAATGACATTATGTTTTCTGTAGGTGACTTTCCACTATTTTGTCTTATACTTCTGGAACTATTCTCTTCATATACCGCATCTTCTCTAATCTTCATTATACTTTGATTTACCAGGTGGTCTAGATAATCCACATCCAAATTTAAGGGTTGGAGGTTACATATAGGATTTAGTAATTCCTCCCATTGTTTATCAACTCTAACTTGAATATTAGCAAAATTAGGTTGAAATTTTGGAGTTCTATATATTTGTGGTAGGGCTAAGGTTTGATTATGTTCTTCCCTCCACATACTTCTTAATTGGTCATATGCATCAATTCTTCCTTCTATACTTTTTAGAAGTTTTGTAACCTTGTCATATGCATTGTGATAGGCTCAGGATTCTCTATATCTCTTTGTATCAAATTTGTGGTAGCCTCTATGGTTGTTTCATCTATCCTTTCTTTTCCCTTTATATACTTCTCTCTTGCAGCATGCACCTTGGCACACTTAGTAGCACCCTCATTGGCACGCTCAACCAACTGATTTGTTTCTTCCGCAATTTATCTTTCATGTTTTCTATTTGCCTCTTCTACCTTCTCCATCCTTTTGCATTATCTTTCCTGACATTCATGGGTCTATTTTTGTCTCTCCTCCTTGCTTATCTTCATTCTAGTTAGTATAATTTCACTGATCTCCCATAATCTTTTGTTATCCCCTTTTACCATGGGTGTTTTTGATTTGGAATCATATTAATCCATATGTATCCCATGGTTGGCTCATCTTGAAGAGTTACATATTTACAGGCAAGATAAAATTTAGCATGCCTCTACTGAAAGGACAACCAATCCAAAAGGATCAACTATCCCCAAGGTCTAGGGAGTTGGGTCACAACTATGCTACGTAAGCACAGGGTAAATGTAGATAGTTTAACAAGGGGCCTTAGTTTTTATTGTTCAAACTAGATCATATTTAATTTGTATTCTACTGTTGTATTTAAAGAAAGCTCAAAAGATTATAAGGAATGCAAGAACTGGTTGATGCAATATTTATGTTTCTACCTTCATATCAACAAATCTATCTGAGAAATTCACTAACTGTAGTATTAAAATCAGCTATAAGCTCAATTGTTCATACCACTAGTGCAGATTGAAGTTTAAAGCACTACACCAGATGCATGAAGATGAATCCAGAGGAATTGGCAACCATCTTGTATTAATTTTCTTCAAATTTGAGTACAAGATATAAATCAAGCGAGGACACACTAGAATTATAGGATCTGTTTCTAAAAGAACTATCTTCTCTAAACTAGAATGCTATAAACATTAACTAACTTGTTGAAACTTGAAAATGCTAAGTATGGACCGCTAGCCTAATTTTTCAACTAGCGGACCTTTTTGACAAAATAGGTCCTTCCCTTATATAAGCGCCCCAAAAAGCAAACTATTTTCAAAACAAAAAGAAAACTATTTTTTAAAACACACGCAACGCTTTGTCCTTGTTTTATCTTCACCAAAACATGCAATTAAGAAAGCAACACCAATTAAAGCATTCCATATCTACATGCATATCTAATTTCACCTTTTCAACCCACATATCATGCAAAATTCTGGCACGCTAGAAAAGATGAACTTTTTGAAAGTTCGGTAGGGTCCACTTTATAAAACAGTGAATCCCTTTTTATAAAGATTTTGAATAAAAAATCTTTACAAAGAATATTCCTTATAACCAAAAATAAGACTAATTAGAAGTAGACGCCCTCCCAAAAGATTGCCCTCACTTATACTCTGCAAAATTTGATAGAAGTAGGTCAAGTCGCTCCTCATCAGGCCCATCCAGCCACTCCATTCTGAACTTGAATACATTAAACTTGTTGGAGACTCGTTCACATTTCTTTTCTAACTTCCTGAGGTCTACCATTGCAATTTTGAAATGAGCCTTTGCCTTTACAAATTCATCCAAAATGTCTTCATTTAACCCTAAAGGAGCAACCAACAAGTTCTGCATTTTAGTCAAGAATGCTTCCTTCACTTTCTCCTTTATATCAATTCTACGTTTCTCAAGCAAAAACATCTCTGGGACAACTATTGCATTGATGAAGACTTCAAAATTTGCCATGAACTCAAAATTTTCCCTTTGTAGGGATAGTAAACCAGGAGCATATTCGATAAGATGATCAATCTTATACTAGGAGATCCTTATACAATGTTCCAAAAATTTTGAATCTTCATCCTGGAAAATGTTGGAATTCAATAATTCTTCTTTATTCATTCTCCTTATTTCTTTTACCAACTCTAAGCTTTTCTCAAATTTCTCATTTTTCTCATTAGCCTCTATCATAAAAGAATTTAAATTATCTTCTATTTCACATGCTCTCTTATAGAAAGGGTAATGCTCATCAAGAATACTAGGAGCCTCGTTCAAAAATTTATCCGCCCACCTATCTACCACAGTTGATTTCTATTTCATGTCCTGTAGGGTGCCCACTTCTTGTTTAGACATCAAAACTAGCACGTCTATAATTGTTTGATGTTGAGTGATTGGGGTGAGAAAGTCTTTGACAAATGTCCTCATTTGACTCAGTTGTATTTTTAGCTCATCCTTGGATTGTTTGTCTTTCTGCATCCTCTCCTTCGCTATGTCAACAGCTAAATCCAAAAAGTTTATTTGTTCATCTCGGGTCTGCCTACCCAAATTTACTCTTGTAATTTGATAATCCCCGACCAAGAGTTCCCTATCATCTTTGTTAGCTATAGGAGTTGCAATTTTTTTCAATTTATTCCCCATGCTCACTGACTTTGACAGAAGATAAGGTCCTAGGCTTCTTACTTGACTTATTCTTGTCTACCTCTACCATCATATCCTCCAGGCTTACGGGTTTAAAAACTATTTGTTGCCTCTTTTGTAAGTTCAAATTTAACCATGAGGGAACTACAGGAGGTGGCAACTGATTCTGCAGTATTTGTCCATCATGTTGTTGCTCTTCATCATTCCTCCTCAATGGACTTCATTATTTCAACATGTTTCTCTTACTGTTCAATAGTTCTATTGAGTTCATATTGTTCTTCAACAGTCAATTCATGCTCTTCCTTTTATTGTTGTGTCTTGTCCACATCATCAAAAAAAGTATGAGTTGAGGTTTCTCAAGGGTGATCATCTTTATTCAATACTTCCTCCGATTTTTCTTCTGAAGGCTCAAGGACAACCTCTTCCTGAGTCGAAGGTATATCCACCTAATCACTCTGTGTGACTTGTTTCTAGTCTTGATGCTCTGTATCTTCTTCATCTACATCAATTTCTTCCTCTTGATGCTTTGCATCTTCTTATTGAGCATCCTCTTAAGTAACTTCATCCTAACCTTCATCTTCATGACTCTCATCTTCTTGACCCTCATCTTCTTCACCCTCAGAGATATCATAGGAACATTCATTGTAGGAGGCTCATTTGATTGTACTTTTGTTCTTTCACAAGGGAATTTGCTTCTGTTTGATCCTATTCACCCATGGTCTCAGCTCCATCTCCCGGAGTTTGTCCCAAAGCTAGCCTTGGTTTTATGATTTGTGCTTATGGAATAACACCTAGGCCAGCAACAACTCCTATATTTGCAACTTTCTTTGTGATAGATGCCATTTTGAAAGCATCTCCTAACATGGATGCTAGTTGTTCATGAGAAGTTGTATCAATTGATCCTTTCATTTTCTTTGGTGTAGCCTTTGGGCTCTTTTGATATGTTTTAGGCTTAGAAACTAAGGGTGAATCTAAGTCTGAAGTCTTTTGTCTTTTATATGTTTTTGGCTTTGATGAAGGAGTCTCCTTTATTTTACCTTTACCTTCTATTGGAGGTGGCCTAAAGTTCTGCAGTATAAGGTTCAACCATCCATTGTTGTGTTGTAGCACCACTACACTGAGCTTGGGCTCAAGGAGATGTCCTCCTTCTGAGACCAATCAACTGGATCCAAGCCCTTAGTGTCCACGATGTCCAAATGATACACCAAATCTAGAATGTGTCCATCATTTGAGAATTCTATAGGTATATCATTTCTCAATCTGAATTCTCAAAGCTGAAAGGCAGTGAACCTTGTATACTTCCTTTTCCTCACTTGAAAATCGTCTTTGTAATTGGCCCATAATCTTCAAGAGAGTGCCTATGTTCAAACCCCATTATGGGAAGCAATTGCTTAAGTCTTTCAGTAGGGTCAAAGTTCTCCTTGTCTCATAAAATTTTAAATTCAGGGCATCAAGCTCCTCTACTTCTATCTTGGCCACCTGTATAGATGGGCACTCATAAAAACTCAACTCGAATGGATACTTGACTCTAGATTTATGTTTCCCAGACAATTTAAGATGTACTTCACTTATTTGTTGGGAGAATTCAATCAAAATTAGCCTATCACTACAATGCCTAGGCAACAAAAAGGGTGCCCTCTTGAAGCCTACAACCCTAATGTATGTAGATTTGGGGAATTGAATGAACCATTCTCCCCATCCCCTCACTAGCTCCATAGCCTTATCTGACATTCTCCATCCTATATCTCCTATGAGCTGGAAGATTTTTGCATACAAGAATGCATCCTTAACCCTTTTAAAAAAATTCTCATATTCTTTTATTTCCAATTGAGGGAAGAAATCCCAAACCTTCTTTTGTCCTGGTCCTTCTCCTCTGACTCCTATTGTGGTCAAACCGGGAAAATCACCAACTCTCGTAGCAAGGTACACAATGTAGGATGTCGTGTAAAATTTCTTGGTGTTGGTGACTAACATGATCTACTCATGGATGCAATTTGAGACCATTGCACCCGAGTCTAGGTGTATCTCTCCTTTAAGAATAATGTAAATAAATTGGAACATCCAGGTCTCATAATTCCTGGACTCTTCTTTGCCAAATGCCCTACTAAGGAGGGTTATTAGATCACCAACCTCCCCTTCAAAATCTTCTCTGGTAAGCTTTGCTGGGATCTTTGTTATAGATTTCTTGTCCAAATCCAACCAATGTTTATTCATATGTTTCTTATAATCATTCACATCTATGTTATATTTCTTTTTAGAGTCTACAATGGTTAAAGGGCTAACCTACCCATATAGAGGAAGGTCAAAAGATTCCCTAATCAGAGGGGGTGTAATATCCAATACTAGGTTTCTATTTGCATCTACATTTCTCCTAGTGTCTGGATCATAATGATGAGCTATTGTAAGAATCGATTATGGGCATTGAACAACTTGAGGGAATCCCACCACTTGGGCTAGGCCAGATGCAACTATCCTCTTAGAGTGAGGTGTAGCATCTGGTGAGAAGGTATCTAAGTTAAATTGCACCAAGTCAATGTGTCTGAGGTCTGTATCTATGATGTTTTCTAGTTCACTCTTGAACTTGGACACTTTGGGGATGCCTTGAAATTTATATTTCATGGTGACAGGTGGTTCTTTCTTAGTCGTTTGATTCTTCTTCCTCTTCTCTTTCTCTACAGTCTCAGTAGAAACAGTCTCTTGGGAAACATCCTCTATAGATTTATCAAAGTCTAAGACAATTTCCTCACTTTCTTGGGTAGCGGTTTTAAGTTCTAACATTTATTTGTACCTAAAAGAGGCATAGGAGGGAGTAAAAACCAAAGAAAATCTAAACTGCATAAAATTCTGATCATTTTAAGTATTTTGCCAAATTTTGGGTTTTTGAGTCCATTTCGGACTTTTGGACTAAGTCAAAATGTGCTCTCAGGGCCCGAGGTCCCACTAGAACTCCATTGCTTTCTTATCGAGTATTGGGTTCGCGCGAGGATGCTAATTTTTAGTTTTTTTATGTCTTTTGGCTTTAGGTCTGAAAATCTTTTCGAGACCCAGAGCCCTAATTAGACACTTTATGAGGAACTGTGAGTTTAGAAGCGGGGTACGGGGCTCTTTTAAATTTTGGGACTTTTGAGATTGGAGCCAAAAATCCCTTCAAACTTCCTTTTGGAAGGTTTTCTAAGTAAACAGAGTCCGCGTGGGACACGAGACTCCAAATGGATTTTGGACATCTTGACTTAGGGATAAAAATGCATTCGGGACCTGAAGTCTTGTTCGAACCTTATTTCTCTATTGTCTAAGTCAAACACTCTTGTGGGGCGCATAAGTGCTGGTGAACATGGGTTTTTGGTTTTCAAGGGCTTAGGACCAAAAGTCCTTTTGGGACCTGAGGTTCCGATCAAACTTTCTTTTAGTGCTTAATGTTTTGAGAAGCAAGGCCTCAGGGGAACTTTGCATTTTGGGCTTCTCAACTTAACATCTGAAAATCCTCTTGGGACTTGAAGTCCTGATAGGATATTTTCCCTATGGAAAATTTTCTAAGTTTCTTAAGGCGGTCGTGGGGACCAGGGCTCTGAGTAGATTTTGGTCTTTTGGTCCCAACGTATCAAGGTATCAAGGTCCTAAGATCCTTTCAGGACCCGAAGTCTTGAACAAATATTTTTCTTTAAAAGGAATTTTCTAAATCTTTTAATGTGGCACAGAGAGTGGGGCTCCAAGAGAATTCAGGACTTTTGGTTACACATGCTTGGATATCCAAAATCTTTTCAAGGCCTGAAGTCCTGAAGGGATTTCCTTACTTAACACTTTTATGTAAGCTAGTGGAGGTGGGATCACAAACAAGTATAGGGCCTTTTTCTACTAAGTTCGAATATCCTTCCAAGACCCGAGGTCCCAAAAGGATCTGTTTACAAATTTTTTACAAGTACAACTAGTTTTTTGAATTTTGAAGGCGCAGTGTCAGTTTATGTAGCTCTAGATCCAGATGAAGCAGTAGACCCAATAGCTAAGATAGAAACACCAAGGGTGAACAAAGGCAAGAGCAAAGCTAGTCGCAATAGCAGTTGAACCTATTGATCCAGCACCAGTGGCACCATTATCAGCACCAGTCGCAGAAGGAGAAGCATAGGTAGATATAGTTCCAGGTGCAACACCAGTTTTTCATATCCTCCAACAGCAGTAGCACCACTAGCAAAAGCCAATCCAACAGCACCACTAACCTTTAACACGGACCAATCCGCTAAAAGAAAACCTAACTACTCAAAGGGGAACAAATAGAAAAATAAAACCCTAGTCTAAACCCAGAAATCCAAAATGATAGAGCTAAACTAAAATAGAAATTTAAACCAATTTTAACCTAAAACAAACTAATCAACAACAAAAAACAAAATGCAACAATTAAACTATACTAAAAAAAGAGAATAAAAAGATAAGGAAAGGGTCGTAAAAACCTACATGGAAGCAAATAGTGACCAGAAATGATGAACGCAGGAGAACCTCGACCACGACAACCCAAAATCTATAAAATATCAGTTCAATCAATCAAATATCCTAAATGTGTTGAGCTTTGATGTAGTAATGGCTTTCAATGGAAATAAGCACTCCAACAGGAAAGCTGAAGAAGTGGAATGAGGACACAAACAATGAACAAAAGATTAAATACCTTTGTATTTAATCTCTTGTACCACAAAAAATTTGGTAGGTCAGGGACAGAAGTGCAGGGAGAAACCAGACTTTTGGAGGGTCCAAAAGTCCAAATATCCATTCAGGGCCTGAAGTCTCGATTGGACTTTCTAGAAAGAAGCCAGAATCCATAAATGGACCCGAGGCTTGGGATCCCGGGAGTTAGAGAACTCCCAAAATTTTCACAAAAACACTCAAAACACTTGTTTTGAGGCTGAAAAAAATGCCTAAGTGAAAACTTAGGACTTAAAAGAGGAAAACAAAAGACAAAAACAAACAAAGAAAGAAGGAAAAATAAAAAGGGGGCCCCTGACCGGAAAACAAAGGTGGGGTGTGTATGTAGGACATAACACTCCTGTTCCATTTTTTATCCCCTTAAGTTCCTACCCCCTTCTTACAAGGGTAGGAGCTTAAGAGAATTCAAAATATTCCACAGATCATAAAAGAATTTCTTGTCACTCTAGTTTCCTTACTTTGTGCCACTCCGTACTTTTCCTTTTTATTGTTTATTCTCTTTTTTCTTCATTGTTCTTTTCTAGGGACCTGGCAATGGAACCAAATGTTGGCAAGAGAAATAATAGGACACAGTCCAGAGATCTAATCCTAGCTTATTCTTATGTAGTCTTTATATCCTAGCAGTGACAATGATAGAATAACATATATTTGTGGTAGGTCCTCTCTTATTATGCTTCTTCACATCATCATGCTTCATCATGCTCCATGCTATTCTCTCTCACATTCCTCTTCCTTATATAGGCTCTTAGTACCCTTTTATAGTGTCTTTCCCATATGTCCTTTCCTAAATACTCTTAATTAACTCCCTTCCATGAATTCACCCTTTCCTTTATGATATTTATCCATATTAAGGCTTGTTAAGGTGTGTTAGGGTGTGTTTAAGGCTATTTATGGCCTATATGAACCATAAATGGGTCTAGGAATTACCCAAATGGTACCACAAACCCTTTGTAGCATATGATAATGTCATATAAGGTACAATGGTGTAGTTTGTGGTACTCCTAATCACATGCTAACAAAGTGAACCTCCTAATTAGATACTTTCCCTACACAAAAACCCAAAGGGATGTCTTCTAATTATTGAAATAAACTCATATTAATACTAAGGCAAGACATAATAGCTCAACTGACTCATATGTTGACATTCATGACCTGTATAATAAAGTGTTCTTCTTCTCCAAGACATAGTCACTAGCAACTAATTTGTGTTTATAACATGTTATTGTAGTCCTCGATACCCTATTCTCTTGAGATCCTAGGATCCTTAGTATAAGAGCCACAAGGTTGACAATCACGAATCCAAAAATTGATCAACAAGTTAAAATCTATAGAAGTTGGCAATTATTGCAGAAGTGGGCCTTTATTGCCAATGTTTACCTTACTGATGAAGTTGATAATGATTGCTAATGAAGTCATGAAGTTGTAGAATTCACAAATATATTGAAGTCAACTAGATGTTGTTAAAGTGCGTGATTATTAACAAAGAATGCAATTTGGTCATTGGGTGATGGTCAACTTGGATGAGGCTAATTGGTTGGCTTATCCGTGTGGCAGTGGCAAGTGGTAGAAAATGTCATATTTCATGTGTCATGGGTAGTTGTGCAACTATAGTCATGGATGAAGGCACACATAATGGGTAGTTAACAAATGTAGCTAATCTTTATTGGAGTTATTTTGGCTAGAAGGAAAAATGATGGGATTCTAAAAGGGATGATTTGGTGGTGGAATAGTTATGATTATGATCTTTTCTATTCTTGGGTTGAAGATCATTTCCCTTCCCTAGATCATTGCAAGTGAGAAAAGGAGGGTGAGAATGTAAATTACATGGATGGTCCATTGTCTGAAGGTAATTGTCCATTCTCTTGGGATTGTTGAGTCTCTTATTATAGGCACAGAGTAGTAGAATGAAGCATAGATTAAACAAAGAGGATCAATGAGGTGCAGTTGTTGGTGACCTAAGGGAGCAATATCCCTTAGAGGTCATCAAAGGTCCCTTAGATCAAGAAGTCCCTCTATGTTTCTCATTTGTAGGAGTCCCTCGATGTTTCTCATTTGTAAGAGTCCCTCGATGTTTCTTTTTCTATTTTTCCACATGTGTCAAATAGATACATCTATTTTTCCACATGTGTCAAATAGATACATCTATTTTTGGTAAAAAGTTACATTCACTAGAAAATAGAAAATAAATATAATAATTAAACAAAAATTGTTATAAATTATACTTTTTAAAAAGCCATGCAAAATCTTGGGTCATGGCGACTTTGTTTGATTGTCCAAAACTTGCCTAAAGTCAACATTTTCTATCAAAATGTGGGTGACCAAAAGGAGGAAGGGCCACATATGAAGGTTCCAAAGAAGGTCCTTCCAGTGAAGAACCTTTGATTGAAGATCCTTCATTTGAAGGACCCTTTAATCGAAGGTGGGTTTCATGCGCTTTTTTGCTTAAAACACTAAAAAACACCTTATTTGAAACCCCTTGACCTTCATTTGAATCCTATTGACACATGGTAGGAATTATACCTTTGATTTAAGGTTCTCCATTCGAATGTGTTTAATGATTTTTGCCTTTTGAGACTCATTTTATGAGATGCCCCACAAATGGGACATGGCTTTATGCTTCCATGCCTCTACAACTATAAAAAAATCTAAATTATTTTTATAATTTTCGATGCTTACTAAAAGACAAAGAGTTTTTAAAAATCATCTACATAAAAATAAATTTTTCTCCTAGAAAATATTATTTTATTCTTTAGAAAAAAACACAATAATGTCTATTATAGAATGTAAGTTTGATAAATATAAAAAATAAAAATCTTCATTTTTAGAAAGATGATGGAGATGATGTAAGATATGTAGTTTGTTGGGTCTCAACTCTCCTCTAGCATCACAACCCAAAGTGAGACAAGGGTAACAAGGTATCTTAGGTAGAGAGTGATACATCCACAAGGAGGGGGAGGTTTTTGGGCCAACACATAAGATTAGGGTAAATCCTCTTCTTCTTAAATATCTATAGAACCTAGGGGGATTCCCTTGAGGTCTTTAAATGGGATTCAAATTAGAACAGGGCTTTGACCACCATGCCCTAAGGACAATCAAGAACAAGCCTAATAGACCTCACAAATAATAGATATGGACAAGCATGCATATGCACCTAAAGATTTAAAATAAATTATACCGCATATGGTGAGTCCCCTTAACATTTCGTATTGCATGTGCATCTTGTATCTTATCAACACAACCCTCTAGAGGTTTATTTGACACTAGATTTCTATAGGTATTCATTATTGAATCTATGGGTTGCAAAGATGAGTTGAACTCTTACATACATGAATCTTTGATCATTTCATTTAGGTGTAAATCTCTTAGGTTATAGTAGAAGAAACAATATTGATTCATGAATGTAAATAAGACAAGAAACTAAACTAAAATATAATAGGAAAATAGTTCAAATGAAAATGATTAAAGTCTAAGCCAACCTGACCAATGCCAAATCCATTAGGCAACAAAGTCACATCATGTAAGGAAAGAAAACATCTATATAGAGCTATAATTATATCATCGAAATAGGGGAATTATGGACAACACACATACTTAATCATCTATCTCAAAACAACAACACTCCACATGTAAAAGAGGACGATTACTACAAAGAACTTTGCAATGATTTATAATGGTGTTACATTAATCAACACTCTGTTACATTAGGCTAGAAAATGTGGCCAAAGAGGATCCGCAACTAGGTTCAAGCATCCTCTTGAAATGTTATAGTATGCCATAGAGACATATGACATTTCAGTTGCCCAACCCAACTACAACCATACAAACAATGTTAACCACTTACAAATAGTTCAAATTCATTATTTTATGCACTAGAATACGCCTTCCACAACCAGGTCAGAGAAGATGGTTGAGAGAACAACCTATTTTACATCCTTCAATCATGTATTTATGCATTTCATAATCACATCCCTCTGCATCCCATCAAGGTTTGTGGAAATCCTCTACACGCAATGTACTCGATGTGCCACTCATCTTGCTATAGAAAAATTAGCCTTCGATCTAGTACCTGATGATATGTGGAAACTAGAAAATATTTCTCATGCATAAAGAGTAGCCTTGATACATGTTTGTTAACTTGAAATAGCTAGAGCCTACATTAATGATGTTGAGGTGCCCATACTTGTTTTTATTCTCAACACTTGGACTTACATGTGGATCTACAACATGGATAGGATCTCAATTGCAACACTAATGGCAATCGGTGACTCCTCCCCTACATCCTCTATTAAAACATACTCCTTAGGCATAGATGTTTTTTTTTTCAAATTTTATAACCTTTGATATATGGCCCAAACATAAGGGAAGGAAATGAACAACATCAAGTATTTTTGACCAAAGGGATCCCATTAAATATTTCTCTAATTGGTTATGAATGATAGTTATAATAGGGCTAAGGAAACAAAGGAGCATCAAACTTAGGAAATTTTACAAATTATAAATTAGGTCCCAACATTGGGCTCTGGTTGGGGATGTGTGCCTCTTGTAGGCATATCAAGAAACCAACTATCTCTAGGAGTAGACCAAAAGATAAAAAACAAGACAATGAGAGAAGGGGGAAAGATAAGAACAAGAAAGATATGTACTCAAGGCAAAATACAACCAATGACATGGAGGCACAAAGAGACTAGGAAGGTATTGTTGTAAAAAATCAAGACATTTGTAGATTAGACACTACAAAAATCCATGGCACAAGGCCATGGGAAGACTCACTACTTGCATTTGTCAAAGACAAGCATGATGAATGAGTTGACCTCCCTCAATATGAAAATGTACTCACCACCCAACTACAAAAAATATGTATTTTAGATGCATGTACCAATTTGTGAACAATACCTGGGATGTGAAGACAAACCCCACCATTAGAATCATCACTATAAGGCAACCAAGAATAGTAGGTGCTTGATTCTTTCCATCTTACACTACCATACATTTCATGTATGCTCACAGCAGTAGGAGGCAAAACATTAAAATTCATCTTAGCAGTAGAAAAGAAATACATGGATGAAAGAAAACCTTCACCATCCATGGCTACAATAATACTATGCTCGTTGACCTCCCTATGTGAATCAAGGCACAAAGAAAACCTTTCTAATTCACATGGAAAATAAAAACATACCTAACTACCTTATTAATTTGCATAAAGAAGAACTTCTTCCTACAGGTCAAATTGAAAAGCCTTAAGCTTAGGCATACTATCAAGATGAGCTACAACATGTTGGTTCTAAAATTCACATGGGTATTGCATCTCACATTATTTTCACTTGTATGTTAGACCCTCATAAAGGATTCTAGTTCAATAACATCACCATCATCCATAACATAAGATTTACTTGACCTTCATCAAAAAGGAAAGCTTCAGTCATTTGTGTACACATCAAGCTCTTAGACTACAGGTGGCCAAAACACATCACTTTCACATGTATTTATATAATTTTCAATGTTTGAATTGCAAGCATGATTCAAGCCACAATTCAAACCATCAACACAAAAGTCATCGTGAGACACTTCAAGTGAAGAATGAAATTCTTCAAATTATCCCTCTATTTTAGGATCCCCTTAGCAACTTGTCATGTCAGATTCATTACTGAAATTAGACTAGTAACACCTCCCCTCTTCTACTTACTCACTCTAATAACACTCACCTATAGTGTTCTTGAAGCACAATTATCATGGGAAAGAAAACAAATCTTGCACAAAAGGAATAGGCTCTCATATGCATCCACATGATTAGTATCCATACAATAATCAAGGACAAGGTCTCTGAACTAAAATTAATGCATGCACTATCACTTATCTTAGCAATCTTATCACTAAGTGCAAGCACATCCATATCATCCTCATGTAGATAGACATGTGTAGAAAGGTTAGTAGTAGTAGCTTCATCATCATTAATAGGAACAAATGAGGGAAATATATCAAACAAGAAACTAGTTTCTTGTTCATCCTTGGACCATCATATGAGTGTACATATCCATCATAATCAGACTCATATTGATTCAATTAGCTACTCAATCTTGTACATATATTCATCTTTATCCATGGAGTTGTCACGAAGTGTAGGGATACATACCTCAACTTCAAGTTGAGATTCAACTTGCATATCAACACTATGATCTCTGAAAAGTGACTCGTCCAACTAAAGTTTATTGCACATGTTGGCCTCATCATATGCACAATTGTCATATGATGCAACATCATACTTGTCCACCCCATTAGCATTGAGGTAAGTAACATCAATTTCATGTGAAGCCTCAATAGTACTTGCCCACACCATAATATGGTCTAGGTCCTTAGGTTTGAACTCAGGGGGACAAAGGCTAGCTCGATGATGAAATGCATCACAAAATAAATCAATGCACTTGTGTCCATTTAATCTATAATAGTCAAGTATGCAAGACAAATAAACCATAAACCTTTGACAAAAATAGGCACTACGACTCACTTGCTTACCTTTTGATGCTTTCAAGTTCATGGACAAGAGAGAAATGATCAACACAAAGTGCACACCACTCAGCTATAATTAAACTATCCTAAGAAGAAAAATAACAATTTGGAAAACTGCATAACCATTTCTTTACATCTTCACATAGAGATTTAGCAAAAATATCTCATCCACATATCCTCATCTACATAATGATACTTGTTTATAAAATCAAAAAATTCTTGGACATGTGTCTCCCCTTGAAATAAATCTAGCCCATCAAACTTGGGCAACTATAGGTAAATCTCATTTTTCATAAATTCAAAATCATAAATTATGAGAAGTCCGATTTCTCATATACATCAACAAGGGGAATATTGGGAAGTCTAATTATTTAAGACTTGGAAACATGGTTCTTCATGGAAGTAGGTTGGGATTTGGATTGCAAACTAGATTCAAGCAGCTTGACTTGATTTTTAGTTTATTTCTGTTGCCTAACAAGCTCATCATGCTCATGCATGGATGCTTGGTTTTGAGTTAGAAGAGCATAAGATGTAGGGCTATTTGAATAGAAAGGAGAGACACCATCACAAGAGTCATAGGCATCTACTTCATTGTATTTTCTAGGGCTTGATACATAGGAAGGCGCATGTGAAGGAGCAACCCTAAAATGGTCATTATTTAGCCAAGAAGCCATGACTTAGCACTTTTAGTCATGCTTGGCAGAAAAAGAATTCATAAAATAATATTTCTTTACTTTGAAAGAAGCCTTGTCTGAATAAGGAAGAAGGAAACATTCGTGTACCTTTATTAACAATTGTTGCAAGCTTGAGATATATTATTGACACACCAATAACAAATAGGTTACAACAGCAATTGAACTTCATTATTGATAGCAAAGTCGCCACCTCTTTCAAAAGAGGAAATCCTTGGAATGTGAACCACCAAGGCATAAATATTTTCTAGGTTCTCTCACTAGAAAAGTCTTAATTTCCTCTTAACCTAGGATAAGATCAATCTATTTTTTTCCTTGGTAAAGTCACCATTCTAATGGATCTCAAAAACTCATGGCATCTCCTATATCATCACAACCCAAAGTGAAACAAGGGGAACAAATAATCTTAGGTAGAGAGAGATACATCCACAAGGAGGAGGAAGTTTTTGGGCCAACACATAAGATTAGAGTAAATCCTCTTCTTCTTCAATCTTTGTAGAACCTAGGGAGGTATCCCCTTGAGGTCTTAAAATAAGATTAGAATTGGAATAGGGCTTTAAATCCCATGCCCTAAGGGTAGTTAGGAACAAGCCTACTAGACCTCACAAACAATAGATATGGACTAGCATGCATATGTATCTAAAGATGTAAAATGAATTGTACCATATAAGGTGAGTCCCCTTATTATTTCATACTACATGTGTATCTTGTATATCATCAACACAACCCTCTAGAGATTTATTTGATATAACTTCCTCCAATTCCTTGCATCTGTTGCACACAACCAATTGGAGGGGGATATAGTGTCTCTAGCACTATTCATGTTTGAGATCTCATATGGCATGTTGATCCAAACAAAGATTCAGCATTATATTCAAACATAGTTATATTATTTTACAATGACACACTTGCATCTTGTAAATTTCTATTGCATTACATTGTCACATCATGTGGAGCCTTATCACATCGCCACATTGCACACACTTTTATCACATTTCCACATCACATGGAACCTTATCACAATACCACATCATGTGGAGTTTTATCACATGGCCACATTGCATGTACTCTTAACACATTTATACATCATGTGGTTTTTTACCACATGGACCTTTATCACATTTCTACATCGTGTAGATTTTTTTGTATCACTTTTTGAACATGCAAAATTTCCTACCCATTCTCTTCTCTTCTCATTTACATAGATAGTGTTGGGTCCCAAAACCATGGCTCCACAATCCTAGAGTATATTCTCACCTTTAGGGCCAAGGGGTGTCATAAAAAATGTAAAAAAGGGCTCATCAATAGATTAAGGATGATTAAAGGCCAATAGGTGAAAGTGGATAATCTATCCTACACTTTGAGCTTAAATAGACTAGGGAGGGTATTCCTAGAGGTATTCCTCAATAGGAGATGATCATGATAAAATATTAACAAGATAAAACTTTGTAGTCATACCCAATGTACGCTTGACCCTTATTATTTGTCACTAGTTCAAAGACTAACTAACTTCTTTTATAACCTTTGATTAAGAAAATTACTACACCTTGCAAATGCACCCACATATGATAAGAACATGACATCCCACAAGATGAATCCACTTAACTTCACATACATAATTTGCAAGGTGCATGCATGCAATACATGATTCATAAATGATATTGTAGATGTTTGAAGTTGCTTAGAATGTTCCTTGAGTTAAATAACATTGAATCATGAGTGCATGTGAAACCCTAGTCTAATCCTACAACTAATAGGATAGAAGATAATAAATGAATAGTGTTTAATCCTTCACCAATTAGATTGGTGCCTACTCCATTGGGAAACTGATGTACAAGGGGAGAGAGGACATCATGCAAGTGTTTTAACACTGGTATCCATAGAGTTGTGCAAGTCCCCCTATGCTCCACCATGATCAAATGGGACCCTTCTCTTCATGAGCATGTTCATAGCAGAGTATTGCATAGGGAGCGAATCAATGGAATACAATATCAAGAAATCCATGTTAATCTAATCTTCTATATAAAAAATTAAACATATAATCATTGTGTAACAGAGCCAATGTTTTGAGGTTTGTGATACAATAGCCATGCATCTACCATCCTAATAGTTAGGATGACACAATACATTTGTATATGTCTAACTGCTATGTGGGACAACTCACTAATTCATGATAGTACAATACTATTGCACAAATAAGAATAGGAGTACTAATTCACCTCCTACACTAAGCTCTTTTGTTAGAAAATCCCAAAAATAGCCCACTACTCTATACATGCTCTTAACTCTTCACCAACTAGTTACGATAAGTGAGTTACATATAAGGTGACTAAGAATATATGGGAATAGGTGGGGGGCCTTAAGCCTCACCCATTGCCACAATTTGTATTCATCCTATGAGTAACCAACCAAAGTAATAACAAGGTAATAAAAGAAATAACCACTCAAGTTTATTTTCTATTTAACGCCTTTTATACCAAAGATGAAAGCATACAAACTTTTAAGATCAATAAACCATAACTCTAGTAATTTATTTCAATATCAATAAATCTAACACTCATAAAATAAAATTTGAGATCCTAAATTTTAATACATGCTAATTTCATTTATTGTAGTGACGACATGAATACCAACTCAACTTGAGAATTTCATCATTGCCACATAGACAATTATAATATTAATTTGATTTTTAATTGTCTCATTATAACACATAAACAACCAATTAATCTAGAATGTATACTTGGTTTATACCTTATTTGACTTTAGTCTCCTAATAAAATTACTAATGCATTTAACTCAACAATGTCAATTAAAAATTAGTATTGACTCAACATAGAGACAAATTAAGTTTTATAACATCAAAATCTTCATTCACCCATCATAGTATTTCATAGTATTTGTACATTAATAGATCCAACTTAATGAATTTCTAGGGCATGATGTTTATATAGAATTAAAATAATAGTTACTCAATGGGTTATTTCCTTGGTATATCTAACTGATTATGCAAAAGGTTATATTCCTACCCTTGCTTCCCTAATAATTACTTTATATTTTTTGTTTAACATTATAATCCCAAATGAAACTATAAAACTACCATTTACAATTCATTGTAACAACCACATCAATTACAAAATGTTCAACCAAAACCCATAAAGGAGGATTTAGCAACTTTTGAAAGATCTCAACCATGGTTGCAAAACAAGATAGATCTAACAATATGAATCATATTCTATTACCATAATAATTTCTACAATAGGGTAAAGAAAGGAATTCTTTTTCGCTTTTCTAGCTACACAACACACCATTTTGTAGCAATCCAAGAAAAAAACTTAGCCCATTCTATTCCATAACAAATAATATTTCATTCTCATTCCTTATTAATGCTACCAAAACATCAATAGTTGATTTAACAATATAACTATATGTGGATTAAATAAAATCACATACCAATATCACTAATAGCCCTTAAAGGCTTTGTTGAATGGTGCCATACCACAACTAAGGCACGACATAATCTTGAAATAAAAATGGAATGCAAATACCTCCATCCAAAGAGGAATTATGCCAAGCCAAGTTTTTTCACACATATAAAGCCTACGGCCTCCTTCATACAACTAATTATCACTTGAATTATATCTCATGCATGCCTATAATAGTAACATGAGAAAAATAATTCTAAAGAGTTAATTTTGGGTGAGTTTCATGGTGACCCTTGTTGGTAGTACTCCCCTTCATTCTAGTTTCTTCCACCATGAATGACTTTGCTAAGGGTATCATAACCATTCTCCATAGTTAAAAAATCAATAAAAAAAAGTAAACTCATTTCCAATGTTTTGGGTCAAAACCCCCTATAATTAGAAATCAATAAACAAAAATAAAAATTTTGAAACTATTGTGACCTTTTACCTAGTCATGGCCATTCAAAATATTTCATTAATCACCTTTTTAATGTGGTTAGTATCATTATGGTGCAACATAACTAAAACTAAGTGTATTAAACATTTAAAAAACTCCACACCATCAAGCATCCAAATAAGACTAAACCATGGTATCAAAGTGACACATTAACCAAGGATCAATTGATGCTACGAAGGTAATATTACAAGACAAGTAAAGACTTGTGACACTATCATATAAGAAATCAAGAGAAAGGCTAAGTGATCCTTTAGACCAACAACTCTTATGTTAATAGCTTATTGACTCTCTCAACTAAACAAAAACACTAATTGAGAACACAGATAGGGTTACCTATGGCTTAGATTTTATTTTTGTTTGGTAGGTTTTATGCATAAACACCATTATTTTATCTATTCTTTTTTCTATTAATCTATGACAATGCCTACTCACATTATACCCACCCTCTACTTAGGGATGATGTACCTTGAAAAAACCAATAAAATTCATACAAATTAGTTCCCATCAATAATCATAATAAAACCACAAATAACAATATAAATTTGTTATAAAAGCAACATCACATGAATACATGTTAAATCTAGTCATTAAATTAATAGTTAACCATTAAATTAATCAATTACCATTCAGTGAATAAATATTTTACTATAGGAATAATAATTATTTATCAAATAATTCATAATAATGAGTTTTTAGGGGGCACTACATCTTTCTCCCCTTATTTAAGCTTCATCCTAAAGCTAAGTCTTTTTAAAACAAATTAGGAATAAACTCTTTCATTTCTTGAGTATCTTCCCAACTTACTCTCTCTTCAAAATATTGGTCCTATTTGACCTTGCAATGATCAATTATGTGATTCCATAGATGCACTATTCAATGCCTAAGCACTCTTAAGGGTATCATTACCACTATGCCTAGGTCTTGAACCTTTATAGTGTCCCAATTAAGTATATGATTTAAATTAGTCACACATCACTTGAGAAGTGACATATGGAATATATTATGAGTTTTATCTAGATCTACTAGATGTGCTATCATATACACCATTAGATTGATCACATATAGGATTTAAAAAGGTTCCATATAATGTGGTGTCATTTTTGTTGTTCTCCCAAATTTGATGGAGCTCTTTTGGAGTTTGACTATAAGAAACAACTTTTCACCAACTAAAAATTTCCTGGGAGTTCACCCTTTATCTTTGTATAGTTTAATCTAATCTATAGTTTCCTTTAACCTCTATCTAAGTAACTTAATGTGTTCATTCATTCCCTTAATCATCTTTGTCCCTACTAAGATTTAGTCATCTATCTAGGCCCAACTAAATGTTATCCTACATTTGCATCCCTATAACACTTCAAAATGTATGATTCATAAAGAAGAATGATAATAATTATAAGCAAACTCAACTAAGGGAAGATATTCCTCCCAATTATATTATTGATCCATGCAATACAATCATAGCATATATTATACCACCTAGTTTAACCTTTCCATTTGGATATTAGTCTCTAGGTGGTACTAATTGTTGAAACTAAGAGTGGTTCCTAAATATAATTAGGGAGTAGTTCAAAATTGAGATGTAATACATGTGTCCTTGTCAAATATGATATTTTCTGAAACTTTATGCAATCTATAAATTTCCTGCATGAACCTACATACCAAATTTAGAATATCATCTATTAAATTCTTAAGTATTGAATCATTCGCCTTTATTAGTTTTTCTCCTACTACTAAGATGATATTATGTTTAAAGGGTATCAAACCTAATCCTCGTACAAATTACATGCTTATTATTTACCATTTATATTTATGTATATCATATGGATGTTGGAAAATGTGTGTTGTACAACTTGCATAATAATATTAAATGTTGTTGAGGGTTTTTTGGCGACTCTCCTAGGGAGATGCTCTATCTAAAAGTTGAACCTTGAACAATGGTTTGGTTTCCCATAAGCTGATCATCATATATGGTTGGTTATGACAGTGATGACAGTGATGAGGAAGACTATTCTTTTTCTATGTACTCGCCTTAGAAAAATTAGATTCTTGATGAACCCAAGCAAGTTGAGTTTCTAAAAATCTTTTATGGTGGCATGCAACTCAGTTCTAATCAAGTACACCCTTCTTTGTTTAAAACACTACAAAATATTGAAGAAGAAGATGGAAAAGCAACCTATTTTCTTTCTCAAAATCATGAATCTTTATTGAAAAGAAGAACTATGCAATCCAAAATAAAAAGAACCAAGCTGAGATATGTCACATGCATGATGAGAACAACAATATGGAAGCAAAATTTTTCCCTACAGATGAACCCGTGTTTGACTATTTTTTTGTGATCGGAGGATTGAAGGAGACTCATCAAGATATGCATGTGTCAAAGAAGAAGAGGCTACTGCATCTAGTCTTGAGAACGCATGTCCACTTGAGTGAAAAGAAAACTATATTGAAACAGGTAATAATGCCAAGGAAATCATTCTGAATATTGAAAATAAAGATCTTGAAGAAGAGCCACCGAACGTTCTCCCAACATGCATGCAACCACAACTTGAAAAGAATGATGAAGGGAGAATATCTCAAGAAGAATCTTGTGATGGTTTCATTCAAGGTTGATGTCCCATTGTTCTTGGTATTCATCCTTCACTCAGCAAGAAAGAAGAAGATCCTATTGATGAAGTCAGAGGTATAGACTCAGTCATTCTTTCCAATCTTTTGAATACTGATTTGTCCAATGAAAGATTAGAGGTGGATAATGGTGTAGGAAAATATAGTTTGGGTGACTCTTATGCCAATAATAAAGGGAATAAATATTTCTATTTTAGGAAAGATATAGTTGCAAGCATGAATAATCAAATGATTGTTGAGAACTTGTGTTTTTCATCCCTTTCCCTTCATCTTAAGTAAATAATGTCGAGCAGATAATTTTTTATTTTGATTGGTAATCATCACATTTCAAACAAGTTGTAAAAGATACATTTGAAAAATATGAAATGTGGAAAGAACAGGAAATGTAAAGTACACAACTAGACAAAATTCAATCAGATGAACAATTTTAGAATGTTTCTGTTTCAATTTGCTTTCCAAAAATTTTAGATGATGATTTTGTTTGCAAATAAAATGTAATTTATTTTTCTTCATTACTAATGGAAGGATATTCTTTAGCTGATGAAACTAATGATACATGCTTACCACCTACATCTTTTGTTTTATCATCATCTGATAGAGAGATCTTTGGATTGAATACACTTGATAAAGATCAAGTTTCATTTAGAAATGATGATCTTTCACTTCTCAAAGTTGATAATCAAAAGGCAAATTTGCAAGTTGAATCAGGTGATGGGCTCTTTTATGATGAGGATATTTTTCCGACAGTTGTAGATGAAAACATTTCTTCAGTTTAGTTTCAAATTACAAGTTACTTGTTATCATATTCTCTTATTTCCTCTTCTTTGAATAAGGCATTGCCTCAGGTTCACACAACAAAGGAGAAGACAAATCTGATAATCAGAAGTGATCTTATGCTGGTACAAGGTAATATTAAGGAGCCAAATTCACCATATGCATTGGCACAAATTTCTTCACTTCACCATTTATACAAGGGATGTCCAATTCGTGGTTTGATTTCTTCTAGTCCAGATGATTCAAAGTACTTTCAGATAGAGGATATTGATATAATTGGTGCTATGCAAGAGGTTATGATCAACATTACACAGAGCAGTACCAATATGCTTCATGAAGACTTAGAAATCCATGTTGAGAAGTGGCTCTTTAATAGACTATTCAAGCAGCCCTCACATTCCACTTGTTACATTTTTCTCATTATTTTAAGATGGTTGTTGAGTTCACAAGTGCTTCACAGGAGTGCATATTTTCCATACATGCACATATTTCTCGTGGCCTGTTAATTGTTTTGCATAAACCATCCTAGAGTAGTTTGAGGTAGGATTCACCTACCCTGTATATAGGCTAATTAGGTGTCATTGCTTTGTTGGTTTTCCCTTTAGTTTGTGTGTGTGTTTTTTTTTCATCGTGTTTTTGTTTTGCGTTGCTTTGTTTCCTAATATACTATTTCTTTCCAGTTGATTCTATTGCCCAATAGTTAAAGCACTAGTTCAAAATAGAGACCCTAGGTTCCTTGTACATCCTTTGCAGTCCTTGTCCCCAATTAGAGCCAGCTGTTGACCCCATTTTGATAGTACAAAATTTAAACTTTTCGTGTTGAAATGATAAGCATCATTATGCGTTGAACTCCTTCGTCGGGTCACCTTTTGTCGCAAATCGACAATGTCACATGTTTTTCCCACCAATTGTGTTGATTACCCATTGTCAAAATGTCATGTTTAACCTTGTTTATATTCACTTCCAACATTTAATCTGGTACAAGAGCATCATTTTGGAAGAATACTAATCATTTTTTTAGTCAAAATTTTGGGAGCAATTATCCAGTTTGAGGGGAATTACAAAAATAATTAAATTTGGAGATCTATAAAACATGGATAAAAATCCTTTTATGGGGTATCAGTGACTGCTTTGCCTAATTTGCCAACTTTTCAGGTCTATACGCCTTTTGGTTTGAAAGATTTTAAACTTTAAGTTTCCGTCAGGTAGTTTGGCAAAATGATTAAATCAAGGTTTTCATGAGGGTTGGAGAAAAATGGTTTGACAGGCAGTTTCGTAATGTCATCAATGACAATGTGGAAAGATTTCGTAGGAAAATATTGATCTTGTCAAATGTTATACACATTTCTTCATTTTTAGGTTATTAGATTTATCAAGCAATTTTTTGTAAACTCTTCACCAACTGGAATAAGGCACTTTCAAGTTTTAAATCCATTTGGAGGCTCGAAAAATCAAACGATCGAGGCAATGGTAGTAGTTGGGTTTTAAAAATCCTTTAAAAATTCTCGTCATTTTGAGCATTTTTCTGAATTTAATATGCTATTCCCTCTACCATATTAAAACAACATTTCAAATCATATTTTTGGAGGTTTGGGCTAAAGTCAAAACCATGTCAAAGATTTTGTAGGTTGTGACAACCCCCTTAACCCCCGACATCACCTTATTAAAGCATTTTATTTCACTTTGTCAAAGCTTTAAAGGTAACCAAAAACTCATTAAGTTCACTTTGTCAAATCTTTAAAGGTAACCAAAAACTCATTAAGCTTACCATAGTTTCTATTGGTTGTGGAAACCAACAAAACGTTTGATTCGTTGAAAATATTCGCTTCTCCCCTCAAACCTCCGACACTCCTTTACATTTCCCCTAATTCATTTCAAAGTTTGTCCCAGTCCCTAACAACCCTACTTTCTACACCATTATTCTACCCTTCACAGCAAATAACCTCCATGAATGAGAGATGCAACACACAGAATCAAGGCACACAAACTGTTTGACAGGGATTGCAATGATGCAAGATATGTATAAGATTGATTTGTTGATAGTACTCCAGAAACTATCAAGAATATGCAATTGGCAGATATAAATCCACAATCCATAACCTTTACCAGCAACCTTCTCCCCTGCGTGCTAGTATGGATGCTCTGGAACAATGTATGGATATCCTTCAATGCATAACAGAAGGTGGATTTTCGTCGAATGATGTAGTTGCAACTGCCTTGGTAGAGACATATGCAAAATGTGGGTGCATAAACAAGGTGCATGAACCATTTGACAATGTGCCTCAAGGAAATGTGGTCCCATATGCTCCAATGATTGTAGGATATATATAAAATGGATATGTTAAATACATTTTAGAGCATGGGTATTCCTCAAAACATAGTGCACTGGAGATTGTTATCAAATATTATAGCTAGAAATACTCAGTAGACATGTACAAGAAATGTGAATGCCTAGACAAGACATTTGAACTATTTGACAACATCTACTAGTTGCAACCTCTATTTGCAATTGGTAGTTGTGAGGCCGAATTTTACAACCTCTACTAGCATCATCCTGGCTTGCTTGAAATGAGTATGAACGTTCATCAAAGCCTGAAGAATTAAGGGGTTTTTATCGCACATTATAATGCTCTTGGCAATCAAGCAAACATCATAGGGGCATTTATGGTGGCACAATCCTTGGGAGATGTAGTTAGTGGGGAAGTTTTTGAATCAGAGATGTGGATGAAGATAATAGTAATGGAGAAGATCTTTAGATCTGCTGGGAATACTTATATCTAATCTTGTGGCAATAAATGAGTTAGAGAAGAAGTCATTAAAAAATCTATACCAAATGCAAAGATTAATGAAGTTGTAGAATACCGGTTCCCCCCTCCACCTAAAAATATTAAAGTTGTGCATATTTCTGTAGTTGGTGATTTCTATATTGTGTGAATTGAGATCAATAAAAGAGTAATTGGTTTCTTTGACAACTGATTCAACAGAGGACATCCTGAAGAAAGTTGAAGAATCTACTAAAAAGGAACTTCAAAAAGCTACAAATTCTCATTTGCACAGTACTAGAAGGGAGGGAATGGTAGGATGGAATTTTAATGGATGCATATCACATCCATTGACATGATAGATCCATACAAAGTTGGAGGAATTGGCTGAGAGGTCATAGAACAAGGTAAAACATTTACTGGATGATGTTGGCACAGGAGTAGCTTTTAGAGAAATGAACACCTACAACCAACAAAACAAA
This sequence comes from Cunninghamia lanceolata, assembly GCA_027924645.1. Lineage (NCBI taxonomy): Eukaryota > Viridiplantae > Streptophyta > Pinopsida > Cupressales > Cupressaceae > Cunninghamia > Cunninghamia lanceolata. The sequence continues at coordinate 2,176,712 of BSBN01000476.1, forward strand.
GTGCCCTGACAAACATATGACCATCAAAGTTGTATGAGAACTCAATATTTAATTATAAAGTCAATAGGATTAATGTTTTTTTTAAAAAATCTTCTAATGAGATGAAAAGTACATGCTCATGAAAGAGACTTTGTAATATTTTAAATATTTTGTAAAGTCTAAAAAGTAATCAGTTACGGAATGGAAAAGTTATAAAAGCATTGTTTGTGAATGTAAAAGGGGTTCCATCAATTGCATTGTTCCAATTTTTTAGTTTCTTTATGTAACGCCCCACCAAGGAACCCAGCGGATAACACAACTAAGCTTACAAAAAGGACAATTTTTTTTTTTAATGAAAGAAATAACAATAATCATATATTTATTCATAACATTTAAATTAAGCTTTATCCTCTAGGGTTCCACGGCTGCATTACTAACAAACTAAAACAAGATCTAACCAACATTATGAATTAACTAACAACCATAGTTCATTCTAAATCTGATTGTATCAAATAAACACATACATTTCCATATTATATCATCAGATAAGTAATCATCAAGATCATGCATATAGGACTACAAGTGCATATACAATTCCCTTTACATGAGGGTACACCATTATATTGCTTACAATATCACTTTTCCTGATTACATTGGAGTACATACATCAAGATAATAGTACATGATTCAATTGATATACAAAACTAAAATATGAACATAAGTATCTGTCTCCTCCAGCTAGAGCAAGGTCTGAAATCTGCCATACAACGTACATTCTTCTCGCACATGAACAACATCAAGGGAATCCAATGGAGATAAAAGCACAACCACCCGACCATGTGGAACCCTAAGGTCCACCCCCCATGCTAGGAGATAACAATAAGGTCCCACTAAGAAAATAATCAAGAAAGACAGTAGACTAATAGGTGCAAGGACTACACATGACTCAAATACAACACTGGTCAACAAAGACATCACAAGCAAATTAAACATCACTTCTAGAGGCATTCACAAAACAAAGGGGAGAACACAACTAGAGAATGCTAAATTGCAGTAGGGATGAGTGTCATCGCATGGTCCTAGCATGGGTTACCCTGACAATCTCTAGCTAGACATCGGCCCCCATCCATGGGTTACCCTGATAGTCTCTCACTAGGCGTCATCCCCCATCTATGGTTACCCTGACAGTCTCTCACTAGACGCCGGCCCCATAGGGTGACACATGTGGAACCAACATTCCTTCTGTGAGGACAAGGAAGTTAATTTTGCCAACCACAACCTTCTCATCTCATCCTTAGCCTGAACGAGCACTACAAGCATGAGTGAGGCATCCAATTATCTTGATTAGTGTGAAAACTACCCAACCCTCTAAATTTATTATTAAGTTATCACTGGATTAACAACTTCCAATGGGTTACCCTGACAAGCCACTTTAGGCGCCGGCCCCACATTAAAAGCCACTCCCCCTTCACTGCATCTAGATTCTCAAAGCCCAAAACAAAACCCAAGCATGAACTATCACATTTCTTATCATGATACATTTATAGCACAAAATATATATCAGTTCACATTATACAGAGCAAGGCATTACCTATCTTGCATAGTTATCATAACCACATGAATAGGTACACTGAGCAAGGCATTATCCATTTTGCACAGTCATCATAACCACATGAATAGGTACACTGAGCAAGGCATTATCCATCTTGTACAGTCATCATAACCACAGGAATCCATAAACAAAAAGTAGTCAACATATAACCAATACATATTCAACCATTAGCAAGATTACATAATCATAGGAGTCATACACACAACTACCCCTCTTGGCCTCTGGAATTAACTTTCCTAAATGACACAAACACTTGACACACTAAACACTATGGTCTCACATCACATTCACTCTCAAATGTACATCATCACCTAATAGACTAAACTAAGATCTTTCATCAATAATTTAAATACAACACCACAATTGTGACATGTGACATAATGCACTAATTATGGCTCTTGAAGAATGTATCATTAATTGAATCATGATCAATCATCTAACAAACATAAAGTGAATATTTCTCAACAATATAGAACTATCATATTCCAACCACTAGTAATAGTTACTTTTATGATCATAAGATATAAGAGTCCACGAGTAACAATATTTTAATTAATAGTTCCCAAGACTTATGTTAATTTCATTTAATTAAAATGACTATGAACAAACTGCAAATAACTCTAAGGCATACAAATTAAACAAAACAATTATTTACACTATTTACACTGATGTAGATTTCATTAATAATCTAGACAATTGTAAATACTATTAAATTTAACTGTATAAGCAAGGCTAAAAGCCTATAATATTAGAATGCTATAAATATCTTACACTAATTAGAATCACAAGATACAAAACCTGAAGCTACAATAAAAGAACCTTGTTCTAAGGTTATCTTGAGAGGAAAGGAATACAAAACAACAAAACATTCCTATAGATCTAACATCTTCATCAAATCTACCACACTTTTAACCACATGCATATGATAGGATTAGCACAAAATAAATTTGTTGAGAAGGCTTTAGAAGCTACCAACAGTGCAAAATGTGAAAGCATAGATAGGGCATGCAGACTGATTGGTAGAATGCCTCAAAGAGAGTCATATGATAGAAAGTAATGATCATAGGATATGCACAAAACAAATTTGTTGAAAAAATCTTAGAGAAACCCAGTTCGAAAATAGAGCTATTGGTGACGCAACTAACTGTTTTAACATAGACGAAACGGGTGAGAGGCAGACAGTCACAAAATATTCATATCTCAAAAATGACAAACTGGGTAGTGCTGATTTTTTGATATGATTTAGATATCCAGGAAGTACACCATATATAAAAAAAATTAGAGAAACCCAATTTGTAAAAATAAAGTTATGGCTAATGCAACAGACTATTAAAACAAAGATGAAATGGGTGAGAGGTAGACAGTCACAAAATATTCATATCTCAAAAACAACAAACTGGGTATGGCTGATTTTTGGATATGATTTATATATCCAGGTCGTGCACCATATATAAAAAAAATTAGAGAAACCCTGTTCGTAAAACTAAAGTTATGGCTAACATAACAGACTGCTAAAACAAAGATGAAATGGGTGAGAGGTAGACAATCACAAAATATTCATATCTCAAAAACGACAAACTGAGTATGGCTGATTTTCGGATATGATTTAGATATTCAGGTCATGCACCATATATAAAAAAATAGAGAAACCCAGTTTGTAAAAATAAAGTTATGGCTAATGCAATAGACTGGGTTCAGAAAATAAAGAAGAGAATTCACAGAATATTTTACTAAATCTAATGCAACAATAAATCAAATTCATATCTCAGTCCATACCTGGAATATTACTTCTATCACATCTTCACAGAATTCCTAGCTCACATCCATTTTCCCCCAAGTCTTTTCTTCTGGAAACTATGGTTTATGGTGCCAAAAGAAAAATGAAAACTTCCTGAGAGAGAGATCCCCAAAACATAAAACATATTCTTCATTTGAAATGCACGCTCCTCCCAAATTATGTCATGAGATTTCAAAATAAAGTTGAGCATGCATAACCACCCCCATAATTTCTTCCAAAAGATTCTCCTTTATTACTTTCTTACAATTTGCTATTTTTAACCAAACAATAATTTGTCTCTGATTTTATTTATTTTAGAATTTGCTATTTATTTCATTTGCGACCCAACAAAAATTAGGCTCTTACACAAAAGAAACAATTATTTCTAAGATTCCAAGTGGCCAAAATGGAAAATAATTACTCAAGGCAATAATAATAAAGAAAGAGAATCTTTTTCAGACATAATAATACATATTTCTACACAACTATAATTTACATTTAGGCATCTATATTTATTTATCAAAGTGCCCTCTTGACTTAATAATTTTATTGTAATGAAGCAATTAACCAAAACATTAATCAAACAATTCCAAACAAAATAACTTAAATGCCAAACAATCCCTGACACAATGCATGATTGAAAGCATGACCACAATGACAATGACTGACCATTACGCCCATACAAACAACACTGACTGGGTGCAGAACTGGATACTCATCCTTTTCAAGGATGATGGCTAACTAGGGGACCACATGTTATCTCCATTCAACAGTTTCCATTGGGTTTAAGGCGCGCTCAGACTTGTCAATTCAGGTGGAGTCGATGCCTGGTACCTGCATCCTGCAGCAACCAAATAGTCGAAGAAATAGACATATATATATATAATCGTATAGTCAAATACACTGTGAAAGGGAATCGCAGCGTAGCAGGGTACTCACGCATGAGTAATGCGACACTATCCCTTTCACCATCACATCAAACACGTAATCACAACACACATAGCAATCAGTTACTGAACGACTAAATAAGAACCATCATCAGATAATTGCATGATACACATAATAAAATTAATCCACAAACATCACAACATAACATCCTATGATACAGAATCAGTCGTATAAAAATCAATTATAACATATGACAATCATAGTAAGATCAACATCATAATCACCTGAATGTAAAACAATGTCAGAGCATATAAATTATCAGTGTCGCAACAAAGATTATCGATAAAACATACTAACTGTCATATGAAACCACACATGAGCATAATCAGGAATGTCATCAATATGAATGTAGCATCTACCAACATCATATAATGTACAACATAAACTATCTAACATACCCTAAATATTCCTATTATTTTACCTTCATCTTCATGCTCCTTAGCCAGACCATCTGCACATCCAAGATGAGAATGGAGGGACATTACACTTTATCTGGTATGGAGTAGAACTGAAAGAAAATAGAGGGATTTTTGGATTTATACTTTATACAGGAAAGTTTTGTGGTTGTATAACTTTAAAACTAAATACATGAAGCAGTTGATTCTTATGTTTTAGGTGTTTTGTGTGTTACTTTTACCTATTTTTTCGTGTGTTAAATATGTATATTTTTCTATATCATTGTGGAAACCCATTAGTCATTTGGTGGAACAATCATTAACTGTGCAATCAATGTGAAGAAATGCAATTATAATCTTGGTATTTGGGTTTGGGTGTATTGATATTGCTTATCTCATAGTATGTGGGTTTGCATGTCATCTTCTTCCATTGTTGTTGCAATATCATACTTCTTATTTTCTCTTTCATCATACAAATCCATGAATGTATATTCTAATTTTGTCATGAACCTTCTTCTTTTTTGAATAAATGCATGAAACCTCAGTTAGTTTTTGTGGGGCTATGGCTAGGGTTTTTGGGAATATTTTCCAATTAGTTTTTCCCTTTGTTTACCTTTGGTATTTCAAGTTAAAATACCATAAAACCCTTGTTTTGATCATATGAGGGATCTGTCCCTCTCAAATGTAGAGGAAAATCAATGTCTCATAGCAATCTCTCCAACTGTTGGTCAGTTTGTCATTGCTCTATGGGTGAAACAAAGTCTTTCTTGAAAGTTTAACTGCAGCGAAAAATTTGTTTACCAACAGGTTTAGATGTGGTACATTTTGGTATGTGAACGCCACACTAGATTAGATAATCTTAGGAACATCTTGTAATGTTGTATGTAACATTAGAGATGAATTTAATGTATTGCATTTAATTTGGGGGATCATAATAGGACAAGAATGATCACATGGGATGCCTTGGAATGTGAATGACTCTTGGGGAAGGTGAAGAGTCACACTTGAGGCACATTAGTTTATACAATAACACTTGGTGAATTTGTGCAAGCTTGATTTGTGAAAGAAAGCACATGGTATTATAATAGATGTAGTTGTAGAAGCAACTAATTAGGTATCTTGGTTTAGCTTGTTCTATCTAAAGAGAAATATTGATGGAATTCTCATTGCATTGTGCTTATATAGTGAGTTATATGTTATTGGCAAGGGTTTATTTTTTCTATAAAAAGACTAGTACAATATGAATTACATTATATTTGTAACTACGCTCTATTATCACATAGTGAGTGATCTCATGTTTTCTTATTGGTTTTTCTCAAAAGGGTTTCCAAGAGTAAATTTCATCAGTTATATTTTGCATTGTGGATCTTGTAACCTATTTAGCATAACTCCTCTTTTTCAAATTATCAGTTATATTTCCTTTTAGTGGATATATCATCCCTAATAGAAGCACATGCTAAACCCTAACCCACTAACACTTTAGACATTTTTCCAAAAAGTTCACAACGTATTTCTTTATTCTTGTCCAAAAATATAATGCTCTAAACTCTACCATCATTTTTTTGACCTTAGGATATCTCGAATAGGGAGTGTCGTGTGCCTATTGCAACACCATCATTTTCAAATTATAATTATATGTAAGGCATATAACTTGCCTTAAAAAATAGTAAACCATATGCATATAAACTATATCCCTCAAAACTAAGAACAAGAATGGTTTTTCTAAGGCTTCTCTAACCTTTTTTAATGTTGGTATTCCAATAGATTGGCCAAAATCTATTGTTGAAAAGTTTTTCTAGTAATTGAAATTGTAACAATGTGCCTTTGCTTGCTAAGAGCATCAACTACTCTATTTTCATTCCATTTGATTTATTGTATCTCAAAACCATAGTAACTTTATAATTCCAGCCACTACCGTTGTCTAGAAATAAGGTTTGGTTGGTTGAAGGTGTATTTCAACCCCATATGTGTAGAGATGGAAATTACAATTTCTACTCTATGTATCGCATCTAGTTTAGTGACCATGCCCCTAGCATGTTATAGGACATATTTAGCCTATTTCATTACCTTTTTACTTTGTACCACTAAAGGTTCAAAGGACATATTCATTATGTGAGGCCTACTCTTATTACACCTTCTGTTTTAATTAGGAGACTTGTCGGTTGGACTATATTTTGACATGTGGACATTTTGGAGACTGTTGATCTCGTATATTTAGACATTCATTGACTTTATTTTATGCTTTTATTAGATAGATGAGTTATATTATGATGATGCTATACCTTTACATGTTAGATTATATTTTAATTCTATGATGTTGAATGTGATATTATAATTGATGCAATTGAAGTGGTATAGTTAGATGATTGAATTGATGAAATACTGTGTGATTTATGATCCTGATTGTGTTATTTGAAATACGACTGATTTGAGAATCAAGTGAATTTTATCATGTGATATATCTGAGAATGTGTGTACTTGTGCGATCATGCATGTGCATAATTTAATTTGCTTTGGCTATGATGCACCTTGGGCTATTGATGCGTTTGTGTAGTGTGCAGGTATTTTCGATGGCTAATGGAAACTAGAGGTCATACAAATAACCCTGAGTATTATCTCTGCAAAACCAACCTAGTCCCTAAGGTGGACTAAGGTTAATTGTGTTTGAGCATGAATGTAATGTGTTTACCTTTGTTTTTTATTTTTAATTTGAGTCTCCTAAGGTTGACTTAGGTTGAGTAGTTGGTGAGTTGTCATCTATGTGTCATTTTCGTTCATAAAGTTAATGGATTTTTTAATTGATGTTTTTTGAGTTTTTTAAGATTAATTTCATGTGTTTAAGGTGCCTAGGTCAAGTACCTATGGGTTGGGTACCTTCTAGACCTCAAATCATGAGTTCTAACTCTTTTTGACCCCTCTTTTTAACCTTAGGAGTTAGGTGGCGAGATTTAAATTTTGGGTTAAGGTTTGGATGGCTTGTCTCATTCAATCCTACAACCCAAGGTTCTTGAGTGGGCTTGGGGGAATTCCAAGGGTTCTCACATGTGTGAGCACACCATGTAAGAACCTTTGGGAAGTTAACCCTAACTACTTCCCTCTTCCCCATGTCTCACACATGTGAGGAGAAATATGGGGAGAAGTGCCTTGGAGAAGGAACGAGACGTTGACAAGTGTCACCTCTTTACTCCTCCATATCTCACACATGTGTGAGAGCACTTGTGGGAAGTTGTACATGTGAGAATGAATGGGAGGGTGACAAGTGTCACCTCCTCATTCATTGGGAAGGTGACATGTGTCACCTCCTCATCCATTGGGAAGGGTTTTGAAACCCTATTTATATCCATCTTTTTGAGAGAAGGGTTTTTTTCTTTTTGGTTTGATTTCTTGACTTTGGGAAGGAGAGCTTGAGCTTGGAGAGGAGAAATTCTTGCAAGGATCTTGGATTTAGGCTCTTGGAGTCCTTCACCAACATCCTTCAACACTTGAGGCTTGAGAGATTGGCTCTCAAGACTTCAAGCCTTTATTATTCTTGTCTTTTGTTTATAAATGCATGTGATATGATATGTTTTGTGTTCTTGTGATTTTCCTTGTTGTTGTAAAGGGTTTTTTGTTGTTTTAGTGAGCTCTCCATGTGAGAGAGCTCACCTTGTAATGGGTAAGAGATGAGAGAACCTTCGCAGGGAAAACCTCTTCATGTAGAGGTATTTTGATGGCTTTGGCCTTGTTTAAGGAAGGTTATTATGGTTTGATGTATGGCAAGAGTACATTGGTATTTTGGTGATATAAGTGTTGATAGCAAGAGGCTATGTGTTGGAGTATTTTGAGTATGATTTTATTAGTTAGTTTTCCCCTTGAATTGAGTGAGTCCGCTCTATCTCCCTTAAAATCCATGTTGAATGGATTTAGTTTGTGAGTCTCCTGTTAGATTCAGGGCAAACAACTGAAAGCGGGGGGGGGGGGGGGGGTGAATCAGTTGTACAAAAATTTCTTCCAATTAAACACTTAAATCCACTTTGTAATTCAGCAACATAAGGATAAATCAATCATGTAAACATAATGCATTAAATCAAGAGCAGAAACACATTAACACACATGACACCAAGATTTTGACGTGGAAAACCCAGTTAAGGGAAAAACTACAGGGTGATTAACCCAAGATTGTATTCTCTGTTAGAAGAATAGAAAGAACAAAATGGCACATGCCAATTAGGGCTCACTGCCTGAGCACACTGCTCACAAGAGGCTCACTACCTACAAGAGACACACTATCTACAAAATAATAAGTATCACATACATGAACTAGAGAATAGCATCTTCACCATGCTTGAATCAGTTCCATTTAAGTCCAATACTTCTGCTCTACCTTTCGCTCTCCTCCTCGCTACCACACTCACATCTCCACAAGACACCCTATGAAATGACTTTACAATCCCTTATTTATATAAGACATTGACTTAAGAATAATCATCTAAGTCAGCAAACAACTACAAGAACATTCGCAGGATGTGTAACACATTCGGTCGGCCAGTCTCAGGAAGAACACCATCATCCAGAAGTTATTCTTCAAGTGCAAGCTCCAACTCCAATGTAGACCATCAACACGAGCTAGACACGATCCAAGGACCTTCACAAGATTGCCTGAATCACCAAAAACATCCACACTTCATTTGCTTACTGAAATCCTTCTCTCCTTCATCTGGAACCTCAAGAACACAGTCTATCATCACTGTCATAAAGGAATAGATGCTTGGGGACCTTCAAACCATGAACGAATCAAGTTGACACTTCACAAAGACTTCCTCAACACTCCCTCAAATCTGCAAAAAGGATAATGCATTTCCAGATCTCACCGGACCTGTCTATGTCACTCTGTCACCTCTGAACACCTGCAGGAACCGGTTTTACTTGAACGGCCACAACTTCTTCATATCTTCATGTAGACCTCTAAAATCTTTACTAGATCACCTTAAGACACATATCTACAAAGCTTTTAAACCGCATCCTTTGATCCTCGTCTTATCTTGGACTTTTACCTTACTGTCTTCACTATTCTTCTCTGTTCCTGATTAGGACTAATTTTCTCAATATCCTCAGCACTCATCTCATCCAATCCTTTTTATCAATGCAACAGGGGTATGTTGACATCAATGACAACACCAATTAGGCCCATACTTGCAACAATCTCCTCCTTTGTCATTGATGGCAACATATGATGTGAAAAAGTGTTTTGACCATCAAGACAAGAACTTTTCTTTACTGACACAACTCCCCCTATCACCAACAGCCATTCACTTGTCTTCTCTTCCTTTACTACTCCCCCTTTGATCAACCACCACTTGTTTTTCACATGTCTTCTCTCCCCCTTTGACATCAATGGCAAAGGCACATACTTGCAATTCCACCATTTCATAATCATATCAGCTGCTTCGCCTAAGTAGCAGATCTTCATCATCAATCTGGATCACAAGATATGACTATGATATCCACCCGACTAATGCACATCAGTGCACCTTAGTTCATCACTGGAGGGGCAATAACCCCTAACTTCTCCCTAAGATACTCAAAAGAGTCCTTAGGTAGAGGTTTAGTAAAGATGTCTGCAATCTGATCCTTGGAAGGCACAAACTCCAATCTGACTTCATTCTTATTCACTTGTTCTCTCAAAAAGTGAAACTTGATGGATATATGTTTAGTCTTTGAATGCAACACCAGATTCTTAGATATATTTATTGCACTTGAATTATCACAGAAGATTGTGATAGGCTCCTCATACTCTACTCTTATGTCTCTTAGCATTTGCTTCATCCACAAAACTTGAGTGCAACTACCTGCTACTGCAATGTATTTTGCTTTTGCAGTGGACAGAGATATTGCCTCTTGTTTCTTGCTCAGACAAGAAACCAATCTCTTCCCCAAAAAGAATGCTCCACCACTAGTACTCTTCCGGTCATCCACATCTCCTACCCAATCTGCATCTGTATATGCATGAAGAGAGAAATCATGATCTTTGGGATACCACAATCCATACTCAACTATTCCTTTTAGATATCTAAAAATCCTCTTGATTGCCATGACATGAGATTCTGTAGGATCATCTTGAAATCTAGCAACAAGACCCACAACATTCATAATGTCTGGTCTAGTTTGAGTGAGATACAACAATCCACCAATCATTGACCTGTACTTTTTCTGATCAGCCTAAGGAGAGTCATCATCTTTGCCCAATTTACATCCAGTTGCCATGGGAGTATTCATTGGTTTTGAGTCTTCCATCCCAAATTTCTTCAACAATTCTTTCACATATTTCTTCTGAGAAATGAAGATTCCTTTCTTTGTTTGAGTGATTTGTAGACCCAAGAAGAAATTTATTTCCCCAAGCATGGACATCTCAAATTCACTTTTCATTTGATTTGCAAAAGTTTTACACATACTATCTCTTCCTCCAAAAATGATATCATCAACAAACACTTCAACAATCAAGATATTTTCATGATCAATTTTGAAATACAAATTACTGTCAGCAGTACCTTTGTTGAAACCAATCTTCAAAAGATGCTTGTCCAATCTTTCATACCAGGCTCTTGGGGCTTGCTTTAGCCCATATAATGCTTTCTTCAACTTGCAGACCATATCACCATGATCAGACAATTGAAATCCATCCGGTTGCTCAATGTATACTTCTTCTTCCAAGTCACCATTCAGGAAGGCAGACTTGACATCCATCTGATACACTTTGAAATCCTTGAAGGTAGCAAGAGCAAGAAATAATCTGACTGCTTCAATTCTTGCCACTGGAGCAAAATTTTCTTCAAAATCAACTCCTATTTGAGAGTAACCCTTGCAGACCAATCTGGCTTTATTTCTGATTACTTCACCAACTTCATTCAGTTTGTTCCGGAAAACCCATTTTGTTCCAATCACATTCTTGTTTCTAGGTTTGGGAACAAGATCTCAAGTGTGATTTTTCTCAATTTGCATCAGCTCTTCCTCCATTGCTTTAGTCCAGTTTTCATCATTGCAAGCTTCATTCACTGTCTTAGGTTCAATCTTTGAAATCAAACAATACTCATCTGAATCTTGAGCAATTCTCCTTCTTGTTTGTACACCTTTGCTTTTATCACCTATGATCTGATCTTCAAAGTGGTTCAGTCTTACATACCTGGGAACTTTGGAATTTCTTGCACTTCTGATTCTTAATTAGGCTCATTAAAACTCATCTCTTCTTCCTGATTTACCGGATCAGTTTGAATCTAAATTTCAGAAGGGGCTTGGGCTCCTTGAATTAGAACACCATTCTGATCATCTTCATCATATTCATAAAACCTTGAGGGTTTTTCAATTCCTCCATCAACCTTCACATTTGTACTTTCTATAATCTTTCTCAGTCTCTTTTTATAACACTAGTATGCTTTGCTTTGAGTAGAGTAACCCAAGAAGATTCCTTCATCACTTCTAGCATCAAACTTGCCTAGATCTTCATCTCTTTTGATGTAACATTTGCTACCAAAGACTTTGAAATACCTTATAGTAGGAGTAATGCCAAACCAAAGTTCATAAGGAGTCTTACTGGTATTGCTTCTTATTTGAACTCGATTGAGAGTATAGACTGCAGTGCTGACGGCTTCTCTCCAATAGATCTGAGGAACATTTGCTTCCATCATCATGGTCCTAGATGCCTCCTGGATGGTCTAGTTCTTTCTTTCCACTACTCCATTTTGTTGTGGAGTCCTAGGAGCAGACAACTGTCTCTTTATTCCATGCTTCTCACAGAATTCTATGAACTCACCGGATGTGAATTCTCCACCTCTATCAGACCTCAGACATTTCAATTTTAATCCAGTTTCATTCTCTACACTAGCCTTGAATATTTTGAATTTCTCAAGAGCTTCTGATTTCTCTTTCAGAAAAGTTACCCAGATCATCTAGGAATAGTCATCAATTAGTAGCATGAAGTATCTATCACCTTGTACACTCCTGATTCTTGCCAGACCACATAAACCAGTATGAATTAAGTCCAATAATCTGGTAGAGGATAGTTCCTTACTCTTGAATGTGACTCTGCTTAGCTTGCCCAACTGACATTCTTTGCACAAGCTATTAGTAGGTTTCACCAGTTTTGGAAGATCTCTTACAGCCTGAGTGTTGCTTATCTTGATGATGTTATCAAAATTCACATGACACATCCTCCTATGCCATAACAAACTCTGATCAACTTGAACAAATAAGCAACTTTTATCAGTACCAACCACGTGGAAGATATTACCTTTAGTTTGAGTACCGGATGCAATCTCTGTTCTAGAACTTTCAAAGATCTTGCATTTTCCATTCTTGAATCGAAGATCATAGTCTTTGTCCACCAACTATCCAACACTGAGAAGATTGTGCTTCAATCCTTCAACATACAGTACATTACCGGTTTTGTTCCTTCCATCAAAAGAAATAGTTCCTCTACCTCTGATTCTACTAGCAGAATTATCACCAAACTTTACCACTCCTCCTTCATACCTCTCTAAATCTATGAACTTATTTTGTCACCTGTCATATGGTGAGAGCATCCACTGTCGATGACCCAATCATCCTTCTCTTCAACTTGGGCAGCTAGAGCTCTTTCCACAGTCTTATGATTGACAGATACAGAGGACATTGGATCTTCTTCCTTGATGGCAATGAACACCCATTCATTTCCAGATTTGTTTCCTGTCTCTGATTCATCATCTGTTACTCCTTCATTATCATCATCGTCATGTACATAGTAACAGTTCTTTTGGAACTTTAGCTTGTTAGGATTTTTTCTTGAAAATCTTTCCGGACACCTTGAGGCAAAATGACCAATCTTATTACAGTTAAAACACTTAAAAGGCAATTTCCCTTCATACTTACCGGATCCTCTTGGCAGTCTTTTTGCAATAAGGGCTTCAAGATGAGCAGTTTCTGCTTCTTCTTCTTCCAGTTCTTTTCTTGCTTTTTCATACCATGATAGTTTCCTTGAAGAGTTCTCTCCCGGATCAAACCTTTGTTTACCTTTTACAGAGGCACTGGCTTTGAATGCAGATTCAGTCTTAGGAGGGGCATCTCCAAACTCGGTCATTTCAAATGCAGCTAATTTACCAGCCAATTGATCTCTTGTGACAGTTGTATGGGCTCTGAATTCTTCAATGGCAGCAACCTTGATTTTATAAGAAGCAGGAAGGGATCTGAGAATTTTGCCAACAATCTCATCTTCATCCAAGACTCCACCAGCACATCTAATTCCACAAACAAGCTCATTTACTCTTGGCATAAAAGTAGTGATATTTTCATCTTCTCTCATCTTCATATTTTCAAATTTTCCTTTCATACTTTGTAGCCTTGCACATTTAACATACTTGTCTCCTTCATGTAGAAGTTCTAGTTTTTCCCAAATCTCAAAAGCAGTTGGTAGTTCAACAACATTTGAAAGCTCTGAATCAGATAATGCACTTGGAAGAGCTTCTATAGTTCGCAGATTGTTTTCAGCATTAGTGATTTCATTTGGGGCTTTCGGGCCACCCTGTGGAGGAGTATACTTCATTGAAGCCATGTTTCAGTACTGCATTCCCATACATTGTAGGTGACATTTCATGTGACTTTTCCAAAGATTAAAATTGGTTCCATCAAACTTCGTACTATCCTTTTTGTAGGATGACATCCTGGATCTCCTCAAGCGGTTAAGCTCTTTTTAGAGGAACTTAGCTCTGAAACCAATTGTTAGATTCAGGGCAGCCAACTGAGAGGGCGGGTGAATCAGTTGTACAAAACTTTCTTCCAATTAAACACTTAAATCCACTTTGTAATTCAACAGCATAAGGACAAATCAATCATGTAAACATAATGCATTAAATCAAGAGCAAAAACACATTAACACACATGACACCAAAATTTTGACGTGAAAAACCTGGTTAAGGGAAAAACCATGGGGTGATTAACCCAAGATTGTATTCTCTGTTAGAAGAATAGAAAGAACAAAATGGCACATGCCAATTATGGCTCACTACCTGAGCACACTGCTCACAAGAGGCTCACTGCCTACAAGAGACACACTATCTACAAAATAATAAGTATCACATACATGAACTAGAGAATAGCATCTTCACCATGCTTGAATCAGTTCCATTTAAGTTTAATACTTCTGCTCTACCTTTCTCTCTCCTCCTTGCTACCACACTCACATCTCCACAAGACACCCTATGAAATGACTTTACAATCCCTTATTTATACAAGACATCGACTTAGGAATAATCATCTAAGTCGGCAAACAACTACAAGAACATCTGCAGGATGTGTAACACATTCGGTCAGCCAGTCTCAAGAAGAACACCATCATCTAGAAGTTATTCTTCAAGTGCAAGCTCCAACTCCAATGCGGACCACCACACGAGCTAGACACGATCCAAGGACCTTCACAAGATTGTCTGAATCACCAAAAACATCCACACTTCATCTGCTTACAGAAATCCTTCTCTCCTTCATCTGAAACCTCAAGAACATAATCTGTCATCACTGTCACAAAGGAATAGATGCTTGCGGACCTTCAAACCACGAACCAATCAAGTTGACACTTCACAAAGACTTCCTCAACACTCCCTCAAATCCGCAAAATAGGATAATGCATTTTCGGATCTCACCGGACCTGTCTATGTCACTCTGTCACCTCTGAACACCTGCCGGAACTGGTTTTACTTGAACGGCCACAACTTCTTCAGATCTTCATGCGGACCTCTAAAATCTTTATTGGATCACCTTAAGACACATATCTACAAACCCTTTTAACCGCATCCTCTGATCGTCACCTTATCTTGGACTTTTACCTTACTATCTTCACTGTTCTTCTCTGTTCCTGATTAGGACCAATTTTCTCAATATCCTCAGCACTCAACTCATCCAATCCTTTTTATCAATGCAACAGGGGTATGTTGACATCAATGACAACATCGGTTAGGCCCATACTTGCAACATCTCCTTGGGTGGGTTTGTTGTTGAGTTTTCATGTGTGTGTATGTGTGCTTGAAACCCCTTAGTATGAGTAGGCACCTGGTTATTTTGTGGGCCTCCTATTTTGGGGGTGGCTTGCTTGCAAGCCAACAATTGGGAGGTGAGCTTCCCTTGGCCTTGGGAAGACTTTCTTATTTTGCAGGTTTAGCTCTTGGATGAGAGTTTGAGATTTGGTCTCATGAGGTGGAGAGTGTTCTAGTTTGGGTATTGTAAAATGAAGGCAATGTGTTTGAGCCTTGTAAGGATATTGTAGTTCAAGAGAGTAAATCTCTCTTTGGGAAGCCTATTGTTGTATTTAAATCCCTTTGTAAATAATTGTTCATTTTTAAATATATGTATGGTATTGGAGTTTTCACTATCTTGCTCTTTGGAAAAATACAAGAAATGTGTAATGTTATCTCTCTCCCTCTCTCCCTATTTTTCATATTAAATGTATATAAGTTTGCTTGAAAGGAAAAAGAAAATATCATGCTTCTATTATTTGATTAAATAAAAAAAAAGCTATTGTTTTAGAATATATATATATAAACTTATTGTTTTATATATTCATGGTTCTCTGTTTTAAAAAAAGTACAGACTTTAAATATTAGTTAATATATATAGATATATTTATATATTATTAATATTATGTTTTATTGTTATGAGTTAAAGTTTTATTTTTAAAAGTGTTAAGCATTTAAAATAGTCAAATGCCATTTTTATTTCATTTAGGGTTTTAGATTAAAAAAAAAATTGTGTTCGTGTCGCTCTGTGAGAGCAGGGCGCGGGGGACGGACCCACGTCTCCCTCCATAGAGCCGAGGCGGCAGGACCCTGCCCCCCTATGGCCCCATAGCCACCGCAAGCCTGTGGGTTGCGGTGCCCCCGGTGCCACAGGGCACCCTTCCGACCCCTTAAAAGTTAAGACTCCTTTGTATTTAATTAAAAATATATATAAACACTTCTCTATTTTGTAAAACTTAGTCACTATATATTTTGCCTTCGGCCCTTAAACATTTTTGATACAATCTGCTATATATATGAAAATTGATTTATATTATTTTTTACTGTATATGAGTTTTAATATCAAGAGTATATATATATACAAAATAAAACTCTCTAAAATCATAGAGTCATTCTTTTAAAAATAAAATAAAATAAAACAATTAAACTTATTGGAGAACCTTTTGGTATGCATTTGAAACTTAAACTATAAAACCTATGAAAACAATTAGAAATATTAGAAAACAAATAAACCTTTTTAAACTAGAGCTTGGAGAAATAAACTTGTAGGTTAATAATATGGAAAAACAAAATAGAAAACTTGTAAAATAAAATAATAGTTAGAAAACAATTTGGGAAAAATAACCTTCCCACTTGGGGAAGGGATTTTCCCTCTTCTCTCCAACTTGCAACCTACAACCAATAAAACCAAAAGGCAAACAATTGTGAGCAAATAGGAAATATGCATGCTTTTATAAACTAATTTTAGGGCATGATGTGATGCCCTAGGTTTTAGGGAATACCTTAACTTTAAACCTCTTGTTTATTTCTTTAATCTCTCTCAGGGAAGCTATGCCAAATTATTACTTAAAGTTTTCTAGTTGTGATTAATTCCTTCCTTTAATTTGTTTACTATAGTTCTATAGTTCAAATGTGTTATTTAAATTATTTTAGTTTAAATGCATTAGGTCTATAGTTGATGCTATAAATTTATATAATTCATTTAATTTATTTTTGTATAGCTATATAGTTGGAAAAATTATTTAGTTTATAATTTTACCTCTCATAGTTGATACAGTGGCGTTATGCAACTAAAATTTTTAGTGGAATTTAACCCTTAGTAATGTTATGCTGTCAAAATTTTTGCGATTTGAGGATTTGATTATTTAATTAATTATTTCATTATTTAACTTTCCTATTTAATTATATGGATAAATGTTTTTATTAAAGGCTTGTAATCAAATTAATTTAGTTGATAGTTATATCTAGGGTTAGGTTTTGACTTAGGTCAAAATTGTATCACCTTCACTTAGGAAACCCTAGGGTTAGTTCCTGGATGGAAACCACCACTCTTAGTGATGCACACCCCCTTAGTTGCAATCATTATCGGAGGGATTGCGAAAGGAGTTTCGCATCATCCCGTACCAGTTTGACTTCTTCGCCTTTGTGTGATGCACCTGATGTGTGTTACGAATGCAACCACATTACATGCGTGTGTCACCGAGCGTGATGTTGCATGCGAGGGGGAAATTTTTTTTATATTTCATGTCATGACCACATGACAAATGTGGGAATGACATGTGGTTATCAGTCATGACCACATGGCAAATGTGGGCATGACACATTAGCTAAGAAGTAGGTCTCAAATATTTGAGTATCTTTACTAAAGGTTCTATTGATTCTTCTCTTCATAGTCATTTACAAGCTTTATTTATTAATAAGTTTCTATATATATTTATATTTTATATATTATGGGTATAACAACTTTGTTTAGAGTTTAATGTCTCCATACAAAATATGTAACTATGACTAGACAGTTTGCACCATGTTTATGGTAGTGTCCTTGTCGTATTTCCTATTAGACTTGTGTCTATCACAATCTTTGTTGTTCTTGACTATAGGTTGGCATCTAAAATTTAAAACACTAAATCAAGTATGTCCATTTTTTCCTTCTTTTTATTTTCCTAGCTTTAGTAAAAAATCATATATTTACTTGATAATCTAAATTTAAATTTATTTTTCTATTCATTAAAAATATTCTAGTTCCTTTTCAGAAAAGTAAAGCTATAGTCTTAGTTTAAATCATTTCATTTAAATCTCCATCTCTTCTTATGGATAATAATTGAAAATAGTTTAATAAAATGGGAAAGAGTCAAATTATCACATCATGCAATTTTGGTTATTTTTTCATGTTGGTTATTTACATTTGCATTGTTTATTTCTCTTTGGTAAACAACTGTTAGTTATTTTCCACTAAAATGCTCTAAGAGGGATTAAAGAAATTATTTTTCTTTTTGTAGTTTCTCTTGTCCAAACTTCATTTTGGTGAACCTAACTTTATAAATTAAATGAACAACCTCCCTTCTTCTCAATCTTTTTGCCACTTGTCATTCCCAAAATAAATTGGGTGAATATTCACTCGAACACAACAATGCCCTTTGGAATCTTTCTTTGAAATGCCAAAATATTTCCTCAGTTGACCTTTTCTCTTTGACTTTCTTGTAAACACCAAAAGAATAGCAAATAAAAAATGAAGTAAACACGTCAATCACTATCCCCTACATCCTCTACCCATTGATCTCCTTTCTTCTTTCTCATGTGACTTGTATATCTTCCAGCCAATGCTGATATAGATGCATGACTTGTTCTTTGAGAAGCATCCCATGTATACCACTACATTTCCATGTTTTTCTTCAATATTTGTGCCATGTTTTCGATATCTTTTTTTTTTCTGATACTTCTTAATTTTGGCGCTTAACTTCATTATCTTTTCCATTGCCTCTTCATTCAATTTATTCATGGGATCATCAATGCATGGCTAGAAGGTATCTTTGAACTCCTTTATAGCTGCATCTACATCATATATCTGCACTTTAGAACAAGGATGTTTTACTAGATGTTGCACTATCTTTACATGTTTTTCCAACAATTCTTGAACAGTTTTCTCTAACTCTTGCACATTATTAATACAGGCTATGAGTATGCCCTCTTCAAATTTTAACTCCATCCTTCCTCTAGGTATTTGAAAAACAACATTTAAAGTTAATACCCCCTCCTTCACCAATGATTCTATCTACCCCTCCATGGCATTGAGTTTCTTAAGCTCATCTCTATTCTGCACTATTCTTGATTGACATTTTTGTAGAAGAGTGGCACAATTATTCTTCTCAGTCAGGGCGATATTCCAATTGCCAATTGCAATTTTTATTACTTCCTCTCCCTTTTGAATGAATGTCTTTACTTACTCCTTTAGTACACTAGCTTCATGCTTTTTGTTCTCTATTTCATTTATTTGCTCCTTTGATAAAATAGTTAATTCATAAGGCAGTTCTGGTAAACTTTGTCCAAGATCAAACATTCCCTGAATAAACTGTTGCAGTTGGGCAATGTGCCCTTTCAATTGTATCATTTTTTGTTTGTCTTTTCTCATTTGACTGGCAATGAACTCTGTCATCTCTTGTAGCTCTTCAATATGTTGTTCCTGATTGACATGCCCAAGGTTCATGCTTATGACATTATACTCTTCCATACCTATCTCTCCCTTCTCTTTGTCTATTTGTGGAACTGCCATTTGCACAGTCCTTGTCCTTAAGGGATCTCTTTTGATTGTAGACATTATTCTTGCTTTCCTTTTACCCCTTATGGTGGCCTTATTACCTAACAGGCTTTTTATATCAATGGGTGCTAACTGCACTGATATCTCCTATCGTACCTCAGAACCTACCCAAGATGGTACTTCTACACTGGTACTTGCAGCTTTGTCATTCCTTACCTCATCCTGAGGCTCTTCTGTTATAACCTCAGCTTGTTCTTGTTCCTCGTGCTCTTCTTCCTCTTCTTGTTCTTCTTCTTGTTGTTGTTGGTCATGTTGCTGCTGTGGAGGTGGCTGATCTTGAAGAGGTTGTTGCTCATGAGATTGTTATTGTTCAACATTTTGTTGTCCTTCCATCCCAACTGTAGGTATTTTTTCTTGACTTAGTAAACCTTCACCCTGAGTAGCTGGCATGTTGTCCAAATCTTTATTTTCTTTCTCCTCTTCCTGATTTCTCATAATCTCCTTAGAAGCCTCCTTGACTTCCTCCATTATACTTTCAAGCACTAATTTGCCAAATGGATCAATCATGTCTATAAATTCTTTTGTCTATGTAGCAGCTTGTTGTGATATACTTGCATCAAATGCTCCCAACATGAGGTGAGTTTTAGGTATTTGCCTATCTTCTTCCTCCTCACTACTCATCTCCAAGCTATCACCACTGCTACCTTCATCTTCACTTTCTTCTTTGTCATCTTCAATATCATCAACATCAGCCACCTCCTGAATCCTATCCACATCAACTAATTTGATATTTTCCTTTGTGGATGTTTGAACCATAGGTGCCTTTTTCGTCATCTCTTCAGTCATTTATTGTTTTACTTGGATAAACCCTTGCAACTTTTCTTCCTGTGTTTGTGTTGCTATGGGTGTTTGTGGGGCCATTGGTGTAGCTTGAGCACTTGAAGCTTGTATAGGCACTGTGGGTGTAGGTGTTTGTTTTGATACTGCAGGTGCCTTTACTTGATCCTGCTCTATTGTGGCAGCTGAGATAGATGTTCCTCCTTTTGCTGATATAAAGGTTCCTGAAGGAATAACCACTATGATCCCTAGTGCATTATGGTCTAATAGTGTGGCTCCAGCGTTAACTTCAGCTATCGTGGCCTCTACCACTTGCCTTTTCCTTCTCAAGAAATCATCAAACTTGCCTTCACTCTCTAGGCTTCTCTTTTTGCCTTTCTTCCCCTGATAGGTGACTGTGACTCCTTTAGCTTTCAATTCTTCTATCTTCTCCTTTATCCATATATCCAAATATGCTAGTACTAGCTTCGAGATATTATCTAGGGAAGTCTCCTTAGGTTGGCTCCAATTCAATTCAGTCAGAATTTCCTCAGCAGCCCTTTTATTGTCATAACTTGTATGCAAGGTCTTTTCATCATCATCTACAATTTCTTGGGGTATCTCAATCACTCCAAGGTCCTTATTTGATCAAGAGTCAACCTCTGATGAGCCCTTTTCTTAACTTCAGCTTCACTATCACAATCAACCCAGAAATCCTCAATATGTGGTTAATGTTTAAACTTTTTATCTACAAAGTTATGAATCCTTTTGAATGGATCAAAAGGTCTAGCTAGATCAAAAGTTAGAAAACCATAATATATCAACTTTGCCTCTAAGGCTTTAGCTATGTCTTCATTAAAACATTGGTATCTTCCAATAACAAAGGGAAATTTGATGTTGCCCCTGTTAAACTTGGCCTTATACATTGCATACACATCCAATATATGTCTTGTGAATTCTAACAACACTACCCTGTCTGATGGGTATCTTGGTAGTCTAAAAGGTTTTCCTTTAAACCCCTCAGTTCTAATGTATGTAAAGGTAGAGAACTGTATATAGCAAGTGTTGTGCCATGTGATTGCATTCTTTTCTTGCTCAAACAACCTCTTATCTCTTTCTCCTGTTAATATCCTCACCAAGTACATGGAAAACACATCATTTACCCTTATGAAATTCTTCCCTACATTATGTTCCTGTATGTTCAGGTAATGATCATATACTAACATCTTCCCTGATCCACTTCCCAATGTGCCAATCCTCTGTATTCCATATAATTACATCTTGGCTACACATGAATATACAATATAAGATGACATGAAGAACTTCTTTTGTTTATTAAATCTCAAGACTTGTGCATAAATGGCATTGCTGATGGTCAAATCCCAATGAACATCCCTTGTCTCTTCTCTAATGAACATTTGAGCCATGGATGCTCAAATGTAGCAGCATCTGCCAAACCCATTAGTCTACTTAGTAATGTAATCATGATATATAGACGTCTTCCTTGAAATCCAACCTGTACAAATTCTTTGGTACCCTAGCAGTTGCCTTTGGCTTCTTATCTGGAGAATACCATCCATAGAATATTGCACTTTTACAGGATGCTTCATTTTTCTTCAAACCCTCTGAGTATTTCTGTAATGCCCCTCATTTTTTTTGGCTTGTGATAGATGTTATTTTCATATTGCTATCTGTCAGTTCTGGAACAGTTGATAGTCTTATATTGCATATTTATAGTTTCGAGACATTTGGACTAGTATGTTATGGTTTATGTTCTCCTTGATCTTGATGGACTATGTTCGATGGATATATTTAGACATGTGTTATGAGTTATGATGACATTATGATTACTTTAGTTATGATGTGTTGGATATATTTAGTAATGGAATATTATTTACATGTTTTATTAGATTTGTTGATTCTTGATTTTAAATGATGTGATTATAATGTTGTTCAAGAGCAAGGATGATGCAGCATTACTCGCTTCGAGTACCCTGTCGCGCCGCGATTCTCTGACTCTCCAGGTGCATACATATATGTACAACCTTGTTGTTTGTTGCAGGATGTAGGTACTGGGCATCGACTCCACCTAAACTACCAGGTCTGAGCGTGCCGTAGCCAATGGAATTGTTGATTGGAGTTAGCATAAGGTTCCCTACTCAGTCAACATCCTCAAAGAGGATGAGTTCTCAATATTGTATCCTGTCATCACCGTCAGTTGGACTGTTTGTCATTATTTTGTCGTCATGTCTTGTGGCTTTACATGGGGGCAGGTATCATCCAGTAAGTTGGGTTTATCCAATTTAAAGTGTCGATTTAAGCCTAGTTACTACTTCATTAAAATAAGGTTAAATTTAAGCCAAAGTTAAATAAACATTTGCTAGGGAAGTTATGTGTTGTTTATTAATTATAAATGATTTAATTGTTTGATAATTGGTAAAATTAACATGAAAATAGTAAATAAATAAATAAATTTGATAAATGATTAAATGAAATAATAAATTACAAGTTGTAAACGAATAAAATTAAAAAGAAAACAAAATACATAAATAAAGATGAATAAACAATTATAGATTTTGATAAAATAAATTTATAGTAATAAAGATAATATTTTAAGGTTAAAATTAGGGTTGTCGCTTTGTATCATGTATTCAATATTTTGGGGATATGCAAAATTAATGTTGTGTGCTGTCAATTGCAAATTGGAGGATTTGGGAATCTTTTGATAGTTAATTTTTGAATCTCACGAGAGAGTGGGTTGTTGGGAAAAGAGAGGCATGTCTTCTGCATTTATTCGAGGAGTTCAATCCTTGTTTTGAGAAAGTGGGTTGTTGGGAAGAGAGGCATGTCTCCTGCATTTATTCGAGGAGTTGAGTCCTGGTTTGGAAGGAAAAAAAATTTTGGAAGAGAAGGGAAGGGGGTTTGCATTTGGAGAGGAAAGGAGATTCTGGAAAAGCTTAACAAACTTCAGGTATGCAACTGTATATGATTTATGCCTATTGCATATGAAATTGTAATGGAATTAGATTATTTGTGTTGTCCTCCATTGATGGGATTTATTCAGGATTTGGTATTAGATTCTTTAAGAGCAAACTGGAAATTACTCTTGACCTCCAACCTATCTTTAGTTTTGAGACCTGTCACAAATTTTCCGTTTGCTGTAGATTCAATTGAATATAATTTGTTTCCCATTCACCACATCCGTGCATTCAACACAGTTTTAATTGTGTTTTAATGTCAAGTTTAGATTACCCTAAGATAGCCTACATTGTCATAAAGATTGCAAAATTTGCCTTACTCCTGCCTTTTTGCATTTGTTTAAACGCTCTAAGGTTTTACTTGCAAATCTATCTTGTGTGTGTACCCTGCAATCAATTTATCTATAACCGTTTGTGCACATCTAGCAACCATAACATTTGGAATCGTTCTGCTATCCTATGATCATCATTGTCATGCATTCTGCAATCACCTGAGCATATCCTACAATCATTCTTTTGGCGTTGTGTGAGGAGGGCAGATATATTATAATATCTGATATTATTTTCCCCTATTGATAATGCTTGGCTGACGTCCATATCCTCTATCTTTTATCGATCTCCTTAGTCATTCAACTCCATCATTTGGTCATTATTAATATACCATCACCTGTTAGCGAGGCAACATTTTGTGATGGACAATTTTGAAGCACCTAACTTTTCACTCAATCTCAATTTCGAGTCACAGCAACCCTTCTTCTCTCTCGGCTTCGACATCGACATCGATTCAGAAATTCCACCTGCCAAAAGCCAACCCTCAGACATCATACACATACAGGTCTCACAAGAGTCTTTAGACTGGGAACCTGAATGGCAAAGTTAGAACCCTAGGCCCGCCACTCCTCATAATTTTGGAGATGAACTCATACATTGCTCTGACAAACGTGAACCGCTTTCCACACTAAAAAGACTCAGAAGAGGCCCCCTTGTAAACGCAAATGCAAATGATTTTCACACACACCCACCACTAAGATTTGATCCTTCCAGATACGGGGCAATAATATCATTCATTGGCTCGCGTGCTCAGGCGGAGAGAATGTGGCAAAAGTTGCATAGTCTGGCTTTTCTCTCGCTGATTGCTCTTGCTTAAAAGTTTCTAAAGTCTTTTTAACGAATCCATTTTGTGTAAATCCTACAACCATTGTATTTCGAAGACATCTCTTTGCTACGTTCTGTCAAACAGTACATGTGTCTTGCCAATGCTTTTATATTTTGCATACATGTTGTTCTGAGCATTTCCAATTGTATTATCTAGAAAGGTTACCTTTTTCTTTATGCATCAATGGATGTCATTCGTTGTTCTAAAACGACCTTCGGCACTGGTAGAAGGTGTGGAATTTGGCGTTCAATCTTCTAGATGCACTTGCCTTTAAAATAAATTCATTTTGTGTAGATCCTACAACTGCAGTAATTCCTTGATAGTGACCTTTAGTAGTGAGTTGATCCTCCAAATATACTATCTTTCAATGGCTGGCATAAAGGTTAAATCTCAACGGCTTGGGAGTAGTTTTATCCAACGGCCTTATCTTGTTCTACCAATACTAGAAATTGGTCTGACCATTGATTTGACCTCACCTAAACAGCATGCTCATAATTCAACTTAAACAACCTCTGCCGAACCATGTGGAGTAGATTACTATTGGATGGATCAATTTTGGGTCAGCATCCTTAATGTTATGCTTTAACCTACTAAACCACCAAATCAGACTTGCTATTTGAACGTCTCAGTAAGCCCTCTTTCATTTGTAAATCCAAGCTGAATGTAAGTCATACAGTCTTTGAAAGATTTAAGATTGGACAATGTTCAACAAGAGATATAAACTGTCAGTATTTGATATGAATTGTATGAATTTACTGTAGTAGATGATGAATTCACTGCCACAGTTACATTCTCGTAGCTTACGCCAATCGGTGATTTCACCAAAGTAGGTAGAAACTCAGCTTAGAAGATCTTTCCTGCACACTTGAATCAGTACGTGGATGTCCCACATCATCCTGAACGTTTTCCAAGAAGTTGTCTTTCCCAAAGCATACCAATGAGCACAAATTGGATCTATCATGGATCATTTCTGGCCACAAACCTTCTTGCTTTGAAGTCAGCCCATGAATATTGTAGATTGTGGTGACAACATCAAGTTTCCTGTGCTATGCCAGATCCAACATGATTATTGGTTGCATAAGCTTTTAGGATCCGTAAATGCAAGAATTGTGCTTTTTGTATCAGATGGTGCATTCCTACAGAAACTAGTCTTATGTTCATCTGATTTTGTTGTTTCCCTCAAGCAGAGGTGTAACCTTTATTGTCCTAAAACCTGTCACTCATAAGGAGTTGAGCAATGCCTATTGTTTTAAGGTCTTCTTGGTTTTGTAATGCACATGCCTTAGGAATTTTTTTATAGTTCTTTGTAACATATTGATCTACTTACACAGTCGTTGCTTTTTACCAAAGTCCCTTTAATGATTTCAATGCATGGGATTTATATTCCATGAAAGTTTCATTGAAGTAGGATTTTTATGTACACTCAATTTCTATGAATGATAGACACCTTAGCAGAAGATTATATAAGTTGCAGTTGGAATCCTTCTCCCTTAAATTATACAATTCTTAGGGTGCGGCACATCACTTTATTTAAATATCATCCATTTCAATGGTCAAACAATCAATAACAATTTTACATCTTATCTTCAACAATAGTGGTAAATAAATGATCTATTATTGACCAAATCTTACCTGGAGAATAGGAATAATCTACACACAAGTGCATGAACATGTATATCAATATAATTATGTCATATGAATATTTGTATATGTATCAATTATTAATTATAAAATTAAATATGAATTACAAGCATTAGGTTAAGATGGAAATTAGGTTTTTTATTTAGAGTAAATATTAGCACTTTTGTTGTGAATGAGATGTAAATTGTCCATAGAAGGAATGATGGTTATGTAGAAGTAATTAAAGTTGTTTCTTTTTACTTTTAAGTTAAATATGTTATTAGGAGACTTAGGGTTTTATATGTTTATAAAATAAATAGGAACCCTCAAGTTTATCTGCAAGAATTGAATTTAAATTACATTGTAATTATTTAATTAATTTGATTTATAAAAATGACAAATAGTGGTTTACTTTAGTTATGTTAATGATATATAAATATATTTGTATCTTTATAAATCAATTTACATGTAGTTAACTTTTATTGTAATTATAGATTTATTCCTTAATAAGAATACAATCAAATGATAAGGTATATTTTAATGTTAATATACTATTGTAATAACTTAGTCAATTGTAATCTTCTATAGTGGATTAGTTGTAAAGAAGGCATAATTTAATTATAAGTGCGTTGATATTGAGAAAATGTAAATTGCTAGTAATAGGTTTAGTTTGTGGGTCATGAACTAGTTCATATAGTCTTTTTGATTTTGTATCTACATGTGTGGTTAGTTTTCCAGAGGCTTAGAATGGAATGTCTTGAGATCATGATGTTTTAAGAAGCATGTCGTCTCTAGTTATGTATGGATTAAAAGACCAGGTGAATGATAAATGTACTTCTTTGTGGATGTATTGTTGTCCATTTGGTTGTATTTGTCTTGTATCTAGTTTTGTGGTGAGTTATGGAATGGGGAGACATGGAAATCATAGAGATGTAATGAATATGTGTTGTTATGGGCAATGGTTTAGGAGTTCTGCCCTTATGATTATGTTTTGAAGGGTCAATGCCTTGCATTGTTATATATACATGTTGATATAAGGATAATTGTTATGCAAGATGGTTAATGCCTTGCATGGTTCATGTATCCTCGTTGTCATGATGATGTTTGCTATGCTTGTTGAGTAGGGTCTTCTAGTTGTAGGTAGGGGAGTGGCTTCCAATGTGGGGTCGGTGCCCAAAGTGGCTAGCTAGGGTAACCCATTGGGAGTTGGTAATCAAGTGATAACCTAATAATAAATCTAGGGGTTGGGTAGTTTTCACACTAACAAGATAATTAGATTCCTCACTCATGTCTATAGTGCTAGTTCAGACTAAGGATGAGATGAGAAGGCCTGGTTGGCAAAATCAACTTCCTTGTCCTCACGAAAGGAAGGTTGATTCCGCATGTGTCACCCTATGGGGCCAGTGTCTAGAGAGAGACTGCCAGGGTAACCATAGATGGGGGCCGGTGTGTAGAGAGAGATTGCCTGGGTAACCCATGTTAGGACCATGCGATGACACTCTCCTTACTGCAGCCTAGCATTCCCTAGTTGTACTCTTCCCATTTGTCACGTGTTGCCTCTGGAAGTGATATTGAGTTGCTTGTGATGTTGTCATGTGTTGTAATGGTGTCATGTTTAGTCCTTGTTCCTGTTAGGCAATTGTCTACCTGACTATTTGATGTTTTGGGACCTTATGTTATCTCCTAACTCGAGGGGTGGACCTCAGGGTTCCACATGGTCAGGTGGAAGAGCTTTATCCATTAGTTTTCCCTTGCCGTTGTTCGTGAACGAGGAGGATATATCTTGTGTATCAGACATCAGATCTTGTACTTGTTTATGAAAACAGTTATTATGCTCATGTACTAGCCTGTGTATCAGTTGATTCATAATGTATGTATTTAGATGTAATCAGGATAGTGATAATGTAAACTACATAATGATGTACTCATATGTATAGACTTTTGAATATGTACATGTAATCTTGATCAAGTTGATTATCTAACTGATGTCATGAAATGGAGATGTATATGTATAATCATTAGTGCAATAGATTTAGAATGATCTACTGATGTTAGTTAATAATGTATGTTAAATTATGTTGATTAATTTGTCAAGTAATGCAACCATGGAACCTTAGAAGACAA
Organism: Cunninghamia lanceolata; assembly: GCA_027924645.1. NCBI lineage: Eukaryota > Viridiplantae > Streptophyta > Pinopsida > Cupressales > Cupressaceae > Cunninghamia > Cunninghamia lanceolata. The sequence goes on from BSBN01000476.1 coordinate 2,205,384, forward strand.
GTTGTTAGTTTAATGATGTGTATTGATTTGTTAAACATTACTTTGTTATCTTATACAAAAAAAAAATATTCTGCATTGCATAGCATAGATGTGTTGTTCTCTAAGGTGTTCATTGTGGGGCATTACAATTTCTCTATATCTATTTCTTTCATCTTTTCAGTGATCTTCAACCAAAAGGTCTCAGCTATACCCTCGATAGACAAATCTGCAAATACCACCCCATTATGTTTTACCTTCCTAGAATTCATATCATATCTCTGGATACATTCAATAACCAAGTCCCTAGCCTCCATTGCTAATGGAAATCCTATAGCATTATACAATCCTACATCCCATATGTTCTTCATGGCCAAGGATGCGCTAGGCGCTCTAATCTTCTCCAACAATTCCTCAGAATCAAAATGTCCAATTTCAGTGTCTGTTACCCTTCCTCCTAAAGAATATATATGCGATCTATAACCTCTAACCACAAATTCCTCCTTAACTCTTGTGTCTTTCTTTTCATCTTTTCCAGCCATTTTCTCAATTTTCTTTCCCCTAGGTGGGATCCTGAAAAGATATACATTCATTTTACCACCATGTCCATATTTACTAGGGTTTTTACCATTTACCATTTTACCCTAATGTTTTGTCTTTTTCCCCTTCTTGAATTCTATATATCTACCCCACCATGTTCAAGTTTCAAAATTTATCACAATGATTAATTAAGTCTAAACCATTCCTATTATTTTACTGTAATCACTGTAAAACTACTATAATCAAATTTCATTAAACGCAAGTGGGAGCTTAAGATAAATACTTGAATTCGCAATCGTTGACTTTAATACCATTGATAAGAGATTTACCATTCGAATTCAACACAACTGCCTTGAAATCACAATTATCCTTTGAATCACACTTCACCTTAGATCTATAAAATGCTCTGCAACTGAACTCTGAATGCAATTGTGAAGATTAACGCAATCTAAATTCCTTTTTTTACCCTTTTGCAATTAGGTATTCTATGGTAGATGAGCATTAAATGTTGTAATGAATATATGCAATTTGATTTTCACCTTTCTTTTGTTGCTCGATGCATAATTTGAATTTGTATACGTTGGCTGCTTTGCACTTTTTACATTTGTATATCATATACATGCACTTTTATTAATATGCAAAGAAAGAGCAATGACGTGACTACAACATTTTGATTTAACAACACTTTTGACTTTAGGCTTGCCTTTCATATTCTAAAGCATGCACGTGTTACCTTTATGCACTTGCAATTTTCTATTTTGTTTGTTTTGTATATTTGTTTGTATATATTTCATGTATATCTTATATAATCACCAAACATACAAACACGGACCCCATCAGGTTTATGAAATGATTTGGAATTCCCTTCGAGTCTGGTTTTACATATAATTCATTTGTACATTTGCATGTATACCATATACATATGAAAATACCTGCATTCACGATGTTGACTTTTCTATCCTTTGTTATGCATCACTGCACTTTATTCGTTATTTAATTCTAAGTTCAATTCCGCAATTGCATCTTTCCCTTTTGTATATTTAATACATGCATCACAATATACAAGCGTGAACCTCACCTGAAGTTTATAAGTTTTAAATCTCTAATCACCTCCGGACTTGTATCTATATTTTAGATACATGTGTTTATACATACAAAACATATGCAAATAACAACAATCATTCCCGCTTTCTAGACTCAATTGAATATTCTTTTCGGGTCCGCCCATGTATGTATACAAAACAGAGTATACTACCCATAATGTATTAACCATGCAAACAAAATGACCATGACCTTATATGCCAACTTTAAATTTCCTTTGGCATCCGCCAATGTATATTTAGGATTTGTATCAAAGATACATGCATTGAAATATACCCTTCCTCCTGAAGAATATATATGCGATCTATAACCTCTAACCGCAAATTCCTCCTTAACTCTTGTGTCTTACTTTTCATCTTTTCCGGCTGTTTTCTCAATTTTCTTTCCCTTAGGCGGCATCCTGAAAAGATATACATTCATTTTACAACCATGTCCATATTTACTAGGGTTTTTACCATATACATTTTACCATTTACCATTTTACCCTAATGTTTTGTCTTTTTCCCCTTCTTGAATTCTATATATCTACCCCACCATGTTCAAGTTTCACAATTTATCACAATGATTAATTAAGTTTAAACCATTTCCATTATTTTACTGTAATCAAGTTGTAAAACTATCGTAATTGAATTTCGTTAAATGCAAGTGGGAGCTTAAGATAAATACCTGAATTCACAACCATTGACTTTAATACCGTTGATAAGAGATTTATCGTTCGAATTCAACACAACTGCCTTGAAATCATAATTCACCTTTGAATCACACTTCACCTTAGATCTATAAAATGCTCTACAACTGAACTCTGAATGCAATTGTGAAGATTAACGCAATCTAAATTCCTTTTTTTACCCTTTTAAAATTAGGTATTCTATGGTAGATGAGCATTAAATGTTGTAATCAATATATGCAATTTGATTTTCGCCTTACTTTTGTTGCTCGATGCATAATTTGAATTTGTATACGTTGGTCACTTTGCACTTTTTACATTTGTATATCATATACATGCACTTTTATTAATATGCAAAGAAAGAACAATGACATGACTACAACATTTTGACTTAATAGAACTTTTGATGTTAAGCTTGCCTTTCATATTCTAAAGCATGCACGCGTTACCTTTATACACTTGCAATTTTCCCTTTTGCCTGTTTTGTATATTTATTTGTATATATTTCATGTATATCTTATACAATCACCAAACATACAAACGCGGACCTCATCAGGTTTATGAAATGATTTGGAATTCCCCCCGAGTCCGATTTTACATATAATTCATATGTACAATTGCATGTATACCATATACATGCAAAAATACATGCATTCACGATGTTGACTTTTCTATCCTTTGTTATGCGTCACTGCACTTTATTCGTTATTTAATTCTAAGTTCAATTCCACAATTGCATCTTTCCCTTTTGTATATTTAATACATGCATCACAATATACAAGCGTGGACCTCACTTGAAGTTTACAAGTTTTAAATCCCTAATCGCATTCGGACTTGTATCTGTATTTTAGACACATGTGTTTATACATACAAAACATATGCAAATAACAATAATCATTCCTGTATACAAAAAAGAGTATACTACCCGTAATGTATTAACCATGCAAACAAAATGATCATGACCTTATATGCCAACTTTAAATTTCCTTTGGCATCCACCAATATATATTTAGGATTTGTATCAAAGATACATGCATTGAAATATACATATACAACTATGGATTTTTATCATTATAAAACACACCATAAACAACTATCGGGTCTAGATTATCCTAAGCACGTTTACACCACTTAAAATGTGAACATAACATGGGATTTAAGCATGATACATAATATAACCCGATAGACCAAAACCATAATAGGTACATGCAAAGGTTAATGTATATTAGATACACGTTGACCAAGACAATCTAGCGTTGACTTTTCACAAAAACTAGCATAACTCTCAAAATACACAAAATTTTCAAACCGTTCAAAAGGCAACCCTAGCTAATTTTTGGCATAGATCTCATTGGTAACAACCATTTTCCACCAAGAACCATGCAACCTAAATTTCAAGCATTGACATTTTACCCGTACCGCCAAGCAAGCAGAACCAACCCAACACAAAACAAAAGCCACAGTAGGGGTCCTCATTTTGTTAAAGGGTAAAATAGGGCTTGTTGTGAGCATCACAACAATACCCTAGGTGAATCCAAAACCCATGTCCACAATGAAATCACTGAATAAGTATAGGTATAGTAGCAATATGTTCTGTTAGATCTAGGGCACACAACTGAGAGGGGGGGGTGAATCAGTTGTGCAAAGACTTGCTTCTATTTTAAACACTTGATTCTTCTTTGTTAGTTAATAGCATATTAGTTAATCATTCATGAAAGCATAATGCATAAACACAAGAGCAGATAATCATCAACACATTGCACACCAAGATTTTGACATGGAAAACCCGGTTAAGGGAAAAACCACGGGGTGATTAACCCAAGGATTATTCTCTGTTAAAAGAATAAGAAAAAAAGAATGGCACATGCCAATTAGGGTTCACTGCCCGAGCACACTGCTCACAAAGAGGCACACTGCCTACAAGAGACACATTGTCTACAAAGTGATAAGAATCACAAACTTGAACTGGAGATTGACATCTTTACCATGTCTGGATCAGTTCCATTTAAGCCCGAGATACTTCTGCTCTACCCTTCGCTCTTTCGCTATACCACTCTCATCCGCTACTCAACACACTTTGAAATGAACTCACAAACCTTTATTTATACAAGACATCGACTTAGGAACAATCATCTAAGTCGGCAATCAACCATAAGGACATCCACAAGATGATTAATACATCCGGTCGGCCACCACAAGAACATTCGCAAGATGAACAACTCATCCGATCGGCTAGTCTGAGCAAGAACTTCATCAGGAAGAATATCTTCAGTTCTGGGCTCTACCACCAATGCGAACTGACAACATAACCTCAATATGATCCAAGAACCTTCACGAGCTTGCCTGATTAACCAGGTACACCCGCACTTCCTCTACTCACTGGAATCTCTTCTCCTCTTCATCCGGAACTTCAAGAACACAGTCTGTCGCCACTGTCATACTGAAGAAGGTGCTTCTGGACCTCCAAACTTTGTACAAACTGAGATGACACATCACAAGGACATCCCAAACACTCCTTCCAATCCGCAGAGTCTAACAATGCTCCTCCGGATCTCACCGGACCTTTTTGTAACACTCTGTCACTCTGGAACAGCTCCCGGAACTGGTTCTACTTGATCGATCACAACTTTTTCATATCTTCATGCGGACCTCTGAAATCTTAACTGGATCATCTCAAGACTCATATCTACAAACCCTTTAATCTGCATCCTCTAATTCTCAACCTATTGAGTACATTTGCCTTCTTCTTATCATTGTTTTTCACTATTCCTGATTGAGACTGCTTTTCTTAATATCCTCAACACACAGCTCATCCAAACCTTCTTACCAATGCAATATGAGTATGTTGACATCAATGACAACACTGGTTAACCTCATACTTGCAACAATCTTCCCCTTTGTCATTGATGGCAACATATAATGTGAAAAACCATCAAGACAAGAACTTCTCTTTTCTGTCACAACTCCCCCTATCAGCAACAACTCTTCACATGTCTTCTCTTCCTTTACTTCTCCCCCTTTGATCATCAACCACTTGTTTTTCACATGTCTTCTCTCCCCCTTTGACATCAATGGCAAAGGGCTCATACTTGCACTTGTAACATATCAGAATCATACCAGCTGCTCCCCCTTAGTAGCAGCTCCCCATCATCAATTCGGATCACAAGATGTGACTATGATATCCACCAGACTGATGCACATCAGTGCATCCTAGTTCATCACCGGAGGGGCCATGACCCCTAACTTCTCCCGGAGATACTCAAAAGAGTCCTTGGGGAGAGGTTTAGTAAAAATATCTGCAATCTGATCCTTGGAGGGTACATACTCCAATCTGACTTCATCCTTGTTCACTTGTTCTCTCAGAAATTGAAACTTGATAGATATGTGCTTGGTCTTAGAATGCAATACTGGATTCTTAGAAATATTAATTGCACTTGAATTATCACAGAAAATTGTGATAGGCTCCTCATATTCAACTTTAATGTCTCTTAGCATCTGCTTCATCCATAAGATTCGAGTGCAACTATCTGCTGCTGCAATGTATTCTGCATCAGTTGTAGACAGATATATTGCATCTTATTTCTTACTTAGCCAAGAAACCAATCTCTTTCCCAAAAAGAATGCTCCACCACTAGTGCTCTTCCGATCATCCACATCTCCTGCCCAATCTGCATCTGTATATGCATGGAGAGAGAAATCCAGATCTCTAGGATACCATAGACCATACTCAACTGTTCCTTTCAAGTACCTAAAAATTCTTTTGATTGCCATAACATGAGATTCTCTAGGATTGGCCTGAAATCTTGCCACAAGACCAACAACCTGCATTATATCTGGTTTGGTCTGAGTGAGATACAACAATCCACCAATCATTGATCTATACTTTGTCTGATCTGCCTTTGGAGAGTCATCATCTTTGCTCAACTTACATCCGGTTGCCATAGGAGTGTTCATTGGCTTTGAATCTTCCATACCGAATTTCCTCAACAATTCTTTCACATATTTGGTCTAAGAAATGAAGATCCCTTTCTTTGTTTGAGTAATTTGCAGACCCAAGAAGAAATTCATTTCACCAAGCATAGACATTTCAAAATCACTTTTCATCTGATTTGCAAAAGTTTTGCACATACTATCTATTCCTCCAAAAATAATATCATCCACAAACACTTCAACAATCAAAATGTTTTCATGATCAATTTTGAAATATAAGTTACTGTCAGCAGTACCTTTGTTGAATCCAACCTGCACAAGATGCTTATCCAACCTTTCATGCCATGCTCTTGGGGCTTGCTTCAATCCATACAATGCTTTCTTCAACTTGCAGACCATATCATCATTATCAGACAACGAAAATCCATCCGGTTGTTCAATGTATACTTCTTCCAAATCACCATTTAGGAAGGCAGACTTGACATCCATCTGATATACCTTGAAGTCTTTGAAGGCAGCATATGCAAGAAATAGTCTAATTGCTTCAATTCTTGCTACTGGAGCAAAGGTTTCTTCAAAATCAATTCCTTCTATTTGAGAGTAGCCTTTGCAGACCAATCTGGCTTTGTTTCTGATAACTTCACCAACCTCATTTAGTTTGTTCTGGAAGACCCATTTGGTTCCAATCACATTCTTGTTTCTAGGTCTGGGAACAAGATCCCAAGTGTGATTTTTCTCAATTTGCATCAACTCTTCTTCCATTGCTTTTGTCCAATTTTCATCATTGCATGCTTCATTTATTGTCTTAGGTTCAATCTTTGAAATCAAACAACATTCATCTGAATTTTGAGCAATTTTCCTCCTTGTTTGTACCCCTTTGCTTTTGTCACCTATGATCTGATCTTCAGAGTGATTTAAAGTTACATACCTTGGAACTTTGGGAGTCTCTTGCACTGTTGTTTCGTGATTAGGTTCATTCAGACAAACCTCTTCTTCTTGATTTACCAGATCAGTCTGAATCTGACTTTCAGGAAGGGATTGAGTTCGTTGAATCAGAGCACCATCCTGATCATCTTCATCATATTCATAAAACCTTGAGGGCTTCTCAATTCCTTCATCAACCTTCACATTTGTACTTTCTATCATCTTTTTCAGTTTCTTATTGTAACACCGGTATGCTTTGCTTTGAGTGGAGTAACCCAAGAAAATTCCTTCATCACTTCTAGCATCAAACTTTCCTAGATCTTCATCTCTTTTGATGTAACACTTGCTACCAAATACTCTGAAATATCTCACAGTAGGAGTTATACCAAACCAAAGTTCATAAGGAGTCTTATCGGTATTGTTTCTGATTTGAACTCAGTTAAGAGTGTAGACTGCAGTGCTGACAACTTCTCTCCAAAACATCTGAGGAACATTTGCTCCATCATCATTGTCCTAGAAGCTTCCTGGATGGTCCGGTTCTTTCTCTCAACTACTCCATTCTGCTGTGGAGTCCTAGGAGCAGACAACTGTCTCTTTATGCCATGCTTCTCACAAAAGTCTATGAATTCACCGGATGTGAATTCACCACCTCTATCAGACCTTAGACACTTTAGTTTCAATCCAGTTTGATTCTCTACCATAGCTTTGAAGATTTTGAACTTCTCAAGCGCTTCTGATTTCTCTTTTAGGAAGGTAACCCACATCATCCGGGAATGGTCATCAATTAGCAACATGAAATATCTATCACCTTGCATACTCTTGATTCTTGTCGAACCATAGAGATCAGTATGTACTAATTCCAACAATCCGGTAGTGGACTGATCCTTGCTTTTGAAAGAGACTCTACTCTGTTTACCTAGCTGACATTCTTTGCACAAACTATTTGTAGGTTTCACCAATTTTGGAAGATCTCTTACAGCCTGAATGTTGCTTATCTTGATGATGTTATCAAAATTTACATGACACATCCTTCTATGCCACAGCCAACTCTGATCAACTTGAACAAACAGACAACTTTTATTTGAACCAACCAGATGGAAGATATTACCTTTAGTTTGAGTACCGGATGCAATCTTAGTTTCGGAGCTTGTAAAGATTCTGCATCTTCCATTCTTGAACCGGAGATCATAGCCTTTATCCACTAACTGACCAACACTGAGAAGATTGTGCTTCAATCCTTCAACATATAGTACATTACCGGTTTTGCTCTTTCCATCAAAAGAAATAGTTCCCCTACCTTTGATTCTGCCAGCAGAATTGTCACCAAACTTTACCATTCCTCCTTCATACTTTTCCAAATCTAAGAACTTGTTCTTGTCACCAGTCATATGGTGAGAGCATCCACTGTCAATAACCCAATCATCCTTTTCTTCAATTTGGGTAGCCAAAGCTCTTTCTATAACCTTATGATTGATAGATTCAGAGGATATTGAATCTTCTTCCTTGATGGCAATAAACACCCATTCATTTTTGGATTTGCTTCCTATTTCTGATTCATCATCTGTTACTCCTTCATTGTCATCTTCTTCATGAACATAATAGCAGTTCTTTTGAAACCTTTGTCTGTTGGTATTAGACCTTGCAGATCTTTCCAGACATCTTGAAGCAAAATGACCAATCTTATTGCAGTTGAAGCACTTAAAGGGTAGTTTTCCTTCATACTTACCGGATCCTCTTGGCAGTCTTTTTACAATGAGGGCTTCAAGTTGAGCTATTTCTGCTTCTTCCTCTTCCATATCTTTCCTTGCTTGTTCATACCATGATAGCTTCCTTGAAGAGTTCTCTCCCGGATCAAATCTTTGTTTGCCTTTCACATAGGCACTGGCTTTGAATGCAGATTCAGTCTTGGGGGGATCATCTCCAAACTCAGTCATTTCAAATGCAGCTAGTTTGCCAGCCAGTTGCTCTCTCGTGACAGTTGTATGGGCTCTGAATTCATCAATGGCAGCAACCTTGATTTTGTAGGCAACAGGAAGGGATCTGAGAATTTTGCAAACAATTTCATTTTCATCCAAAACTCCACCAGCATTCCTGATTTCACACACTAGCTCATTCACTCTTGGCATAAAGGTAGTGATATTTTCATCATCTCTCATCTTCAATCTTTCAAATTTCCCTTTCAGACTTTGCAACCTTGCACTCTTGACAAACTCATCTCCTTCATACAGAAGTTCCAATTTAGTCAAGATCTCATATGCAGTTGGTAGGTCAATAACATTTGAGAGATCTGAGTCATTCAATGCACTTAGAAGAGCTTCCTTGGTCCGCAAATTGTTTTCAACATCTGTGATTTCATTCAGAGTTGTCGGACCACCCTGTGGAGGTACATATGGTTTTAAGACCATGGCCAAGTATGATTTTCCCATACATTCCAAGTGACATTTCATGCGACCTTTCCAGAGAGTGAAGTTGGTTCCATCGAACTTCAGATTATCCTTCTTGTATGACAACATCCTGGATCTCCTCAAGCGGTTAAGCTCCTTTCAGAGGCACTTGGCTCTGATACCAATTGTTAGATCTAGGGCACACAATTGAGAGGGGGGTGAATCAGTTGTGCAAAGACTTGCTTCTATTTTGAACACTTGATTCTTCTTTGTTAGTTAATAGCATATCAGTTAATCATTCATGAAAGCATAATGCATAAACACAAGAGCAGATAATCATCAACACATTGGACACCAAGATTTTGAGGTGGAAAACCCGGCTAAGGGAAAAACCACGGGGTGATTAACCCAAGGATTATTCTTTGTTAGAAGAATAAAAAAAAAAGAATGGCGCATGCCAATTAGGGCTTACTGCCCGAGCACATTGCTCACAAAGAGGCACACTGCCTACAAGAGACATACTATCTACAAAGTGATAAGAATCACAAACTTGAACTGGAGATTGACATCTTTACCATGTCTGGATCAATTCCATTTAAGCCCGAGATACTTCTGCTCTGCCCTTTGCTCTTTTGCTATACCACTCTCATCCGCTGCTCAACACACTTTGAAATGAACTCACAAACCTTTATTTATACAAGACATCAACTTAGGAACAATCATCTAAGTCGGCAATCAACCATAAGGACATCCACAAGATGATTAATACATCCGGTCGGCCACCACAAGAACATTTGCAAGATGAACAACTCATTCGGTCGGCTAGTCTAAGTAAGAACTTCATCTGGAAGAATATCTTCAATTCTGGGCTCTACCACCAATGCGGACCGACAATATAACCTCAACATGATCCAAGAACCTTCACGAGCTTGCCTGATTAACCAGGTACACCCGCACTTCCTCTACTCACTGGAATCTCTTCTCCTCTTCATCCAGAACTTCAAGAACACAGTCTGTCGCCACTGTCATACTGAAGAAGGTGCTTTCGGACCTCCAAACTTTGTACAAACCGAGAGACACATCACAAGGACATCCCAAACACTCCTTCCAATCCGCAGAGTCTGACAATGCTCCTCCAGATCTCACCAGACCTTTTTGTAACACTCTGTCACTCCAGAACAGCTCCCGGAACTGGTTCTACTTGACCGATCACAACTTTTTCATATCTTCATGCGGACCTCTAAAATCTTAACTGGATCATCTCAAGACTCATATCTACAAACCCTTTAATCCGTATCCTCTAATTCTCAACCTATTGAGTACATTTGCCTTCTTCTTATCACTGTTCTTCACTGTTCCTGATTGAGACTGCTTTTCTTAATATCCTCAACACACAGCTCATCCAAATCTTCTTACCAATGCAATATGAGTATGTTGACATCAATGACAACACTGGTTAACCTCATACTTGCAACATGTTCACACTAATGAGGGGGATTCTGTCACATCTTCTATTCTAGATTTGCTGGGTACCCTCTTCATTTCCCATCTTGAGGGATTATATATTTTTCAAAGCATTGGTCCTATTATCCATGCTCATGCCTTTATAGATTTTTCTCTTCACACTTCTACTACACCTTTTATTGGCCTTTCTATCCGTCCACCTCCCCCTCTACCCAAACCCAAATATCTATACCAATCTTTACTATTCTTGACTATCGCATCTAAAATTTCAAACTCTAATTTAGGGGTACCCATCCTTTTCTTCTTTTTCTTTTCCTAGATTTAGCAAAAAATTATCTCTTTATTTCATAATCTAAATTTGAAATTACTTTGTTTATTTAGTAAAATTGGATTCTAGTACTTTTTTAGAAAAAAATAAAAAAGAAGTTATATTCCTAATTTAAACTATCTTATTTAAATCTCCATATTGTCTTTTGGATAAGAATTGAATGTATTTTAAATGGAACACCATTCAATTCTAGTTATTTATTTATATTGGTTTTTTCCCTTTAGCATTGTTCATGTCTCTTTTGTAAATAATGGTTAGTTATTTTCTGCTAAAATACTTTAAGAGAGATTAAAGAAATTATTCTTCCATTGTAGTTTCTCTTTTCCACACTTCATTTTCATGAACCTAACTTTATAAATCAAATAAACAACCTCCCTTCTCAATCTAAAAATAATACAAATCAACCAAAAAAAAATTATGTTCTATTATGTTTTTTCCAACATTCGATCTAAAAACTCACCTTATTTCCCAATTTTAGTATCTATTTGGATATAGGACACTACCACAATCAAGTGGACTATACCACATTTATGGATGTGTTCTTGCTCGTTTTTTCTGACAATTCCTTTTATTATGTTTTGCACTCATTTTAGCCTCTTTTCTATTTGAGTGATTTTGACCCCATTTTGACCTTTATTTCCTCCTTCCTAAGCCTCGTCCTATCTTTCTTGTGTCACCCTTGCCTCTTTCCCTAGTGTCTTCCTTTTTATCAAAATTTTCTTTCCTTTTTTCTCTTCATCCTTGGTGTTTTCTCCTTCTTCATGTTCCCTTACCCCTTTTCCTAACCAATTAGCCACCTTTTTACCCCCTTGACCAAATCATTTAACAAGTTATTATCTTCTAACATAACTATAAATCATCTCTTTTATATCTTAGAATATTGCATCTCATATCTTACCTTTATTTATAACCACCACCTTTAGATGGCCACCTTTTTCCATAAAACTATCACTAAAAATTAGACTTCCTCAGTCTCTCAGACCAATTCAAAACCTTGGGTGTTTTGGGAATGACCTTGTCCTTTCATCCAATCACTAGAAAAAGTAAATACAAGGTTGATTTAATTAAGATTCTCAAGGTGAAATACATTTTCTCCCTAAATTCCCTCCAAAAATCTATAAAACAAGCCTTTATCTCCCTCATTTTAACATAGAAATCACCAAGTTCTCACTTGTTGGCTATTGACGAGCTATTTTTCATAAAGGAGCAAGGGAATGTTAGTGTTTATTTTATTGCAACAAAGTGTTAGCTTCCATCCTAGAGTGCAACAATATTTTATGGCCCCATGACATTCTCTACAACAAATATGTTCATGATAGCTAAATATTTTAAAGGTTTTGCATTATATGAGATAGGTTTATTATTGGTTATACTAAGTTTTCACTCCATTTATTTCCTAATTTATATTTTGCATTCTTTTTCCATACCTTATCACTCTTTATCCATTTCCCTCATCTCTCATATCCATTTTATCTTTCTTTTCCATCTCCCACTTCCCCTTGCCTCCTTTCGAGCCATAAAAACCCTAGTTTAGGATTTGCTTTCATTTCCTCTTTAGGTCTCATCAAACCTTTACCAACTTAGTGTTTTATATTTCCCATTCCAATTCTCCTTAGACTCGTATCAATCATTTATTTTTACTTCCATTTAGTTTTCCTTTTCATCTCCTGCTCCTTTTTCCTCTAAAACCCTAATTAGCATAGTCTAGTTTTTGCTTTGGTTTTCCTTTAAATATTAATTAATCCTTCTCCAAACTATAATTTTATCTTTCCCATTTCAATCATATTTCTATCCATTACATCCTTCCTTATATGTGTTTCCATTTATATAGTTTTTCTATCTACCTGCTTCACCTTTGTCTAGTTGTCCTTTGTTTCCATTTCCAATAAAACACATAGTTTCCTTTGTATATATGGTTGGATTTAGTTATATTTCTATTTTAATATATTACCATTACCATATAATAGGTAGATATATGCTTAAAATCGTACAAGGGGACTAATTGAGGTAGACTCCCTATTAACCATTCTATTTTGTAGCCCAGTTTCCTCTTTAAAATTAGTGTTTGCAAGTTAAATACAAAGAAATCTTGATGAAATATTCAAGAAACCAAGAGGAGAGTATGGTATAAATAACAAGATGAATCTCCTTGTAAATTTTTAACCATTTCTAACATATTGGATCAGGCCACTTCTAGGACTAGGCCACAGTCTAGGGCTTAAGGAGAGGACCAAGCCACAATCTAGAGTGTAAGGAGAGGATTTAGCCACAACCTTGGGTGTAGACCTTCAAAATGGCTAGGTCCCTGCATTAGTTTTAGTTAAAATTTGAATCCAGTATCTTCCTAACGACCTACACAACCCATATCAATGGTGTATGACCCTTCGTATCAAGTGTATTCTTCACATTTTTCTATCTTTTAGTGTATTTAAGCTAGATTACGATATATTTTAGTATTTTACTCCATAATATACTTGTTTCCTTGACATGTGTCCATATAGAGAAATGATCGATATAATTTTCTAAACTTCTCTTAAAATTTAGGTCTCTATGAGACATAGGACCAGTCAACAACCCTAGGACTAGGTCATACCATTAGGCATACCAGTAGGTATCATAGCAGTCCTTTCACTAGAATTTTCTTAAATTTGGTTTGGAACCAACCTCTGTTGTTCTAAGTCTATTTATAGTGGTAACCACTCTCTACGGGTGCATCTAGACCCTTCTTTTTACAATTTACTCTTTCCTAGCCTAGTGTATATGAGTTTTTGTTTCCACTACCTAGTTCACTTGTCTCTCATGTATAGTTAGTCCCAACTCCTATTGTTAGGTGATTAGTAAAAAAAGCTCAATTTACATAAGTTAGAGGATCTTTTATGTGTTGTATTCTCAATAGATTGTTTTCTTTTTTGTTTGGTAGTAGGCCTAGTTCATGTCCCCTATATGTTATTTTTGAAGAGTGAGACCTTATCCTTCTAGGACCATCCCCTGTTATAGTCCACATGTGAATCTATCCATGGCTAGTCCTTCCTCTTCATATTTTCTTTTGTTGATGAAACCATGACCTTCTTTCCTACTATACACAACTTTGCTCACAAATACCAATTAAACTTGTAAATATTAATAAAGATCACATCTCAACTTCAAGAGGTTAAGAATGAAAGTAACCCCCATATAGCCACAATTCCTTCTAACTTGATTGATTCTTTAGGAAATCTTATCTTAATTAATCTATCTAGGCTATAGTTTCTACAAAATATTGGGCACATTATGAATGCACATGCTCCTTCATCCAATATTTTCCAACCTCTCAAAACTATTTCTCTTACTACATCACCTATAGTTCCCATCTCATATAGTGCTCCATCCACCACTATCCAACCTCTTCTTCAACATAACATTCCATCCTTCATTTTTATTGCTATTCCTTCTTTTTGTATACCATCTTTTGACCCATCTATTTCTCCTTTTATCTATTCCATTCCTCTTCCACGTACTTCTCACCCTACACACATCCCCTCCTATACCCATATGGTTATGACCACCACCGTGTCATTCCTACATCCTCCTTGATCTAACCTTATGTCCAACATACCTACCTCATTCTACCCTCTTCTCTCCACTTCAACTCATTATGTTTCATGTTATCCTTCAATTCATCAAGCTTATTCTTACACCCCTCCCTCATTACCTCCTCTATCCTCTTCCTCTAATCCCACTATGTCCCATGTCCTACATCAACTTTAATAGGTGTAATAGAAATTAGATTCCTTACCAACCAATTTAAGATAAATAGAAATGGACCATATCACAATCCCCTTTCCTATGATATTATCACTCACCAATTCCCTTTTAACTTGCTCAGAACGTATTAATAGGATATTAAATTAGTCTATCTATTAATGTTCTAACTAGACTAACTCAACAATCTAGTATATAATTAAAACAAATAGAGTTCAAATTGTTAATTTGGTATTGTGTTTATAAGAAAGTAACATGTCTATCTAAAAGAAATGATAAATCTAGTGAATTGATTACTAATAGAAAGTGAAAAATGATTTTAATTGATAAAATAGAATCTTAAAGTAGTAAACAATAGATTCAAACTAGAAATTTAATTAAGATAAAATTACAATTACTAGACCATAGCACAACTACATTTTCATCTATACAAATGCACTCTCATTCAAGATCAATAGAAGGATGATGGAATGAAATAAAACTTGTAACTCCTGCACATAGAGAAAATAGAAACAAATAGTACATGATACAAAAAATAACTATCAAACTATAGAATAATAGTGAATGCAATTTTAACTAAATTTATTTAAATCCAATGCTAGAATGGTAGAATAGTTTTAGAATATGAAACCTATGTATGAGAATATCACCAAAAAGGCTTGTGGCTAGTACAAAGAGAATGGAGGTAACTACTAGGGAGCTTGCCAAAATGGTTAAGCCCCTATTTTGGTCTTTTGATCTCCATAGGAAATCAAAAGGAGAAAGGATTGGAGTGGGTTGTGTTCTCATCTTACATGTATTTAGAACTAAGAGAAATACATAGTAAATAAAATGTGAGAATAACAATAATTGTATCTACCACTATCCAAGTATGTATGGAAATAAGAATAAGAGATGGAATGAAATATCTAGAAATCCCAAAAAAAAATCTAAAGGAGTATCAAAGTAATATGATAGGGGATCTTGTATTAGATATCCAAGAAGGTGGAGAGCATAATAGAAACCTTAAGATGACCCAAATACTAGTAAAAATAAATAGATATATAGTGACACTAAGAGGATATATGCATAGTCACGTATTATAAACTAGAAATAAAAAGAAGAGCTAGAAGTAAAGAGAGATAGATATAAACAATGACAATATCACCTTGTTATGAAACTTGTGAATAGAGAAGTTTCAAAATGGGTGAAAAAATTTGTCCTTGTTCAAGGAAATGTCTCTCCAAAAAAATCCATCAAGCAAGGATTAAAGAATGTCACTGAAGAGAAGATGCAAGATTTCAAATATTCATAAATAACTACTAATAAAATGCAAGTAAAAACTCCAATAAGAGAGCTCACAAGTACATTAAGATGACAAGAGTGTTGTAACAAAATCAAAGTAGCATGGGATCTATAGCAAGAAGGAGCAATAAAACCATCACTGAACAAATTGCATGAGAGGCCTCAAAAGAGAATGCCAATATTTCAAATGCACCAAATCATCCATTGTTATTCTTGGCAAAGAGGTTAGAGGAATCTTGTTTAAACTCAATAGAAGTTGGGCAAAGAGGTTAGAGGAATCTTGTTTAAACTCAATAAAATTTGGGCAAAGGATGGTCACGAAAAAAAGAAGTTGAACGTCATTGTACTAGCCATTAAACAAAGTTTGTATGGCTATACCATCATGAGATGGAATCACAAATGCACATGTCTATGCAACTACATTTCAATCTTAAAAGATTCCAAGTAAAAACATTACAAAATGGTTACACTAAGTAAAATAAACACAAAGACATTATAAGTTCATGATAGGGAACATAAATACACAAACAGACAAAACATTTGGCATGTAAGATAGGCAAAAGGCTAAGGATAGGCTAAAATGAGTCCTATAAACATGTTATGGGAATGAGCACTAAAAGGGGTACAATTTATAGTGTTGAAATTATGGGGTATGCATTTTTTAACATTACATTTTGCCCCCACTTTAGTGGGTTGATGTCACTACGTGATATTAGCTAGTTAAAGTATGGAAAGAAAATGTTATAAATTAAAAACGTGAAGAATACATAATAGTCTTCGAATGAGGAATTCATTCCCCTAGGTTAAGACCTACAAAATAAAAATGCAACACAAAATATGTTAGAAAAAATAACTTGCAAAAAAAAGTATGTCAAAAGAACATAACCTAAAAAATAAAGTATGCTAACAAATCAAATATAATCCGTATATAATATATGTAAAAGAAAACTACATAAAACACGTGTTAAGAAAAACTATGGATTTACCCACAAAAAATGCAATCAACATGGATGGCAAGATTTTCTAGCATGCTTTATTGCTATAAAATGAAAGGACATAATCCCAATGTGCTTTATTGTTAGGAAAATATGCATACGATTCGTAGTCTAGCATGTTCTATTGTTAATAATTATATCAAAGGTGTCATGAATCAATTGTATTAGCGTGCTTTATTTCTAGGTGATCCATACACAAATGCAATACTATGGATTACATGTACTAGTGTACTCTATTGCTAGGTAATCCTGATAAGGGTGGACATGTCCAAGCATTTTATGTACTTGGGACCATAAATTCTTGATGTTATAAAAGCATGCCAAAAGTGTGTAGGTGGTGGATATCAATATAAGCCCCTTAAAATAATTGCATAAATCATGTCTATGCAATTGATTTTAAGGTAGAAAAAAGGGGAAGAAAAAACCCTCAAAACATACATGAACAACTTGCATGTCCCTAATGTTAATGCATTTTCCCCCTTGGAACAAAGAAAATAATGAGATGTTGCTTAGAATAAAATGGAATGGTACACCTTAAATTATGTCTAAAGAATGAAATAAACAAAAGTGAGGCAATCTCACATGCAACATAGCAACATCATAAAAAAACACAAAGGGATTTGTATGTGTCAAGGTCAGTATACATTTGCAATATAACAAATTTGTAAGGGAATTGGCATTATTCCCCGAGGCATATATAATCACAATCACAAAAGAAGAAGGTACATGGCAAGTAGAAATAAAAAAAATTAAACATTTCTAGTTGGGTCAACATGATTCTATATAACAAAAACAAAATGCTTTGCATCATCCTAAGAAAACCAACACAGAATAAAAAGATAAAAAGACACACAATTGTCCTAAAATTTTGGGTTAGCATGGATGTGATCTAAATATCTCAATACTTTGTGCTGTCCTAAAAATGTGCTTAAGATAATCTAATAGACACTTATATAGAGGAAGAATATGAGAGATAGATAGAGGAAAATAACATGGCACTCCTCTTATACGCATGTGCTTACAAGAGTATCTTGGGTCCTATCATGGGTCCTCTAGGAGGACTAACATATACATACATATACATATGTATATACACATGAAATTAAGTAGAAGTGCCCACTCATCAAATCCATCATCACTATCCCAATTAGTCATCCAGTGGCTAAAGACTATCAATTTGTGTTAGAGTTAATAAATGACACATAATAGGAATAATAAAAGTAGAACATGGGCATTTACAAATGCATAGGGATCAAAGTCCTCTAGGATACCTAAATGAGTGAATATCACTGATAGAGAAGGAATGTTCATAACCAATCTAAAGAGATGCCCATCATCTGAATAGATTGCTAGCTCAAGTGGAAAGGATTCCACAAATCTAGGATCCTTAGAATGTTAATAGTCATATTGGTTCCAGGATTGAAAGGTTATGGGAGATAATCCATGACATCCTAAGGAAGAGGGGATGTTACGGATACAAGAGAATTAGAAGAACTCGTAAGATTTGGTTGGGGCTAGTAGTGAGGTGGGGTGGGGTAATGTTCATATTTACATTTATTTGTTGATGGAGGAGGGAGAATACTATCAAGAGTGGATGGATTAAGTGTGATGGGAAAGGAAGGGTGGAAGACCTGGGTGAGTGGAACGAGATTAGCGATAATAGAGATAGGAATGACACTAACATTAAGGAAATTCACTATCTTTGGAAGGGAGGGATGTCTAGAGTTTGTGCAATGATAGGAGGGAGAGTATACTGAATAAGGAAAGCCTCAATTCTCTTGAATTTTTCTTCTTTCGTTTGGTCATGATATTTATCCTTAGGTTGGGGTTGGGAGTGGGTTACGAGGTGAGTTGGCTACATTAGGCCTAGGAGTCTAGGGGAGATTGGTGCTTAGATTTACTTTGTAATTTATGGGAGGATGGGTCCTAAACTTTTTTAATTTGTTTATCTTTAAGTTGTGAAGGCTCGAGAGAAGAACTGAAAGTGAATGGGGAGGATGAAACAATGACAGGTGGGGATAGTGAGGGAGGATGTTGGGGGGGGGATTGATTTGCTTAATAGTGTAAATTGATAGACAAAATAATGTGCCATTACATGGTCTTAGCAGGGTGGACTTGATTGACCAAAAATAAGTGAGGGAAAAATGTCCTGAAGTAGAGACTATTGATAATGACTATAAGGAGACGATATTGTCATGAGGAAATTCTAGACCTTGAAAAATAACAAAAGGGATGGCCTATATCACATAGAACCAAGGATGGCCAAAGAGAATGTAATGTCAATTAAATGTGGGAATAAAATGACATAAAACATTCATTCTCTTAGGTCCCACTTGAATGGGTAGAGTAATCAAACCAAGAGTATAAATGGATGTTCCATTATATGTATGCAAGGAAACATCAAAGGCCAAGTAAGAATCTCATTGGAGGCAAGTAATATACAAGTGTTCTTCTATGCCAACATTGAAAGTGCTCATGGTATCCACCATGATTCTTGGAACAAGCTTGTGGATCACAAACCCCTCAATGTATAGAGGACCATGACAATCCTTATTATGCATCTTGTCTAGAGAGAGTAATGATAGGTGTAGAAGGAGATTGGGGAATGGAAGAACCTTTGTATCAATAGAATGATTTTAATAGGTATGATAAAGTCATGGGTAATGTTAGAAGTAGGAATAAGACATCATCACCATAGGATCTACACAATTATGGAATGTTGGGGAAATAGATTGGTAAAATCTATAAATTTTGATTTGGAGGGGTAGCTAACTAGTTACCCCAATTGTTCGCACCCATAACATGAATGATGTTGGAATTGATAAGATCTATGGAATGTTAGGAAAAAGGGTGTTGTACACCTTGCACAAGAAAGAAATATTTTAATTAGGTAAAATAAATAATTATTTAAGGTGCACCTTTGGAGATGTGTTTAGCCACATTAAATATTTATTTGGGACCACTAGTAAAGTTGTATTAGACATTGGTTAGATATTTTATGTGTGGGAGACATAAGACAAATATTTAATATGTGAGAAATATTTGATTTTGAGGTTAATGGTTTTGTGCTCTCATGGTTTTGAGACACATGGTTTAGCTAATAGCACTTAGTGGTCTTGTTTAAGTTTGAATCTATAAAAGCAAGCACATGTTTAGTGGTTGAGATTAGTTGTCATTTGTATTGAGCTCTCTTGTAGTGTGGATATGTGAAGCATGGCATTGGATGTGTTGTTGCATGATTACCCACTATGCTTGGACACATGGAGGATGCATTGGAGGAGCTTGATGCTTCAAAAGTATTCATGGAGGAACTATAAGTGTATTGTATCGTTTTCATTACTAAATAATACATTGAGTGTGGATGCTTTTGGAGGTTGGGTTTTTCCCTCACGAGGGTTTTCCTATGGTATATCTTGTGTCGCCTATGATGGTATGTTTGTCTATTCTTTTACATGGTGGATTCTAAATACTTATTTGTATGTTTTTCTCTCTTGGGGTTATGTGGAGATGTTTATTATTGTTGTAATTTTTTCCTTTCATATAATTTGTCACAATCACATGCACCTCTTGGTGTCATTCCTAGGGACACGATAGTATTAACAAAATGATTTATGATCATATATTTTGGGAAGAGTAATATTTGTGTCTAGAGGTTAGATGGTGGAAGCTAGACAAGGTTTTAAGAGAGGATTTGTTAGAAAATAGCATGGAGTGGGTTAGTAAGTTTGGTAAAATAATAGTTACATTGTGGGTGCAAGGATATCATTAATGTCGAAGAAGAGGGTGATGTTGTAGTATCATATTGGTTCACATTAGGTGGGAAGTAGTTTTACTGGAAAATAAATTGTCCATTTTTTATATTTAGAGGAATGGGATGTAGAAGGGGCTAGCAAGGTGGTAGTGTAGATGAGGTAGCTAAAGGAAGTGTCTCAAATTGGAAAATTGTCTTTTTCTAGTCCCTAAGAGTAATACACAAATGTGGGAAGGAATAATATTTCATTAAAATAATTTTGTCTTGGATTTCTTGGTAAGATTTCCAATGAACACACACTAAACATTGGAGTTTAGAAATCATGGGTATGAAATTAGAGAGAGAAGTGATTGATATTGAAGAATGAAGTCAATGACTCTTTTATTGGGACCTTGCTAACAATGGACTTGAGATTAGTAAAGCTCACTTGTAGGATAATGTTAAACTAGAAGTGTTGTAAAAAGAGATGGACAATCTCATCTTAAATGAGTGAATAGAATGATTAGGCAAGGAACACAACCAATCAAGTGTGGTCTCCTTAAGAGAGGAAGGGAATAATTTGACCAAAAGTTTATCATAAAAGAAGAAGTCACTATAGGTGGTCATGAAGCAATGACACTAATTTTAGGGTCCCATTTTCCATTATACTTTTCAAATAGGGGATGACAATTGAGGAAAAGTTTTTGTGAGTATCTCTAGGGAAAGTGGGTTACACCAAAACTACATAGTAGTGAATAGTTGAGATAAGGAAGAAAGAGTGGGTAATTATTTCTAGATAGTCCCCATATTTTGCATAAGTTGGTTAATGATAGGGTCATTTGTATGGCAAGCTGAAGTGGAAATAGTAGTGGTAGCAATAATAAAGGGTTGTGAAGGCAATGGATAACTAGGAATATATGGCCTAGTTGAATAGGTGAAAGAGAGAGGCTAGGAAGGTGGAACATAGATGTTATGGAGTAAAAAGTGGACACGTGTCTTTTTACCTCCTTGTTTAGCTCATAGGTCCCCGTGATAACATTATACATTCAAAATATTCATCCCGATGTAAAATTTCCTGAAACCAATGTAAATTGGGAATAAGGGGCCCATGTTTAATCTTACCCCAAACTTAAATGGAGCCCTAAGACTTGGGTGCCACCGCCCAAGTCTCTCCTGATTGGTCGGGGTAGATTTAATCACATGTTAGCATAAGACCTTTAAAAAGGTTTCTCTTTGTTAGCTCTTTTGGTTTAATTTGATGAATGTTAATGGGAAATCATATATAAATGTATTTTTGAATTCATTAGGAACCTAGATAGAGAGAGCCAACTTGAAGCATCGGAGTAAAGAACATTTAAAGCATTCGTTGTGATTCTAGAGCAGATTGGTATTGTCATTGTGTGTCTTATTGTAGGTTTTAAGTTATCATCTATCTCTCCTTGTGAGTTGAAGAGCCTTCATCCTCCTAAGGGTTTCATCACAAAGGTGATATCATTATTGTTCATCATCATTTGATTCATCATATTGATTTTGTGTTTAGCCTCTGCCCTGCAAGGGCACACTCTCTTTACCTATCAATGGTGTTGGGAAGCTTGAATGCTATCCTAGGATTTGACTGAGGAAATTTCCTAAACACCATAACCCCCAAACACCTTCTCCTCTTCTTGCGTGCAGGTTACAGGTGCAAGATCTGGAAAAGTGAAGATACAGGAAGACTCTGCAATGATCAGGGTTTTGGGATCTGATAGTAGTTCAAGAATATTCCTCTATAGAAGACTTGGGCACCACTGCCCTAATCTTCCTGCCCTTTTTTACACCAGATCTGGCATCAGGGCAGTCTTTGTAGTATTTTTCTAGTTTACAGTTTCTAGAGATTCAACTATTCAGGACTTGGGCAGTCCCAAAATAGTCCATCAATACTCCCATTTTTGGGACACAAGTTCTGATATCTTACTAATCATTCTTGTGCAATTGGTTTCTGGTTATCCACTATAAATTTTCTATTATAATCAGGTCTTTGTAAATCTAGTGTTTCATGCATTGATTGACCTAGGGTTTGATAAAAGGCTTGATTAAATCAGATCTTGCCATAGCACTCTTGAGTACAATATCTATAGTTGAGTCCACCTTCATTGGGTAGTGATTTGGCTCGGTCTTGTCCTTGAATGTTATTATGGAAGAGGGTTCGAAGTAGTGTGCATTCTACTCTTATCATTCACCTTTTTCACATATAACATTTTGGTGAACCCGTAGCTTCGAACACTTGCATCTTGCTGATAGTTAGATTCAGATCTTGCATGCATTTATAGCATATTTTTCAATATCCACTTGAAAATATTGCATTATTTCATATCAATGGTTTGAAAATTCATAATTTTGTAATTACACATTATGTATTTCAACAAGCATAACTACCTTAATCTTCATAATGTTATTGATCATATTCTTGGATAGTGAATTGAGTGTTATAAGACTTTGCATGAGTTGTATAACCCACTTCCCTAACACCAACACCTTGGTAAGAAGAAGTTGTAGACTAATGGGTTCTAGTGCTTTCAATAGCAACGATATGCAAACATCAGAAAATCCATTACACAACTACGTTATGAAAGGTGAATCAACATCTCTACAAGACATCATAAACACCAACATTTTGGAAGAACAAACCTTTCATGATGTTGAAGATGTGATTGATATAGTTATACGTGTGCTTGACGAGAAAATCAAGAAACTAGACAAACAACTAGCTGATTTTCAACAAATTGTGGGAGGGGCACATCTAGCTCAAGAAGTGATACCTATTGTTGATGGTATAAGAGGATTATTTCAAGAAGGGAAAGAAGGTGTTGACATGCTCCATGGACTAGCCCACATAGTGGATCGTAACATTATGCCAGCGGCTAACCACACGAATGTCATAGAAAATGTGTCACCATCGAAATATATAAGCTCACAAGTATCGACGCTCATACCAACAACTGGAATATCCACTTTTACATCATCAATTCTCACCACTAATCCACAAGATTGTAGTAATTCTACCACTACCGTGGGAACATCTAATGGGAATAATTCACAAAATTACAAGTTTGTGGCATTTAATTATCAAAACTCAGCACCCCTATATCCATACCCATGAATAATTATTCTCAACCACCCATCACCTCCACTCATTACCACCCACCTCTAAATTTCATCACTATAGCATCAAATATTCTTGTCTCAAATCTGCAAACCACATCACCCAATGATGCTCTCCTAAACCAGCTTTTACAAATTATGTCATCCTTGCAGCAAAAAGTGACAAATTTGACTAATGCCTCCTCTCAACCTACTCTACCAACATATCATGCTTGCACTCCTTTATCTTATACAATCCTAAGAGCTCAAATGCCTGACAAATTTGAGACTCCTCACTTTGAAAAGTACAGTTGTAAAGGTGATCCTAATACTCATGTGGCAACATTCATAGCAATGTGTAGTGATTTCTGCTTTGACGAGGCATTGTTAGCAAAACTCTTTCCTCGATCTCTCAAAGATACTGCTCTAGAATGGTTTTGCTCTCTACCTCCTAATTCAATACATTCCTTCTCACAACTAGTTGATCAATTCTTACAACACTTCCAAGCAAACATTGGACCTAATATCTCATTGATTGATTTGGTCCATTGTAAACAAGGCCCGAAAGAGAAATTAACAGAATTCATCAGTCGATATCAAGCTCTCTTTGCGCGAATAAAATATCTAATTACATATGAGGATGTTCAAAAAGTATTCATTACAAATCTACAACTGAACATACGCGATAAAATACTTTTGATGAAGTATAGTTCCTTCCAACATCTATGCACAACTCTCCGAGATTACCAACTTTCGGCTAGTCAGTATGAGAATCATACCTGATCGGTTCCTATTGGTCAATCTGTAGCTGGAACATCTCAAAATTCATTTGAGAAGCATAACAAAAATTTCATCAAGATCCATGGGCAACATTCAAACAACTTTCAATCACAAGTGTCTACCATTACTAAACCTAATCGAAGACCATTTCAATTCAGACAACAACAGAGACAATTTACTCCATTATTGGATTCTCTCCATTCGATAATGACTCAAGCAGTAAACAACAATCTTTTGAAGCTTCTTCTTGTTCATCCACTAGACAGTAGCAAGATGCAAGGAAATTCATTTGATGCTAATGTCTATTGTCATTATCATTGCTCAGCGGGGCATGATACCAAAAGATGTATGCGTCTTAAACATGAAATTCAAGACCTCATCGATTCTAACATAATACACGTGACCTATGTGAATGACAATGGAAATAAGTCAATATCCCCTCCGAATGAAAATTTACAAATCTTCACTAATCCTTTAACTAAGCATAATGACAACAAACATGGTGGAGCAACAGAATGAAGTAGAACAAGAAGATGAATATCTCGATTACGATGAAATAATTGGCATGATAGAAGTAGATAAGACAACAAATGAAGATCTACCTCAACCACAAGGAAAAGGTATCTACGTTGAGGTTCCTCCTCTATTATTCCTTTATGGATCGGAAGATAACCAAAATGCATAAGATACGCAAATGGATCAGCCCACATGTAATCACTTGAAGCAAGAGAAAGTTGTAGCAATGAAAAGCATCCCATTTCATTGTGAGTAGTTCATTCATTATGCAAAGAAGAAAAAGAAAGAAAAAGAAAGGAAAAGAGCAAGGAGTGAGTCATCTATTGAAAAAGGTAATGATCCACCTCCCCGCAAGCATCAGAAGATTTCAAACATACGCAATCCTGTGAAACAAGCACCCTGGGACTACTCAGGTAATGAAAATCAAATAGGTATGAATCTCTTATCTATTCTGCCACACTTGATGGAGCACCTCTCCAAGATGCTCGTAAGTTTGGCCTCCTCTTAGATGGATATATTTATATGTGTATGTGTGTTGTGTTCCCCTGTGTTGTGTTAAATGTTATTTAGGTCTCCTTGGATGACCCTTGATACTCTTGTAAGGTCAAGGATACAAGGAGATGACCTCTGTTGTGACACTTATTCTATTTTTTTCTCTATTCTTCTATTCTCCTCTATCTTATTGCAATTGTTGTGTGTGGTGCCTTGGGGGCATAACGTTGTGGAGGATGTCTTGGGGGCATCTTCCCACATTGTGTTCCTAAGTCACTTTTGTCTCCTTTCTCATCTTTCATGTTTTCATTCTTTTGTGGCTCTACTAGTTGATGGATGATGATAACAAATAAATACTGATAAGGATTGTGCGTCCCTACAACAAGAAAATAAAAATGGACCTAGTCCATATATTAATATGGGGTTAATAAGTTACTGACACTTGACTAGTAGAATCATCTCGTGATGTGAAATTCTTGTAACAAACCTTCGCAATACTCTAATTTGCTTCTAGGCACTTTGGAATGTTTTGTATCTCACCTTGTAGCTATAATTGATTCTTTGATACTTGAAGTATAAGCTCATGGCTATACTCAGTTTTGAACCCATAAGTCTAGCCTTGGTGTATTAAGTGATTCCTGTATAAGTTCATAAGATGATTTGGTTGTTATCTTAGCTTAGATTTACTAACCAAAGCTTATATATTGTTGATCAATGGTTGTTATTAAATGATATTGATGTGTTTGTTGGGAAGAATCGATGATTGTTAGAACATGTCACTTTGGGCCCTGGATTTTGCGAGAGATCTTGTTCTCTTGTGTGTTTTTCAACTTTGCCTTAAATGTGATTGATACCAAAAAGCGGGATCAACCACTTTAAGGTGGGTGAATCTATTGTAGTAAATGCTTGGATATCTTAGATATTGTGATAAAGTGTGTTTGTGTATGCTTCCTTTTCATGGTAAGACGGCTCCATGGTATAGGTGGGGTTGTGTACTTTGTATTTGTTTTGAATATACTTCCTTTTCACCGTAAAGCATTTGTGTGATGCATGTGGGGTTGTATACTTTGTGCACATGCTTCCTTTTCACCATAAGTCATCTACGTGATGCAGGTGGGGTTGCATTTTGAAAGCCCTTCTGTGAAAGGCGGGATTGTGTATTCCCTTGAGTGGTTGCACATCCTTTTAAAAGTCCTTTGCGAAGGCGGGGTTGGATATTGAGTTATTCACCCTTAAGCGTGTCTTTGGAGGTTGTGGTAGCGTAGCTCAACCATCATGTGTGTTTGGCGTGCCTTAGATAGTGGAGTGTAGCAATGTGCTCCTCCCTTTCGCCCATGTCTGCTTTGTTTAAGACGTATAGTGTGTCGATGATATACTCTATGATGCTCGTGTATTTTGTGTGTCTTCCTTGCGTGTCTTGTGTGTTTTAGTGGCAGTGTGTATTGATGAGCCCCCCCCACACCTTGTGTTTTGTAGCAACGCGTAGCAAATAGCTACCCCCATGTTGTGTGTTTTATGTGCTTTTGATAGCAACACATAGCGATGAGCTCCCCCATCGCCTAGTTAGGGTTATATAATTGTTTAATCATGTCTTCTCTTCGTGTATGCCTTGTGTATTGCATGACCGTGTTCATGTCTTCTCTATGTATTGTATACTTCCTTGTTGTATTCTTTGTGTTTTGCATGATTGTAAAGTGTTTTCTTATGTTTGCCTAAGCTTGGGGGCTAGAAATGGTCCTTCAAACTTAGGGTGTGTCTTCACTCTTGTGTTTGATGTGTCTGATTTGCTTTGAATGCACTTTAATGCATGTACTGATCGTAAGATCATACACACATTAAAGTGGGGGTTAAATGTTATGGAGTAAAAAGTGGACACATGTCTTTTTACCTCCTTGTTTAGCTCCTAGGTCCCCATGATAACATTATACATTCAAAATATTCATCTTGATGCAAAATTATCCAAAGCCAATGTAAATTGGGAATAAGGGGCCCATGTTTAATCTTACCCCAGACCTAAAAGGAGTCTTAAGACTTGGGTGCCACCGCCCAAGTCTCTCCTGATTGGTTGGGGCAAATTTAATCACATGTTAGCATAAGACCTTTAGAAAGGTTTATCTTTGTCATCTCTTTTGGTTTAATTTGATGAATGTTAACAGGAAAACATATATAAGTGTGTTTTTGAATTCATTAGGAACCTAGATAGAGAGAGAGCCAACTTGAAGCATTGGAGTAAAGAGCATTCAAAGCAGTCATTATGATTCTAAAGTAGATTGGTATTGTCATTGTGTGTGTTGTTGCAGGTTTGAATTTATTATCCATATCTCCTTCTAAGTTGGAGAGCCTTCATCCTCCTAAGGGTTTCATCACATAGGTGAGATCATTGTTGTTCATCATCATTTGATTCATCATATTGATTTTGTGTTTAGCCTCTACCCTGTAAAGGCACACTCTCTTTATCTATCAACGGTGTTATGAAGCTTGAATGCTATCTTGAGATTTGACTAAGGCAAGTCCCTAAACACCATAACCCCCAAACCCCTTCTCCTCTTCTTGTGTGCAGGTTATAGGTGCGAGATCTAGAAAAAGTGAAGATACATGAAGACTGAGCAAGGATCAGGGTTTTGGGATTCGACATCAGTTCAGAAATATTCCCCTACATAAGACTTGGGCACCACCGCCCTAGTCTTCCTACCCTTTTTAACACTAGATTTTGCATCAGGGCAGTCTCTGCAATATTTTTCCAGTTTACAATTTCTAGAGATTCAATTGTTCAGGACTTGGGTAGTCCTGAAATCGTCCTCTGATACTCCCGTTTTTAGGACATAGGTTCTAATATCTTACTAATCATTCTTATGCAAGTGGTTTCTAGTTATCCACTAGACATTTTCTATTATAATCAGATCTTTTTAAATCTAGGGTTTCATGCATCGATTGACCTAGGGTTTGATAAAAGGCTTGATTAAATCAAATCTTTCCATAGCACTCCTGAGCACAAGATCTTTAGCTGAGTCCACCTTCACTGGGTAGTGATTTGGCTCGGTCTTGTCCTTGAATGTTATTGTGGAAGAGGGTTTGATCTAGTGTGCATGCTAGCCTTATCATTCACCTTTTTCATATATAACAATTTAGATACATGTAGAAATAGGGTTGGTAGAAATCCCATGAGTGTGATGAGAAGAATAGGATCTTATATTAGGAGGAGAGATGACTATAATGTAAAAAATTGCGTACCCTTGCAATTTCTCGCTATATTTTTTCCTTGCTTAAGTGTTCATTCCCTTAGTTTGATTGTAGGCTTGTTTTAGCCCTTGCATTAGGCTTTTTCCTTCCCATGGTGCTTAGGCCTTGTTTTCAGTGTTGCATTTTCATCAATTTTGTTGTCACTTTTGTGATAGTCATGTGATGTTCTAGTGTCTTATCATTTTTGAGCCCAAAGCATTCAGACACTAGTGCTTCGTGCAGATGTCTGCATGACACGCTAGCATCCCATGACAATTTTGTGTTTTGTAGTTGTTTCTAAGCATTTTGCCACTTGTTTATTTTTACATTTCAGTGGTAATGTCTCGAGAATCTTCCAAATGATTCATTTCCTCCTTCCTTTTCCCTCCTCTTATCATTTTTTGAATTGATCTTTTTGCAATTACATTCCTCGTGGCTCTCTCTTGGTTTTTCTTTCTTACAAGATCTTGCATACTGCAAATTTCTACAGCTCTCTACAACTTGCTACAATGCTCTACCTTCAACTATCTTGCAATCCTTGGCTTCTTCAAGCCATTTTAAGGTGATGTTATTCTTGTTATTATTTTGTTGTACAAGCATTTATTTTTGTTGTGCTCTGAGCACCTTGGGATTCTCACATCCTACCAAATTTCATTTAGTCACTGTTCTTAGATCTAAAAACACTTAAGCTTAAGAACACACATATTTTTTTTATCTATCTTGGTTGTTGTGGAGGTCAAAAGACCAAAGTAGGGTTTTGACTGAGGCAAAACCCCAAACAACCTCAACCATTTTTCTTGTTTTGTGTTGTGTAGGTTAAATAAGATTCAAATGCATGAGAGTTTTCTCATTTCTCTCCTTTTATCTTGTCATTTTGTTATCTTAATTATCTTTCATTTAAATGCATTATTTATATGATTCCTTTGTGTATTGTGTTGTTGGGTTTTCATTCTTGTCCTATTTGTAGACTAGGTGAAATTCTAGACCCATACCATACCGTACAGTACATATTTTTATTGTTTTGTTGTCATACGGACTACAACACAAAACACATACATCCTCACAATGCACTAGAGTCTTGGATCGAGACTCCCATCCTTTGCTGATAGGTTCTTCTTTTCTTCCTCTATCCTACTCTATAACATAATTTTAGAATTCTTACTTTTATTTTTAGTTAGTTCATTTTTATATTCCAACTTAAGTAATGTAATGGAAAAGAGAGATTTATTCACTTTTTCTTCATTACGTTTTGGTGAACCCAACTGTCCAACTTCAAGCTCATTCTTTTTCATGCAATTTTTTCTTCCAAAAAATGAAGTGGGTCATCAATACCTTTCTTATCTCCTCCTCATTTCTAAATGGATTTTTTAGTATCTTTTCTTTTATCACTTTCCATCTTTGTTAATAAGTTTCAAGAGATTCTCTTAAAAGCATGTGAAAGTGAGTTATCTTTTCCTATGTCACTCTTTTTCCTTGATCCCTCTCCAAATATCCCTCCTGCTTATGAGGATATTTTGGTGCAAGAGGATGAAATCATTGATACTTTTCTTAATATTACTCTACCTTCCCTTCATTCCAATGCTCACACTTCTAGAGATGAAACATTAAAAAATGAAGAGTCTCACCTTGCATCAGATCCCCCATGGATAGATGTCAAGCATACTAATTCTACATCTTATCCTACATCTTGTATTTCTCAAGCAGGTAATAATGTTAATATGATCATTATTAATTGATTTATTCCACCTACTAAGGGGGTGTTGGATAAGTTCATTAATGTTTAAAATCTTTCTTTTGCTCTTAAAATTATTGTGCATAGGGCATCTAATCTGCCCCCCTCTCTCGTCTTGTGATCACTGTCTGGGTATTCTTGAAAATCCTTGACCTTTGAATCACCTTTTAGAAATTGCAAATTTATAACTCTAAATATGTCTGGGGCTCCTCACTACCATGTAGTAGCCCATACATATAATACTTGGTGAAACATAGGTTACTCCTATCCCTGTTTCCCTTCCTCCACTACATCCTATTCTTCCCCCAACTCCCCATCTCACTCAAAAGACTGTTAGAGATCAGTATAATCTTGTCGAGCAGCTTTGTGCTACTCCTGCCAAGATCTCTCTTTGGGAGTTGGTTCAAACTTCACCAACCTATCATAGTATGCTCCAAGAATCTTTACATAAGATCCTTGTAGCATCTTCTACTAGGTTGAATGATGTAGTTGCTTTGCCCAATTGTATTTACACAAATACCATTGATATTGTGTTTCAACAATGTGACTACCTTCCTTGGAAGTACAAAAGCAGAATGATCCTTTGCTCATTATTGTTGGAATTAACAATTTCAAGGTGAAACGTATCCTTATTGATAATGGTTTTGGTCTTAGTGTTTGCAGCATAGACTCAGTGAATCTTATTAATATTAATACATCTTTTCTCTCTCCTTCTACTCTTTCCATCTATCGATTTGACAATGTTCGTAAACAAACACTAGGAACAATCACACTTCTGATTGAATTGGGCTTAGTGACCTTGCCTACCCTAGTGCATGTCATGCCTAGGGAGTTATCCTACAATCTCCTTCTTGGTATACTATGGATCCATGCTATGGGTGCGGTCCCCTCAACCTTACATGGTTCAATCAAATTCATCTTTGAAAATAAAACTTATATGATTAAATTTGATCTGGATCCTATGTAGTACTATCAACATACGGATTTTGTGAATTAGCCTCATACTTCTACCAATCTTGAGAACCTCATTCCTTCATCTTCCACTAAGGATGATTCCCCATCCTCAACTTTGACTCAAGAAGCTAATTCAAAATTCTTCTTTGTTTTCTATGTGTGTTTCCCCTCTTTGTATTGTTGTTTGCATTTATATATGTTTGTGATGCTCTGACATAGTAGTTTTGCAGGTTTATGCTCTAACACTATTGTCCTACATGTTTTTGTTGTTAATGTACTTGTTTTCCAGGTTCTCAGTCTGGGGCTTGATACCTCTACTTGGAGAGCTCTACTTCCTCTACAATATCCTTTTGGTGTTGTGATGTTATTTACTTTCAGTTCTATCCTCTTTACTTTAGCATGGATATTCACATAGTGTCATAAGCCCGCTAAAGTGGGTGCTAAATGTGACATGAAAATTTGCATACCCTTGCAATTTTACGCTATATTTTGGCCTTGCTTTAATGTTCATCCCTTAGTTTGATTGTAGGCTCATTTAGCCCTTGCATTAGCCTTTTTCCTTCCCATGGTGCTTAGGCATTGTTTTCAGTGTTGCATTTTCATCAATTTTGTTGTCACTTTTGTGTTAGTCATGTGATGCTCCAGTGTCTTGTCATTTTTTAGCCCAAGATGTTTATACACTAGCCTTGACATAGATGTCTGTGCGACGCACTAGCGTTTCACGACAATTTTGTGTTTTGTAGTCATTTTTGAGCATTTTTCCACTTGTTTCTTTTTGCATGTCAGTGTTAATGTCTCAAGAATCTTCTGAACAGTTCCTTTCCTCCTTCCTTTTCCCTCCTCTTCTCATTTTTTTTGAATGGATCTTTTTGTAATTACATTCCTCTTGGCTCTCTTTTGGTTTTTCTTTCTTGCAACTTCTTGCATACTGCAGATTTCTACAACTTGCTATAGTACTCTACCTTCAACTATCTTTCTCTCCTTGGCTTCTTCAAGCCTTTTTAAGGTGATTTGTTCTTGTTATTATTTTGTTAAAAGCATTTACTTTTGTTGTGGCCCTGAGCACCTTGGGATTCTCACATCCTACCAAATTTCATTTAGTCACTGTTCTTGGATCTAGACACACTTAGATTAAGAACACACACATATTTTTTATTTATATATCTTGGCTATTGTGGAGGTCGAAAGACCAAAGTAGGGGTTTGACTGAGGCAAACCCCCAAACAACCTAAATAATTTTTTGTGTTTTGTGTTGTGTAGTTTAAAGAAGATTCAAATGTATGAGAATTTGCTATTTGCTCTTGTTTTTGTTACGAGAAAATGTGGATATAATATCAATAATACATAATAACCCAATAACTCAATAGAAATTGCAATAATCAAGATTCAAACACAAAGAACAATACCTTGCAAACCTTATTACTTCGTAGCTTCCATTGGTTGCCTAATCTCAAATTGATCTTTCGTGTGAATGAAACCCTTAGAAAGTGCACTTCCTTGTTTTTTTCTTCAAGATGACAATAGAGAAACGATTATGATAGTTCTTGTAATGAAGAGGATCTTCAATACAATAAAAATGGTGATTGCAAGCTATGGAATGGTGTTGGGTGCCAAAGGCGCGCTATGATTCCTGAAGAGTAAGTTTACTAAAAGCTTGGACGATTCGAATGGAAGAAAAGGGTTGTACTTATAGACTTGTGAGAGAGAAGATCAATGGTATAGAATGAATAAGAAGTTCAACAGTTGAAGAAACTTGAGAGAATGTGCGCAAATAGGGAGAGGACACGTGTCCTGCTCTTTCATGCATTAGAGGATTTAACATAATAGATTGAAGAGTTAACTGAGATGATTGGCCAGTTAACAGAATAGATTGGGGAGTTGACTGAATTGATTGAACAATGAACTCAAATGACTAATCAGTTAACAGATTTGATTGATGAGTTAACTAATCTGACTAGAGGATAAATAGGACATGTGGGTGAGGGAATATTAGCTAGTTAAATATTGAAATATTTAATTACATATGCACGTGGATTAATTGAATTATTTTTGGTATTAATTCAATTTTGAAGGAAATGGACAATTTAAATAAATATTTGGATTTATTTAAATATAGAGAATGAGAAGAATTAATTAAATAATTTGGTATTATTTAATTTAGGATAACTTTAGAAGAATTTGGAGGATTTAATTAAATAAATGATTTTATTTAATTTTTTGGAGGAATGTGAATCAAAGAAATAAATTGATTTATTTATTTCTTGATAGAGGAAAGAATGAAATAAATATTCAAAATATTTATTTAGATAGAGTCGTGTCATTTTTAGGTGTATACATTTTGCCCCTCTTTGATGCAATGTGTTTTTATCACGTTGTTTCAAAGAAGTATAAATTTATGCAATTTGATACATGCCCCAATTTGCCCCTGGTACAGGTTTACGATGCTAGGATGCCCCCTCGAGAGATTGGACGGGAAGAAAAGTTTGAGGGCGTGAGATGGACAATATCATGATGAAGAAGGTTGAACAGTTAGGTTAGGGTGAAGAAAACACGTCACGGCTCAGAAAAATGACAGAGAAAGGATATGGAGAGCAAGCACGATCGCCACACAGCTAGTTAGGGTTGCATGTCTATATATAGAAGGTGGGTCCACAATCCTAGTCATTTGCACACTTGTCATTTTGAGAGAGATCTTAGGAGCTTTGCAGAGCGCAAGAGCTAGAGTAGTCAGCAGAGATATGGATATTCCACACGAGGAGCACCAATTTGAGAGGGTCTGACAATTCAGATGACCAGCAGAGGCAGGACCCCCGGTACATACTTCAAAACTTTTAGGCTAGGGGCATTTATGGATGTAATGAATGCTAGGCAAAGCAAGGGAAGTATATGCACCGATTTGCATTTCAGCGCATTCACTACCTGAAATTGTGCATCTGTTATAGTTCAGCGCATCTGGGTTATCTTTCAACGCATTTGTTACTTCTACACATATGCTAGGTATATCTACGCATGTGTTATAGTTTGGCGCATGCATGCCATCTGGCGGCGCATATGCCTGTTCTACGCATCTATGGCGCAGAGCTGCGCATATATTATAAAACCGTGCATCTACTCAGTTTGGCTACGCATTTGCTATAAAACTACGTTTTTACTCTGATACTGTGCAAATACGTCTTGGAACGATGCATTTGCTTTGGATAGTACTGACTTAGCGAAATTGACTCAATTGGCATCTTGATCGATGCGACAATTGATAAGCAATCTCTGAGATTGATAGAATCTAGACAAGAGATGATATGCTTGGTTTGATCAATTTGACATGTTAAGTAAGTGATGTGATAGGTTTGATACTTGAGTAGGTTTGCACTGATATGGTTTTGGTTGATGCTTTGCATTGTTGATTGCAGGAGGATATTTCTGATACACTCATGTCGCGGGAGCAGTTCCCTGTGACAATGTTGTGAGGATACATGTTGACAGAGGAAAATCGGATAGTGCTCGGTGCTCTTGGTTTGGAGTACGTGTGTTTCATGCTTAAGGTTCGTGTGAACCTCAGTTTGCTGACTGCTTTGGTGGAGCGCTTCCATAGTGAGGATGAGACTTTCCACCTCCCCACCTACGAGATGACAATTACTTTGGAGGACGTGTATAGGATCCTGCACCTTCCTATAGTAGGGGAGCAGGTAGAGTATGACCCGCAGCGCGACGCTAGTTTGGATGAGTGCAGGCGGGTGTTTGATGACCCTACTATAGCGAGGTCGGTCATCAGCTGGTAGGATATGCATGACCTTTACAACTACTTTCCAAGGATTGTGGTTGGTTTGATCGGGGGTGTTGTATGCCCCGATAAGAGATCTCATGGGTTCCCTATTGGCTGGGGACAGACTCTGGAGTGGATGCTGATTGAGGGCACCCGATTTGCTTGGGGTGTTTGCATTCTTGCTCACCTTTACCATGACATGCATCAGGTGGTGTATCGTGGAGCTGCTAGCTTGTCTGCAGGTGTGTCTTTGCTTCAATTCTGGGCTTGGGAGCATATCGCGGTGACACGGCCCATTTGCACATTTCATAGGTAGAGGGATGAGCCTTACTCATATGGGTATGCAGGTGTACTTTCTCAGCATAGGCTGGGGAAGTTGGAGTATTGGCGACATCAACTGGATAATGTGGATGCAGTTGTGTGGTGACCTTACCTAGAGTGAGGTTTGGGATGACGAGGACGACGAGCTGCCTTACGTTTTTCAGATGCGGTGGTTGATTGGGCAGACACCTCATATTTTGGAGAGACACATAGTCATCCATGTTTTGCTGTAGTTTGGGAGGACTCAAGGTATGCCATAGGGGCAGGCCCTTTTTGCCAGGACTTGGGCAGAGAGGAGGCGATGGGGACCGGTGGCTTCCTATGAGGAGGCCAGGACATACTTTTTACAGATACCCTATCAGGCATGGCTGATGAGGAGAGAGATAGTGGACGTGGGGATGATGTAGGATTATGAGGATTGGTTTGTGGCCCACTTGTTCACCAAATATTCAGGACCGGGGGAGTTGGTTCCTCATCTAGAGGAGGTGGAGTTAGAGGAGGAGGAGGATGGAGGTAGGAGGAGGAGGAGACAGAGGAGGAGGAGTGGAGATGGTGGAGGCCAAGGAGACGGAGGAGGTGACAGAGGAGGGGGCCGAGGAGATGGAGGGGATGATGGAGGTGACAACTGCTAAGACAGTGGCAGAGAGTGGGGCAAGCCTCCACACAATAGGAGGCACAACATGTGGCTCAATAGGTACAGGTTCCACTGCAGCAGGTGATATAGTAGGTGCAGGCAGCACCAACAGTGATTGCACAAGTAGCGGCCCCACAGGGACCGCAGGTTTAAGTTTAGCCTTCCCCACAGTAGCAGGGACAAGGGGACGTAGTTGGCATGCTTTGGGGCCAGCTACGACAGGTTAGAGCTCAGTTGAGAACCCTAGAGGCTCAGGTATAGGGTGATGTGGGGGTGATCACTAGTATCATCGTAGAGAGGGACGCAACCCTAGCTAGAGTTCAGGCCCTTATAGCAGAGAGGGATGTGGCCATAGCCGCCTTGGGCACAAATGCAACGATGATCATGCTTGTGACACAATTGACACAGGCACAGGTGCAAGTGACATAGGTACAGGTGTAGTTGACACAGGCATTGGGAGAGCTGGCCAAGGCTCAGAAACAGACCCAGTATTATAGAGGTTTGTATCACGGGGCAGTGCTAGCTGATCAGAGGGCACCTAGCTACAGGAGCTAGTCAGTGGGAGTGTCTGCGTAGAGGACAGGAGGTTCACACTCAAGAGCATCAGTTATGGGCCCACAGCAGTCTGGGTCAGGCCGCGGTGGTGGAGGAGGGGACAGTGCCGGGAGCAGCATCTCGTGATAGCAGGGCTAGCTGTTACTTGTGTATACTCTTTGTACTTGTACATACATTTTTCATGGCTCATGGATAGCTTGTTATATGTATATATCACTTGTATTTTGTATAGTGACTGAGACATGTATCGTTATCTTTTTTTATGTATGTATAGACCTTTTGTGATGTAACTCATGGACGACATATTGATTTTGTACACTTTGACACTTTTATTGTTTATATGATGATGCAACTTATGACCTACATGTATGTTATTTATGCTATGATCATGGATGCATTTTACTTGTTATGTTTATATGCGATGTACATGTTTATGACACTTTATATGTAGTTACTATGGCCTATATGTATGATGTTTATGCGATGATCATGGATGTAGTTTACTTGTTATGATTATATGCTATGTTTTTGATATTTTTCGAATGGGGTACTACGTATGCATCTATGTTATGATGACACAAATGTATATGGATGAATTAAATGCACCTATATGTATGCATCGATGTGGTCTCATTCTATGATGATCTAATGCAGACATTGTGATTATAGCTATGTTTTTGCGAGTTATTTGGTTAATGCAATGTTATGTTTGACTTTATGCATCTATATGTATGCAAATGGTCTAACCAAGTTAATGATTATCTCACCTAATATGAAATGCAAAAATGATTACACATGGATGACTTAATGCACTTACATGAATGCAAATGATCTACTCAAATTAATGACTATTTCACTTAATGCAAAATGATTATATGTTTTTGATATGTCCAAGTGTACTCACTCAATACAGACGAGACTCGATGAAAGACACAAATGATAGAAAAATGACTTTGACAGAAGAATGAATCGACTGAAGGACTCACAAACTTTTGTAAACTCCAACACTGCAAACATAATCTTTATTGATGGATGGTAAATGGAATGCAATTTGATACGGATTGATGCAGATATTTCTCATCTTGATATTGCAAGTATTTTGAAGTGCTTGTTTCATCATTGGGCGATTTTTATTTTTATTTTTGTGTTTTTAAATGTTGTAAGAAGATACAAGGATCTAGGTATAATTAAACCGAGATGACTTGAGTATCCCTTACATGGATTTTGATATAGTAAGCTAATACAAGCATCTAGTCAAAATTGAATCTAGATGACTTGAGTATTTCTTGCATTTTCAACAGACAAGGATTGCCCCTTTTCATGTTTAGACCTCTGAAGTCCTTGATGATCTTTTGTTCATCATGTTGTTAGACAAAAGTTGTCACATTACTAAAGATTAATCCACAAGTAGCAAACAAATAAAATAAGCATGCCCCCATCATAGCATCTCTAGTTTTTGACATCCTTGAGTAGCGTAGAAAGACATGATAACAAAAATCAAGACTCTGTAACTTAACCTGCTTTCAAACACAAAACATTCTTGCATTAGATGTGTCTTCTTGCCATAATTTAGATAAAATCATTTTGAGTATTTAGGTACCTTTTTGTTTTGCTTTGGATAGGTTGATGTTTTGGGTCAAAATTTCCACTTTAGAAGCGTGCTTTTTGTTGTGCGTGCTTTGTCTAGTGAAAGGTATCACAATCCTTATTGGTGTCCTCTTTAGAACATGTGGCATTGCAAAATCC
Source organism: Cunninghamia lanceolata (assembly GCA_027924645.1). NCBI lineage: Eukaryota > Viridiplantae > Streptophyta > Pinopsida > Cupressales > Cupressaceae > Cunninghamia > Cunninghamia lanceolata. The sequence continues at coordinate 2,244,277 of BSBN01000476.1, forward strand.
AACTCCGTAACCAGGTCAAGGACTTGCCCCCAGTCAAGTAGAGGATTGACTTATTATGGATGAACTAACAATGGATATGAAGAAACGGGCCCTAAGGGATTGACTTAGTGCCTTGGGGGCTCATTGATAAATGGCCTTGCCTACATGATGACGCAGAGGCAACGTAGTTTAGGGTGAACTATGTGGACCTAGGACCTAGGCGATGGGAAATGGTGTGGATGTAAGTGGACCATAGGATGAGTGAGAAGGTACAAAATGGATGGGGAAGGAGCCTCGAGGGCGCATCGATACAAGATGGCCTTGCCTACGTGATAGCTCAGAGGCGACGTAGTTCGACATGACAGGATACCGACAATGGATGCTATGATAGGCTGACACTATGGATAGGATACTGGATAAACCTTAGGTTGTAAGGTGATTATGTTGATAGAGTATCAAGCCACGATAGGTTATCGTTAGGTAGGTTTTGTGAAATGGATACGATCAGATGATGGATGATGGTAGCTAACGTGTATTTCTATTGAACGCCATGAGATGCGACATTGAACTTTATTGCTTTGAGACATTTTTACGATTTTGGCATGAATGCAATTTGGAACAAACAAAATGACTGCTCTTAAATATGATTTTTGACTTAGGGGATGGTGGGTTGTCCTGATATAAGAGACCTATTCAAGGCTTTGAGATAGGATTTAGGGAAAACTCAAGTGGGGAGTGAAATGAATTACAGAGTGTTTCTAATTTCTAGGCTTTTACTAAAGGCTAAACATTGATCCATATCTGGATAAGACAATCTGACAAGCTTTCAACTTAGACAAGTAACAAATTTTATTGATGTTCGCTAGACTTAGATCATAGATGGCAAGCAAGATAGACCCGGGATAAAGGATATTCGGGAAAGAACAAGGGTCCTTAGATAGAAGATGATCCTAGAGACTACTAGACTTGTCGGTTTAGCTCAGTTAGTGTGTGTGTGTGTTTTGTACCTTTCTTTCTCTGTTAGAATGTCATTCTTGAGGCTTCAAGCTTAGACCGATCTCCACCCAAGAGTACGGACATTTAGCAATCTTCTCTCTTTCACTCTTTTTTTTTTGCTTATAACTTTTTTTGTATTTTTCTCACTTGACTTTTCCCATTTTTTGGATTTTGATTTTTCAAGAGATGAATGCTTTCAGGAACTTTGATATGCAAGACTTTGATCTCTCAATTGTCACTTTTTGACATTCTTATTTTGATCACTCATTTTTTTATTCGCTCGTATCTTAGATTGCTTCCTTTAGAGTTTTGATCTTCCTGACGTTTTTGGCCAAGAAAAATAAGGGGCTGAGTGCCACCTAAAGTTTTCATAATCCGGTTGGACTTCTCTACTACTAGGGAAGAAACTGGAAGGTCTACTTGCAAGCTTCCTTTGAACACTATAGGTTTGAATACTAACTCCGTTTAGACCTAAAATCTTGACTCGTTAAGACTGGGATCAGTGTAAAGCTAAGAGCTAGGCTTTGATTGGAATCATTGGGAATGAAGGGGGATAATGGCAATTGTGGAAAATGAGGGATCTCCAGGTCCTGAAAGGATGACGTATATCCAGGCAACCCAAGGCACCTTACTGCAAGGAAAATAACATAAGAGCAAATCACTGACAGTAATGCAAGATGAACAGAATGATACAGAAATGCAAGAAAAATATTTTTGTGTGTTTTTTTTCATGTTTTATGATTTTTTTTTAGATATAATACTTCCTGAGGTGAAAGGCATTGACCACTTCACCAAATTCCTCTCGCTCCATTGTGTACAAGAGATAAGAACCATTTCTGATATCTTCTTTAACCAGGTAGGGACCTTTCCAGTCTTTCGAAAAAGACTCTTTTTCATCTCTTTTTCTTATTTTTCGTGCTACCTCTTCTCAAGACAAATTCTCCTTGTAACACCCCAACTGGCATTCAAGAACATAATCCAAAAAGGCACAACTTTTTTTTTTTTAAGGTATAAAACTTAAATGAACAAATAGGTAAATATCAATACTCTAAGTTTTGACTCAAACATCATCCTATTACCTAGACGGGTATCAATCACGACTTACTCATAGGTGTGGGTTAAATACACATGCATAGATAGCTACACTCTCATAGCGTAACTAAGCACAAATCACATATAGGGAGGATAGTGACTAATATAGGGTGGATATCAAGATCATGAAAAGACTAACTTAACATAGTGTTATTACAAAAGCATTACATATATCAAACAATGAGTTAACTCCAATAACATTAATAATGTCGACAATGACAGTGGTAATAGAACAACAATGAACAAGTCAATGACAGTAGTAGTATAACGGCAATGAATAAATCAATGACAGTAGTAGTATAATAGTAGCGACATCACTAAATATAGTAACAAAATCAATAGCTTCAACTGTAATAACAGTGTTATGATAAGAACAACAATCAATTCAACCTTTTCCCAACTTGAATAGCAGTAATGATTACTAGAACAACAATAAAACCAGTAGTTTCAATTATGACAGCATTCCAAAACTACTCAAGGCAAGGATTACAATGACATCCTGTCACCAAGGTTGATAACATATGCGGAAGATAATCTCAATACAACCTTTGCTTAAAAGTACGTCATGAACATTATTACAATGAACTCTAGATACAAGAATTAATTACATAAATACAAGATCTCAATACATATCACTCGGTTCACCGAGTTGTACCGATACATAAGAAAGTACATCTAGAAAACTGGAGGGAGGAACGGAACAGCCCATGCCGACGCCATTGCCGAAACTGTTGTCGATGACTAGATCCCCAATGGTGGGTGCAACGCCACCCTACCATGTGGAACGTCAAAGGTCCACCCCCCGTGCTCGAAGATGATCACATGGCCAAAACACAAGATTAAAAGCAACAAAGACAAGAAGGAATGTATACTCAGCCACACAAGAGATAGGCCAAGTCACTTAGATCCACATGAAATACATCATATATACATGGCTCACAGAGAGCTTAAATAAGACACCTAGTAATCGTGCCAATGAAGCACTACACCAAGGAGTAGGGGTGAGAAGATGGGGGCGGTAGTAAAGAGGTCACTAGACAAACGCATACTCATCTCATATACTCATGCCATTCATAGAACACATGATTCAAATAACCTCCAAGGGGTCAAACCAATGAGCACTCTTGCTCAATGCCATATTAGGGGCCACATTTCCAGCCCACCATATCATCTATACCCATGACCAACAAGATCCTCTTGCTATCATAAGAATTGAGCAAGCACATGAAGACCTACTCTTGAGGCACTACATAAGCTATACCTAATGTCATGCCCAATCATATCAACATGGACACGACACAAACAACATAACTTACAACAATGTAGACCCAACTTACACCTACAAGGGCAACAAGTGTAAAGAAACATATCAACAAATTACAAGGGCAGCAAGTGTAAAGAACATATCAAAAAATTACATAAACTAACAATGAAATTCCTTATAAGAACTATTTAGTTATCAATCATCCTTAATATATCTAACATTTTTGTTAGGATCAACTAATCAAAATAATCAATCATGACAATTAATGTATAAGTAATATTTAAGGCTCCAAAATCCCATGAACAATCAAGTCATATGGAAACCTAACAAGATTGACATAAGATGATATTTGAATTATGCGAATATATACATATATAATATTTACTTATCCCGATTTCTAGTCAGGCACAAAATTGCTTATTGGTTAATACCGATGGTTCAATCACACCAACCTTCCCAATCATTAACAGAGAATACCAGCATGGTCTCTTAAACAACACTTACAATTCATACCAAAATCCTTCTAAATCCGAAGATTCCTTCTATTTAATGAAGCAAAAACAATTAATCTTAAATATTTCCTTAGTTTGCATAATGGTAATAAATAAAATTGAGGGATAAGGAATAATTAAGGAAGAACACTTGTTGTGCACTTAAACTACACCCATACAGCCAGTAAAACTAGTAATTTCTAATTTTGACTACAGAAATAAACCTACTTAATTTAAAATATGTAGTTTAGACAAGGTTTAAGGTAGATTAAAATATTTAAACTCAAATCTTATGATTTTAAAAAGGTGTGGCGGCCTGTAGAGGCTCACCCTCTTTTCCCGACACAACAAAGCCTTATAGGGCTGCCCCCACTATTTTTTTATTTTTTTTAAATATCATTTCTCTACCATGATGATGAGACATTGGAATTTGAATCTGGTTTGTTAAACATGCCCTGTAGGCAACTAAAAGTTATTAATAATCTTCGTGTATGTTGGTGGTCACACTACAATGAAAACTTATCTCCAAGGTTGTTGTAAGTGAAACTGTTGTGGAATAAGTGAACCATTTCCGTCATTTTAAATACGAACAATTTTCTATGGAGATTATTTGTGATGCTAAATGGAGCAATCTGAAAATAGGCTTGCACAATAATAATGTGCACAGTGACATATCTCCGGTAATAACGAAGGGGAAATCTATCACAGCATAACGGAAGGAGAATTTGTTTTATCAGAGGTTGGAGTTGCAAGTGTCCTTTATGCAATGAAAGGGCAAACTACTGTCAATTTAAATACAATAAACATCTATAGGCATTGCCGCATTTGTACTCAGGCGTGTATCCACACACACATGCATCTACACAATATTGTAATGGTCCATAATGCTAGACTTTTAGGGCTTGTTTAGATGAATTCTATAACCTTCAAACTGACTGAATACTTTGCTCTGGAGGACCTACGTGAGTGCAGAACTAATCTCCACAAGTGTGAAACTAAACTTGGTGCATGGACTTGGAACTGTAAGTCATGAGAAAAATAGACCAGCTTCAATCATTTGATATTCGAATTTGGCAAGGAACTCACAGTGTTTAGAAATATATTTGGAGAATCTGCTAAATTGCAAGTGTCATGCTCCAGTCGGACCCCTAGTTAGTTTGATTCAATGGCTTTGGAACAATGGTTGAGAACAAGAAGCATGCATGAAGTGGACCCGAGATGATGTAGGCTGTTGCAATGATCTGATAATGCTCTATGCCAAGAATTCTTCAAATACTCTTCAATGATGCTGAGGTTAAGCCAGCAGCATGCCATGATTTTAAATGAATGAATAAGGATCTTTCAATAAGACCCCTTGTTGGACCAAGTTAATGGCTTGAAAAAAAATGATTAAGGACAGCAACCAAGCATGCAATGGACCTAAGTTGATGTTATCTTCACGTGAGTTCATGAATGGATGTTAATAGGCATACATGTACTCGCTGTCCAACCCAGATTAATCTGATTGGTAATAACAGTCATAAGATTCAGAAATCAGAATTTGAAAGCACTGAGAAATAAAATGTAATGAAATAAACAACACCCTTTAACCAGCACAATTTCACTTTCACTTAACTCAAATTCCCCTCGAGAAAAGAAAACCCTGAAATTCATTTTGGCTAAAAAAAAAACTGTAAATTAATGGAAACCAAAATCGATTCCTAAAGAATACGGGGAGAAGAGCCTGCATGGTGCCATCCTATCAGGGAAATGGACCACTGAAATAACATGGCTCAAACATAAGGCCAAATAGTAACTCTAACACATTCCTCCAAAAAGATAACAGTATCCTTGGGACCAATTTGACTGGATAAACCAGATCTCGGAACCCAAAGCTAGCTCTGGCAAATTCTTTTTGCAAAATAAAAAAAAAACACCCAATCAATAATATTCCCTCTAGCTAAACTCTAGCTTTAGCTAATCCCCACCTTGATGAAGAGAAACTTCACACTTTAGGTAGTTTACTGAAATGCAACTTCTAAGCCAATATAACCACTGCACTGAATCTGATTATTTATTATCTCAATAGACAATTCAAAATGAAACCAACGAATCAATACTTGAACTTGTTTACTCAAAAAAAGAAAAATCAATAAACTATTCTTACTAAATCTGCACAAAATCTGGACAAAAATATGACTTTCAAATGCCACATATAAAACCTACCCCAGATTAGATACATTCCAAACATCTCGATACTAGAACTTGGGATTTCATTCTCTATTCTAAACAAATCTGCAAACCTTAAGCAAAGGAAAAATCATATCCCTGTATCCCACTTGAAATATTAAAGAAAATGAATAAATCCAACAACCTACGAGAGCTCCCAAAATAGAGGAATCTATAAAATATTAAACCCAAATCCCAAATTACTATATTCCAATAGTAAATGAACTTCACTCCTCAGTATGGTAGATAACCAACAAAGCTCAGTCAGCTGATCTTTAGCTTTTACTATTGTAGATAATTTGCAGACTCTGTGAAATATTTGAAACCAAATAAAGAATACAATGCTACGCCAAAGAAATGCAAAGCAGAGCATGCGTGCACATACCATAAGCCCAATAGGGCATTGCAACTGGACGTCTTATGAGTTCAGTGAACTGCTGAACCACATCTAATGGAGGCGAACCAGATGTAACGCATTGAACTGGCTCCTTGCATTTTGCAGGAGGCAAATATCGACTGAAAACCCAAATCCCCCAAATGCCTCTTCGCGGCCAGACAACACCAATACTTCCCTTGCATTGGCAATAGATTCATGGTTTTAGCTACCACTCTCCATTTTCATGTTCTGTATGACTATATTAAGGCAATATCGAATGACATTGGCAACCCCTCTCCTCTTTTTTTTTTCCCAGTGCCTCCCCTGCTTCTCCTCTAAACATTTGGGTGTCCCTAAATAAAAGCCTCGATCAGACCAACATGCAAACCAAAATGCCACGCTACCTAGTTAACCATGCAATATGAATGCCACGATGGGAAGGCATGCTATTCATGGAAGAAAATGACAGATTTTTTTGTCTCTACCATTATGCTGCCACAATTTGAATTCCATAAGGTGCATAGAATGATTCGTTTGGAGAACACAGAGTAAGGTTTATTGTCACCAATTTGAAGATACAGCCAAGATAAGCACTAAAAGGTTGTGGTCTAAAGAGTTTGGAAGCACAAATATTTAAGAAGGCAAAGTATCCCCCAAAAAAAAATCTAAAATCATAAAAAATGAAAAAAACACAGTATGTCGTTTAAACAAGAATAAGAACAATCAACGTCACAAGCATAGGAAGTCAATAACTGTTGAAGAAAATGAGTTTCCAAATAAAAATTGCTTACAAATTTGAAGATCTGAAATGGTCAATAGCAACAAGCACATTTCTGTTTACCCTTGAAGACCGGAAAATGGTCAAAGATTATCATGATAAAACTTAACTCTATTTTGTTTATTTGTGGAGTATAAATAGTAAAGGGTTTGTCAAATTTGAGGTCTAATCTTATTTTCATTATCGCCCCGTGTAAAGTCAAAAGAAGTTTAAGTAAAACGTTTTCATTAACAACCTGTTCTTGGTCAAGTTTTAATAACTATGTTTACAATAGTGACCAGCCTGAATATGGCCGACACTTTCTACACTGTGCATGACAATAAAATAACAATCTCCAAACCTTCAACCGGTCTTTCCACATGCATTTCAAGAAATTGTTAAACACAGGTTCATCATGGACTTGTTATCATATCACAAAATTCTAATGTAAATAAGAAATGCTTCGACCAAGACACCCAAACCGTTTGACAACATTCCTCAAAGAGTTGCCATCTAACAGAATACAATGATTGCATGAATTTGCACTAAATGGATTCATTGATAAGGCTTGGAGACTCTTTCAAATAATGTCATAATGAAATATCAGTCATGGAATTCATTGATTACAGGGTATGCAAACTATGGTCTGGTTAAAGAGGCTTTGTAGATATTTAGGTCGATGCCGAGTGTAATGTGATCTCATGGAATGCCATGATTTCAGAATATGCACAAAATGGCACAGTGAGGAGGCTTGTGCATCAAGCGCATGTGAAACTAGGAAATCAAGGTATTCCTCAATGTTCCCAATTTAATTAAAGTAGCCAAAGAAGACCAAGGATTATAAAATCCTCTCGAGAAAACCATATAGAAACAAGGCACGAGCTCAATTTTCTAACACCATGCCGAATAAAATTACAAACACAGAACATCCGATAGCAACCCACAAGGACTTACTCAACACAAAAATCATATGGAACTGACTCACAGAATGATAGAATAATCAAGCAATAACCAGACGGTGTCTGAGGTGATACATGACAACGAAAGCTCATCTCAACATAGAGACGATGACAAGGCTAAGCTGGTATATGGCCAATGTGTCATCTCCATCTTACCACCATTGGGGTTATTAGGCATGCTCAGACCTATGTAGCCAGGTGGAGTCGGTGCCTGGTACCTGCATCACTTCAAACAGGTTATAACATCTGCATGTACGTATCATATAATAGCCGAGGCAAGAATAGTCCTAAACGGAGGATTCCAACATCCGTGATCATTCGCATATTATGCCAATGTCAAGGTGTCATCCTCTCCACATGTACATCCAATCTAATCATGGAATCTAACCTAACAAAATGTCAGTAACGCAATATCCTGTAAAACTTGAATTTCATACCTTGGTGTCACCTTGGTTAGTCCAGGACTAGGGAGGCATTACACTCCTATTCTGTAGGGTTTATCACTTGAATCCATCAGTGCCAACTCAGTGGTTTCCCTTGGCATTGTGAGACGCAATAATTCCTAAAAGGCATGTTGATGGGAGGGGGTCCAATACATGACTCCTTCGCATTTGAGTAATTTTGTCAACAGATCGAATTGTTCTTGCATGTAGATTTTTATTTCAAGTCTCTCTTGGATTCTTTGTAAGAATTGGAATAGTTCAAGAGGAGTTTGTGGCTCCCTTTGTTCATCATGAGGGAGAAAGCTTATACTCATCCTCCCATTGGGCTTCGGTCTTAAGTCCATGGCATATCATATGTAACTGTGTGGGAGTTCAAAGATGACAAGGTCGTCGACACCGATTGTCAATTGCATCTTCCATTTTGTGTGAAAGAGGCCTTCACTTTCTTCATCCTCGTCAGGAAGTCTTTCGACCATTTCAATTTGCACCTGAGGTGCTTCCCATTTACCAAGTTCATTTGATTGAACTGAGGTAGGGGTGGTTGGTTCTTCTCATGGTTTGGATACCATGAACATCCTTGGTAGCATTCCTATGACATTGGTTGATTCATTATCAATAGAATGCGCCTCTTCCATGGGCATTACTGGTTCAGACAATCCTGTTTCTTCTATCATTTCAGGGATGCGTGACACATTTAACAGTGACAATGGTATGTAACCTTTTGATAGGTCATTATCATACCCGCTTAGAGTATCTTGTGAAGCGGTGATGTTAGTGTGCCCATAGTCCATCCTCTCTACTAGGGAGAAAGGAACTATGTTAATTGCTGCTCCATCATCGATCAAAGTCCATTTGATACATGTATCATAGATCGACACTTGCAGGTATAACATAGGGTTTCCTTGTTTTGTTAATTCTACCTCAGAAGGCATCTGTCGTAAGTCGAAGAAGAACCCTGGATCTTCGAGTTCTAAGTTTGGTGGGTTGATGGCATAGTTTGCATGCTTTAGATTGTTCTCTTGACATAGATCTCAATTTCCTTGAATGGAAGTGGAAGTGGGAGACTCTTGGATAAGTTCAATAGCTTCTAGATGGTTAACAACATGAGGGTAGAGTGGAACATGGCTTGGACTCATGGTAGAAGATTCTTCAACAGGCTTGATTGGTAATGGATTACATGATGGGGTTGGGACAATGGACATGTTTGGAGGCTCTGTGATAGGCTCTTCAATAGGTTTCGCAATAGGCTCTTCGTGAGGTTCTTCTATAGTTGTTTTGATAGGCTCTTCGTTAGGTAATTTATGATATAGGTAGGGCTGATTCCTTGCTAACAGCCATTGGATCACATCCTTCATGAGTGTATGGGTAGATGGATAATACAACAGATGGAGAATAATGGTAGATGGTGAGGGTGATGGCCTTGGAGGGAGCATGTGCAAGGTGATTTTTTCACAACAGGTGGTGATAGGGCAATCAAAGTTAGTGTTGGAATTTGATTGTGTGTCAGACGTGGGCACATTAATTTGTGAGATATGCTTTGATATGCGATTAACAGTGTATTCGAATGGCACGTTTGTGTAATTTGCAACATTGTTCCTATTATTGCGATTTTGTCAGTTGTTGTTATTGTTGATAGCCTGTCATGGTTAAGAAGCGGATCCTTATACATCACATGTGGTTCGTTAGATGGATGGTCTTTTGTGCCGACACGATTTTGGTCTAACAAATCTTGTATAACATTTTTCAGACGAAGATAGTTATTGGTTTTATGTCCTTTTCCCCTATGATACTCACAGATATCGGTATCCTTCCACCAAGGAGGTTTGACTTGAGGTTCATAGTCGCTTGTGGCAGGAAGGGTGATCTCATTGTTTGCCAACAACTTTCGCAAAGCGGACTCATGTGACTCTCTCAGTGGTGTAAATTTTTGTCTAGGAGGATAGTTGTACCATTGTCTTGGTTCGTTTGACACAGGTTTGCTTGATGTTGCATTGTTGAAGGCTCCTGAGAGATTGAAAATTGGTTGTTTAGGAGCGGTTACTTTAGCATCAATTACACCATCATTGATTATGTTCTTGTTTTTAGTCTAAAATTGTGGTTTATCTGTGTTGACATTTGCACTAGGAGTGTCCTTGTAAAGTTTGATTTGACCTTTTTTTATCAAAGCCTTTTCAATGAGCAAACCCATCTCAATGACCTTACTAAAAGAAGCAGGGCATTGTATTTGAATTTGGTAGCTTAGGTCAACATGTAGGTTGTGGACAAACATTTCAAGCATTTGATTTTTCTGATATTTAATGTGGACATTTGCTTGCCAATTGTCTCCATCTTTGTAAGAAAGAGGCGAAGGATTCTCCACCCTTTTGTTTGGTGTTACAAAGATCTAACAGTGAGATGTCATGCTCAATGTTGTAGGAGAAGTGTGTGACAAACTTATCCACCAGTTCGTTGAAGGTTCGAATGTTGGGAGGTAGTGGAGAGAACCACTCCATAGCTTGTCCTCCTAAGCTCCTTGGGAATAGTCGCATGAGATAGGTGTCATTGTGGGTGACTTTAAGGCATGCTGCACTAAATTCTCTGATGTGGTCTCTCGGATCACCTTTTTTGTGATATTTGTCAAATTTTGGTACCTCAAACTTTGAGGGGAGAGATATCATGGTCAAGGTCTTGTCAAAAGGATATGGTGAGATATCCTCTAGAGAATAGTGTTTTGTTGATGCTCCAATTTGAATGTCTGCGAGTTGTTGCTGCAAGGCTTGGATTTGTTGAGTCAATAAGCCTAGAAGGTTTGTAGAGTCAATGGTCGTCTTGCCTTTGTCTATGGTTCTTTCCTCTCATGTGCTATCCTCATGGATTTTTTCTTCTTCGGTTTCCTTTAACGCGGTGATGTCAAAGTCTTTGGGGAGCTTAACTCCTTGGTTTTCTAGGTGAAGAAAGAATTGCTAGGGTCTTGGTTGAGAACTTTGTCCATCATGCGTTGGAACTTTCGGTCTTGTTGAGCTTCTAAAATGTCCTCATGAGAAATCTCCTCATCACTGTCGTGAGGGGATGGGACAATTTTGTCGGATGTGTTTGCCATTTCAAGTTGTTTTATTTTTGGGATCTAGTTAGGACCATGCAATGTGACTTGGGATGGGGTGGAGTGAGATTGGATGCTTTGACAAGATGTGCTTGGAGGTTGTAGTGAAGGGGATACTTGTGGTGATAGGATTTTGACAAGGGTTTTCTTGGATCAATGGTGTCAAACAAATTACTTGATACAAAATGATAGCCACAAATAAGGATGTTAGGAATCTAATTATTTGATAGGGACTAGCTTTGCACCCACACAACTAGTGAAAGTTTCGAGAGAGAAGGATGATATATCCTATTAGTTGAGACTTTACTAGTGATTGTTTGAGGATGATATGATCTAAAATTACCTTGTTGTAACCTAGTTTGAATACTTTGACTCGGTTGGGGGAAGTTTTGTGAAGTTTTGGATGAAGTGAGTGTTGGAAAAGTGGCTATGTTGTGGAAATGGACGGGATAAGTGACTTGCACGATTAATCTGATTTGGGAAACTGAAACAAGGCTGAAATGGGTGCTCAAAAAGATAATTGTTTTTCTTAGCAAATGTACGGAATAGCCCACTGTGACAGATGCACATAAATAAATGCGTAGGAATAGAGGGTAAATGCGCACCAGCTGAGAGTAAATGCACAGATATGGTGAAAAGTAAAAGCGCAGGAACATAGTTTAAATGCGTTGTTTTGGTAAAATATGCATGCGCAATAGAACTGGTCAAAAGCACAGCATAACAGAATAGATGCGCAGTAAAGGACAGATGCGTAGTAGGATTGAACACATGCGCAACATGAATGAATATATGCGCAACTCTGTGTTTTTGGTTGATTTTTGACTGATTTTTCAATGTTTTTGGTTTTCTTTGGCTGAAAGTTGGTCTCTTTGATTTGATTTTTTCAACTATGGCAAGAAAGACACATCACACACAAAGAATATTTTCATGATTTTTGATTTTTTTTTTTAGATTTTGACTTTTTTGACAAGAACAAGCACAAATCCTAGGATGGTAAGGGCAATATAAACTGAATTCTCACTTGGATTTCTCCAGCTACGCTATTCAAAGCAGATAACTTAGGAACTTGGGACACGGGCTCCCCCTTACAAGTGCACAAACTTCTTTGGTACACTAAGTTCTGGGTTCCCAAGGCTCGCAAACCTTAGGATTTCCCTGTTATCTCTACTATTGAATCGTAAGAACGTGAGTGTCTTAGGAAGATGATAATCGCTCTTTCCAGCACCAGTTTATAGGGGATTTTGGCTTCTAAAATAATGGATAAGTAGTAAGGGCAACCATTCAAGTGGATATACGTGCGACAACGCTACTCTCCATTATGGAGTCTCCCAGCCTTCAAGGGTTGTGCCTTGGAGGGTTTTGGGGGAGGTTGGCTGTTAGTATAACTAATTAGCACTCGTTGCTTGAAGCTTTTGCCTCAAACACAATTTATTTATAGTGGATCGGAAGAGCTTGGCATTAGATCATTGCCACTTAAGGTCATTCCCACTTGGACAAAAGGATATCCAAGGGCAGACCTCTCTAAAGGAAATACATGTGAAATGATAGGTTTGACATTCTGGTCACCCAAGAAAGGGGAGAGCATAGGCCTATTATCATTCCAAATACACGAAAAACAATGGTTCTTTCCTCCTATTTAAAAGAAAAAGACTAAATGAGCTAATCTACTTGGGCACACACAAGATTTGTTAACTTTGAAAGAAGCAAATAGAATGCAATGGTTCAATTTTAGATCCTCCTAGTTGGGACTATGTTTGGGTTGTTGGTGCAACAAGTTCAAATTATAGCCTTCCTATTTAGATCTAGATAAGATTTGCATGAATAATCCAATTACTTTCCTTGCTAATTAGATCTATGATGTGAGTTAATAATGCAATTAAATGTCTAACCAGCCCCTAACCTACAAATCAGATCTTAGAATATTCCTATAAGAGATGTTAATGTTAGAAAAATTACAAGAAATATCTCAAGAGCCCTGTCAGAACAAATGCGCAGATACAGAGGATATATGCGCAGATACATAGCACATATGCACAAAGATATATGCACAGTTAAAGAGAATAAAAGCACTAGAACAGGAAATAAAAGTGCATGTCAGATATATGCATTGATTTAGAGAGCAGATGCGCTGATTCTGTGAGTATATGCGCTGATTGAACATATGCGTTGCTACAGAGGATAGATGCGTGTTACCAGTGAATAGATGGGCAGAAACTTCCTGTGTACGAAACCTAACGCACAAAAACTCAATTTTGAGGTTAAATTGGGGCAAGGCCCCATGGTGGGCACCAGAAATGTTACGGGAAAATGTGGATATAATATCAATAATCAATAATAACTCAATAACTCAATAGAAATTGCAATAATCAAGATTCAAACACAAAGAACAATACCTTGCAAACCTTATTACTTCGCGGCTTCCATTGGTCGCCTAATCTTAAATTGATCTTTCGTGTGAATGAAGCCATCAGAAAGTGCACTTCCTTACTTTTTTCTTCGAGATGATAATAGAGAAACGACTATGATAGTTCTTGTAATGAAGAGGATCTTCAATACAATAAAAATGGTGATCACAAGCTATGGAATGGTGTTGGGTGCCGAAGGCACACTGTGATTCCTGCAGAGTAAGTTTACTAAAATCTTGGATGATTCGAATGGAAGAAAAAGGTTGTACTTATAGACTTGTGAGAGAGAAGATCAACAATATAGAATGAATAAGAAGATCAACGGTTGAGGAAAGGGAATATTAGCCAATTAAATATTGAAATATTTAATTACATGTGCACGTGGATTAATTGAATTATTTTTGGTATTAATTCAATTTTGGAGGAAATGGACAATTTAAATAAATATTTGGATTTATTTAAATATAGAGAATGAGAAGAATTAATTAAATAATTTGGTATTATTTAATTTAGGATAACTTTAGAAGAATTTGGAGGATTTAATTAAATAAATGATTTTATTTAATTTTTTGGAGGAATGTGAATCAAATAAATAAATTGATTTGTTTATTTATTGATAGAGGAAAGAATGAAATAAATATTCAAAATATTTATTTAGATAGAGTCGTGTCATTTTTAGGTGTATACAGTTTTATCTTGTCATTCTATTATCTTCATTATCTTTCATTTAAATGCATTATTTATATGATTCCTTTCTATATTGTGTTGCTGGGTTTTCATTCTTGTCCTATGTGTAGACTAGGTGAAATCCTAGACCCAGATCATACCGTACAGTATGGATTTTTATTGTTTTGCTACTGTATGGACTACAACGCGACACACTAACATCCTCACGACGTGTTGACGTCCTAGATCGAGACTCCCATCCTTTGGTGACATGTTCTTCTTTACTTCCTATTTCCTACTTTGTAACATATTTTGAAATTCGTACTTCTATTTTTAGTTAGTTCATGTTTTACATTTCAGCTTAAGTAACGTAATGCAAAAGTGATTTATTCACTCTTTCTTCATTACAATGACTAATGTAGTGATGATGCTGGAATTATAGATGTGAGCATTAAGGGTAGGCATGGACATATGAATTTGTGTATGGGACAAGTATAAATTGGTCCCACCTAAATGACCAAACAATACGCCCCACAACTTGTAAAATATCTAAGTCCTCAGGATTGTTAGCAAGAAGACCTTTCAAAGCGTCAATGACGGGATTGGTTACAACAAGAGTAGATTCATTAGTAGCAATGTGAGTTTGTAAGAATGTGAGGTTTTTATCAATACATCTAATTTTTCATAGGTAGTGGAATTTAGAGCTCCCTCATGGTCAAACAACTCTTCCCCATGAGAGTTAACTCCTTAGGAGTAGTTGACAAATGGGGAAGGTTAATGAGCATGCCATAAGGATAAGTTGACAATGAGGAGGTACTAGTGGAAGAGGCCATACTAGGATTCAAATAACAACTGTGATGAATATGGATTAAGGAAGATCCTAATTATATAGTAACTCATAAATTGAAGTAACATATAGTTTAGCACACAAGAATGAGAAGGTTACTATAAAAAACATGTCAAGTTCACCAAAATGAAATAGGTAAATTTAATCTACTCAGGGTGCATTTATAGTAGATTAAATTACTCTATCTACTAATGTTCTAACTAGACTAACTCAACAATCTAGTCTAATTAAAATAAATGGAGTTAAAATTGTTATTTTGGTATTTTTGTGTTTATGAGAAAGCAAACGTGTCCATCTAAAGGAAATGACAAATCTAGTAAATTCATTATTAATGGAAAGTAAAACATGACTATAATTGATAAAATAGAATCTAAAGTAGTAAATAGTAGATTCAAACTAGAGATTTAATTAGGACAAAATTATAATTACTAGTCCTTGATGCAAACACATTGTCATATGTATGAGTGTAGTATTATTTGAGATCAATAAAAGGATGATAGAACATAATAAACCTAAACTCTTGCACACAGAGAAAACAAAAACAAACACTACAAAATATAAAAAAATAAATAGTAAACTCTAGAATAACAATGAATGTGATTTTAACTAGATTTATATAAATCCAATGCTACACTGATAGAGAAGAGTTTTAGAATATGAGACCTCCACATGAGAAGATCACCAAAAACACTTGTGGCTAGGATAAAGAGAATGGGGTGATTGCTAGGGAGCTTTCCAAAATGGTCAAGCCCCTATTTGATCTTTCAATCCCCATAGGAAGTCAAATAGAAAAAAAAACATTGGAGTTGAATGTGTGTTCCTATCCTACATGTATCTAGAACAAAGAGTGGCACTTAGTAAATAAAATGTGATAATAACAATAATTGTATCTATCAGTATCCAAGTGTGCCTGAAAAATAAGAATAGGAGATGGAATGGAAAATTTAGAAATGCGAAAAAAGATTTAAAGGAGTATCAAACTAATATGGATAGGGAGTTTTGTATTAGCTATCCAAGAAAGTGGAGAGCACAATAGAAACCTCAAGATGATCCAAAAACTCACAACTCAGTAAAAAGAAATAGATATGTAGTGACACCAAGAGGATATACCTTACCCACATATATAGACCAAAAATGAAAAGAAGAGCTATGGTCCTATGGAGGGTGTTACCCTCCATACCTTCTGTTAAGCCAACTAAAATTGTACGTTTGCTCCCTTACCTTTCTTTAGAAGGGTGGCATAAGACTATAGTTATGTGGAGAGGGTTACCTAAAATTTCACAATAAGTGGTGTTGAAAAATTTATAAGCTTTTTACAATCAAGTAACATGATTCCATAAGTTTTATAAAAACAATTAATAGTAAAGAAATTACCTAAGAAAATTTTTAAGAAGCTCTCCCATAACTTATTTAAAAATTGTAATATTCCATCATATAAATATTAGAAGTATAAAAAAGAAGAATTTCCTTCCAAATAATTTTTCCCTCATATCATAAATCTTTCACTCTGTAATTGTAGATATAAAAACCCCTACATGGCACCGCTCCCTAAGGCTCCTTGCCCCTGCGGATCCTCCGAAAACATTAACCCCATTCCAAAGGGGGCATTAAAACGCCGCAGAACATTTGTTTGTTTAAAGAGGAGTGCGAACAGAAAACAAAAGAATCGCCTTTGAAGAATCGATCCAAGGCCGCGGAGAATTTTTTGTTTGTTTAAAGGTATTTGCATAAGTTCTTTGTTTTTCTAGCACAAAAACTAAAATCTGTTTGACGCAATTTCATTAACTAGAGAAAAACTGAAACCCATTACTGCTTTTTAAAAAAATATGCCAAAATTTATTTCAATGCAAGATAATTACATTGCCTCTTTCCTTGAATTTTTTTTAACACGCAAAACTATTCCCTTAATTCTTTATATAGAAGGGTTTTCAAAGAAAGATCATACGGTTTCTGATTTATAATTTTTAGGTAAAACGAGGGTTCGATCTTATAGAGAATATAAAGAGCTCAGCCATATAAAAAAAATGGGATGCAATGATAGAAATTGAAGATATCTAAGTCCCTTGGAACCCTTTTTTATACGATGACTTCTCTGAAGAGATTTTCATTGCAACTCTTCTTAAGAAAATTGAGTGGCCATTTGTTTTGGCCATAATCAATTCTTCTTAAGAAAATTGAGTGGCCTTTTGTTTTGGTCATTATGGTCATTTTCTGCTAAATCGCGAGCCTTGCGGAAACCTTCGTCTTTCATTTAAGGAATGTTATGGCACTAAAATACCTTAGATACATCGATCTGTGTTGTCTGTTCATTGAAATTTGGTCACATAATTTCTAATTAAGAAAATCTGTCACGCAACACAAGGATCTAAGGGAACTACCGGAGGAGGAAAAATTAAGATCTCTATTTTGTAAGTCTTTTTTTTTTTTTGTTATGTTAAATATGGTAGACAATATGTAAAATTTAGGTTGTGAGAAGACTTGCAATGCCATCTGCCGTGCTTTTTCTTATAATATCCATGTGTTCCCTTATGAAGCGTGATCAAATTGGGGTCACTGGAGTTATTACACAACTGACCTAACTGACAAAGGGCTATTTTCAATAAAATTACACTGTCATCAAAGGCTTTTGCCTTGTAGATCACATTTTTTAAATTTTGTATTCAATACTTAAAAACATTTTGTGTTTCTGCTGATTTACATGTAGTGCCCTTGGGACACGCCCCCTGCCCTATGTGGCTATCCCAAATACTTTGGGGATGCAGATGGGACATTCCCCATGTCCCCCATTTTTGTTGAAATTTTTATCATCTCCTGGGGACATTTTAGTATATTTTGGTATCCCCTGGATGTTTCCTGAAGACGGGGTAGTTGAGTGATGACCAGACGTCCCCTAGACGTCAAGGCACATTTATTTTCATGATCATTGATAACATAATGATCAGATATTAATATTTACAATTTCAAATTTATATTTCAGTGTTTCAGTCAATTTTGGATTTCAATTTTCAATGGTTGATATTGAATGTTGAATGTTGAATGTAGTTGCACAATGTCATAGATTTCATTGTTATTGGAATTTCAGATCTTCTAATGATGATGAACATGAGATTTTGACAGTCCATGAGATAGAGTAACGAAGTTTGCAGAAAAAAAACTGTATATATTTAATTTTCATGAGATTTTCACCATCTCATAAATGCACGAAGCTTGGAGAAACATGGCTTAGACGTCCTTATTTATTTGGAGTTCATCTGATTGTGTATGAGGCTGGTACCAGGTGGAAGCAAATTGAGATAAACACCATTCTTTAGAATATTTGGATGAATGGCTTGCAACATTTTGTTCCTGTCAGCACCATCTTGAAAGTTATTGTCAAAAAACTCCCCGCACCATTCTTAGAAATTCATTTTCTGTGCTATCCAACATAAATGAGAATCTAGATGTGACCTTCATTTTCTCACCAATTTGTGAAATCTTGAAGATAAAAAGGAAACCTGCTTTCAAATTAGATGGATAGTGTGTTATTGTAAAGTCCAAACTTCAAAGCAATTCAATAGGCTAAAAGTCTGAAACTGACATATTGGAGTAATTTGAAAACCTATCCTCCATCTAATGTTCCATTCATAGTTGGAAAACTCAGACTCGGCAAAAACTCGCCATGCCCAAAAAACTCGACTCGGCAAAATCTTGGTAACTTAAAAATTTGCTTAAATTTCATTAGAAACACATGTTGTTTGCAAAATTCAATGACAAGATGTATCCAATGAGTCCATAAATGAGTACAAAAGTGTTTTCTATTAAATTTGATTGGTTTGAATGCAAATTGAGTACAAATTGCATCCTCATGCAGAATCCTGATGGCTGATAGCGTGATACAATAGATAGCTGACAAAATGAAAATAGTAAAACTAAAAGTAAATACAACATTTTATATCTTCCTCTTCCCTAATCTACTGAAAACTAGGGAAGAGGTAGAGGTTCTAGTCCTTGGAGTCCACTGTGGCTCCTCGCTTGGCATGGAAGGCAGTGGCTTGACCTCTATCCTGGTAGTAGATGGCAATGACTCCTTAGCCTCATCAATGTCATCCAATCCTAGATCTCCTCCTGCACCCACCTCCTCCAATGCCTGCCTCTCAAAATAAAGCAATAGTATTTTTAGAATATCATGACTCCCCCTGCATTGTTAGGTTATAGAAAGGAGTTAGAAATTTTGCATGTTTTGTCGGCTTTGCTCAAGTTTTTTGAGATTGATGAAGGATTGTTGACTGGGGAAGAGAATATTTAATACTAGATACAAGTGCAATAACACCAATATATCATATTGTTTGAAGAAGATGAGGGTATGCAAGTATCCAAAGATGAAATAGGTCTTCTAGTTCCTATTGGTGTGCAAGAAGACCATGACTGCATAAGGGATGATGATGAGTCAAATTACCTTTTCTATTCATTTGAGGGGCTATTTGGAGAACCTTCTCATGACAAGGCTAAAGAATTTCAGTGCACTCAAGAGTCTTAGTCAATATCTTCTATGGAGATGGAATGTCTAATGCAAGAGGTTTAAGTTTTTCTTCAAAACCTAACAATGCAGGGGGAGTCCGCGCAGAAACTCATTGAGTTTCTGGCGAGTAAACACCAAGAAAACTTGCCGGCTCAAAAAACTCGCTGTTGTGACCAAATCACACATCACCCCACCGGACTGGGGACCCCCTCTTTTGAGCTCAGATGCTTTGTACAGGAGTTGTTATGTGTCGTTGGCTAGGGTATTCCAAAACACGGAGGATGATAGGAAGAGGTTGATTGTTTTGATGTTTGTCCTTGAGGTGTCAAGTGCTTACAAGTTCTAGGGGGCATCATCTTGGAATGCTTCAGGATCATTATACTTCAACTATTATACTTCAAGTTCCAGTGCACTTCAAGTCCAAGAGACTTCTGTTCTGAACCAAGTTCACTTCAATATGCGCCTTAGAGCGAGGAGACGATTAATTGAGGACTTGGAGCGCCTTCAGGGATTGAAATTGGTTGGTGTCAAGGGCTTTAAGCCCTTGAAAACTTGATCAGTGTTTTGGAGCGCCTCAAGGAATGAGTAAGCGCCTAGTCTTCTGGACATGTGTTTGAGCGCCTTGGACATGTTAGAATGTCTGGGAGTCAGAATGCGCCCTAGGAGGAATATGCGCCTTAAGGTGAAAACATCAACATTTCTGGCGCCTAGAGTGATTGGAGACCTCCTTTTGCGCCCTTGGTGATAGAGATCTCCTTTTTGCACCTTAGAGCAAGATCTGAGCGCCTTGGGATAGGATTTTTGCACCTTGTCTTGGAAAGTGAAAATGTGTCTTAAGACTGTGAAAGTTGTGAGCTCCTTAAAGGGCACCTATAGAAGGTTTGTGCGCCTTGAAGGCCATGAAATTGAGTTTAGCGCCCTACTATGGATGTATGCCTTCAAAGAGGAACTGGCGCCTTTGGAGTTAGAATGAGCGCCTTTGGAGTCAGAATGAGCACCTTTGGAAGTCAAATGCGCCCTGTGGTAAGGTAAGTAAGGTTGAACGCCCTAAGGAAGGAGATTGGTGATTAAAGCTTCCATTTTTAAGCGCCTTAGGTGGCAGAGAGCATGAATAGCGCCTAAGGGGATTTGAAGTCCATTTTTGCGCCCTGAGTCTCTTTGATACTTTGAAGGAGGATAATGAAGTATAAGTTTAATGAGTCTAGAAGAGTCTAGCGCCTTGAAAGGTTGAATTGCAAGTTTAAGCGCTTTGAGGACACTTGAAGAAGGGATATGCACCAGGGTTAAATGGTTTCTAGGAGGTTTTGAAGTTGTTTAAGCGCCTCAAAGTAAGTTTGAGTGCCTTACGAAGAGGTTTGGAGTCCAGATGAACGCCTTGGATAGTGATGAGCGCCTAGAAACAAGGTATGAGCGCCCTCAGAATGTTTGGAATGTCTTCAAGGATTGAAGTTGGTTGATTTGAGCGCCCTTAGAGGGTTCAATACTCCTTGATGCGCCTAGTAAGGATAAATGGAATTAGGCGTCCTATCATGAAGAATGGAACCACATGAGCGCCTAGATTGTATGATGAAAAGAGTTGGCGCCTAAGGGAGAAAATGGGAAGTTTTGAAGCATCTTGAGGATTCAAGTCTCATATGAGAGCGCCTAGTAACTTGGTTCCAGTGCCAAGATGATGTAATTAGAGACTTCAAGTTTTAGGCCACCTTGAAGATTTGCGCCTGGAGTAATTAGAGACTTCAATATGCACCTTAGAAGGAGAGAGGCGCTTTGAGGAGGTAGTTGAGTGCCCTGGATTGATGATTGAAGTTAGGTTTAGCGCCTTGATTGGAGTGAAGAACCTTGAGGTGAAGTAGAAATGATGATTGGCGCCTAAAGTGGAGTTTTGCTCACAGAAGATTGAAGGGGTATAAGCGCCATTTTGAAGTTGCGCCTTTAAGACAAAATGCGCCTAGAGTGAAGGAGGAGTTTGGCGCCCAAGGAAGGTAGTGAATATGTTAGCGTCTTGAGCCAGTTGGGTCCTTTGTTTGAGGTTGGTCTCACCTAAGTTTGGCGCCTTCAGTTGCTCTGGGCACCTTATGGAGCGCCTTGGAGTGAGGTGAGTATTAATGAAGTGTATATTAGATGTTGAAGTACCTTGAAGCGCCTAAAGAAGGTGTATGTAAGGAGGAAGTATCAATGACATCATGTTGATCTTATCAAGTTCAAGTGGACTCCATCCAACAAGTCAAGATCTCTCAATTTTCAAAGTTTCAAAGTCCAGAGGGTCACTCCAAGGGTAGTCATGAAGGATCATCTTCATCTTATCATCAAGCAAGGTTTCATCCAGTCTACTCAAAGAAGATCCAGAAGAAGAATATCATGAAGTTTTAGCGCCTTCTATAGGACTTTTAGTTTTGGCGCCTTTAATAACGTTTAAATTTTAAAATTTCAGAATAGTAAGGCCGACCTCCCTTAAACAGGCCGACCTCCTTCACCCTTGGCCGCTAACATTAAATGCTAAGGAAATTGTCTATTTAAGGAGAGCGCTCTTCCTTATTTCCTTCATTCATTTGCATTCTAACAAGGGGCAGCGAAATTCATCTAGGAGCAGCAATTTTTGTTTAAGAAAGCAGTGATTTGGTCAAGAAAAGGGCAGCGAATCATCTTGAAGGCAGGAATTTTGTCTAGGAGCAGCTTAGTGTGATAAAGGAACATTGAATTTGTGAAGAGAAGGCAGAATTTTCTAAGGCAGATCTGAAGTCTAGAGGGTTGATTTGCTTTGAATTCCATCATTCTATACTGATTTGTATCATTTAATCCAGAAAATTGCATTTTCTATGGCAGAAAAATTGAGCAAGAGGTATGTGTTATCACTTTTACTTGGTAAAATTATCTTGTATTTGTCTAAATTTGCAGATTTATATTCAGGAATCAGATAATGCTTCAATGAAAAATGACTTAGAAAACCTCTTTGTACTTGAAAATTGAATTAAAAACAATGATAACATGATCATAGTAGAAGACTCATAAAATCCATTATTTCAAATCCACTTATTCGAGTCCAGTCTTGCAGATAGATGGGAATGACGGCCAAAGAAAGACAAGTACTTATCAAGATGGATGCCAAGTCCAGCATACCAGAGTCCAAGCTTGAAACGCAGTGGAAAGATGTCGGCGACACCAACACGGGACACGTCAACTTGGAGGAAGTGAAAGACTTCTTATTTGCGATCACCAGGAATGAAGACATCAAAGCCATCGCAAAGAGCGGGATTGTACAAGCGGCTTGCTTTCCACCTGCCTTGCCAAGCGCCGAGCTAGTGTTGGAGTGTGTCCAGCATTATGATAAAGAGAAAAGACAGATCATATCAAAGGATGGAACTGTTCTCGCCTACCTGCAGAGGGAAGCTATCCAAGAGATCTTCAACGTCCCAAAGGCGAAAGGAGTCTTCATATGCCCTACAACAGCTCAGATGACGTTCGAAGGCAACTCAAAGGTTTACATGCAAGAAATCAGGAAGAAGTGGATGAATGATTCTTCGATGAAGATATACAACTCAGAAGATCCCAAGTATCACAAAGCTGACTTCAAGCAGGAGATAAGTTACTTGATCATGTTCCTGAATCGAGTAACAGGTAGGCCACAATCATCTACTTTCGAAGGATGGATGTATACTTGTTTTGATCATATGTTTACAAAGAACAAGATGATTGACTGGGCTGGCCTTATAAGCCACTGCTTGGATGAACAACTTGAAAACTTTGATGAAATGAAGTCTTTCTTCATGACTTCATACCTTGTGTATATCTTGGCAAGAAATGTAGTCTACAAAGGACTAACAGCTAAAGGACAAGTAGGTACAAAGCCAGGACAGATTCTCTCTCATCAGTGTTACCCTCAGCTCCACCTGAAAAACATCAATCACTACAAGAGATTCAATGATGCCTTCGCCATGTTTATGGTGAGGAGGTTAAGAGGTGAATTGCATCGGAGATTAACAGGTGCTGCCAGGAACTTCATCAAACAGTATGGAAGGTATTACATCCAGTATGATAAGTTCACTTATATCAGGATTCAAGGGTTCACATCATTCCCATATAGACTGCCTAGATATCCTTCAAACAGGATGGTGTTGCTAGAGGTTTCCAGACAACTGTTGGAGTTTCATAAGATGCAGAAAGCAAGGAAGAAAGCAGGAGTTCAGTTCCCTCTGCAACTGGGTAGATACTATTCTTGTCCATCCTTACAGGCAGCTGAGCATTCAGAAGTCGAGCTTCAGGCTTATCATCTGCATCCACATGATTCGAGGAGAGAAAACTTTGATCCACATGGAGCCATCAAGCAGTCTTACTCTTCTTACAAGCATAAAGAACAACTGGAGGATCACTGGGCTGATGCTATAGATGATGATGACATCAGGATGCAAAAGTGTTCGCGATTGAAATGGGACCTGATAAGAGCTACAAAGGTACTAAGAATTCCTGATCAGTTAGAAGGTGATAGAGCTCTTCTTGGAGATGAATATGATAAGATCCGCAATTTGCCTTATGAAGTCAACTGGGCAGATAGAGAAAAGGTCGATGATGAAGGATTGATAAGGCCTGTTATTGCTATCACTGAAGAACAAATAAACAAACAAGTACAAGCCTTCCTTGATGAAGGTAAGAAACTCACCTATACTAAGATGGGAGAAGTGGATCAACAAGAACAACATAAAGCACCTAGTAAGGATTCACGAAGCAAAGGAAGTGAGAAAGATTCAGGACAGGGAAAGAAAAGGAAACAGCTTGAGATTGTTCAAGGAGAATCCAGTAGAAAGAAGAAAAGGATAAGCATTGAGACTGCTTCTTCTAGACAGCCAGGTGATATCCCACCGAATCAAGACTTAGTGATTCCTGCTGAGAATGTAGTTCCAGAAGCTCCAATGGAAGAAGTACCTTCTAGCCCACATGATACTGAAATCTTCGATGAAGCTAATACCGAGGATAAGGATGATGCTGAAGAAGAATCATTACCTGCACAAGGAAGACAATTACAACAGCAGCAGGATCTTTCATCACTGCCAGAATGGTTACAGGAAAGAATCAGAGAGAATTGTGAACTTGAAAGCTGTCCTCCCCTTCCAGTAGATGAGTTACTCTTGGATATGTCGAAGGAGAAACCAAAAAAGAAGGCAAATATCCTTTCTAATATCACTAAAGATGAAACAGGAGTAAGGAAAGTACATGTAGCCGTTCCTAGGCTTGAAAAGAATATAGAGGATGTAACACCTGATGATTATGACATCAATACAATCAATTTGGGTCCTTTGACTGGAATGCAAGTTGAAGAAGAGCTTCAGGATTCAATTGATAATGCTCGAGCTATCATAAGACAAGAAACAGAAGGCAGAATCAAAGCTGAGCAAAGATGTCGTGCCTTAGAGCAATACATTCAGCATTTGGTGCATCCTATTCATCAGCAGGAAAGGGTTGCTACACCTCCATCTCTCCTTCCTCCTGAAACAGTTGAACATCTAGAAGAGTTGAAGTCTTTATCTCACAGAATGAAGGATTGGATGAAAAGGTCAAAGGAGACTACATTCAGACATTTGAGAGATATTATGCAAGTAAATGATAAGATTACTAGCCTTCAGGAGAGGGTACTTGCACTGATGACAGCTTGTGTTGAATTCAAAGACCTCAAGGATCAACATCTGCCACACTTAAAGAGCTTGATGGAAACATCAGTGGATGATTTGTTACATGCTGAAGTTATTGAAGAGGGTAGAATATACAACTTTTCCTCCTGGTATTTTAGTCTTCGCATCAAAGGACAATTGCTGGATAAGATAGAACTAGATATGTCAAGAATTAGAAGTGTGCTTCAGAGGATTCAGGATGGAATACATGCTTCTTTGATGGAGATCTGTAATCCTTTTGGGGAGATGACTCTTGAGAATATGAAAGAACAAGTTCAAGTTTTCTATTTTCAGGAAAATGATGTTACAGATGAGAGACTTGATAGTATATTCTCACTTGCTGTCCACCTTGGCGACAACAAAGCAAGAATAACCGATTGGGAAAGGACACTTGGCCTTTATTCAGTTGATGTACTTGAGGCCGAAGGAACCATTCAGAATGTGCCAAGTGTACCTGTTGAGGAAGTCAAGCAAATAGTGTCCAAATTCATTGAATGCCAAGCTTCTAGTGATGGATATTCACATGGGGATTCTTCATAAGATAATGATATACCATTCTTATCTTCTTGCAAGACGTGCTTTTGTTCTTTTCTTCATAGCCTCCCTCATTTAATAAAGATAACCTCTTGTTAGTCTCCTTTATTTAATAACGCTGGCCTCTTTCATTTAATAAAGAGAAGTTTGTTACAACTACTTGTGATGTGGCTTGATCTGGTCCGCTGACTTGGCCGATCGATCTTGACCCTTCATTCTTTTGAGGTCTATAAAAGAGCTCTTGTTGCTCTCATTTGTACGGTTGAAATTTCTGAAATTGTTGCAAGAGCTCTCTGAGATAATAAAAGATTCATTGCCTTGGTGATTCTATTTGTGTTTCCGAGTGTTGCATGGTTTCAATTTTCAAGCGAATATTAAGTTATAAATTTTCTTTAAGTTTATGTTAGTTAATGGAAGGTTTCTTTATTGCTTTGTGGTGAAATCTATAAGTTCATACCATTTGTAGTTTGTGGCATGCAAATTGCAGTGCATGGTTAGCTTGAACAAAATTGGACATCAATTTGATCTTTATGTTTGTTGAAACTTTCATGAGCATAAGTGATTTAAACATCTTGTACAACCTTAGAAGATTGCACCTATCTTGTGTAGTTGTCTGTCTTGGCGAAGCAGGATCTGGTTTGATTTCACCTTGAGCAGTAATTATCCTTACATCTAGGATTAGATTAGTGTTTCTAAACTTTACACCTTTTGTCCTTCTTTACCATTTAGTTAGAATTAAAACCAAGAACATCAATTGCTAAATCATACGCCATCAGCTGTAGTACTTAGATTCTTCAGTATCCACTTCCGTAATCATTGAAACAACAAGTTAACTTGAACAATTGCGTAAGTCCCTTTGTGTGTTTACAACAAAATCATACTTAGTCGCTGAGCTGTCTCTTACCGAAACCATCAGAAGGAACCTTGGAGTTATCTTGTTTGATCACCTAGTTCAGCATTCGAGAGGCTTTGCTCAAGAGGGAGTCAGATACTCTGTATTTCACTCTAATTGTTGACTTGTCGAAAAACAATCATCAACACTCGCGAGTTTTTCAAGACTGACTGAGTACTCGGTGAGTCTTCCATCCATGGTTCCATTCCATTATCAAGAATCAATGGAGTTGCTTTGCTTTTAATCCATTTCCTTAGCTCTTGTCAAAGTATGTGTATTGGCCATCCTAGAATTTTATGGCTTCGAAGTTGTCTAAGATAAACTAGGAAAAACCCTTGGTTACGTTATTCATAAAACGAAGCCACCCTCTTTTCTCTTGGGGATATCATGTGATTTAAAAGTCTCCTCCTAAAACCAATGGGTAATCCTTAACAAAATTTTTCAATTTGGTTGTATTATTTGAGCAGGATGTTCTTGTTGGAAGAAGGGAGGAACATAAGTAGAGGATACTCAAAATTCTTGGTTGAATTCAAAAGATTAAACTGACCTGTAATTTGCCAAGCTTCAGAAAGACATTAACTTTGCCCCTTCCATTCTAAAGGGGATGCAGACCATTGTTTTTCATTACTATAAAAGTCTATTTCTAGAAGCTTACTTGACAAAAAACCATCAACCACTCTGGGTTAGAGTGCACTACAGCTGCAATATGGAAGCAAAAATCACACTCAAATAATTTCTCTTTATATGTTTTGCACATGTACACACAAATAACTAGCCTATATAAAATATACGTTAGAAAATGTTTACAACTCAAAACTTAACTACATCAACTGTTTGGCACAATACATTAACACACACTCATCTACACTCTATTCTCAAACTGGATTTACAAACACACACACTTATCTACAATCTAATCTCGAATTGGGGTTACAAAAACATACACACGCCCTACACAGAGATTGACTTCAGGGCTTTTTTGCAAATTTTCTTTTGCAATCTGCCCTCACTCATTTCCTACAAGCTTCCCTCACTTTGTCAACTTCACTTTTACAAAATTCTCTAAGACATTTCTTGAAGTTTCAAAATCCCCTAACTAAAACTTGTACTAATTATTTATCTTGGGTCCTTGCCTGTTATAAGAGAAAAGAACAACTGCTTGACAAGACATAATGATTCATCTTATAGTTGTTACTAACTTATTGGGTCCTTGAACTGCAAACATGTCCACCTTGAACTAAATGCCACATGATCCAAATGTGGTTTGATAGGTTTGGATATGTGTCAAGATCTTTTAGTTGGCACCAGAAAGCCCATCTTCAAATTTAGCTCTTCTTTGTAAAATTTCAGATGGTGGGAAAAGTTATGGTCCCTCCATCTGAGGAGAATTCCCTTCCACTTCTTTTTTCTCGAAATCCCTTTAGAGAAGGCACGGTTGCACCTTCTAACACCTAAATTTCTTTTCCTGAACTTTTTTCTTTTAAATTTTTTGTTTCTGCCTTAATCTTTGGGTAGGAAAGTGCAATAGCAACTTTTAACCTGTATAAAAATATCTATCTATGTTACACCTTATCCTCAAAAAAAATATTGCACTTCCGCCCCCTACAAAATATTTATATTAACAAGAGAAAGCTCAAAATATGTATGTATATTTTACCCCTTGCTCCTCAAAAACTTATTGCACTTCATTCCCTACAAAAATATTTCTATATAGCAGGAGAAAGCTTGGCTTCTTTGTCTGCTTGGAAATTTTGCTCCATTCTCAATTTCTTGGCTGTTAATTTTTCACTTGAGAAAGGTGTGAGGAAGACATATCAAATTCATCTATGGGTTTAAATTCTACATCTTGCTTTTCATATATAACAAGTAAATTGAGTGAATGGTCATCCAAATATGTTTTTGCGTAAATCATTGTCAACAGTGATCACTTCTGCACCATACATCAAGGGAAAAATTACCCCCTAAAGTGGAAATAGAGACTTTCTGTTGTTCTCACTATTTACTCAACTTTAAATCAAAATGTTCTAACAAGAGGGTTTTTTACTTTTCTTTATATACAAAAATTGGTAAATAAAAATAAATTATCTTCTAATGCACTAATGGAATTGTACTCTCTTAACATATTAGCTTACATATAAATTTCTATAGGCGTAACCATTGCACTTCCTTCTGATGCAAGTGCTAGTATGTAACATATGTTCATACGGTGTCATTTAGGTCACCCTTGGAGCATATCATGATCTAGACTTCAATTTCTCACTGTTAACTCAATATACAGCAAAGCAACTTTTGGAATACAATGGTTTACGTTGATTCCTGGGACGAATTTGCAGAACGAGCTGTTCTGCTATTTCGTTCCGATCCAGTATCTGTATCCACTACATCTTCTCTCTGTCATTTTTTTCCTATGGTATTTGAATTGGGTTATATTTATTTAATTTTAAATTTCCTTAATTCTGACTATGCAGACAAGATATGTGATGAAATACAGGCATTGCGATGGAAAATTGGTTCTCAAGGTCACTGATAACAAAGTGGTATGTTTCTAAGCCCGTGTAATTGCTGAATACAATTTTGGGTGTTTACTTTTTCAATTGCTGTAGAATAATATCTAGAGTTAAAAAGCATAAGACCCTTGGTTTCCTTTGTTGGGTAGCTGCACTTTTTATATCAGAAATTATGTGCAATGTTTCTGGGGATTGTAAATGGTAAACACTGGCTTGTTCTGATTAGTAACCAATTTATCTATAATGCAGTGCCTAGAGATTGGGCGATCTCATTCTGGTCTTTCCTAACCAATGTAATTTAGTAATGATGAATTATGAAAAAATAACTGTTTGCTTCATCTTGATAATGGATGGCTTTAAGATTGAAAGCTTTCACATTGTCATAAGCTAGACTTTCAACGAGGATATTTCTGGTTAACGTATGGGCATCTCACCTTGTTCTTGCCTTCCCTGAATCAGACAGGACATAATCTTTCAAGAAACTGGATGCCACGTCTCTTGCCTTGCTATCTGACTTTACATTAAAGGCTATGGTCTCCAACAGCCATTCAGGTACAGTAGCATCTGTGATTTGATATTTTAAACTGGCCAGAAAATTCTCATGGAGAGCTTGAGCTTTTCTCTTCTCCCTTTCCCTAACCTCACGCATTGATGGCCCATGGAGAATGTCATTAACAATGTCTATCAAAGCTTTCGTCTCATGGATTGACTGCAAGCACTTCCTACTATCAGTCTGAAATGGGTTTTACATTTTTCTTTTCCTTCATTGCAATTATATCTTTCATTCCTTCAAGACTCATCTGATGGGAAGAAAGCTATGGTCAGGATCTCCACCCAAAACCAGAAACATCAGAGCTTAACACTAAGCCAGGTCAAAATCACAAAGTGTTAATAGATTCTGAGTGCAAGACATAACTGTAAATCACAAATCCTAAGATACAGCGCTGCTATTATTGCAACATAATTCTTCCATTACACTTGATTACTGGAGAGACGTTTCTCTGGAGTCTGAGGATAGGATTCAAACCTGATGCTATCATCAATACATCCTTCAAATCATAGATTAGTGATTTCATTCAATCTTTACATGAAGACATAGAATGCGAAGTGAAATCACTCCATGGTATTTAAACTCATTATCCATTTGATTAATCAAAATCAGCTAAACATTAGACAAAGTGACCTTCATCTATAGCCTTCCATTGTAGGTGCCTTTGAGACTAAAAACCCTAGACTTGAGATTCTAAGTCTTTTCCAACCAATTTAACAGTAAACACAATCAAAGAGTTAAAAACATCATTATCCATGCAACAAAAAGTAAACTACATACCTGCTTATGGGGTTAGTGGAGCTGCCCTTTGTGGGTGGTAGCAAAATGACAATACCTTGAGCAGGATTACTTCAAGTATAATTTTCGCAAGGTGCCTAAAGGAAACCAAGGATTGGCAAGCTATGGCACGTATCAAATGGGACAAACAACAGTGTTTTTTGCTGAGGAATATAAGGATATAATAAAAACTTTATATCCATATATTTTTAGCTTCCTCTCTTTGAAATTAAGCCAAGTTAAAACCCAAACATCCATCATGCATTTCCTGTGGGCTTTGGGAATTTTGCACAAGGGAAATGGGATTATAATAATAAATTAAGAGTGTTATAATGCCACAATAGCGGCCCGCTTAAGTGATAGTATAAAATGAAATTATAATGAAGAGGGCCTCAAGTAAAGTCAAAATATAAAATAAGGTCTATTATAATTAAAGTTTATTTTAAATAATTCCTCTCAAATATCAATCATGGGTCATGAAGGAAATTTGAAGAGTCACGTCTTTTGGAGGGAAACTCTATTTAAGAGAGGCCAAGCAAGGAGAAGGAGGTGTTGATGATTGTTTTTCGACAAGTCAACAATTAGAGTGAAATACAGAGTATCTGACTCCCTCTTGAGCAAAGCCTCTCGAATGCTGAACTAGGTGATCAAACGAGATGACTCCAAGGTTCCTTCTGATGATTTTGGTTAGAGACAGCTTAGCGACTAAGTATGATTTTGCTGTTTAACACACAAAGGGACTTACGCAATTGTTCAAGTGACTGATTATTTCAATGATTATGGAAGCGGATACTGGAGAATCTAAGTACTGCAACTGATGGCATATAATTTAGCAATTGATGTTCTTGATCCTAAATCTAACTGAATGGTCAAAAGGTGTAAAGTTTAGGAACACTAATCTAATCCTAAATGCAAGGATGATTACCGCTCAAGGTGAAATCAAACCTGATCCTGCTTCGCCAAGATAGACAACTACACGGGATAGGTGCAATCTTCTAGGGGTACAAGATGTTTAAATCAGTTATGCTCATGAAAGATTCAACAAGCATAAAGATCAAATTGATGTCCAATTGTTCAGACTAACCATGCACAGCAATCTACGAGCCACAAACTACAAATGGTATGAACTTACTGATTTCACCACAAAGCAATAAAGAAACCTTTCATTAACTAACATAAACTTAAAGAGAAACTTAATCTAACTTAATGTTCGCTTGAAAATTGAAACCATGCAACACTCGGAAACACAAATAGAATCACCAAGGCAATGAATCTTTTATTATCTCAGAGAGCTCTTGCAACAATTTCGGAAATTTCAACCGTACAAATGAGAGCAACAAGAGCACTTTTATAGACCTCAAAGGAAAGAAGGGTCAAGATCGATCGGCTGAGTTAGCGGACCAGATCAAGCCACATCACAAGTAGTTGTAACAAACCTCTTTTTATTAAATGAAAGAGATCAACTTTATTAAATGAAGGGAACTAACAAGAAATCTTTATTAAATGAAGGAGGCCATGAAGAAAATAACAAAGGCACGCCTCACAAGAAGATAAGAATGATATATCATTATCCTATGAAGAATCCCCATGTGAATATCCATCACTAGAAGCTTGGCATTCAATGAATTTGGACACTATTTGCTTGACTTCCTCAACAGGTACACTTGGCGCATTTTGAATGGTTCCTTCGGCTTCAAGTACATCAACTGAATAAAGACCAAGTGTCCTTTCCCAATCAGATATCCTCGCTTTGTTGTCGCCAAGGTGGACAGTGAGTGAGAATATGCTATCAAGTCTCTCATCTGTAACATCATTTTCCCGAAAATAGAAGACTTGAACTTGTTCTTTCAAATTCTCAAAGGTCATCTCCCCAAAAGGATTGTAGATCCTCATCAAAGAAGCATGAATTCCATCCTGAATCCTTTGAAGCACACTTCTAATTCTTGACATGTCTATTTCTATCTTATCCATCAACTGTCCTTTGATGCGAAGACTAAAATACCAGGAGGAAAAGTTGTATATTCTATCTTCTTCAATGACTTCTGCATGTAACAAATCATCAACTGATGTTTCCATCAAGCTCTTTAGGTGTGGTAGATGTTGATCCTTGAAGTCTTTGAATTCAACACAAGCTGTCATTAATACAAGTACCCTGTCCTTAAGGCTAATAATCTTATCATTTACTTGCATAATGTCTCTCAGATGTCTGAATGTAGTCTCCTTTGATCTTTTCATCCAATCCTTCATTTTGTGAGATGAAGACTTCAATTCTTCTAAGTGTCCAACTGTTTCGGGAGGAAGGAGAGATGGAGGTTTAGCAACCTTTTCCTGCTGATGAATAGGATGCACTAAATGCTGAATATACTGCTCTAAGGCACGACATCTTTGCTCAGCCTTGATTCTGCCTTCTGTTTCTTGCCTTATGATAGCTCGAGCATTATCAATCGAATCCTGAAGCTCTTCTTCAACTTGCATTCCAGTCAAAGGACCTAGATTGATTGTATTGATGTCATAATCATTAGGAGTTACATCCTCTATGTTCTTTTCAAGCCTAGGGACAGCTACATGTATTTTCCTTACTCCTGTTTCATCTTTAGTGATCTTGGAAAGGATATTTGCCTTCTTCTTTGGTTTCTCCTTCGACATATCTAAAAGCAACTCATCAACTGGAAGGGGAGGACAGCTTTCAAGTTCACAATTCTCTCTAATTCTTTCTTGTAACCATTCTGGCAGTGATGAAAGATCCTGTTGCTGTTGTAATTGTCTTCCTTGTGCAGGTAATGACTCCTCTTCAGCATCATCCTTATCCTCGGTGTTAGCTTCATCGATGATTTCAGTATCATGTGGGCTGGAAGGTACTTCTTCTATTGGAGCTTCTGAAACTACATTCTCAGCAGGAATCACTAAGTCTTGATTCGGTGGGATATCACCGGGTTGTCTAGAAGAAGCAGTCTCAATGCTTATCCTTTTCTTCTTTCTACTAGATTCTCCTTGAACAATCTCAAGCTGTTTCCTTTTCTTTCCCTGTCCGGAATCTTTCTCACTTCCTTTGCTTCGTGAATCCTTACTAGGTGCTTTATGTTGTTCTTGCGGATCCACTTCTCCCATCTTAATATAAGTGAGTTTCTTACCTTCATCCAGCAAGGCTTGTACTTGTTTGTCTATTTGCTCTTCAGTGATAGCAATAACATGCCTTATCAATCCTTCATCATCGACCTTTTCTCTATCTGCCCAATTAACTTCATAAGGCAAATTGCGGATTTTATCATATTCATCACCAAGAAGAGCTCGATCACCTTCTAACTGATCAGGAATTCTCAATACCTTTGTAGCTCTTATCAGGTCCCATTTCAATCGTGAACACTTCTGCATCCTGATATCATCATCATCTATAGCATCAGCCCAGTGATCCTCTAGTTGTTCTTTATGCCTGTAAGAAGAGTAAGACTGCTTGATGGCTCCATGTGGATCAAAGTTTTCCCTCCTCGAATCATGTGGATGCAGATGATAAGCCTGAAGCTCGACTTCTGAATGCTCGGCTGCCTGTAAGGATGGACAAGAATAGTATCTACCCAGTTGCAGAGGGAACTGAACTCCTGCTTTCTTCCTTGCTTTCTGCATCTTATGAAATTCCAACAGTTGTCTGGAAACCTCTAGCAACACCATCCTGTTTGAAGGGTATCTAGGCAGTCTGTATGGGAATGATGTAAATCCTTGAATTCTGATGTAAGTGAACTTATCATATTGAATGTAATACCTTCCATACTGCTTGATGAAGTTCCTGGCTGCACCTGTTAGTCTCCGATGTAGTTCACCTCTCAACTTCCTCACTATGAACATAGCGAAGGCATCATTGAATCTCTTATAGTGATTGATGTTTTTCAGGTGGAGCTGAGGATAACATTGATGAGAGAGAATTTGTCCCGGCTTTGCACCTACTTGCCCTTTAGCTGTTAGTCCTTTATAGACTACATTTCTCGCCAAGATATACACAAGGTATGAAGTCATGAGGAAAGACTTTGTTTCATCGAAGTTTTCAAGTTGTTCATCCAGACAGTGGCTTATAAGGCCAGCCCAGTCAATCATCTTGTTCTTTGTAAACATATGATCAAAATAAGTATACATCCATCCTTCGAAAGTAGATGATTGTGGCCTACCTGTTACTCGATTCAGAAACATGATCAAGTAACTTATCTCCTGCTTGAAGTCAGCTTTGTGGTACTTGGGGTCTTCTGAGTTGTATATCTTCATCGAAGAATCATTCATCCACTTCTTCCTGATTTCTTGCATGTAGACCTTTGAGTTACCTTCGAATGTCATCTGAGCTGTTGTAGGGCAGATGAAGACTCCTTTCGCCTTCGAGATGTTGAAGATCTCTTGGATAGCTTCCCTTTGCAGGTAAGCGAGAACAGTTCCATCCTTTGCTATGATTTGTCTTTTCTCTTTGTCATAATGTTGAACACACTCTAACACGAGCTCGGCGCTTGGCAAGGCAGGTGGAAAACAAGCCGCTTGTACAATCCCGCTCTTCGCGATGGCTTTGACGTCCTCATTCCTGGTGATCGTGAGCAAAAAGTCTTTCACTTCCTCCAAGTTGACGTGTCCCATGTTGGTGTCGCCGACATCCTTCCACTGCGTTTCTAGCTTGGACTCCGGTATACTGGACTTGGCATCCATCTTGATAAGTACTTGTCTTTCTTTGGCCGTCATTCCCATCTATCTGCAAGACTAGACTTGAATAAGTAGATTGAAATAGATTTATGAGTCTTCTACAGCACTTTTATCATGCTATCATGTTTTAATTCAATTTTTCAAGTACAAAGAGGTTTTCTAAATTATTTTCATAGAAGCATTATCTGATTTTCTGAATATAAGTTTGCAAATTTAGAGAAATACAAGGTAACTTGACAAAGGAGAAGAGACCAAAACGTACCTTATACCCAATTTCTGCCTTAGCAAATACAAATTTCTGGATTTTAATGCAAAAAAATCAGTATGAAATGGTAAAATTTAGAACCAATTAGCCTTCTACACTTCAGATCTGCCTTTAAAGTGATTTGCTGCTCCTTTTTTGACAAAATCAGTGCTTTTAAAACAAAATTGCTGCTCCTTTCTTGAAGAAATCGCTGCTTCTTGATGAATTTCGCTGCCCCTTGATGAAGATTTGTAAATGAATGAATGAAATAGGAAAAGCGCTCTCCTTAAATAGGTGATTTCCTTCATTAAATGAGGTCGGCCAAACTTAAAGTCGGCCTTATTTAATATTAAATATTGACAACTTCAAAAACATAAGGGGAATTTTGGGCGCAAAAAAGGGTAATTCAAGTCTTAATGGGCGCCAAAATGGACTGCCACCTAGATGATGTGCGCCTATCTTCATCTCTCAGATAGGTTGATATGAAAATGACCTCATTCTTAAATGGAGTAGGTGATGAAGACTTGAAGTAGAGTCACTAATGATGCTCTTAGATTCGAAGTTGCATGAATGTATTCGAACGTGATACCAGTGATGAAGTATACTTGAACTCGATGGGTTCTAACATGATGTCATTGATGTTTCCTCTTGCAACTTGAAGGCTACTCAGGTACTTGCCCTTGATGACTTCTTGGCTTCACCAATACCCCTTCCTTCAATGATGCACCTTGATGATCTTCAAAGGCGGCTAGCATGACGTTCCTTACTCCTTGCTTGAAGGTGATTTAGGTATTTACTCTTGATGACTTCTTGAGTATTCCTTATATGATGACTCCTTCCTTAAGAATGATGTCAAGCTCTTGAAGGCGCTCAAAGTACTTCTTCCTTAGGGCGCTAAAAGGGAACCACGACATCCAAACTTGTAGCATAAAGCGCTTCCAGACTCCGAGCGCCCATATCTTCCTCTTGTCACATCAGGCATCCTCTTAAGGCGCTCAAACCATACTAGGGCGCCAACAACACCATCAAGGCGCATTCTGGCTTCAAAGCACTCCAACATCATTCTAGGTGCTCCATAAGACACTAAACTCGTTACTCAACCATGCAGGGCGCATTCTTTCAATCCCTCAAGGTATTAAAAGCACTCAGGGTGCTCATAAGGCAGTCTCTTCAAACTTAGGGCGCCAAAGCCTCCTTCATCTCTGTAAGGGCGCTTACCAACCTCCTAGGCGCCAGAATGGACTAAAGGCGCATTTTGACTCCAAGGGCGCATTCTGGCTTCAAACATTCAAACTCTTCAAGGCGCCAAAGCATATCTTCCACTCAAGGCGCTATTTCATCATCCATCCTCTTAGGCGCCAACTTGGGCACTAGATGAAGGTGCTCCCACAATGCATCCCCCTAGGCGCCAGAAACAAGGCATCCAAGGCGCAAAATCTTCTTCTAGGTTAAAGGCGCTCTAACTGATGCAATCAAAGACCCTTCTGCCTTTCCTCTAGGCACAGAGAAGGTGCTCATTCTTCTAGGCGCTCCTAGCCTTACTTTCACTCAGACTTTCTCAAATCACACTCTAGCACTCACTCCTCTAAGGCGCATTCACACCTAGGTGCACAAAATATGTCTAGAACACTCAAACTACTCTCCATGAAGGCGCTCTCCTCCAGATATTTCTCAAGGCGCTGGACTCACTTAGGGCGCTCAATTTCAAACCCACAATCTTCAAGGTATTTTACTCTTCTAGGGTGGTAGAATGGATCATCTTCCAAGTAAGGTTGAAGGCGCTTGATTGAAGACACTCAGTCCACTTATGCAAGGTGGATGTTCACCTAGGCGCTCATCTCTTGTAAACCTCTTCACTCACCCATCTCTGTCTCTGTGAAGACATTCAAAGTCATTCCATTAAAGGCGCTAAAATGAACTTCTTCCTCAATCATCATCATTAAGGCGCTAATCTACTCATCCAAATCCTTAAGGGACATCTAGCTGAGGGCGCCAAAGCCAACACAATTGTCATGAAGGCGCTAAAATAGGTGATTTCAAACTTACTTCATTGCTTAGGCGCTCTTCTAACCTTTATACCCCTTCAAGGCGCTAAACATTGGGTCCTAAGCGCTCATTTAACTAGGCGCTCTCCTTCAGATGTTTGGGCGCTTTATCATTACTTTGTCTTAAACTCCTTAGGTGCCAAAGCACCACCTTCCACCCAAGGCGCCATTTCTCTGTTCATCCTTCTAGTTCATCCTATGAAGGCGCTAAATATGCAGGAGACCTTCTTGATCTTGATGAAGGCGCTATCCTATAGCAAGGCGCCCAAACTCACCCATTGGAGACACTTGCCAAAATCCTCCTTAAGGCACTACTCCTGACCTCACCACAGGGTGCATTTGACTTCTAAAGGTGCTCATTCACCTTCAACAAGGCACTAATGATCTCATTCACCTATTCAGGGCGCTCAAATGATCACCTAGGCACAAGACAGGACCTTAGGCGCAACAGGAGATCTAGGCGCTAGAACAAGACGTTGCCATTCATTTCTCACTACTCAGGGCGCATTTGATGATCAACAAGGTATCAAGGCGCTTCATCTAGACTAAGGCGCCCATTTGAACTCCAAACCTTAAAGACCTAGGCGCCAGAAGAGAGCTAGATCATCAAGGTGACTTCGACTCCTAACAAAGGCGCACTTGAAGCACACAAACTCCAAAGTTTCCAAACTCAATGATTCATCACATATCTAGGCGCCAGAATCCAAGTGATTTCACCTTGAGGCGCATATTCCTTCTAGGGCGCATTCTGACTCTTAGATACTCAAACAGGTCCAAGGCGCCAAATCACTGTAACCTCACCAAGGCGCTCCATTGGACTTGTTTGCACCACTAGGCACCAGATTACACTAGGTGCCCTCTAGAAAGTCTTCTGAAAGGCGTTAATCTTCCTAATGGCCTCAGCAACACTGATTGACATGATGCCTAGTTGAACAAGGAGAGATAAAGCATTCAAAACCATCCAAACGATCATCTCCTTCCTAACGTCTTCACTGCAGCGGAATACCTTAGCCAAAATAACACATAACAACTCCTTGTGCAAAACATCCGAGCTAAAAAAGGGGTTCCCCAGTCTGATGGGGTGATGTGTGATTTGGTTACAACAGGAGGCATATTGATCGACCATTATATTTTCTGATTTCTATCTTCAGTTCAATTAACCCTCTAGGTCTGGGATTGGAGGACAAAAACCCCCTGCTGGATTAGTGGACGAAAACCCTTGATTCAAACTTAGGGCAATCTCACCCAGAGATTGCATATGAGCTTCATGATGACAGGCAAAATTGATATCATGGTGAAATCTTTCTTGTTTTTGTATTGGAGATTATCTTGGTAATTAAGGCTGCTTGTATAGAGCCATTTGTAATTGAATTTTATTGGATTTTTTGGCTGCTAACATAGTGGTAGGCTATAAAATAAAGCGGCTTTCAAGGAGCCAATTTCTGCTGCACCAAACTTGTACAAATCAATGATGGTATTGGCTGGGAATACCTCTTTGTAAGGCGCTAACTGTGTTGAAATTCTGTGAGTTCTCAATCAATAAATGGTCTGCATATTGGGCTGCGATTCTACATAAATTGTGACCTGCAATTCATACTAGAGTGACTGGTTGAGGGTTTGAATAAGGGTTTAAACAAGTCGAAGGTTTCATGGTGGACCTAACATTTGTCTCATGATATTCCAAAGAGATTTTCAATGACTTTGTGGCAGATTTATTTCAGAACCTAACGACTCAAAAGACATACATTCAACCCCAACAATTCTGTATAATCAGTGATTTTGTGTCGATCATTGTATTGAATCAAATAATATAAAATATTCCACCCGGGATATTACAGTAATATAAGGATATATTAAAAAATTTATATCCTATATTTTTAGCTTACCAATGACTGTTGTCAATGTTATCTAGTTTTTTCTTTGTAGAACTGCCGATGTTGATTTTGTTTTGCTACTTGTAAGGTCAGAAATTGTCTACTTTGAAATCTCCACCTTATGTTTCTGCACTCATTTTGGTGTTCATCCTTGTAGATATGTTTATGACTCATTTTGTCAATTTCTTTGCCTAAGCTTGTCACTGATATGCTTTATGCTACCCCAAATCTCATTTCACACCTAAAGTCAACCCAGAAAGTTTCAGGTCAAATGGACAACTATGTAACAGGCAAGTTCAACAAAGAAATTCAATTGTTCTTTCTGTATGGATAAAAAGTAACACTATATACCTACAGAATGGTAGTGAAATACCCAGGAATAATATGAAGAACAGTTATGTTTGAATTCAACATTAAAGTTGGAAGGTTCCAACAGGGCATAGTTATATTCACATATGCTACCCAAACCTCATTTCACACCTAAAGTCAACCCAGAAAGTTTCAGGTCAAATGGATAACTATGTAACAGACAAGTTCAATAAAGAAATTCAATTGTTCTTTCTGTATGGATAAAAAGTTACACTATATACCTACAGAATGGTAGTGAAGTACCCAGGAATAATATGAAGAACTGTTATGTTTGAATTCAACATTAAAGTTGGAAGGTTCCAACAGGGCATAGTTATATTCACATT
This sequence comes from Cunninghamia lanceolata, assembly GCA_027924645.1. Taxonomy (NCBI): domain Eukaryota; kingdom Viridiplantae; phylum Streptophyta; class Pinopsida; order Cupressales; family Cupressaceae; genus Cunninghamia; species Cunninghamia lanceolata. The sequence continues at coordinate 2,284,786 of BSBN01000476.1, forward strand.
CAACAAGTACTTTTCTATTATTTGCATTTATATTTAATTTGATATAAAACTAATGCAACTTGTACAGTGTCTAAAATTCAAGACAGATCAGGCTCAAGATGCAAAGAAAATGGAGAAGCTCAATAATGTTTTCTTTACATTGATGGCCCGTGGCCCTGATGGTACAGTCCAAATGTTACAAATATTTTCTATCTTGTTTAATCTCTTTATCCTATTTGTTACTGGTCTTACATCTTTATCAAAGATAGAATTGGAGTCATATTGGTCTTGAGTCAATATAGTATCTTATAAATTTTTGTTGCAAGGATAATGCTACATCAGCATCCTGAAATTTATGTATTTTTATATTGAAATGTTTCAGTTGATCCAACAGAAGAGTTAGCAAAAGAACAGGCAGCTTCTCAAATGACCAAAAAGGGCCGAGGAAGGAGACAATGACTGTTGAATTTGTAAAACGTACTTTGCTTTACTGAATCCAATTTTGGTCTTCATTTCAAGGCTAATTATAATTGCATTTAGAACAGTTCTGGGCTATGCAACATATGATTCAATGTTTGATGAAGTTTGAGAAGGGGAAAACCTAGGATTTTTCATTGTCCTCATGGTAGCACTTTCCAGTTCTAGTCTTGTATTGGCTTTAATTTTTTCTTCTAAATAGTACTGTCTGTACGTGAATTCAGAGTTCTCAAGCTCTGAACTTTTTTTGATTTGTCTTTAATGGGTAAAATTGGTAAACGAAGTATAATTTATATACGGAAACTCAAATGGAAAATCTAACAAATCCTATATTGTAAATAAATCAATGGAACGCTTTTTATAATTCTGGACAGGAAAGCATTATAGGCACCTGGAAGGAGATTACCTCTGGCACGGAATGTTATTTTAATTTTTGAATGGTCTTAAATAAAAAAGTTAGATCTTAAATATACAATTTTGTGTTCTCTTTGATTCTGATATTGTGCTAGCAAGGTTTATGGCTAAAATGTGAAGCTACACATATTAGGACACCCCACTTCAAAGTTCGATTGCCAAATAATTCTCCACTAGCAGGTTACTGGTTGCTAAAGGCTATACAACACTAGTGATCTGGGGATTTTACATCATAGGAGGATTACCTCAGACATGCAAGGAGTAAAAGCCCAATTTTCTTATTTTGGCTTTTCCCAAAAATGCCACATGTTGAAAACTCACGGGACCATAAATCATTGGCAGACTTCAAGAGTGCCATTTGTTGGAAATTCGTTGAGCCCAAATCATTGACACACTTACCAGGATGCCACGTCAATGTTAAAGCATACTGGCATGCTGCTGGCAAGTTCAAAGGAAACTGAATGCAAGAAGCAGCTCAGTAGATGCTGTAAATATCTATATCAATAGCTGTACCTTAAACATGTCAGCCTTAATATTTGAAGGCAGAAAAGGGAGCTGGTAGATGTTTTTGGATGGTTATTGCAATTTCAACTATGATTCACCTGAAATTTAATAATTAGTTTGGGATTTTAAGGAAATTCAGCATGGAGCGGAAATATACTAGCTTGTTCCATATATCAAACATTTGATCAAAGGTTGCTTAAGAGCCTCAATTGAAATAGTAGCACCGATACTGGAGGATTCAATATTGTCCAGAATTTCTTCCATGGGAGAATCAATTACCAAAGGTGGAGGGAACTTGTTTTTATTTCTTAATGCAATATTGAATCTCCTGGATTGAGGCACTCCCGTGCCACTAATGAAACTAGATTCTTTTATTATACTTTCTCTCCAATAGTTTCTACCGCCTCACTTTGATCCAATACCCTCCTGTGTCACCACTGGGACCTATCGGACAATGAGAGGCTTTCATGAGAAGGAATACAAAATTTTCCTAATTTTTATTCATCTTCTCTTTTTTAGAAGATCTCTCATTTTTACTTGATTCCCTTGTTGAGAGATTTTTTCTCTGCAAGTGTATTAATCTCTGCATTACGTCTCTTGTACTCTCTTCCAATGAAATATTTACTTCCTGTAACCAATAAATAAGATAAAGGTTTTGAAGATCCTCTTCATCACCTTTGAGATCCTTAGGAACTTAGGCAATATCAGAACTTGTTATCTATTCTATGAACATTCTAGAAAATTCACATTTTCTGATCTTCATTATCATCTACATGATTAGCTCAAAACTCCTCATGGTAAGGAAAATGGCCCCAATTTTTTTCCAATGTCTTCCACTATTCCTTTAGGATCATATAATGGCATGAATTAAAATAATTCAAAGTTAAAAACCAATAACTCCTTATCTACATACTTGGCATCCTTTGCAAATTTGCCCACATAACTACCAATAGTAGTAGGAATCCTGGCTCCTATTTTGTGACTCAAATTGCAAAAATGGTGCACTACTGAGAACTGTCTGCAGTATTCCACAAAATAAAGTGTAATGTCCCCTTTTGTAAGTGCCCTAGTTTTTGCCCTAAAATCACAATCGCAAGTAAAGCAAGAAATGAAATAGGGTTAGTGATATCATTTACCAATTTAAATTGTTGAAAAATATAGATCCTGGTTGAGAACCTGCAACCATGTTAGATAATCATTGAAAGCATAATCGATAAAATAGAACTTTCCTGCTAGGGTTAGGAACATTATCTTAATCATATGATATACCTCATTCGTCAATGGAGTCCAACCCAAAAAGGTTTAGGATAAGGGGGTATGATAGGGTTCCTGAAGTGATCCTCTACCCTAGGCCCAAGAGCGGATATATCATCCCTCTTTGCCTCATGTGGCCCTTGCCATCCATATTAGGGGGTGTGCCTAGTGAGGAATCCTATAGCCGTTCCCCCTCATCTTACCACCCTAATTCTCTTCCCTATGATTGGGACTCCTTAACCCAATAGCCAACCATGGTAGAGGTTTGAGGGGAACTACAATAGGGTCTCCGGAGTATCCTTCCCTTCTAAGCCCAAGGGTGGGACACATCTTGCACCCCCTTGGCCTTATGGGACTATTAGTCTTCAACCATGAGGTGGTGGACTTAGAAGAGGACCATCCAACCCACCCTTGCATTCTTCATTATTGCTCCTCATGCTTAATGAGAATTACAAACACTAAATACATCCAGATTCATAGAGATTATACAATAGTAAATATATCATCATACACAACAATCATGATAGAGCATACATATCCTTCATATGCGATTGATATCTTTCAAAACTACATCAGTGATGAATGCTCAAGTTGCATGAGCCTACATAAGGCATGCCACTAGTATTGCCAAGAAATGGCTAGAGGAAAATGACCCATAGAAAGTCTTGGAGGATTGGGGTGGACCTAAGGTAGATTTGCCTATGCAAGTAGACATTTTAGAGTACATAGTGTGAACCTTCCCTAATGTTATCAAGGATGCCATGATTCCTTTTTGCAAGCAATTTGGGAATCGAGATTTAGACCACATTGATGTTGCTTGGCTTCCTTTGCAATTGAATCATAAATGATTGTTCCCAAATTTGAGAGAATTGATTTCAACCAAGCTTAAAAAATAATTTAGAGCGGCTCAAATTGAAGATTGATGCTCATTGTGCATCAATGAAATTCACTTCTTTGCTGGTGAATTGGAGGCTCCTTGCAAAGACACCTGTACACGAGTTTTTTTGAATAAATCTTATTCATTGGTGTATGAGCATGTTCACAAGGAGCTAATGCTCATGATGCCTTAGAGCTTAATAGATGATATCTGTCTTTTGCAACTTGGTGGATATTTCCTAATTACACAATCATTGTAGTTGAAGGTGCCTTTGATGGACCTCATTGGCTCCCTATGCACGTGATGCCAAAGATAGGCATAATGGAGGTCCCATTTTACCTAACTACAAGCATTGCCTATATCTTGAGGAATAAAAGGGTAGGATTAATAACTTCTACACCTTTCTACATGTTAGAAGAGTAGTTCAAATTTACAAATATTCATCATATTACAAAGCAAATCAAACCATTTGGTTTTAATAAAATGAAGCACTGATACGATGATTTGGAGGGTAGAGTGCTTTCTTGAGTGCCAATGCTAAAAACATTTACTACATACACAATGAGTTCAAGGAGTATGATCACTTCAACCAGTTCGCATTGTATGACAAGAAGTTATTGAAAAACTAGTTGTAGCTGGGAAGTATGATCAAGTACCATAAAATTATTACCCAAAGGTTATGGGATAAGATCTTCCAAATGTTCCTAATCAACTATCTCCAATTGATCCTAAGAAGTTCTTGGCTGCTCTAAAGGTTGAGTTGCCACTAAATGATATAGCAGAAGGGAATAGTAAGTGGGTATTGCTTAAGGCTCCCGTGTAATAAACTATGATGGAGACTTTGAAGAAGAAGACATAGTTGTTATCACAAGGGAAGAATTTGCCAAGGGTAAGGATATTATTTTTGAGGCCCTATAGCTAGTGATATCAACAATTTGTTCAACAAAGGCGCCTCCTTTTAACTTCATTTGGTTTGTTGACACCTTTAATTTCAATATCTCTTGCATTTCTTTAGCAAGTTTGACATTTGCACCCATAGCTCTAATGGCAACACCAATTTAGTCATTGTTTCAACTTCAGCTCCAATGATGCCATTTGTTTTAATTCCATTGTCTCTAGGTATTCTAGTTTTTCTATGGCTTCTCTTGCGATTTTCTGATGCTCTAGTTGTTTCATCTTTTTCATGAGTGGTGATATCCTCGGTTAGCATTACTTGAGTTGGCTTATTTTCCCTCCCATTTCTTTTGTGGCTTTACCTTCTACAAGTGCCACCTTATGTACTTCCTCGTTAATTGTTAAAGTACTTATTATTTAGTAATGGTCAATTAGCTTTTAGTCATAGGCTTTAATAAAGTCATTCTGACTTTAGGATATACTTTAAGTTTTCTTTCTTTAGTATGTTCTTTTTATCCCACATTCATAAAGTGGCTTGTCGCCCTTCATTGTAAACCTATATAAAAAAGCTCTTGCTTCTTATTTTATTAATGAATCTCTTGGTAATCTTTATGTGCTTGATTTTCATAATATCGTACCAGTCCTTGTTTGAAGTCTCATGCAAATTTCATAGATGCTTCCAAATTTTAGCTAAAGTCGTCCTTGTCTGGGCTTTAGGAAGCATTTCATTTGTCATAGATAATTTGATCAACATTACTGCTTCATGGTCATGTTCATCAAATTTATCTTGATCTTTACCTGCAACCATTGGATGAGAATATGTACCAAGGATAGTATTTGTGAGGCATCTGTACTAAAAAATAGTCAACATACGCTACTTCCATGTATTGTAATTTTTATCAGAAAATCTTTGGTTGTCTTCCAACATGATGTTGAGTAGTAAGGCCATTTGTACTGTTCTTCCCTTCAACTTTTAGTCTTGGAGCAAGACAAATAAATGTCTCCCTACTGTCACACTGTTGCAAACTACAAATTTGGCACAAAAACCTATACCCTACCAGGGGAAAAATTTGCAAAAAGAATTTAGAAACCCTAGTTTGTAGAAAAATTGCTAAAGATTAATAAAAATAGTCAATTGTACGACTACAATTTTCTACAAATCCGTGCCCTAGTCGTTGCAAAATTGGTGTCTGCAACTTAAAAAAATAGTTGAAAAAACTTTGCGTGGCGTTTTCTACTTATAACCACTCAATTTTTGAAAAAACTGTCGCTTGCGCAACTTGCAAACATGATTTTTGTGGCTAAACAAAAAATAGAAGTAAATATGTGATTTTGAAAGCAAAGGCACATGTTTTTTAACCATAAATAGGCATGAATATTGCTTGAAAAGAAATCTCAAATTTTTAGTAAAAAGTCTACGATTTTTCAACAAAAGAAGTATATGAATTTTTCAAAAAATGGAAGAAGAGGACATGGTGGTAATCATGTTGAAAATCTTACCACATGTTTATGAACACTTTATTGAGACCCTGAATATCACCTCTATGAATGTTGACCTGAAGTTTGAAGAGCTGTGTAATAAGCTCTTACAACATGACATATGGAAGAAATAGTTTGGTAGTCACAGTGAGACAATGGGTGTAGAACAGGGCTTTGCAACCAAAGACAAGGGCAAAGACAAATGATCACAGAAGAAAGGGCAAGGCAACAATGAAGATGCAACAAAGAATTTGAAGAACATCACATCATTATTGTGGTAAGATGGGTCATATGAAGAAACACTGCAGAAAAATGTTGGCTGATAAAAAAACCAACCAGGGAGGGCCTCATTAGAAGACTCATATTGCAAAGCATTTGGAGGAGTCAACCTTTTATGCATTCATGGCCAAAAGACCAGCAAATTAGTCCAAGTCATCTGCCTAGTACATAGATTTAGGAGCATCACGTCATTTCACCAATAGGCAAGACTAGTTCATGGAATACCCTACTTGCAAAGATTTAGTGATCTTCAGTGGGGGGGAGTACACACTAGTAGGCAGAGGGAATGTGCAAATATTCTTTGGAGGGAAAATGTCGACTTTTCTCAATATGTACTATGTGTTGGGAATGGAGCTTAATCTACTCTTAGTGAGTTAGATTACGAGACATTGGCCCCATCTAGATGTCATCTTTAGCAATCACAAATGCTACATAGAGAAAGAGCCCAGGAAGACTATTGCTCTTGGTGTGGAAGATCATGGACTATATAGACTGGTTGACACTACAAGGGTATGGAGCATGCATTGCTTGCCAAGAGTGCATTAGACATTAATACACTTTGACATCAGTGGTATGGGCACCTTAATTTATCCTACGTCTCTTAGTTGGCTTGAGAGAATTTGGTAGATGGAATTCTTCACATCTAGCAACAAATACAGGGTGTTTGCAGAGCTTGCCAAGTTGGGAAGCAACGTAGAGCTCTATTTGATGACAGACAAGCTTGCAAAGCCAAGAAAGTCTCGCAACTAGTTCATGCAGATATTTGTGGACCAATGAACATGACATCCATCATTAGTGCCAAGTATTTTCTTCTATTTGTTAATGATTTTAGTAGGAAAATGTGGGTATATTTTTTGAAATTAATATTATATGTGTTTAATGAATTTCACAAGTTCAAAGCATTAGTAAAAAAAGAGTTAGTTTGTTACATAACCATTCTTAGATATGATAATGGAGGAGAATTGTGTTCAAAAGAATTCAACAACTTTTGTGTTAAACACGGTATTAGAAGACAATTCACTACACCCTACACTCCACAACAAAATGGAGTAGTTGAGAGGTAGAATTGTACTATCACAAGGATGACTCGATGTATGCTAGAGAATAGGAGTGTTCCCAAGAGGTTTTGGGCCGAGTCACTATTTATAGTAGTATATCTGCTAAACAAATCTCCAACACAAGTAATGAAGCCGAAGACCTCAGAGGAAGCAGGGTTTAGGAGGAAACCTAAAGTCTGTTATCACTTAGATTTGCACCTTTTGCTGCAGCTGTCAAACTTCAGCAATTTGGAGTAACATGGGAATGATCTCGAAGTGTGGGACCTTGCGAATTGAGATTAGACCTCCGAAGAAGGCCAGCTTCCTCATTCTAAGAAGAAGGCCAGCTTCCTCATTCTAAGCCTAATGCTTAGATAAATGCATCTAAACCTAGTGCTAATGCTTGCTGGGAAAAGGGTTAGAAGGAATGCTGAAATGAAATAAAAAAATGATACACCAAATTTAAATGTGTTTGGCTCCAACTGAATCGACACAGTAATAATCTCACAGTTGGAAAGACTTACACAGACTCATATTAATTCTAGAGAGGTCCAGACAGAATAATGGAGGAATGAAATGGACCGTTTGTCCACAATGCACACCCTACACTAATCCAAAGAGCAGACACAATGCTAAAAATAACAAAAGAGGCAAAAAATACTAGTTCATATTGATTATAGAGGCCAAGTAGCCATTACAGAATAGCCCAGAAGAACAACCAACAACAATCCATCTGTTTTACATGTATATATATCATTTTACAATCTTGACCTCAATCGGTTACAAACAATTTTGCCCCTGGCTTCGTCAGAAAATATCTGCCTCTGAAGGGACGTCCACCTGCAGAAGTTATGGTGTGAAAATATCTGGAACTGGGGCAGGTGGGAGATATTCTGAGTCTTTAATGCAAGCAGCTGGATCATCGACCTTCTCTGATAAATGCAACAAATATCTGCGTTTGCATCACTCAAACTGGTCGCTGAAACGTCTAGTTGACTGAACATACAAATCCAGATCCAAAATTTGGAAGTGAGAAAAAACCCCTGAAATCCCCGCCAAATGAAAGAGGAGGCAAAAATAAGCACTTTTGCCTTTTGCAACATGTCGAAATTTGCCAGAATGAAGGAGATATGGGCAGCCAAAGATTTGATCAATTGCCTGTATATATTGCTTTGCATCTGTGACCTAAATCAACATCTGAATGACCCTTTGAATCTGTGCTTGCATATGCAAACTACCTTGTATCTATCATGGCATGTGCGTTGCATTCGACATCTAAATCGGCCTTAAAGATGCCTTTGTATATTCATTTGCCTTTGTATATGCCAACATGCAAATGCGAGCTTTACCTTTTGAAACGGCCTTTGTATCGCTCTTGACACGTGGCATTGTCTGATTCGTCACTGAGATGTCCTGAGACCCATCGCTGAGCAATCACATCCTCTATTGGCCGTCGGGATGACTAAAAACAGAGCCACCGATGTGCAATGTCTTGCCGAAATTCCATTGCATTTGACTTTTTGTATATTTGATTGTACATGCAAACATACAATTGCAAACATATATACAATATGGAACTCAAAGGATTATCAGCCATTTTGGATTTTTGCAACAGATCCAGCTTGTACCCTTTCCCTTTGTATATTGCAATATACAATGCATTCAATATACAAGCCACGGACTCAACCTTTTTATTTGCCAATTTTGACTTTCTAGTCAGGTCCGGCTTGTATGTCTCCTTTTGTATATCGGCGTTGTATATCGCATATACAATGCGAAATATACAAGGAGAACTGCATACAATCATTTGTATATTGTAAACATGCATTAGACCTTAGTATATGTCCTTGTATATTCTCTTGTATGTGCCCTTTGTATGTCTAAACATACAATGCGAAATATACAAGCAAAAGATGCATACAAACATGTCCGCCTTTATAAACCAGATTATATATTCTTTCGGTTCTGGGCTTTGTATCTCGGGAATGCATATGCCCTTGTATATGCGATTGTATGTTCAAAAGATACAATCGCATATACATGCAATTGGTGGACCCCACCTTTGTATCTGGCCTCTTGCATGTTTGCTAATATACATTCTCCTTTGTATATGGCCATTTGTATATCGCAATATACACTTGACTTTGTATCTTTGCCGACGCACACTTCCCCTTATATATTCTCCGATGTACATTGGCCTTTGTATGTCGCCCTTATATCTTTGTCCTTTTGTATATTTTCCTTGCATGTGATCCTTGTATATTTTTTGCCTTTGTATGTTTGGCAAAAATCCCTTGTATGAATGCTGATGTACATTGCAAATGTACATTCACCCTTGTATGTATGACTTGCATCTGACCCTGTATATCGGCTTGTATGTCTACCCTTGTATGTGCGGACCCCACCTTTCTTTGTATATTCGGCCTTGTATATTGACTTTGCATATTTGCCGATATACATTCTCTCTTGTATATTTCCAATGTATCTTTTCCTTTGCATCTTTCCCCTGCATCTTCAGATATACAATCTGCCTTGTATCTTGGTGATGCACATTTCCTTTGTATGTCGCCCTTATATCTTTGTCCTTTTGTATATTTTCCTTGCATGTGCGAACATACAATGGCGAATGTATATCGCCGATGTACATTTCTTTGCATATTTTTCTTTGTATGTGTGATTGTACATATGAACATACAATGGCGAATGTACATACAAAGAAACCTACAATTGCATATGCACATAAAATGACCAAGCATAAAACTGAGAAATATCTGCGATGGAAAGCATTTGAAGACAAGATTTCTGGATTTTTCTGGGTTTTTTGCAAGGAATCTACAAGCAAGTTTTTAGGAAATTTGGCAAGGCATAGCATGAATAATTTGAAGGATTAAAGCCTTGTATGGTCACTTCTAAAGGATTTTCAAGGAAAATACAAGGTGAACTATTTAACTCTGGATAGAGGAAAATGGGTCAACAAAGTCATCTTAAGGTTTTTGGTTCCATTGCATATGCCTAGATTCTGGATAAGAAGGGAACCAAGTTAGATCCCAAGAGTAAGAAAGTGATGATTATAGGGTGCAATAAGGCTTATAGGTTGGTTGATGTTGACACCAACCAATTGATCTTCAGTCGAGATGTCGTGGTTGATGAAGACGCTGAACCTTTTTAGACTTCTCCAGAGTTCAAAATTATCGAAGAACAACCTGTTGTGGCTAAGGATCCAGGTGTTTAGCTTTAGGTCAGTATGCTTACGATATCATGTTATTGTGCTACGTATGCCTATACCTAGCATAATGTTTCACAAATTTGTATACAAAAATCTAGGTTGCAAAACACATTGTGTTTTTCCAACTACATTTTTGTATACAAATGTCCCGGACCAATTACTCAACTTCTTCAAGACTTTCAAACACTTAGTTTTCTCCGTTGTATTTTCTATTCTGCCATTGAAGCGGAATGGTGGAGTTAATGGAATCGAGCAGGGAGGAGTTGTAGAGAAACAAAAATCTAGGTTGCAATACACATTGTGTTTTGTAACCTGCATTTCTGTATAAAAATTTGTGAACCTATTTCAGACATATATGATTAAGGTCGGCATACTTACGATATCATGTTACCGTGCTACATATGCCTACACCTGGCATAATGTTTCACAAATTTGTATACAAAAATCTAGGTTGCAAAATACATTGTGTTTTTCCAACTGCATTTCTATATATAAATTTGTGACCCTATTTTGTAGCTAGATTATATGTGTTAGGCATGGTGTTATGATGTCTAAGACATGCCATTTTGTAGGGAGAATAGCCGTTGCTGTCTCATCCTCCGTCATCATTCTATCATATGGGGCATGGGGAGACATGGTATTATGATGTGTAAGACATGCCGTTTTGTAGGGAGAATAGCATACAAATATAAAACAAAAAGGTTATCAATATTTTTATGTGGGCATTTTGGAACTGACTTCATAATATTTCAATTGTTTTACATACAACATGCTGCCAGCTATATGCAAAAAAAATGTGTAATATAATGTTGCTATTTATGGAATACACTTGATTTCATCCTCTAATAAGTTTTCTCATAAAATTCACATTCGGTTGGGTTTGGTAATATGAATAGATTCCATGTCATGCCCAGACAAATCCTATTTGAAAACATTGATGAAAGCTATTTCAAAACTAGCATTCCTGATATTGAAAGTATACTAATTCTAATTCTAAAATATGTGCAATATTTTCTTGTGACAGAAAAATAGATGTCTATCTTGTAACATCAAATGTCGTTTGTGATTTAAGACAGTAGTAGGGAATCACATTAAGATTATAATTCTTCCACATGTAGTTAGGGCTTCTCTCCACACATACATTCTAGTTTTTTGCCATATATTAATGTTATTAAAGTGTCTATAAATCACATAAAGCTAGTTATAAATATATGTCATTCTTCTAACTTTTAAATATTATCTAAAAATAAGGGGATCTTTTAATTGCCTAGTAAGCATTCACCTTCTTTTTTCTCTTTATCATCAATGCATTGACTCTTTTATTAGACGTATAAATCATGACTCATTTTGCAACAGATTTGAATGATATTGATTCACGGAGAGCAATTTAACCAAATTACATTTAAATTGCTCTATACAAATAAATTTCTATAATAACATTTATTGTTAAAAGATTAAATCAAATGATAAGTATTTGATCAATTTACTTGATTCCCTAAATTTTTTGGGGCAAGTATTCAAGCACAAATTAAACTAAATTATATAGGAAGTGGCTATTATCCTACAAAGCGACATGCCTAAGACATCATAACATACAATTCACCATACAAAATGACATCATATCATACAAATCACCATACGAAAACAAAAGCTAGCAGAAATGGTAGCGGCTATTCCCCCTACAAGATGACACACTTTTCTATATTACCTACTCCAAAGCAAAAACTAGAGGTCTGCATCTGAGAGGTTAAGGGAGAAGAACAACTGTCCGAAACCCATTTCTGTAATTTCCTATTCTCCCAACAAAATGGCATAAGAGGCCACTTATCATACAAAATGACATCTTAACATACAAATCACCATACAAAATGACACCCATTCAATGCTTTTTAAGAGCTGTCCAAAACCCATTTGAAACAAAACTTTTTTTCAAAACCTCACAATTAACCAAAAATTCCGCCTAAGACTCACAACCAACAAAACAACAAGGTTTCTTTCCAAGAAATGTATATAAAACAGTGTTTTGGACCCAAAAAAACCCTATCTCGCGCTCTTCATAGTTCCGGACTACAATGGCAATTAGCAAACAAATTGGTGGATATACATACCTTTTCCATTGATGTAGGAGCATCCAATGGTGTAAGGGCAATCTTGCATCACCCAAAAAATGATTTTATTTTCTATTTCTTTCAAATTTGGGATATTTTGATACCCATTTGCTTGAATAATGATTCAGAACCTTCAAAGTTCTCAAAAAGGCTAAAGATACCAAGATTTACTCTTTTTAGTAACCCTATATAAGAGAAGCGGTTGAGCCCAAAATTTTTCCCAAAGCTTCGAAATAGTCAAATAAGCATTCTTGGTAAACTTCAGCTCAAGAGCGTGCCAAGATTTCAAGATATTAAAGATTTCATCCGACGAAGTGTCAAACTCAAAATTGAGGGCCTTAGAAGCCTTGGAAAGGGTTGAAAGTTGGATAAGTATGGTGCAGATCTCTTCACAAGCTTTCCAACGATATATAATAATTGAAAATCCAACGGTCGGATCTAAAGTTATGGCTCCTGAAAGTTAGACTATCCAGCCTTCCAATTTTAAAATTTGAAAATTCTTCTTGGGCGGAGCAAGGACAGTGGGGCTCATTTTGGCGCTCAAAGCCAACATTGGGGAGAATGTGTATTTATAGCCTATCTTTTAGCTTCAGAAGGCAGCGTAGGTAAAGGGAGAAAAGTGGTGGGTCACGAAAATGAGGGAAAATAGAAACCCTAGCAGATTGGAAGCTACAAAAAGCATAAGGTTCTAGAATCCCGAGGAAGGAAGTTGGCATGTGTTGCAGTCTATTGGGAATTCATCTTATAATGTAATTCTGATGTATGTGATGTAATTTGTTTTCGACTTTAATGAAAGAACATTCCTATTTTCTGTGAGCAGTCTGTATTGTTGTGTGTTTTGAGATTTACCTCCCTCATTAAGTGGTATCAGAGTGAGGGTTCTAGAGTATGTAGATAGATCGCCAACCGTGAGGCAGTTTGCACCAGGACTTGAGGTTGTGGGTTTGCTGTAGAGATCAAAATGCCTCCACGAAGAAACCGTGGTGAGAGAAATGCTTTGACAGAAGAGGGTTTTAGAGCCCTACAGAGGCAGATCGATGCATTGTAAGAGGAGTTACGAAGAGGGTTTGAGGCAAGAATAAGAGAAGAAAGTGAAGATGAAGCTGAAGAAGAAAAGTTCTCTGAGGAAGAACAGGATGGTGCAGGAGAACCTGTGGAAGTTAGGTTGTTGAGGGTCATTTCAAAGATCGGAAAGAGGCCTAGGATCAAAGTTTCTACCTGATCTGGAGATTTCAATCCGGAAGAGCTTATTGATTAGATAAATGATATGGAGGAATATTTTGAATATGAAGGATCTAGAATGGGTCAAGTTTGCAAAAACGAAGTTGAAGGGCCATGCCGGTATTTGGTGGGAGGAGGTCCAGTTGGAGAGAAATAGAAGAGGAAAATTAAAGATTACCAGATGGGATTGGATGGTGGACAAACTAAAGAAGCAATTCATTCCTGTAGACTATGAGTTGGAGTTGTTGAAGAAGCTGCAAGGATTGAAGCAAGGTAACAAGTCTGTCAAGGAGTATATAGAAGAGTTTTATAAGATTACTATCAGGCCAGGCCATGCAGAGGCCAACAAGGAGAAGGTAGTCTTTTACATTAATGGGTTAAGGCCAAGTATTCAAGAGGAGCCGAGCCTAGTCACAATGACCACCATAGAAGATGCGTACCAATTTTCCCTGAAGGTGGAAGAGAAGTTGAATAAAAGATTCGAAAACAAGCAAAGAGGAAGAGGTCAAGGTGGAAAGACTAGTGGAAGATCCTATGGAGGCTGAAATGAAGATCAAAAGAAAAGTGAAGAAGATGACACCATTCGAAATCAAAGGAGATAATGCTTACCGCCCTCATGACCAAAATAATGGTGAGCAAAGAGGAAGAGGAAGAGGTTGACTTGGGTAAGGACCTGGAAGAAGAGGTTTCAGATAAACCTGTTTCCAATGTGGAGGACATTGAGCATACAAGTGTCCGCAACAAGGACAAATAGAAGACCTGAAGGTAATGCACGAGTTGCACATGTAGATGAAGATGCACAATCTAAGAATTCTGAAGATGTTGAAAGGGGAGAAACCCTAGTTGTCAGAAGAACCCTGTTAAATGAGGAGAAAGAACTAGATAAGAGGAAGAGTTTATTCCACACAAGGTGCAAGTGTGAAGGTAAGTGTTGTGATATTATTATTAACAGTGGAAGCACTGACAATCTTGTTTCAGAGGAGATGGTTAACAAGTTGAAGTTGACAAGAAGAAGGCATCCACATCCATATCGGATTTCATGGTTACAGAAGGACCATAGAGCTTTGGTCAATGAGTAGTGTTTAATCAAGTTCAAGATTAGAGACTACCATGATGAGGTTCTGTGTGACATCATATCGATGGACGCATGTCATATGCTATTGGGAAGGTCGTGGCAGTATGATAAGTGCACTGTCCATGATGGCTGTACTAACACCTATTCCCTAACAAAGGATGGAGTTCATCCTAAGTTGAAGCCCTTGAAGGAGGTGGAAGAAAAGGTATGTAGTATTGCTAGAATTTGCTTGGTAGATGGTAGAAAATTTTTGGAGGGTATGAGGCATGAGCGGCATTGCTTTGCATTGATTCCTAAGATCATCCAGGAGAAATGTGAAGATGTACCGGCAGAAGTCTTAGATCTATTGGAAGAATTTCAGGACATTGTCTCTGATAATGTACTAGAAGGTTTACCACCAGTGAGGAAGATAAGTCACCAAATAGATTTGATACCAGGAGCTAGTTTGCCAAATAAGGCAGCCAATAGAATGACTCATGCAGAGAATGAACAGATTCTCGAGCCATCAACAAAATTACAATCAAGTACATATTTCCAATGCCAAGGATGGATAATATTATGGATTGCTTGAGTGGAGCCAAGTACTTTATGAAGATTGATCTGAAGAGTGGATATCACCAGATCTGAATTAGAGAAGGAAATGAATGGAAGACAACCTTCAAGACTAAGGAGGGCCTATACGATTGGTTAGTCATGCCATTTGGCCTAACCAATGCACCGAGAACATTTATGCGGCTCATGAATGAGGTACTAAAAGAGTTTTTGGGTCGATTTGTCATTGTTTATTTAGATGATATTTTTATTTTTGGTAAGACTTTGGAGGAGCACCTGATGCATGTTCGAAAAGTTTTTGAGAAGCCGAGGGAAGAAAAGTTGTTGATTAATCTTAAGAAGTGTAGTTTTGTGAAGGAGGTGGTGTACCTAGGATTTGTTATATCAGCTGAGGGTGTTAAAATGGACCCAGAGAAGGTGAGGGCTATCATTGAATGGCCTACTCCAAGGAGTGCTACAGAGGTACGATCTTTTCATGGTTTGACAAGTTTTTATAAAAACATTATCAGAAATTTCAGTAGCATTTGTGCACCCCTAACGGAAATAATGAGAGGGGATAGAAAAGAGTTTAAATAGACTACAAGAGAAGCCAAGAGTTTTGATACATTGAAGAAGAAAGTCACAGAGCAACCTGTTTTGGCACTTCCAAATTTCAACGAGGTATTTTAAGTAGATTGTGATACTAGTGGTAGTGCTATAGGAGCTGTTTTGAGTAAAGAAGATAAGCCCATTGCCTATTTCAGTGAGAAGCTTAATGATGCCAAGAAAAAGTTTTTTGTTTATGATCAAGAGTTTTATGCTATAGTTCAGGTTTGAAGAAATGGAGACATTATTTGTTGCTGAAAGAGTTTGTTTTATATACTAATCATCAGGGTTTGCACTATCTTAATAGTCAAGGAAAGTTAAATCAAAGGAATTTAAAATGGGTTGAGTTTTTGCAGAGTTATACTTTTGTTTTGATGCACAAGAGTGAGAAGTCTAACAGAGTTGCAGATGCCTTGAGCAGAATGCAAACTTTGTTGACAAAGATGAAGATAGAGGTTGTTGGGTTCAATGAACTCAAGAATTTGTACCCTGAAGATCCAGACTTTGCAGAGGCTTGGAATGCTTGTTTGGATCTTGCTACCTTGGATAGGACAAGATGGTTGGATTACATAATCCAAGATGGTATGTTGTTTAGAGGAAGCTAGTTGTGCATTTCGAGGAGTTCCATGAGAGAGAACCTAATTAAGGAGAAGCATAGTGGAGGGTTGGCAGGAAACTTTGGTCGAGATAAGAGTATTGCTCTTGTTAATGAGAATTATTATTGACCATAGTTGCATCAGGATGTGAAGAAATTTGTGCAAAGTTGTAGAGTATGCCAGATGACCAAAGGAGTGAGTTAGAATACTGGGCTATATTAGCCATTACCTATGTTGGAGTCCAGGACAACACTGAGAGGGGGGGTGAATTGATGTATAAATTTTTAACTTTTTGTAAACTTTATCTTACAAGACAAATAGAGAGGAGGACATTAATGATTTGTTGAGTTTATATGCACAAGACTTATAATAAAAGATGTAAACAAAAACTCATGATCGAATGATTAATATGCACACACACAGAGGAAATCAATGAGAAGCATGACACAAGCTTTTTACTGAGTGGAAAACCCTCTGGGGTAGAAAAACCACTCATGAACTGCCTCACTGGCTTAACTGAAAAACATGCCTCACTGGCTACATATAGGTCTCACTGACCAAGTAAGTCTCACTGGCTACAATAAGTGTCTCATTGACAAATGTAAGGTCTCACTGACCTATAAGCCTCACTGGCATACTGTGCCTCACCGACAAACACAATCACCATTAGAAAAGATAAACAAAATTAGAGGGTTACTCTATTTCCATTCAATTCATTATCCCATCTTTGCATAATACAAACTCCATTTGTAATTTCTCCATGTGCATGTCTTCAACCTGCATCTGATGCTCAATCAATTCACCTGAATTCACCTAATTTAGATTATCTCTGCACATTCAATTGCGTATTGTCTTCATACTTGATTTGATTCAATCTGTGTCATACATGTTGCCTTCAATTTTTCATATTGATTCACATCCATTTCACACTCCTCATTTTCACAACCTTAATATTTATATTTCCAACAATAAGACTTTTCAAATTCAACTTTTCTCTTGCAAAGAAAAATCTTTTCATATTCCTCTGTGCATATTCAATTCTTCAATAACCCCTTCAAATTCAATTTGCAAAAATGACTCTTCACCAATTTATCAATCTAAAAAGAATAAATCAAACTTCTCTGCAATAAAAAATCTTCTATTCAATCTGCACTTAAAGAGAATAAAATCTCTTTCAAACATGATCTCTATCTGCAAAAACATTTTCATCTTCACATGCAAAAATAAAATCAATCTCCTGCAATAAAACTTTTCACCTTCTCTTTGCAATCTTCTCTTTCAAAAAATCAAAACCTTTTCATAATTTTTTTTTCAATATTTCATTTTTGCCCCCATAAGAATAACCCTTCATATGCATATTCATATTCATTATGTCCTGCAAAAATCTTCAACAAAATTCCAATAAATTTTCTTCTAACTCTTCATATTCTGTTTTCCACAAACCTTCAATCTGTTCATCTTCTCCAAAATGATATCCATAAAATCTTCAATTCATTTTTATAATCTGCATATTTTACAAGTCCTTCATAAAGGCCTTTTATTTAAGAAAACTAATTAAAGCTCTGTAAAATCTTCTCCCCAAGAAAATCATCCCATAAAAGGCATTCCTATAAAAATCAAGTCTCCAAGTCTCCAAAAAAACAAATGAATCTTTTTTTTTAAACAACTTCCACATTTTATGCCTTTTTAAAAAAATTAGAAACTCCTTATAAAAAGGGCATAAAGTCTTCACTTACCATGAGGAAGAAATTTCTTTTAGAAGGCTTTTAGAATAATCTCCTTAAAAATCTCATAGGAGGATGTCTTTTAGAAGGCAAATAAATAGGAGATGGAAAGTTTCTTAAAATAAAATAAAGCATATACAATGCTTTTTCCCACTCTTTTAAAAGGACCTTCGAATTTCATGGAGCCCGATTTCATATTCGCACTAAAATATATTCGATGCCTTCTTATGAATAACTCATAGTCTCCATAATGCATTTGATGCTTTTTAAATATATTTCACCCCTTCGAATATTCAAAGCACACAATCTTTTATAAATGATTAAACTTCACTTTCTTCAATGTCATAAAGCTATGACATAACTGTATATCGGATATCAACTGCAATGTCTATCAACTGTAACTGTATATCAAAAGTAACATTAATGTCTTATGTCATAGAGATGCAAGCATCATATATACCATACCAATGCCATATGATAGTAATTCCCACATAGAGAACACCATACTATCAACACTGAAAACATTATGAAGGCCAAACCCATGAAGATCAAGAATATAAGTCCAACACAAACAAGTTAGCATCAATATCTTATGTGATCAACAATTGATGTGATCAACCTAATCAAAAAAGTCCTGTGATCATGAAAGAAGATGATGATCAATGGTTAACATCATAAACCAAAACTGATAACTCCAAGGACCAATATGAACACCAAACACCAAGAACATGAGAATCCATCCTGAGACAAACTTGAAGATATCCTGATCAAACAGAAGCATCTCATTTATAACCATATTTGCATATCTGACAACACATATCCTGATGACATCAAACAAACTGAGAACACCTTTTTGACATCAATGACAATCTACTTTCATCAACCTATACCAGAGGGACCATGGGAGGATATCAGCATGGACTTTGTTCTTGGTTTACCGAGAACACAGAGAGGACATGATTCAATATTTGTGGTGGTTGACAAATTTTCAAAGATGACACATTTCATTTCGTGTCAGAAAACCAGTGATGCTGTTCACATTGCAAACTTGTTTTTCAAAGAGGTGGTTAGACTACATGGTCTACCAAGGAGTATAGTTTCAGACAGAGATACCAAGTTTGTTGGGTATTTCTGGAGGACCTTATGGAAGAGGTTGAAGTTTAGTTCTGCACATCATCTGCAGACTGATGGATAGATAGAGGTAGTAAATCAAAGTTTGGGCAACCTGCTGAGATGCTTAGTAGGAGATAAGCCCAAGGGATGGGATTTGATTCTACCACAGACATAATTTGCTTACAACAATTTTGTCAACAGGAGTACTGGTTAATCCCCATTCCAAATTGTATATGGAATCAGTCCAAGAAATGCTTCTGAGCTGAGAAAGATAGATAGAGGAGAGAAGAGTAGTGCTGAGGCTGAAGATTTTGCAGAACACCTGAAGAGCTTGCATGAAGAGGTACGACATCACATGAACAAAATGAATTCTTAGTACAAGGCTAAGGCAGATTAGAAGTGAAGGTTTAAGGAATTCAAGATTGGAGACAAAGTTATGGTTCACCAGAGAAAAAGAAAGATTTCCTATTTGTACATATAATAAGTTGAAGATGAAATTTGGACCATGCGAGATCCTGAAGAAGCATGATTCAGGAAATGCATATGAGGTAGAGCTGCTAAGTGGAATCAACATTTCCCCTATGTTCAACATTGCTGATTTCACAGAGTATCGTGAAGGTGGCACAGATGATGGACCAACAGAAGAATAGTAGAATATTCTGGCACCTACTTCAGAGAAGGAGATAGAAGAAATCCTGGATAGTCGTGTGGGAAGAAGTACCAGGAACAAGCAATATGAAGAATATTTGGTTAAGTGGAGAGGAAGGCCTATTGAATATTCTTTCTGGTTGTCTAAGACAAAGGTTGACTGTTTGGGTTTTTCCCGAACACCTGAGATGTGACAAGGTCACTTCTCAAACTATCTTGGGTGTCTGATGCATAAGCATCCAATGGTGTAAGGGCAATCTTGCATCAGCCAAAAAAATAATTTGCTTTTCTATTTCTTTCAAATTTAGGATTTTTGGATACCCATTTGCTTAAATATGGATTCAGAACCTTCAAAGTTCTCAAAAAGGCTAAAGATACCAAGACTTACTATTTTTTGTAACACTATATCAAAGAAGCGGTTGAGCCTGCAAATTATCCCAAAGCTTTGAAATTGTCAAATAAGCTTTCTTGGTAAATTTTAGCCTAAGAGCATGCCCAGATTTCAAGATATTAAAGATTTCATCCAACGAAGTTTCAAACTCCAAATTGAGGGCCTTAGAAGCCTTGGAAAGGGTTGAAAGTTGGATAAGCATGGTGTAGATCTCTTCGCAAGATTTCCAACGGTATATAATAATTGAAAATCCAACAGTTGGATCTAAAGTTATGGCTCCCGAAAGTTGCGCTATCCAACTTTCCAATTTCAAAATTCAAAAATTCTCCTTGGGCGGGAGCAAGGATAGTGGGGCTCATTTTGGCACTCAAAGCTAACATTGGGGAGAATGTGTATTTATAGCCTATCTTTTATCTCCAGAAGGCAGTGGAGGTAAAGGGAGAAAAGTGGTGGGTCGCGAAAAGGAGAGAAAATAGAAACCCTAGTAAATTAGAAGCTACAAAAAGCATAAGGTTCTAGAATTCTGAGGAAGGAAGCTGGCATGTGTTGCAACCTGTTGGGAATTCATCTTATAATGTAATTCTAATCTATGTGATGTAATTTATTTTCTAGTTTGATGAAAAAACATTCCTATTTTCTGAGTAGTCTGTATTGTTGTGTGTTTTGAGATTTACCTCCCTCATCATTCACACTTTCTGACTGTTGGGAAGTTGTCCTCCACAAACCCCCTCCACTGCTATGCAAAAACACATCAAAAAATGACATCAAAATGGGTTTTTGTGACTCCTATCTTGCAAAAAAACCCATTTTCAAAAACCTGCTTTCAGATTACACTAGACACCCCATAGTCTACCGTACGAAACATCCTCAACAATCTGGGGAACTAGACATTAAGCACATTAATTAAGAACACAAGATCTCCATAGAGGAAGCTGCTATTCTCCCTACAAGATGACATGCTTAAGACATCATAACATACAAAAAAACCCATTGGTAAAAAATGACACACAACGTTGAGTGGGAACATTCAAGTTTGAATGGCACTGAGCAGGAATGTTCATGCGCAACCAATCAGGATCTACTTGCAGGTTTGGAGGTATGTTTGCGTCCCATTTTGGTACTGAGGGAACATATCTCTTAGGATTTGTTTGTATTCTTTCCTGGGGAAGTCTTGGCTGGTTTGGACGATGTAGCAGGGCATGGTAATGCTTCTATTGAAATCAGGGGTCCGCCTTCTCCTCATGTTGCTGGGGTTTCGACAGGAGCTAGTCCCTTTGTGCCTGTGAATAATGTGAAGACACAGTCTGTGCCGACTTCTAGAGGTAACCATTCGATTCAGGTGGTTAGTGGTGTTGGACCTAGCACCCTTGGCTGCCCTCAAAAATCTTTTATTGATGCTGTTAATAGCTCAAGAGATCAAACATGCCCTTCTTAGGATAGGGTTAGGCCATTACCTTGTGCCTGTTCGTCTCCTGTGGTGGTGTGTGGCCCAGAAGTCTCAGAAAATGAGGAGTTTTATCGTAAGCATGAAGTTATCTACCGATTCAATGGTTTGTGGCCCTTTCTTCCCAATTTGCATATCTAGGTCAAGGAGTCCTGAAAACCCCTTGTGGTTGGTCAGATTGAGCTTTTTCCCAATGCAAGGAGTTTCTTCTTTGCAAATTTTGCCTCCTCTGAGGAGTGAGAGTGATGGATGGTGGGGTATGGTTGTGGGGCGAACATTCGCTCTCCATCAAACCCTGGGCTCGTTCGTTCAATCCACTCACTGAGCCACTTAATATTAGACCAATATGGGTTTGTCTCTGTAAAGTACACATTCCATAACAAAAGTTACGAAAGTAAATAATCCACTTATTTACATTAACTCAAATAAAAAGGATAAAACTTCTTTATATCAACAATAATGACATTACATCCTTCAAAAGCACGTGCTATATCTAGGTTAGCACAATAAAATAATATACAAGATCCATCTTAGGATCTCTTGCTATAAGTCATCTCAAATAATAACAAGGTACAATAATCAAGTACAAGTAATGAATAATAAATCAAATCACTCTCTCTAGCCACCACTAACCCACATGGTCATCCATAAGTTGAGAGACGTGAACATGGCCTACGTACTTTTCTGCCCAACTGTGAAGCAATTACACTTTCCCAGATTCCTTCATGACACGAAGGAAACCTAGCCTTGCACAAAACATCTAGCAACTTGGAAACAACTGGCTGGAGGGAACACCTGATGCAACCTGATGTCTAAATGCAGATCTAAATAATGATGTGCAAATATCTCACAACAGGATGTGGTAGAGAAATATATTAAATAAAGTTTTGCTAGACAAACATTTATCTATTTCAATGAACACCTGACTTAGCCCAATCATTTTAAATAGTTACGATCAAATCCTGAAAAGAGGAAAAGCCTTCTTTGCTTACCCACATTCGACATCCTAGCCCAAGAAGTAACCCAATCACACCTAAAAGATAAACTACTTCTTTCAAAGTAAATAGAAACACATGTTTTGCCTAATAACCGTTACTAATCCATTTCTTTTGCACAATCAATAGAAATACACTTTCAAGAAAATATTCACAATAAAGAGCTTCATTTTATTTGTTCAAGATACATATGAAAACTATAAAATGGGGTATATTCTTTAACCCATATTTCATTCAAAAGTATCTAATATACATTTAGAATAAGATTTTCTATTCGCAAGCAAGTACAAGTTCTATATTGATGTATTTGTAACTTTCTTTTAACAATGAACTTCATGCATGATTTATTTCAGTTACCAATACTACCCATACTCAAGTTTTTCTAATTCATTTCCCAATACATTGGCAAAAGAGACAAAGGAATTCAATTTTGCAAAAATAGATGCCAAAATTAGTTACATATTTCCATAGTTAATGCACAATTATTTCAAATATTTAAGGTTATATCCATAAATTCATGATCGCAAGCATGTTTATAATCCCTCTATCTTGAATTTGTGATAGGGATTTAAGAAGAATCATATTTTCTATCAATTTATATAAACTGGGTATAATAAACAAAGATATCATTTAAAGGAAGATTCATTCCGTAAGATTGAACAAACTTTTGCAAGAGAATAAACTTAAAGCCACAATCTCGAAGGCATAAACCACTAGAACATGCTAAATTATTCATTTATATAATGACAAATCTGAAATTAAAAAAAAGGACAAGTCTGGTATTGTATTTAATCAGTCAAGCATCATAAGGTTGCAAATTGTGGTTGCTATATCGATCCTACAAGTGAGAACAAAACAACTATAGGAATACAAAAATAAATCTACTACATACATGCAATAATAAATTTGCTAAGGGAAACAATAAAGTCTGCTACATGAAAAACAAGGTTTGCTACAAGAAACAACAAAGTCTGTTACAGGAAACAACATAAAGTTTTCTACAGGAATAGTAAGGTCTGCTACAAGAAACAACATAAAAGTCTGCTACAGGAACAACAAGGTCTGCTACAAGAACAACATAAAAGTCTATTCATAGTATAACAGATAGAGAGCCACTTCGTTATAGAAGAAGGCTAAAGAAAATAACATTTTGGCCAATTTTAATATAAGAATAATGGTCATTCTAAAAGATAAATCCATAGGCCACTTGAGAGTATAAATAAAGGCTGATGGAGAACAATATAAAGGCCGATAGAACAATACACATGCCATAGGTTATGCTTCGCAGTCCAAAGAGAATTACTGAAGCCATTTAAAACACATATCAAAGGAATGGTAAACAAGCTAATACATAAGAATCATTAAAATATAAAGGTTGATAATACATAAAGGATATCATTTATATATTGAAGACAACAATATAACTATCATAGTATACGTTGGATAAAGAGAGATAAATACAGGTTATAACAATATTAATAAGGCAAATAAATTTAATGCAGATACTCATAATAACCAAGGCAAAAAAAATAGTTACTAGGTTGATTTGATATTTCAAAAGGCTGCATAGGGAGCAAATAAGATTGTTTGAAAGAAGATAAAGGCCGCTTAATTTAAACACATACAAAACATAGTCAACTACCAAATACACCTTACAATCTTTATCAAGTATAATTCAGAAGAGTAAAAATACCCAGTGGTCCACACTCTTCTCTATAGCTCGATTTCTGCTTCCTATGGCCGATCCTTTCTCCTACTTTTCCACCTTTCGGTCGCTAATCACATATCTCTTCCTTCTTCTTTTCTGATTACTCATAATGAATTCTTTTACCTTGCTTTCTTCTTTTTAATCCCTCTCCCATTTAATCTTGGTGTTTTTATTTTTAGATCTTCTTTTTAATGTTTTATCTCAATTTACCTTCTGTTTGCATGGTGAAATGACGTTGAAATACCATTGATTTCTCCCTTTTAATTTTAAACTCCCTCTCTTACTACTACCGTTCCATTGCATGGAATTAGATTTATTAAAATTAGATTTCTATTTATAATATATATATATATATATATTATTAATATAATATATTTATCTTTAGTAATACATATTTATGTTGCAAGTATGGGTCTAACCGGTGTTGTCATTGATGTCAACATACTCATGTTGCATTAATGAGAAGGATTGGATGAGCTATGTGCTGAGGATATTGAGAAAATTAGTCTCAATCAGGAACAGTGATGACAACAAGGTAAAAGTCCAAGATAGGTTGAGGATTAGAGGATGCAGTTTAAAGGGTTTGTAGATATAAGTCTTGAGATGTTCCAATCAAGTTTTCAGAGGTCTGCATGAAGATCAGAAGAAGTTATGGTCGCTCAAGGAGAACCGGTTCTGGCAGGTGTTCAGAGGTAACAGAGTGACACAGATAGGTCCGGTGAGATCCGAAAATGCATTATCCCATTTTGCAGATTTGAGGAAGTGTTGAGAACGTCCTTGTGAAGTGTCAAGTCGATTGGTTCGTGGTTTGAAGGTCCAGAAGAACCTATTCCTTTGTGACAGTGATGACAGACTGTGTTCTTGAGGTTCCAGATGAAGGAGAGAAGGATTCCAGTAAGCAGATGAAGTGCGGATGTTCTTGGTGATTTAGGTAAGCTTGTGGTGATCTGTGGATTGTGTCTAGTTCGTGTTGGTGGTTCGCATTAGAGTTGGAGCCCACAATTGAAGAGTAACTTCTGGATGTTGGTGTTCTTCTTGTGACTGGCCGACCGGATGTATTACACGTTTTGCGGATGTTCTTGTAGGTGTTTTCTGACTTAGATGATTGTTCCTAAGTCGATGTCGTGTATAAATAAGGGATTGTGAAGTCATTTCAAAGTGTGGTTTTTGGGGGAGATGAGAGTGTGGTAGTGAAGAGCAGAGCGAAAGGCAGAGTAGGAGTATTGAGCTTAATGGAACTAATTCAAGCATGGTGAAGATGCTATTCTCTAGTTCATGTATGTAATACTTATTTCTTTGTAGACAGTGTGTCTCTTGTAGGCAGTGGGCCTCTTGTGAGCAGTGTGCTCGGGTAGTGAGCCCTAATTGGCATGTGCCATTTTGATCTTTCTATTCTTCTAACAAAGAATACCTTCTTGGGTTAATCACCTCGTGGTTTTTCCCTTAACCGGGTCTTCCACGTCAAAATCTTGGTGTCTTACGTGTTGATAAGTTTCTGCTTTTGATTTGAATGCATTATGTTTCGTATTTAATATACTGCTAATCACTAAGAAGATTTAAGTGTGGAAATTTGAGAAAGTTTTTGCACAACTGATTCACCCCCCCTCTCAGTTGTGTGCCCTAAGTCTAACAATTGGTATCAGAGCTAGGTTCCTCTAAAAGGAGCTTAACTGCTTGAGGAGATCCAGGATGTCGTCTTAGAAGAAGGATAGTCTGAAGTTTGATGGAACCAACTTTGCTCTTTGGAAAGGTCGCATGAAATGTCACTTGTAGTGTATGAGAATGGCGTACTAGTCCATGGTTACAAAAGTGTATGTACCTTCACAGGGTGGTTCGACAACCCTAAATGAAATCACAGATGCGGAAAACAATCTGTGGACCAAAGAGGCTCTTCTAAGCGCATTATCTGACTCAGAGCTCTCAAATATTATTGACCTGCCAACTGTCTTTGAGATTTGGAATAAACTAGAATTATTGCATGAAGGAGACCAGTATGTTAAATGTGCAAGGTTACAAAATCTAAAAGGGAAATTTGAAAAACTGAAGATAAGAGATGATGAAAATATTACCACTTTTATGCCAAGAGTGAATGAGCTGGTTTGTGGAATTAGAAATGCTGGTGGTGTCTTGGATGAAAATGAGATTGTTCGTAAAATTCTCAGATCCCTCCCCGCTTCTTACAAAATCAAGGCTGCTGCCATTGAAGAATTTAGAGCCCATAAAACTGTCACAAGAGATCAATTGGCTGCATTTGAAATGACAGAGTTTGGAGATGACCCCCCCAAGATTGAATCTGCATTGAAAGCCAGTGCCTTTGTTAAAGGTAAACAAAGGCTTGATCCGGGAGAGAATTCTTCAAGGAAATTGTCATGGTATGAAAAAGCAAGAAAAGATTTGGAAGAAGAAGTAGAAACTGCTCAACTTGAAGCCCTTATTGCAAAGAGGCTGCCAAGAGGATCCCGTAAGTATGAAGGAAAATTACCTTTTAAGTGTTTTAACTGCAATAAGATTGGTCATTTTGCCTCAAGGTGTCCGGAAAGATTTTCAATGCAAAATTTTAACAAGCTGAGGTTCTAAAAGAACTGTTACTATGTACATGAAGATGATGATAATGAAGGAGTAACAGATGATGAATTAGAGATAAGAAACAAATCCGGAAATGAATAGGTGTTCATTGCCATCAAGGAAGAAGATCCAATGTCTTTTGTATCTGTCAATCTTAAGACTGTGGAAAGAGCTCTGGCTGCCCAAATTGAAAAGAAGGATGATTGGGTCATTGACAGTGGATGTTCTCACCATATGACAGGTGACAAAAATAAGTTTGTAGACTTGGAAAGGTATGAAGGAGGAGTGGTAAAGTTAGGTGACAATTCTGCTGGTAGAATCAGAGGAAGAGGAACTATTTCTTTTGATGAAAGAAACAAAACTGGTAATGTACTGTATGTTGAAGGTTTGAAGCACAATCTTTTCAGTGTTGGACAGTTGGTAGACAAAGGCTATGATCTCTGATTCAAGGATGGAAAATGCAAAATCTTTGAAAGTTCCGGATCAGAGATTGCATCCGGTACTCAAACTAAAGGTAATATCTTCCATTTGGTTGGTACTGGTAAAAGTTGCTTATTTGTTCAAGTTGATCAGAGTTGGTTATGGCATACAAGAATGTGTCATTTGAATTTTGATAATATCATCAAGATAAGCAATACTTAGGCTGTAAGAGATCTTCCAAAATTGGTGAAACCTACTAACAGCTTGTGCAAGGAATGTCAGTTGGGTAAGATGAGCAGAGTCACTTTCAAAAGCAAGGAACTGTCTTCTACCGGATTATTGGACCTAGTTTACACTGATCTTTGTGGTCCGGCAAGAACCAGGAGTATTCAAGGTGATAGATACTTCATGCTGCTAATCGATGACTATTCCCAGATGATGTGGGTAACCTTTCTAAAGGAGAAATCAGAAGCTCTTGAAAAATTCAAAATATTCAAGGCTATGGTAGAGAATGAAACAGGATTAAAGTTAAAATGTTTGAGGTCTGATAGAGGTGGAGAATTCACATCTGGGGAGTTCATAGAGTTCTGTGAGAAATATGGAATTAAGAGATAGTTATCTGCTCCTAGGACTCCACAGCAGAATGGAGTAGTGGAGAGAAAGAACCGGACCATCCAGGAAACATCTAGGACCATGATGATGGAAACAAATGTTCCTCAGATCTTTTGGAGAGAAGCTATCAGCATTGCAGTCTATACTCTCAATTGAGTTCAAATCAGAAGCAATACCGGTAAGACCCCTTATGAACTCTGGTTTGGCATTACTTCTACTGTAAGATATTTCAGAGTCTTTGGTAGCAAATGTTACATCAAAAGAGATGAAGATCTAGGCAAGTTTGATGCTAGAAGTGATGAAGGGATATTCTTGGGTTACTCTACTCAAAGCAAAGCATACCGATGTTATAACAAGAGACTGAGAAAGATGATAGAAAGTGCAAATGTGAAGGTTGATGAGGGAATAGAGAAACCCTCAAGGTTTTATGAATATGATGAAGTTCAAGGAGTTCAATCCTCTTCTGAAAGTTAGATTCAAACTGATCCGGTAAATAAGGAAGAAGAGACAGGTCTGAATGAGCTTGATCAAGAAGTAGAAGTGCAAGGAACTCCCAAAGTTCCAAGGTATGTAAGACTGAACCACTCTGAAGATCAGATCATTGGTGACAAAAGAAAAGGTGTGCAAACTAGAAGGAAAATTGCTCAAAATTTAGATGAATATTGTCTGATTTCAAAGATTGAATCTAAGACAATAAATGAAGCCTGCAATGATGAAAACTGGACCAAATCAATGGAGGAAGAGTTGATGCAAATTGAGAAAAATCACACTTGGGATCTTGTTCCCAGACCTAGAAATAAAAATGTGATTGGAACCAAATGGGTCTTCCAGAATAAACTAAATGAGGTTGGTGAAGTAATCAGAAATAAAGCCAGATTGGTCTGCAAGGGCTACTCCCAAATAGAAGGAATTGATTTTGAAGAAACTTTTGCTCCGGTGGCAAGAATTGAAGCAGTTAGATTATTTCTTGCATTTGCTACCTTCAAGGATTTCAAGGTGTATCAGATGGATGTCAAGTTTGCTTTCTTGAATGGTGACTTAGAAGAAGTGTACATTAAACAACTAGATGGATTTCAATTATCTGAGCATGGTGATATGGTTTGCAAGTTGAAGAAGGCACTGTATGGACTAAAGCAAGCCCCAAGGGCATGGTATGAAAGATTGGACAAACATCTTTTGAAGATTGGTTTCAACAAAGGTACTGCTGACAGTAACTTATATTTCAAAATTGATCGTGAAAACATCTTGATTGTTGAAGTATTTGTTGATGATATCATCTTTGGAGGAAGAGACAATATGTGTAAAACTTTTGCAAATCAAATGAAAAGTGAGTTTGAGATGTCAATGCTTGGTGAAATGAATTTCTTGGGTCTGCAAATTACTCAAACAAAGAAAGGAATCTTTATTTCTCAGATCAAATGTGTGAAAGAATTGTTGAAGAAATTTGGGATGGAAGATTCAAAGCCAATGAATACTCCCATGGCAACCGGATGTAAGTTGAGCAAAGATGATGACTCTCCTAAGGCAGACCAGACAAAGTACAGATTAGAGGATTGTTGTATCTCACTCAAACTAGACCAAATATTATGCAAGCTGTTGGTCTTGTTACTAGATTCCAAGCTGATCCTAGAGAATCCCATGTCATGGAAATCAAGAGGATCTTTAGATATCTAAAAGGGACGGTTGAGTATGGTCTGTGGTATCCTAGAGATCATGATTTCTCTCTTCATGCATATACAGATGCTGATTGGGCAGGAGATGTGGATGACCGGAAGAGTACTAGTGGTGGAGTTTTCTTTTTGGGAAAGAGATTGGTTTCTTGGCTAAGCAAGAAACAAGAGGCAATATCCCTGTCTACAACTGAAGCAGAATACATAGCAGTAGCAGGTAGTTGCACTCAAGTTTTGTGGATGAAGCAGATGCTAAGAGATATTAAAGTAGAGTATGAGGAGCCTATCACAATCTTCTGTGATAATTCAAGTGCAATAAATATTTCTAAGAATCCGGTGTTGCATTCTAAGACTAAGCATATATCTATCAAGTTTCACTTTCTGAGAGAACAAGTGAACAAGGATGAAGTTAGACTGGAGTTTGTGCCCTCCAAGGATCAGATTTCAGATATTTTACTAAACCTCTTCCCAAGGACTCTTTTGAGTATCTTAGGGAGAAGTTAGGGGTTATTGCCCCTCCGGTGATGAACTAGGATGCACTGATGTGCATCAGTCTAGTGGATATCATAGTTATATCTTGTGATCTGGATTGATGATGGGGAGCTGCTACTCAGGGGGAGCAGCAGGTATGATTCTGAAGTATTGGAGTTGCAAGTATGAGCCCTTTGCCATTGATGTCAAAGGGGGAGAGAAGACATGTGAAAAATAAGTGGTTGATGATTAAAGGGGGAGTAGTAAAGGAAGAGAAGACATATGAATAGTCGTTGTTGTTAGGGGGAGTTGTGACAGTAAGGAGAAGTTCTTGTTTTGATGGTTTTTCACATCATATGTTGCTATCAATGACAAAGGGGGAGATTGTTGCAAGTATGGGTCTAACCAGTGTTGTCATTGATGTCAACATACTCATGTTGCATTAATGAGAAGGATTGGATGAGCTGTGTGTTGAGGATATTGAGAAAATTAGTCTCAATCAGGAACAATGAAGAACAGTGATGACAACAAGGTAAAAGTCCAAGATAGGTTGAGGATCAGAGGATGCAGTTTAAAGGGTTTGTAGATATAAGTCTTGAGATGTTCCAGTCAAGTTTTCAGAGGTCTACATGAAGATTAGAAGAAGTTATGGTCGCTCAAGTAGAACCGGTTCTGATAGGTGTTCAGAGGTGACAAAGTGACACAGATAGGTCCGGTGAGATCTGAAAATGCATTATCCCATTTTGTGGATTTGAGGAAGTGTTGAGATCATCCTTGTGAAGTGTCAAGTCGATTGGTTCATGGTTTGAAGGTCCGGAAGAACCTATTCCTTTGTGACAGTGATGACAGACTGTGTTCTTGAGGTTCCAGATGAAGGAGAGAAGGATTCCAGTAAGCAGATGAAGTGCAGATGTTCTTGGTGATTCAGGAAAGCTTGTGGTGATCTATGGATCATGTTTAGTTCGTGTTGGTGGTCCGCATTAGAGTTGGAGCCCATAATTGAAGAGTAACTTTCGGATGTTGGTGTTCTTCTTGTGACTGGCCAACTGGATGTATTACATGTCTTGCGGATGTTCTTGTAGGTGTTTGCCGACTTAGATGATTGTTCCTAAGTTGATGTCATGTATAAATAAGGGATTGTGAAGTCATTTCAAAGTGTGGTTTTTGGGGGATATGAGAGTGTGGTAGCGAAGAGCAGAGTGAAAGGTAGAGTAGGAGTATTGAGTTTAATGGAACTGATTCAAGCATGGTGAAGATGCTATTCTCCAGTTCATGTATGTAATACTTATTTCTTTGTAGACAATGTGTCTCTTGTAGGTAGTGAGCCTCTTGTGAGCAGTGTGCTCGGGCAGTGAGCCCTAATTGGCATGTGCCATTTTGATCTTTCTATTCTTCTAACAGAGAATACCTTCTTGGGTTAATCACCCCGTGGTTTTTCCCTTAACCGGGTTTTCCACGTCAAAATCTTGGTGTCTTATGTGTTGATGAGTTTCTGCTTTTGATTTGAATGCATTATGTTTCATATTTAATATCCTGCTAATCACCAGGAAGATTTAAGTGTGGAAATTTGAGAAAGTTTTTGCACAACTGATTCACCCCCCCTCTCAGTTGTGTGCCCCAAGTCTAACAATTTATTTTAAATATAATATATATATATATATTAATTAACTTATTTAAATAAAAAGCAAATACTTTAATTATTTATTAATAATTCAAAGTAAGACAACTTATACAATTCTTAATAATAATATATTTTTAAATTAAATAACTATAATATATATTTTTAGTTTAAACCTATCAAATATATTATTTTCAAGCAAGAGTAAATTATATATATATATATATATATATATATATATATATATATATATTGGTAATTAAACTATATGTATATATATTTCTTAATAAACACTTTTAATAATTAACAAATAAATCAATTTGAAAACAACTCATATAATTTTCATTAAATCTAAAGTCGATAGAGAATATAATTACGTTACTAACTTATGCATTTAAATGAACATATTGTTGCAACAAAATCATGTAGTTATTTGATCATCATACATTAATCACATCCTTAATTCAAAGTTGAAAACTTAAATACAACTACGTAATCATAGCAGTGAGGGATAAGTTAAACACAAATGCAAGACAATAATGCAATATGATTTACGTGTGTGTGCAGGTATCAGGGTTCCATCCTAACAATTCTTGTCAGTGGCTAGAACGTCTCTACCTTGGCCATGTTCTCATTTTTGACATGTACCTGTGCTTGGTCACACTCAAATTCACATCAATAGGTTAGTCCAAAATCATAGCTGAAGCAAGACAAGAAATACATCTGTAATCTTACCAATAATATTCAATTATTAAAATGACTTCAAGTTTATGCGTTTATATCAAAACAATAATTACTTTCACACACGTGGGATCACTCAATAGTAAAACAATCATAGTAAATGTTCTTTAATGTAAATTATAAATGAAGTCCAAAATGAGATGTGACATCCTTCCCTAGTAAGAAGAGACATCATCTCAATGTCTTATTACACACATATTGAAACAATAAAAGTATCCCATTAATACTATCAAAGTATCATATTAAGCAATAAAGCATCACAACAATGCAAAAAGTACCACTTTAAATAAAAATATTTCAACTAAACCCTCAAATGAGGAAAATAACAATCTCTCTCCTATTTATCCTCCCATGTGGCACCATCCACAGAGTATGAGTCCCATTGGACCTTGTACTGAGCAATATCTCTATTACACACTTAACTTTGCGTCTATCAAGAAAAAATCAAGTATATAATCAATCAATACAATCAATGCACATGACATAATGGCCAATACAATGTATATAACCAACACATGGTACAACTACCACTCAATTGCATTCATTCTAGCATAAGGATAATAATCACATCTTTAATGCATGCCAAACGAGGCATAAATCATAGTTCATAATAGACACATATAAGCATGAATCAACATCACAATGCACATGTTATATCATGGTAATACAATATAATATCAAAAGATCAGTCCTCTAAACCAACACTAGGTCAATGTCTTAAAATAATAAAACAATCTCCAAAGGTGCACCAACTAGGTCATAACCAACCATTGTGCATACAACTCCTCTGAGACTACACCACTCCATCTTCTAACTGCTACTACAATGAAAAGATGCTCTAGCCAAAAGGTGCAACAAACTACAAGCAAGTCAAGTCTGCAAAAACTCAGGACCACAACTATGCTAGGATAACCTCTCAAGCTATCAACTAAGTCTAAGGAAACTCACAAGGCTACCATATCCATTCTCAAGGAGAATTACAAACAAAAGATTACTCTCTCAACAATCCTTCCTCAGGCACTACTTGCAAAAAAAGAACTCAAGGATCATGAAAAGCTAACTTAAAAAGGTTATAGGCATCACTACTGCACCTTTATTTTGATCAAAAGCATGCCTCAACTCTAGACATGGTTTCCCTACATGAGATACTTCCTCATGCTTCACTCCTAAAAGAGAGGGTTTATCTAACACTCTAACTCTATACTACCAAAACTAGGATCAACAAAATAGGTTCTTAGAGGGAAGAATCTAACCACCCTTGTAACAACACAAGCACTTCCATCAAGCAAGGCTTAGCAACCTGTTACTCACTAGGATTGCTTCTAAAGTGGCCACAACACAACAACAAGGGGTAAGACTACTCACAACACCACTTCGACTCTTAACTAAGCTAGATGAAAAGGTCAACAATATAATAGATCACAAGTTCATGATCGATTAGGAAACACAAGGCTTCCTCATGGCCTAACACCAAGTATCCATAAAATGGAATACAAAAGACAACTTCATTGTACAAAAATTGCATCCCTTCCAGCATCAAGCTAGGAAACTTCCAACTACTAAGGAGAAACTTTCAAAGCAACCAAATTCCAAAGGTTAGAAACTCAACCAAAGTAAGAAGACAAATATAATACCATAAATATATACATTATGTGCTCAAGAACTAAGTCTTCATCTCACCCTACGGTATGTCAAAACATGAGTATAGTTATGACACTCTCCTACAAAGGACACAACAACCCAACACTTCACCAATACAATTACTAAAAGCAAGATTCAATCCAAATGAGTTCTCTACATATCTCATTCACATAGACAACATTTAATCTCATACAAAATTCAACTCTCATCAAGTGATCCATGGCGACACACAATCCATTTTAGAACTTCCTCAACACTTCAAACAATATTCATTGCATCTAACAAAATCAACGAATTCAATCCACCAAAGTTTTCAGGATTAAGGTGCCATCAACCTTGTAAATCCTATGTAATCTATTCCTATTATTGTTTGTAAATCACCCATAGAGGATGAAAGGTTTCACTAGCATCAATCTTGTTTCATCCATATGTTTATATCTGATCCCTGATGCTAATTCGTCTGTGACGGGGGCTCGCAGGGGGGTTTCCCTCTACGAGGGGTCTGGGGGGATCATCCCCCCGGTGGGGGTTCGGGGGTGGGCAACGCCCATGAAACCACATTTTATTTATATTTTATCATTGTTGAGAGTAATAGGCGGCGCTGGATTGAAGACTGAGGAAGAAGAGGAAGTGCATGTATTGTAATCTCATATTTGAAGATAATACAACTTGGAGCCTTTTTTGTTGGTGGATTTTTTTACCCGAAAGGGTTTTCTCCACGTTACATACTGTGTTATATATTCAATTCTTAATGCATGTTATTTTTGTGTAGCGGGTTTTTATTTCTGTTGCAATCTCCATTGATTCTACATTGTTTAGAGGACATTAATAAGGTTTGAATCAGATTTTTGTTGTGTTGTTTGCACCTTCATTTCTAACAAAAGCTCTAGTAACACATACACCAAGAATTAGTATATTCTCCACATTCTACTCCCTTATATAATCCATCAGAGGTCCATCATGGACATGATAGAGAAACATAACATAACAAGAGCTCTGAAAGAGCTGGAGTCCCTGCCAAAGGGAATAAATAAGGGCATGGAAATTTGCAATAGATATAGTTAAACTTAGTGCTTAAACTAATTTAAGTAGCATGTGTTGATTAACTATAATGCAAAATGTTAAGTTTTAGTAAACAAGGACATTTAGAGGTAAAAAGTTGTTTAGATCTATTGCTTTGTATTTTTTATGGAATAAAATGCACTTGGAGTTAAAACTAGTGTATATAATTGAAATTTGTCATTTGTTTATCCTTTATGCAATTAGTATTTGGTAGTTAGTGAAAGTCATTATGTTTTCATTTTTTGTTGTTATATTTTATGAAATCAATAATTGTAGTTCCATTGTCAAGTTAGAGTATGGTAATCAACTAAGATAAACTAAGTGGAATAGAACTTAGACATGTGTTGAAATAAAATAGAAATAGATTGGGGCTTATTTAATTTTGATGTTGAATAGACAATTGTTTATTATTTTGATAATTATTTTTTAACATGGCTTAGAATAACTTAAAATTAGGTGGTTGGAAGCAAAATATCGAAATATTAAACTAGGTTGCAGTCAGAATTGTAGAGGGACATGATCATGCATGATTTGTCCTCCTCACATAATTTTTTCGTCTATGGAATTTGACCTTCAGTGCATGTGGAAGATGGTTGGCCAATGTACATCTCTAAATGGGAAAACTAAGTGGTTGTACAAAGCATCACTAAGTCCTACTATTAGAATGGGGAAAGCAATTGACTTACTTTTTAGCAGTGAAGATTGATTCAACAATGAATATAGAATAAACAAATGTGTTGGATGTTGGTGTAGATAGAGTAATTGATAGTGGAACGTACAAGTATTAGTGATACATATTAGAGTGTATTGTCATATCTTGGTTAGATGCTCTCCATATATTCCATCTCCATGTGATCATGTGATAATCGAAATAGTAGGATGATATCTTTGAATATACGACGGTATACATGTTACTCAAGGCCTTAAGGAGTCAAGGCCACTTAATAGAAACATGGAAGCAAATTGCTTAATTGTAGAAGGGCATCCATAAGAACATAAGAATGTGCAGAAAGTGGTTTAAAATGAAAGGAGCAAGTACAAGGTCTGGTTTGATGTATGTGCAAGGTGGTGTAAAATGAAAGGGGGAGAAAAACTAAAAATAATTTTGATAGAAACGAAATGAATCTTTTGGAATTTGACTTGCCCAAACAAGTATATGCTCCTGACCCATGAAAATGGTGCATGAATTAAAAATGAAATTAGTAATAATATGTTCTGTCAAATTGTGAATTGCAAGGGAGTGCACACAAATCAAGGAAATAAATTGATTAATGTCATATTTCTATTTTTTTTTGTAGAAATTTATATTGGTTGCTAGAGAACGAGCTTTAGATTCATTCATATAATGACATTGCAAACAAAAATGTCAATAGTAGCACGTGAATACTCCGATAAGAAGATGGATGAATGACAAGGAAAATAATTGCAATATTTTTGTGGACTATTTATTTTGGCACAATTTGTATGTTTATAAAAAATTGTCAAGTGTCAATGTGGAAACATCAAAGGATGCCATAATGCAATAAGGTGAAATCAAGCAATCATCTTATGAATATTCATATTAGAAAATCTTTGAACATAAATATGATGACACAACTTTTGTTCGATAAGTTTTATCAACATGAGGATAAATATCCTTCAATGAATGTCTAAATCAAAAATATGATATTCCATAAATGACAATGAAATATGAAATATCTAATTTATAGAATTTCAAACATCAAAGGATGCCATAATGCAATAAGGTGAAATCAAACAATCATCCTATGAATATCCATATTAAAAAATCCTTGAACATAAATATGATGACATAATTTTTGTTCGATAAGTTTTATCGACATGAGGATAAATATCCTTCAATGAATTGTCTAAATAAAAAATATGATATTCCATAAATGACAATGTAATATGAAATATCTAATTTATAGAATTTCAAATAGTTTTATGTACAATGAATCCCTCAAACTCATGGATGTAGAAATAATAATTTCATTGGTATCATAGCAACATGGATACGTGATGTGTATAACAGGATTAGAAGCAATAGGGGAATCTATGCAATGTGTAATGTCCACTGGCAAACTGCATTCATGATTTTGGAAGGTGGTAATATGGCATGAACGAGTGCTAACTGAGTTGCCTCAATAAAAAGGCCAACTACCATGGAGACTGGTATCATGAGTTGTAGCATCTGGGCGAAGACTGGAGAATAGTAGGGCATCGCCTTTTATGGGCTTTACTGCGTACAAAAAAGAGGTTTGAGATTAGCAGAGAACATTGAGCACATTTGATAAATGCTACCGAATAATGTATATGTTAAATTAGGTATTAAATTAAAAATTTTAGCAATAATACCTGAATGGCCATGCTTAGCACAGGCTGATCACGAACCATCCTTTGGCTGGCTCTGCTTTGCCTGAAAATTCAACATATGTATCAGTAATACTTGGAGAATGGAATAAGTACACTTTGGAATATAAACAAAACATCTAAAAGTTATTAAACGCTTGTAATATGTGATTTCAGGTTGCCAACCTCTAAATTAGGAAAGACAGTTTCTACTCGGTTCACCGCATCAGATAAATTCATGGCTTGATTGAGTTTATTGTCAAAAAAATCAAAATGAGGTACCTATTTCTGGCCATTTTCGTAATGCAAAATCTGCAGTGCGTCTCCATTTTCTAAATACAGTATTTGTAATACAAGTAAGTTGACAAAATGATATGAAACTTACAACAAAATCTATAACAATGCCATTTCAGTGTAAGCCCAATAAATAAAACTAATTGACTAGCATTAAGAAGAACACATGTCAAGGAGCAAGTAAAACATTTGTCACCTTTTGGGAGAAAGGTCCAACCTACAATCTTGTCTTCAATCCTTGCTACAATTTCATCCTAACAGATGCAAATAGACTTTGGAAACAAACAAATATATTATCAGATAAAAGAGATGCTTAATAGTCAAGAGTGTTAAATTTTAGTTTTAACTCAAAAGAAAGCCAAAGAATAAATTTAGGAGGTGTGAAGTTTTTTTGTATAAATCCCTGTTAAATTGTTACATATATGTACTTATTATGATACTTCACAGAACAAGCAAAATTGCAAGTCACTGAGTATGAATGCAAAAAATGGTGCCATGCAAGAAATAATGATGATTTGAACTAAACAAAACAATAACACAAACCTAAATCTTAGCATATTGCATAGTCATCATACCTTTATTGAAGAACATTCTCAAGCTTGTTCAGATTTCAGTCATAATAGTTTTCCCTGAGTCATTGTCTGCAACAATGGATTTCTCCAACTTGTTTCTTGACTACAGTTACATAATACAAACAATATGGAAAACAAATTCAAGATATAATTTTATAGATATTAGTTTTTGCATGAAAAAACTTGGAATAATTTACTTGCCAATTCAATGAGATGATCACACTCTTCATCTGCAAGGAAAGTCTTGTACAAAAAGGCCTTGGTTCAGCCACAAAGAAAAACCAATATTTAAATGACAATGCATAGAACAAATTGAGTTGCAAATCCTAGTATACGTTCAAAAGAATACCTAATGTCAATTGAAAACTTTTCAATCCTAGCAACCCATCTTATTTGTATTTCACAGATGCCAAGACAACTAAGTTAGTTGGGCTAGATCGAAGCTAGGAGGTGGGAGAAATTTCAATATGGAAAGTTTAGAGGCATATTTTCAGTTCTTAATGGACCCTTTTTCAGCTTTGTCTTTATCTTTATGTCTGCTATCTCTAGGAGGTATTCCTCCATTAGCAGGCTTTTTTGGAAAACTTTATCTATTCTGGTGTGGATGGCAATCAGGCTCCTATTTATTGGTTTCGATAGGACTTTTTATGAGTGTTATTTCAATATATTATTATTTGAAAATAATTAAGTTATTAATGACTGAACAAAACAAAGAAATAACTCCCCACGTGCAAAATTATAGATTATCTTTTTCAATATCAAAAAATTATATCGAATTGAGTATGATTATGTGTAATAGGATCTACTTTATTGGGAATAGTAATGGATCCAATTATTGCAATTGTCCAGGATACATTATTTTAAGATTTATTTATATAAATTTATTTTCTTACAAACTGAAAAAAGTTAGATTTGCCCACATATTCTTAAAATTGCAGGGAATAGGCTGGCATACTATACCTACAGAGAGGATGTCACGTTGACTAAGAAAATAGAGAATGTTCACATATGACAGTAAAACCAATTTCTACAAGGGGAAGATATATGCAGTCTTACTAGTCTGCCTAGACTGCCTGAGGTTAGAGAACCACTTCCAATGGATCCAAAATGCAATGACAATATAAAACATCATGACTTGGTAAGCAAATGCATATTATTCAATCATTACTACAATGGCCAGAAGAAGAAAAACATCAATAGTGCAGTAAATACTTGTCACAGAGCAAGTAGGCTATTTCAGAAGTTTCATAAGAAAGAAAAAATAACTTATAGTTCAACACTCAGTTTACTAGGCCCATCTGATAATAGGCAATAGCACACAAAAAAAATTAGTCGTTGCATCAGTAATTGTTGCAAACATTATGAACAAGTTATGGAAAACATTTTTGAGACCCAAAACATGGTTAAAATAGTACAAGTACTTGATAATGCTGCAAATATATTTGTTACAGTATGCATACTAACAGTATAGTTATAAATCCTCTTAACAGACACATATTTTACATCGGGAGATTTTGCTGTTATTTAGATCTGATTTTCATTTGATAGGTTGAAGTACAGTTTGCATGCATGTGTGCAGAGAAGAGATTAGTTTGATTCTTAATCGTGTCCCACAGACAAGTCGATATTAATGAATTATGATGTTAAGTCTTTAACCCAAGAACAAAGAGCAACCCATAGAAGCACACTCAAACATAGGGAAGAGTAGACATTAATCCATAAAATACAGAGAACAACAAACAATAGACATTAACCCATAAGATGCAGAGATGTAAAAAACTATAAACTGTAAAAGATATAGGAACTTCAGCAAACACATATTTCATCGCCATCAAACAATGTGACCAAATGAATGAGCAACACAAAAATGACAGTGTAAAAGATATAGGAACTTACAAATGCCTACCTTTTCGCTTCTAATACGATAGACATAAATGTTCTCAATAGGCACAGATCCCATCCTCATCAAAGAATCTGAGCAAATGAATAAACAATGCAAATAACCCTTTACTCTAGAGGGCTAAAACTTCACACCATAAGCCATTAATGATGCCTGCACTTTAGTCTATTCACATCAAATGAAAATTAGAGACTAATAAATGCATAGTGTTCTCGTTAAAATGCCACGCGTCAACATTTTGTACTTATTCAGGTGTAAATTTCATTTTCATTTCATACATTGAAGTATAGTTGGCATGTATGCGTGGAGAGAAAAGATTGGTTCCATTCTTAATCATGGTCGATAGAGAAGTCAATATTAATGAATAATGGCGTGAAGTCTTTAACTCAACAACAAAGACCAAGCCATAAAAGTACTCAAAGATAGGAAGGAGTAGACACTAACACGTAAAGTGCATGGAACAACAAACAATAGACATCAATCCATGAAATGCAGAGATATAAAAAACTATAAAACGACACTGTAAAAGATATAGGAACTTACAAATGCCTCTTTTTTTGCTTCCAATACGATAGACATAAACCCTCTCAACAGATACAGATTTCACCCTCATCAAACAATCTGAGAAAATGAATAAATAATGCAAATAATCCTTTGCTCTCGATAGACTTTAAACATCACAGCATAAGCCATTAATGGCGCCTGCACTTCAGTTTATTGACAATAAATGAAAACTAGAGACAAATAAGTGTGAAGAGAAAAGGTTAGTTCCATTCTTAATCATGGCCAGCAGAGAAGTCGACACTAATGCATCAGTAATTGTTACAAAGAGCATGAGCAAATTATGGAAATTTTTTCGAGACCCGAAACATGGTTGAAACAACACAGGTGCTTTAAAACGATGCAGAGATATTTGTTACATGATGCATACCAATAGCATAGTTAAACATCTTCTCAATGGACACATTTT